>CM028130.1:410842500-411442500 GCA_016271365.2 Neoceratodus forsteri
ATAGAGCACCGCTCTCATCTCCAGGACACTGATATGTAGGATGGCTTCCCACTGGGACCAGGAGCCCTGGGTTTGGAAGGGACCCAGGTGTGTTCCCCAGCCTACACTCGAAGCACCCATAGTTAGAATCTGATGCGGGGAAGAAATCTGGAAGGGAACCCTTGAAGAAGATTCATGGGGTCCATCCACCACTGCAGTATCTTGCAGTATTCTAGATGCCCTACAGGAGGCATGCCTTAGACAACTAGTACTGGAGCCCACTCGAGAGGGAGCAATCTTAGACCTGGTTCTCTCAAATGGAGATGAAGAGAGGATCACAGATGTAGAAGTGGGTAGCCATCTGGGAACTAGCGACCATCGAACAGTATGGTTCACAGTAAACACAGCAATAGAGTCAAGCCATACAAAGGCAAAAGTACTGGACTTTAGGAAGGCTGACTTTGCCAAAATGGGTGAGTGCCTAAGGAATGCACTAGCAAATGGGCAGAAAGGAGGGATGGAGGAACAATGGGGAATAATAAAAACTGCCATCACAGAGGTAACAAGCCTTTGTGTGAAGCAAATAAACAAAACGAAATGAGGTAAGAAACCACTATGGTTCTCAAAGGAAGTGGCAGTGAAGGTTCAAGAGAAAAAGAAAGCATTCAGGAAGTACAAGGAATCACAGAAGGAGCAGGACAGAGAACTGTATCAGTTAAAGCAAAAGGAAGCTGGGAAGGCAGTCAGAACAGCAAAGGCCCAAACCGAGGAAAAGATAGCCAACTCAGTTAAGAAGGGGGATAAAACCTTTTATAGGTACATCAGGGAGCGAAGGAAGACCAAGGGAGGGATAGTGAGGCTTAATAAAGGGGAGGGAGGGTGAGCAGAGGGTGACTGTGAAAAGGCAGAGACACTAACCAAATATTTTTGCTCAGTATTTACAAAGGAAGAGGGGGAGGTACCTAAAACAAACAGTAGAAACACTATGGATACAGAAGTTGATACCAGCCCATTTACAGAAGAAAGGGTTCTGAAAGAACTCTTAAAACTGAAGGTGGACAAAGCAATGGGGCCTGATGGGATTCATCCCAGAATTCTAAAAGAACTAAGGGTAGAACTAGTGACACCACTGACTACCCTCTTTAACAAATCATGGGAGGATGGGGTGGTACCGAGGACTGGAGGAGGCAGATGTGATTCCCCTTCACAAAAGTGGAGCAAGGCAGAAGCAGGAAACTACAGACCTGTTAGTTTAACCTCAGTGGTAGGGAAAATGATGGAATCACTTCTGAAGGAAAGAACTGTCGAGTATCTAGAGGCTAGAGGGGCACAGGACCCAAGGCAACATGGATTCACAGCGGGAAGGTCATGTCAGACAAATCTGATAGATTTCTTTGACTGGGTGACCAAAGTAGTAGATCAGGGAGGGGCTGTGGACATGGCCTACCTAGACATTAGCAAGGCATTTGACACAGTCCCACACAAAAGATTTAATATACAAGTTAGCCAGCCTGGGAGTGGGTCCCAAGATGACAGCCTGGGTAAAAAATTGGCTGGAGAATAGGACACAGAGTAATAGTAAATGGAGTCCACTCTGAAGAAAGGGGGGTTACTAGTGGGGTACCGCAGGGTTCAGTATTAGGACCGGTCCTCTTCAATGTCTTTATAAGCGACATTGCAGAGGGACTGGAAGGAAAAATATGTCTCTTTGCAGATGACACAAAGATCTGCAACACAGTTGATGCACAAGGTGGGGTGGAAAGGCTGAGGAGGGACTTGGCAAGGTTAGAGGAATGGTCAAATGTATGGTAGCTTAGATTCAATGCTAAAAAGTGCAAGGTAATGCACCTGGGAAACAAAAACCCAGGGGAAGAGTACACAATGGGGGGTGAGATACTAACAACAACAAAAATGGAAAGGGACCTGGGGGTAGTCATATCAGATGACCTAAAGGTGGGCAACCAATGTGAGAGGGCAGCAAGGAGGGCTGGGGGGATACTGGGATGCATAGGGAGAGGCATCACCAGTAGAAAACAGGAAGTTATTATCCCTCTGTACAGACAGCTGGTCAGACCCCATCTGGAGTACTGTGTGCAGTTCTGGAGACCCAATCTCCGCAAAGACATAGGCAGGATGGAAGCTGTCCAGAGGAGGGCAACTAAAATGGTGCAGGGTCTGCACCGGAAGTCATATGAAGAGAGACTTAAGGAGCTTAATATGTATAGCCTCAAGGAAAGGAGGGAAAGGAGGACCTGATAGAAACTTTCAAGTACCTCAAGGGAATCAACAAAGTCCAAGAGGGTAGCATCTTTCAAAAAAAGAGGTGTGCAAGAACAAGAGGGCACAATTTGAAGATGGGGGAGGGGGTGGCTCAGAGGTAATTTAAGGAAGTATTTTTTCACAGAGAGGGTTGTGGATGCATGGAACAGCCTTCCGGAGGAGGTTGTGGAGTCAAAAACAGTGGTGGAATTCAAGCATGCATGGGACAGTCATAAGACAATTCTAGGGGGTGGGGGTAGGAAGAAGTAGGCTGCTGGTTAACTAGGATCTGCAGCTTATCCATTAGGTAGGGAAATGGGCAGACTGGGTGGGCCAAGCGGTCCTTATCTGCCGTCAAATTCTAGGTTTCTAAACTGGAGAGGAGACCAGGACTTGTTGGTCCAACTCATCCATGTGCTGGTCCCACTGCACTCTAAGGGTCCACTGAAGGGTGCGCATGTGAAGTCTGGCTAGTGAAACAGTGGGAATTGCTGCCGCTATTAGACCCAGCAGCTTGAAGTATAGTCTGGCAGGAACATACAGAATCTAAGAGACTTCTTGAGCTTGGGCTATAAGGCATTCCACCCTGTTTTGGGGTAGGACGGCCTTCCTTTGCCCAGAGTCCAGGACCACCCCGATGTACTGCAGTCTTTGGGATGGTACTAGAACAGACTTGGGCAGGCTGACCATAATGCCCAGAAAGTAGAAGAGCTGGAAAGTACACTCCAGAGTCAGCAAGAGCTAGTCCCTGGACGGGGCCTTGAGAAGCTAATCATCCAGGTAAGGGAAGACATATAGTCTTTCCTGAGAGCTGCTGCGACTGCTGCTAAGCATTTGTTAAAGACATGTGGAGCAGAAGACAAGACAAAGGGCAGCACTTTGAACTGGTAGTGTTCGCCGTGAAAGGCAAAAAGTACAATTATGTAAGAACTTACCGTAACAGTAGATCTTCAAGAAAGGCTCTTGCAGTAGGTAATTACATATAGGACTGATGCTGGCCAGCGTCAGGACCCAATGGAAACATTTCTAGCTAGCAGTCTCTGGCGGGGGCCGCCTCACGTCCAGGTGACCCCAGCGTCATCGCGGCGTCAGTATAAAGGGAGCAGTCCCCACACCCACCTTCCAGTTCTTTCCTGCCAAAGGCCAAAAGGCAAGACGAGAGAAAGCGTACAGTTCCCTCCTGGAAAAAGAGCTGAAAAACCTTAGGGGGATGGAGGGCGGGAAGGTATTACCTACTGCAAGAGCCTCTCTTGAAGATCTACTGTTACGGTAAGTTCTTATGTAACTGTACTATCTTACTTCGAGAGGGCTCTTGCAGTAGATAATTACATATAGGACTGAGTCCCAAGCAGTCTGGAACAAGAAGAAGCAAACGGGAGGAGGAAAGCTACTCAGAAGTAGACCCACTGGTTGTGAAGGCCTTAGGAAAGGAGGCCTTGCAAAACAGCCAGCCTGAAGCCTGCTCTACGGCGAGAGGCAATGTCCAAACTGTAATGTTTCAAAAAGGTACGGACAGAAGTCCAAGTGGCGGCTGCACAAATGTCAGCCGCTAACACATTCTTGAAACGAGCTGCAGAGGCAGCAACCCCTCTGGTGGAGTGGCCTCTAACTTGACCCGACAGGGTCTTGTACTTGTCATGACAGAAAGTGATACAATGATCCAACCTTTTTGATAGGCATTGCTTAAAAACAGCAATGCCTTCTCATTTATGAGCAAAACAGATGAACAGTTGATCAGTCTTTCTGAGATCCTTCGTCCTGTTGTAGTAGTATCTCAGAATACGGTGAACATCCAAAGTATGCAGGAGGTACTCTCCCTGATTAGAGTGCTGCGTAAAAAAGGCAGGCAACTCTATGAATTGATTCAGCATCGACTCCACTACCGCCTTAGGGAGACACTTAGGGTTGGTACGCCGAGCCACACGTTCCTTGCCTGGAGCTCAGAAATCCGCCAAGCAGGAGTAATGGCCACTAGGAAGAGAGTCTTTAGGTCCACTGATGCTGCCGGGTCGAAAGGAGGCAGAGTAAGCTTCTCTAAAATGAAATTCAGATCCCAAGGAGGGGTAGGAACCCAGATAGGGGGTTGTAAGTGAAGGACCCCTCTCAAAAAGGTCTGAGAGACCTCCAGCTGAGCAAACATTCTGTCTACAAAGGGGACAAGATAGGCTGAAATGGCTGCCATGTGAACCTTTAAGGATGAATGGCTGAAACCCAGGTCGAAGAGGTGACGCAGGTAATCCAGAAGTCGGCCGACAGAGCAAGAGAAGGGCTTGACATCACTGGAGGCAGCCCAAATAGAGAACCGCTTCCATTTCATGGCATAAGTAGATCTGGTTGAGGGTTTCCTGGCCTCCACCAGAATCTCAGCTACTCGGAGGGGGTGGGGGGGGGAGACCCCAAATCGGGCTTGAGCTATGTCTGCAGGAGCCACGTGTGCAACTGAAGGGACTTGAGGCCTGGATGAACCAGGGACCCCTGATCCTGGGTCAGCAAAAACAGCAACAGAAGAAGAGGAGGTTCCTCTGAGTACTGTTGCAGAAGAGAGAACCAAACTTGCATAGGCCAGAAAGGAGCGATCAGAATCATATAAGCTTCTTCCCAACAGAGTTTCTGCAAGACCCTCGTAATCAGTGGAATCGGGGGGGAAGGCATAGATGAATCTGCCCTTCCAGTCTAGAGACAGAGCGTCTCTCAAAAAAATGCTGCGCCCTGGAGCGAGCGAGCAGAAGGAAGGGAAGTTTTGCGTTTTGAGGGGATACAAACAGGTCTACCTGTGGAGTTCCCCAGCACAGGAAGATGTCGTCTACGACCCCCTGATCCAGTTCCCACTCGTGAGCTAGAGCAGATAACTGGCTGAGCCTGTCTGCCAGCGTGTTCTCGACCCTCGGGACGTAAGATGGCATGAGGTGAAGGTTGTGCTGCACTGCCCAATCCCAGACTCGCATCGCCTTTCTGCAAAGGGGGTAGGAATGAGTTCCTCCGTTTGTTGATGTACCAGACCACACACATATATTATCCATCTGTACAGCTAGGTGACTGGGAGACAGATACAGATGCAGAGCCTGAATAGCACACAGTACTGCCCTTAGTTCCAGCACACTGATGTGAAGAGACTTCTCTAGCTTGGACCAGGAGCCCTGGGTCCTGTGAGGACCAAGATGGGCTCCCCAACCTTAGCCGGAGGCATCCGTAATCAACGTCTGCAAGGGGGAGGGAGACCGAAGGGAACTCCCCGGCAGAGAGTCTCCTGAACCATCCACCACTGCAAGTCCTGAGCCATGGGAGTGGAGACCAGGACAAGCTGCTCTAGGTCGTCCACTAGCTGATCCCATTAAGACCGAAGCATCCACTGAGAAATTCTCATGTGGAGCCGAATGCAAGGAACTGTCGGAATCGTAGTCGCCATTAGCCCGAGGAGGCAAAGGACTGACCTGGCATGGACCTGCCTGCAGCTGGACAACAGGCTGACCTTGGTCTGGAGAGTGGCCACCCTGCCCGGTGGCAGGAAGCCCATGCCAGAGGTCGTGTCCAGTATCGCCCCGATAAACTGGAGCTTCTGGGATGGGATCAGATGGGACTTAGCCTGGTTAATGGTAATACTCAGGCAGGCAAAGACCTGCTGGTTAAGAGAGGAAGTGCAGGAGTTCCTCCCTGGATGGGGCCGCCAGGAGCCAATCGTCCAGATACATGAAAACCTGCACCCCCTGGGTACTCAGGTAGGCCGCTACCACTGAAAGGCATTTGGTGAACACTTAGGGTGCCGAGGAAAGACCAAATGAGAGGGCCTTGAACTGGTAGTGGTCCCCCTGGAACGTAAAACGCAGGTATCTGTGGTGGAAAGGGCGGATAGGGATATGCAGGTAGGCATCCTGCATATCCAAAGCACACAGCCACTGTCCTGGCCAGAGAAGGGGCAGGAGGCTCTGCAGCAAGATCATCCTGAACCTCTTGTACTCCACGAACAAGTTCAGGGCACTGAGGATGAGAATCGGCCTGTCGTCCCCTGTTTTATTTGGGACCAGGAAGAAATGGGAATAGTACCCCGTTCCCTGAAAAGGAATGGGGACGGGTTCTATCGCCTCCTTCAGGAGAAGAGAGGAAATTTCTTCCTGGACCAGAAGAAGATGCTCCTGCGAGTACGACGACCTTGGGGAAGGGTGGTTTCTGTAGAAACTCTATAGAGTGTCACTCTGCGATAAGTTGGAGGACCCAGGAATCTGACGTTATCCTCTCCCAACCCCGGAGGTGGAGGGAAAACCTCCCTCCTACCAGTTCCTCTGGAAAAGCCAGAGGCTGTGTGAGAGAAAAGGAGTCAAGTGGCATGGGTCAGCATCGTGGCTGAAGCTCCTGCTGCTTTTTTGGGCAGCAGGGGCTTGGCAGCCAGAGGGGCCAGACGTTTATTGGCCCGTTTTCCCTCTGGTTTCACCCTTTGCTGATTCTGCCTGCGAAAGGGACGATGATGCGCTGGAGAGGGACTGTACATGGAGTCCACAGACTTCAGTGCAGTCCCCTTCTCCTGCAGATCTGTGATGATGTCCTTGACATTACCACCGAACAGCACCGAACCCCAGAAGGGCGCTTCCTGAATAGCGGACTGCACGTCCAGGACCAAACCTGACACACAGAGCCAGGCATGATGCTGTAAGCCTACGGCGAAAGCCAAGCTCCTACCAGCAGTGTCCACTGCATTGTATGTGGCATGAAGCATTTGCCAACTGGCTGAACGAGCAGAACGGACACGGTCAGCCACTTCCTGTTTAACCTGAGAGTCAGGAAAGGAGTCCAACTTGGATTTCACCTCACTAAGAATTGCCTTCTGGTAATCCCCCAAGTGACCGACATAGTTCAGGGCCCTAATACCCAGAGTGGAAGAAGCATAGATCTTCTTGCCATACTTGACCAGAAGACGGGATTCTTTGTCAGGTGGAGACAAGCTCAAATGCTTCGGATTAGCTGACTGGCCGTGAGCGACGGTAATCACCACAGAGTCAGCTCGAGGGTGAGAATCAAGGAAGTCAACACCCTCAGGAGCCTGGTATAGCCTACTAGACTTCCTAGGAAGAGGGGCTAATGCAGACGGTTGCTTCCAAATGGTGGAAACAAGGTCAGCATGAGGCTCAATCCAGGGTGGCACCAAGGTCGGAGCGGTCTCAGGCAAATCCAGGTGTTCAGTGAGTTTCTTATACTGTGGGTCCAGCTCCAAAGAGTGCCACTGATGAACTTCCTGGATTTTGCGCAGCAACTCCGAGAAATACAGGTTACTCACCTGTAACAGGAGTTCTAGGAATGGTATATGTTGTCCATCCACACTGTCTGGCAGGTTCCTTGCCGCTTTAAATCTTGCCGGAAGGTCTTTAAGCTGGCTCCTCCCACCCGGGTGGTAAAACTCTCGGCTCCGCCCATGACACCAGATCTAGCCCCGCTGGAAGCCAGGTTGTGTGTCGGGGCCGGGGTCAGGACAGGGATGAACAACATATACCATTCCTAGAACTCCTGTTACAGGTGAGTAACCTGTATTTCTAGGGACATGGATATGTTGTTCATCCACACTGTCTGGCAGACTCCTAGCAGTTCTCCTGGAGGAGGGAGGCAAGGTGCACACCCCCTACTTAGGGAATAGAGACTGGAGAACCGAGGCCCCAAGACCAGCATCCCGGCATGACTCAAGGTCGATGTGGTAATGGGTGATGAAGATATGTGCTGACTTCCAGGTAGCAGCCCTGCTGAGTTCCTGAATAAGGATGTCCTTGGAAGCAGCTACCGATGCAGCGGTATGGTGGGTAGAATGAGCTCTTATCCCTCTGGAAGGCTCCATGCCCACCACCCTATAGCAGAGATCTGTGCAGGAGGTGACCCACCTGCCTATCGTCCGCTTGGCTGCAGGTCTGCCAGGTGTGGCTTCAGCGTAGGTGACAAACAGATGGCAAACCTCTCCCTGAACTTCAGCCATCCGCTCTTTATAATAAGTGAGCGCTCTTCTAGGGTCCAAAGTATGGAGCCTATATTCAGCCTCCGAGGTGTGATTGGGGTAGAACACCGGCAGAGTCAACACCTGGTTAAGATGAAACTCCGACAGCACCTCCAGAAGGAATTTCAGGTGGGGGCGCAGGAAAACCTTGTCCCTGTGGAAGACCAGATAAGGAGACTCGATGGAAGCGCCTGGAGCTCTCCCATCCTTCTGGCTGGCAGTGACAGTCACCAAGAAGGTGGTCTTCCATGACAGGTGGGAGATATCGCACCTGTGTATCGGTTCGAATGGCCTGCCCATGAGCTTAGCCAATACCAGCAGTAGATCCCATGGAGGTGGAGGTTCTCGCACCAGACGGGATATGTGATCAAGGCCTTTGAAAAAGCGCCTGACCACCTTCTCCTGCGCCACCGACTACTTCCCGGACCGTGCCCAGCAAGCAGAGATGGCTGCCAGGTGCACCTTAAGGGTCGTCGACCGAAGCCCTTGCTGAGAAAGGGACCACAGGTAGTCCAGAATGCTTGCCAAGGAACATGAGGAAGGGTCCAGGCCCTTGCCCTGACACCAAATGGAAAATCTCTTCCTTTTGAAGGCATAGCATTTTCTGGTCGACTCCTTACGGGACGCCTCAAAGACATTGAGGACCTCGTCGGAAAGTCCCAAGGCCTGGAACTCTAGCTACCCAGAAACCAGGCCGTCAGGTGCAGGGATTGAAGGTCCGGATGGAATACCTTCCCCTGATTGACTGAGATCAGGTCCGGGCAGGCTGGAAGCCGCCTCGGGAGCCTGGAGCTAAGACTGAGGAGATCTGGATACCAGAACTGACGGGGCCAGTCTGGGGCTACCGGAATCATCTGCGCCTTGTCCCTCCTCGCCTTGAGAAGCACCTTGTGGATCAAGGGAAATGGGGGAAAGGCGTAGAAGAAGCCCGGGGTCCACAGCCTCGAGAAGGCATCCCCTTGCAGCAAGCCCTGCTGAGTGGGGCGGGCATGAAACAGTCTCAGCTTCGCATTCTCCCTGGAGGCAAACAGGCCCGCCTGAGGCATGCCCCAGAGGGAGAAGAGATCTTGTACTACCTCCGGCAGGAGAGACCACTCATGAGACGAAGCCTCTATCTGGCTTAGGGCATTGGCCAGGGTGTTGGAGGCTCTTGCCATGTGAATGGCAAGGAGATCCGCCTCCAGGCTGTGCACGAGTGACCAAATGCAGAGAGCTTCCCTGCACAGAGGCATGGAGCGCATCCCGCCCTGGCGGTTTAGATAGTACATGGTCGTGGTATTGTCCATCTGGACCTGAACCACTTGACCCTGTAGAAACGGAGCGAAGGCGGTGAGGGCTAGACGAACCGCTTGAAGCTCCAGCAGGCTGATGTGGCATCGGGACTCCCGAGGGGACCAGAGGCCATGCGCTCTGTGCTCCCCCAGATGAGCACCCCAACCCATCAGAGAGGCATCGGTCGATAGAGAGACCATCGGCTCGGGGCGGACAAACGGGATACCCTCCTGCAGATGTGCCGGAATGGTCCACCACTGGACAGCGTTCCACATCCCAATGGCCACTGCCAGTAGCTGATCCAATGGATCGAAGCACTGTGACCACTGGCTGGCCAGTCCCCATTGAAGGGGATGCATGTACCAGCAGGCCCAATGGACTACACTGGTGCAGGCTGCCATGAGGCCCAGGAGGCGCAGGAAGTCCCAGGCAGGGCGCGATTGCCCAACCAAAAATGATTGGGCAAAGGAGGAAAGAACCTCGACCCTGTCCGCCGGGAGCCGTGCTCTGGCTTGAAGAGAGTCAAGCTCTGCCCCGATGAAATGTATCACCTACTTTGGCATGAGTTCCGACTTGGCCCCGTTGATGAGGAGGCCAATCTGAGAGCAAACCTCGAGGGCCAGATCTCTGGACCGCTCCACTGCATGGACCGCAATCGCGTGGAGGATGACAACAGTAAAGCTGACATATTGAACAGGTATTTCTGCTCAGTCTTTACTGAGGAAGAGGCGGGTAATGGGTCTGAAGGGAGTACAAGGGGTGAGAATGGTGCAGAAATGGACATAAGTCCTTTTACACGAGAAAGGGTCCTGAAGGAACTGGAAGTAATAAGAGTTGATAAAGCAATGGGGCCAGACAGGGTGCACCCCAGGTCCTTAAAGAACTAAGAAAGGTGGTGGCTGAACCTCTGCTATCCTGTTTAGCCGATCACTGGAAACAGGAGGTACCCAAAAGACTGGAGGACAGCAGATGTGAGTCCCCTTATACAAAAGTGGGAACAAAGAGGAAGCAGGGAACTACAGACCAGTCAGCCTCACCTCGGTAGTGGGGAAGATCATGGAAGCACTACTGAAGGAGAGATTGGTGGAACGTCTGGTTATCAATGGACTACAGGACCCAGGCAGCATGGTTTCACCAGGGGAGTCATGTCAGACCAACCTCGTTGAATTTTTGACTGGGTGACTAGGAGGTGGATCAGAGGAGGGCAGTGGACATGGCCTATCTGGACTTCAGCAAGGCCTCTGACACTGTGCCACATAGAAGACTATTACACAAACTGGGGAATATGGGTGTGGGCAGGACAGCAGTGTGGTGGGTGAGGTAACTGGCTGGGTGGCAAGACACAGAGGGTGGTGGTAAATGGCTGTCACTCCACAGAGGGAAAGAGTGACCAGTGGGGTACCACAGGGATCAGTGCTGGGACCGGTCCTATTCAACATCTTCATCAGTGACATTGCGCAGGATCTAGAAGACAGAATTTCACTGTTGGCTGATGACACAAAGCTCTGTATAACAGAGTAGACACACCAGAGAGTGTGAGACAGAATGAGAAGCGACCTGCAAACTTGAAGAATGGTCAGGGGTTTGGCAGTTGAAATTCAATGCAAAGAAAGTGCAAGATAATGCATATAGAGCAGAAAAACCCTGGCACAATATATCAGTTGGGGGGTGAGGATATAGCATGCACCAAGCAGGAAAGGATCTGGGGTTGTCATCTCTGATGACCTCAAGGTAGGGAAACAGTGTGACAAGGCAGCAGGTAAAGCAAATAGGATGCTGGGATGTATAGGTAGGGGCATCACCAGCAGGAAAAGGGAGGTCATAATTCCACTATACAAGACACTAGTGAGGCCCCACCTGGAGTACAGTGCACAGTTCTGGAGACCAAACCTACGTAAGGACATAGACAGGGTAGAGAAGGTTCAGAGGAGGGCAACAAAGATGGTGCATGGATTGCATCACAAGTCCTATGAAAACAGGTTGAAGGAACTGAACATGTACTCCCTGGAGGAGAGGAGGGAGAGAGGGGATATGATAGAGACATACAAGTATCTTACAGGGAGGAACATGGTGCAGGAAAACACTATTTTTAGCGAAAAAAGATATTCCAGGACTAGAGGCATAGATGAGAAGTTGGAGGGAGGACGATTCAGAGGAAACATGAGAAAATTTCTTCACAGAACGGGTGGTGGACAAGTGGAACACCCTGCCAGAGGAAGTGGTGGGGCTGAAACAATCACGGGATTTAAGAATGCATGGGATAAACATAAAGGAATTCTAGAGGTCAGGGGTAAGGGGCAACAGACTTCTAGGAAAACAAACTGAACTTACAAGCTCAAATGGGCAGACTGGGTGGGCCATAGGCCCTTATCTGCCGACACTGTCTATGTATCTATGTATCTATGTACCTCCACTTTGGAGGGGGCTGCAATCAGCCAGTCATCCAGGTAGGGGTACACCCGGACCCTTCGGCGCCGCAGCAATGCTGTCACCACTGCCATGCATTTGGTGAAGACCCTGGGAGCTAGGCAGAGGCCGAAGGGCATGGCCCGAAACTCGTAAAGGGATCCCTCCGCTCTGAAGCGGAGGAATCTCTGATGAGACGGACAGATTGGGACGTGAAAGAATGCATCCTGGAGGTCCAGGGAACAGAACCATAAGCCTCATTCCAATGATGGTATTATCTGAGCCAGAGTGACCATCCTGAAGGTCCAAGACCTTAGGAACCTGTTCAGGTCGTGCAGGTTGAGAATGGGGCGCTAGTCCCCCCGTCCGTTTTGGGACCAGTAAATACCTGGACACAAACCCCGGGTCTGGAGGAGGATCCGCCACCTTCCTGATCACCTCATTTCCGAGGAGCAGGGCAATATCGGCTCAGTGGGCCAACAGCGAGGCTGCGGACCCCGTGGCCCCCCCGAGGGGCGACGGCTCGAAAGGGTGGGGTCTGCTCGAATTCCAGAGGCAGGCCCTTTCCTACCACCTCCAACACCCAGTGGTCTGTGGTGATAGCAGACCAGGCAGAAAGGAAGTGGCGGAGCCGTCCCCCCACCGGGGGGAACCCGGGGGGGGGGAGTGACGAGGCTGGGGGCGACACCCCTCAACCCATCACTGGGCAGGCTTGGAGGAGGGACCGGTCAAGGGACCTCCTAGACCTTTACCTCCCTGCTTCCTGTTGGAGGAAGCTGCGGGCTTGGGTCTGGGATGCCAAGCGCGAGCCTGCTGGCCCTGATGCTGGTGCTGTTGGGCTGGACATGCGGCAGGCGCAGAAGGACGAAAGGGCTTGTGCTGCTGCTGACGGCGGCCTTTGTCCTTCTAGGCAGAGGTGACCGAGTCCAGGGTGGAATTGGACTTTTCGATCTGCTGGAGGCTACCTTCCACTCCAGGGCCGAAGAGGTCATTCCCCAAAAAGGGGACATCCGCCAACTTGTGCTGGGTATCCGCCGTAAAGGTGGATATCCTCAGCCATGCTCTGCAGCGCATGGCCACTGCGGCCACAACTGATCTGGCACAGGAGTCCCCTATGTCCAGAGCTGTTTGGAGCTGCTGCTTCGCCACCGCTCTACCCTGGTCCAGAACCTGCTGGACCGTGGTCTGGAGGTCGGCCAGGAGATGAGGGATCACCTCCTCCAGGGAGCCCATGAGAGCGTGAGAGAAGTGTGCCATCAGCATGGCCGAGCTGGCCTGGCAGAGGCCAAGGGAGGATGCAGCATACACCTTGCGCCCGGCATAGTCCAGCTTTTTGGACTCCTTGTCAGGGGCTTGTCCATGTCCCTAGCATTCCCGGAACGCCGGAAACGCTGTCGATGACCAACCCCTCGGCAGAGGGGTGCTCCGAAAACCCAGGCAAAGAGCCGGTAGGGACCACATACTTCCTGACCATCCTGGCCGAGGGCGCAGGACAGGAAGCAGGCCACTGCCAGAGCTCCAAGGCTGGGCTGACAATGGCCTCAGCCACAAGAAAGGCCTCCGTGGGTGAATCCCCTCGGTCCAGTATCCCCGTCAGGAGATACTTGACCAGTTTGGAAACGGGCTCGAGCTGCATCCTGGTGGACTCCAAGATGAGCCAAAGCAGACCCATAAAGGATGATGGGCTTTCATCCAGTGACTGGCCCCTGGAGGACTCCAGGTCAACCTGCCTGGAGAACAGGGAGGAGTCGTCATCGGACTCCGAGGAGTCCGCGAAGAGCTGCCTAGGGCCTGAGCCACCCTCCACCTGCCGAGGACGATCAGGAGTGAGGGTGACCGACAACCTGTGGGGCAGGCCTTGAGCTGACCGAAAGTCCTTGGTCGGTGCCCCCGATTTCAGTTGTGGAGGCGGAGGTTCCACCACAATTGGTGGGGCAGCAGGTTTCAGCCAAACAACCAGACCAGGCTTGGGCATCTCGACTGCAGTGAGAAGCTGTTTCAGCCATTTGGGTGACAGCCGCTTGATGGCTGGGGAAGGCGTCGGTGTCGACTTAGTCCCAGACAAAAGTAACTGCTGCCACATCAACTTCTCCTAGTGTCGATGCAATTTGCGCTGAAGCCTCGCCTGATCTGAGGAGGAAGACGAGGACGAGCGGCGTCGCCACTTACCTTGGTGCCGAGACCAAGACCGCCGATGTCAGCGGGATCGGCTGGACCGAGAAGAGGTCCGAGACCAAGATCCTCGGTGTGTCCGAGGGCGGGCCTGGGAGGGAGTGGGGGACACACGCTCCTCCCTCGGCTCGGATGCCTTAACTGGGGACTGCTGCACCGATGGCGCAGGCAAATCCTCGGTTTCCACCGGGGGGAACCGGCGAAGACAAACCATCCGATGGGTCATAAAAACATAGAATTTGACGGCAGATAAGGACCGCTTGGCCCACCCAGTCTGCCCATTTCCCTACCTAATGGATAAGCTGCAGATCCTAGTTAACCAGCAGCCTACTTCTTCCTACCCCCCCCCCAGAACTGCCTTATGACTATCCCATGCATGCTTGAATTCCACCACTGATTTGGACTCCACAACCTCCTCCGGAAGGCCGTTCCATGCATCCACAACCCTCTCTGTGAAAAAATACTTCCTTAAATTACCTCTGAGCCGCCCCCCCTATCTTCAAATTGTGCCCTCTTGTTCTTGCACACCTCTTTTTTTGAAAGATGCTACCCTCTTGGACTTTGTTGATTCCCTTGAGGTACTTGAAAGTTTCTATCATGTCCCCTCTCTCCCTCCTTTCCTCGAGGCTATACATATTAAGCTCCTAATACTCTCTTCATATGTCTTCGGTGCAGACCCTGCACCATTTTATTCTCCTCCTCTGGACAGCTTCCATCCTGTCTATGTCTTTATCGGAGATTGGGTCTCCAGAACTGCACACAGTACTCAGATGGGGTCTCACCAGCTGTCTGTACAGAGGGATAATAACTTCCTGTTTTCTACTGGTGATGCCTCTCCCTATGCATCCCAGTATCCCCCCAGCCCTCCTTGCTGCCCTCTCACATTGCTTGCCCATCTTTAGGTCATCTGATATGACTACCCCCAGGTCCCTCTCCATTTTTGTTGTTGTTAGTATCTCACCCCCATTATGTACTCTTCCCTGGTTTTTGTTCCCAGGTGCATTACCTGCACTTTAGCATTGAATCTAAGCTGCCATACATTTGACCATTCCTCTAACCTTGCCAAGTCCCTTCTCATCCTTTCCACCCCACCCTGTGCATCAACTCTGTTGCAGATCTTAGTGTCATCTGCAAAGAGACATACTTTTCCTTCCAGTCCTTCTGCAATGTCGCTTATAAAGACATTGAAGAGGACCGGTCCTAATACTGAACCCTGCGGTACCCCACTAGTAACCCTCCTTTCTTCTCAGTGGACTCCATTTACTATTGCTCTCTGTGTCCTATTCTCCAGCCAATTCTTTACCCAGGCTGTCATCTTGGGAACCACACCCCGGCTGGCTAACTTGTATATTAATCTTTTGTGTGGGACAGTGTCAAATGCCTTGCTAAAGTCTAGGCAGGCCATGTCCACAGCCCCTCCCTGATCTACTACTTTGGTCACCCAGTCAAAGAAATCTATCAGATTCGTCTGGCATGACCTTCCCGCTGTGAATCCATGCTGCCTAGGGTCCTGTGCCCCTCTGGCCTCTAGATACTCGACAGTTCTTTCCTTTAGAAGTGATTCCATCATTTTCCCTATCACTGAGGTTAAACTAACAGGTCTATAGTTTCCTGCTTCTGCCTTGCTCCCACTTTTCTGAAGGGAATCACATCTGCCCTCCTCCAGTCCTCGGGTACCACCCCATCCTCCCATGATTTGTTAAAGGGTAGTCAGTGGTGTCACTAGTTTCACCTTAGTTCTTTTAGAATTCTGGGATGAATCCCATCAGGCCCCATTGCTTTGTCCACCTTCAGTTTTAAGAGTTCTTTCAGAACCCTTTCTTCTGTAAATGGGCTGGTATCAAGTTCTGTATCCAGCGTGTTACTACTGTTTGTTTTATGTACCTCACCCTTTCCTTTGTAAATACTGAGCAAAATATTTGTTTAGTATCTCTGCCTTTTCACAGTCTCCGCCCACCCTCCCTCCCCTTTATTAAGCCTCACTATCCATCCCTTGGTCTTCCTTCGCCCCTGATGTACCTATAAAAGGTTTTATCCCCTTCTTAACTGAGTTGGCTATCTTTTCCTCGGTTTGGGCCTTTGCTGTTCTGACTGCCTTCCCAGCCTCCTTTGCTTTAACTGATACAGTTCTCTGTCCTGCTCCTTCTGCAATTCCTTGTACTTCCTGAATGCTTTCTTTTCTCTGAACCTTCACTGCCACTTCCTTTGAGAACCATAGTGGTTTCTTACATCGTCTTGTTTTGTTTATTTGCTTCACACAAAGGCTCGTTACCTCTGTGATGGCAGTTTTTATTATTCCCCATTGTTCTTCCACCCCTCCTTCCTGCCCATTTGCTAGTGCATTCCTTAGGCACTCACCCATTTTGGCAAAGTCAGCCCTCCTAAAGTCCAGTATTTTTGTCTTTGTATGGCTTGACTCTATTGCTGTGTTTATTGTGAACCATACTGTTCGATGGTCGCTAGTTCCCAGATGGCTACCCACTTCTACATCTGTAATCCTCTCTCCATCTCCATTTGAGAAAATCAAGTCTAAGTCAAGTCGAGAAAAATCTTGACCGCGTCGACCGCTGTCTCAGCCGGCTGACCTGATGGGGACGCCGGTAAAACCAACCGCAACCTCGGAAGCCGAAGTTGACGGTGTTGACTGTCCGGAGGGACCTCTCCTGCTCCCATGAACGCCGACGATGGGATTTATCCTTGGGATCCTTCTTTTTGGACCGAGCGGAATGTCCCGATGGCCCCTCTCCCTTCATGGAAAGGGAATGGCAAAGCTCCTTGAACGAAGCAGAATATGAGGTACCCAAAGAGAGTGGGATAAATGCCGCGACCGAGGAGGAGGAGGAAGATGCAGCCTGGGCCGCCTCCTCGAGGGCGATATCTGCTCAAGCTGCTCAGCCGAGCCAGCCATCATGTAACTCGCCCAACGGGCCTTTCGACTCTTTACCGCGGTAGCGCCTGGCACCTAAGCTTCAACTGGCAGCGCAGTCCTCCAAGACGTTTGCCGAGAACAAACAGTAAAACTTGCAGGCCTGTGGGTCGTCTTCTAGGCCGAGGCAGTAGACGCACGTGGAGTGCGGATCCATCCTGGACATCATCTGCCCACAAGGGCACCGCCGAAAACCGGGAGTCAATTTGTCCATCGCAGCCACAAGGGAAAAGGAAGACCGAAGTCTTGAGAATTTTAAAACGAGTTTCGGATGAACTGAAGAGTTAGGATCCAGTCTATCACGCAGAGCATTAAGGAGAGAACCTGAGCTTCCAAGTGGTAAGGAAAATCTGGCATCATGGGGCGGAGCCGAGAGTTTTACCACCCGGGTGGGTGGGAGGAGCCAGTTTGAAGACCTTCCGGCAAGATTTAAAGCGGCAAGGAACCTGCCAGACAGTGTGGATGAACAACATATCCATGTCCCTAAAAAGAAGGATTCTCCAGAGGAGACTTTGGAGGAGTCCTAGGCCTGGGTTTGGTCGGAGAGCGTGTCTCATTGTCTGGGTCAGAACAACCGTCTGAGTCATCCGAGGTGTCCAAGGAGGAAGAGGAAGAAGAAGAAGACTCCCTCTCCCAGCGTGGGGGAGTAACGGACCCCTTAGGAAGCCCTCAGGGAATCGTGTCCTGCCCCGCCCTGGAACCAGAAGGCTCACCCCTGGTATCCGGAGGTGGGGAGGGAGTCTGTCGCCTGGGGCATACGGGAACTGGAACCAACGCCAGTAGATGACTCTCCACCTCTCTGGTGAGCTGAGCCTTGGCTTTAGCCCACCAGGAAGCCAGAGTCTCCAAGTCCACCGGCGGCTGAGGGGTCAGTGGAGGAGGAGGAGGAGAAGGGGGATACGGATACTGAGTGCACCTGTAGGGCGAGTATCCATAACCAGATGGCGGGTAACCCGGCGTCGGGTAGTGAGGCACGGAGTACTGCGGCATCAGGTACTGGAGCGTCGGATACTGCGGAGCCAGGTAAGACGGCACTGGATAAGACTGAGTTGGATACCCGGGGGCCGGGATCTGAAGGAGCAGACGGCCCGGCCGTAAGCCCAGCGGGCGGGCCTGGAGCAGAAGGCCCGGCGGGTGGATGACCTGGCATTGGAGCGGCATCCAAGAGAGGGATGTCGCCCGGCATGGGTATGACTGGCGTCGGAGCCGGCGTCCAGGGAACCGACATCACGTCGTCCGGCCCAGGGGAAGGGAGGCCTAATGGAGGCGCAGCAAGAACCTCGGCATCGCCCGGGGATAGTGGGGAAAATTCCTCGAGGTCAGGCTGAGGAGACCCAGGGTATCGGAGAGCAGCAAAGGCTACGGAAAGCAGGGAACGGTGGACGTAAGAGGGTCCAACGTCGGCTCAGCTGCCACATGGATGTCCGGTTGGCCAACATCCAACTTACCAGCGGAGTCCAGGCGGACGTCTGTGGAGCCGGCATCTGACTTAGCAGACCCATCGCCTGAGGCAGGTCACGAAGGAGTGGTGGCCTGGTCGGGTGGGAAAGTGGCCGTGCGCCACCCCAAAGGGTCAAGTGAGTTATCGACGGTCTCCGAGGTGTTTACTGACATCCTCTGCAGTTTGCAAGCACTGGAGCAGCTCTTGCTTTTGGGAGCCCTCCAGAAGGGCCTGAGCAGCAGTCTTGCCCTTTCCCCAGTTGGCATTCTGGAATTTGACCATGTGTGACAGATAGTTAACAATCCTCAGACCCAAAGTGGAGGAGGTGTAAACCCTGTTACCCCAGAGGTCAATCCTACAGGATTCCTTGTCTGGGGGAAGGGAGCTAAGGTACTTAGTTGCCTTGGATCTGTCATGGGCAGCTTTAATGACCACTGAGTCGGTTTCAGCCTTGGCCGCAAAATAAGGAAGGCCCTGAGGGGCATTATAGAGTTTGTCTGCCCTCCATGGCATAGCTGGCACAATTCAGGACAATTCAGTGGAAACGTGAGGAAGAATGTCTTCACAAAATGAGTGGTAGACAAGTGAAACACCCTGCCAGAGAAAGTGGTGGGGGCTGAAACAATCATGGAATGTAAGAATGCATGGGATAGACAAAGGAATTCTGGAGGTCAGGGGTGAGGGCAACAGACTTCTAGGAAAACATAAAGCGAACTTACAAGCTCAAATGGGCAGACTGGTTGGGGCCCTTATCTGCCGACACTGTCTATGTATCTATGTATCTGTGTACAGTATATCTGGCCTGTGCCAAGCTGCAGTAGTGGCATTATTCAGGGCTGGCAGCATAGGAGGAATTATCTTGGGCAAAGATTAAGGAACCTCCAAGAAGTCCACCAGGTCTTTCCAGGTAACATCCTCCTCCTCAGTCTGAAAACCCATAGTGGCAGACAACTGCTTCATGACACTGAAAAAGGTGGTATCCTCAGGAGGGGGATTTGGGAACATGCTTGACAAACTCCTCACTGACAGATGAGGCAGTGGATTTGTCAGATATGAGGATTTCTTCCTCCTTTATGTCATCAAGGAGGATGAGATCATGGTGATACTCAAAGAGGATAACATCAGGGTGATACTTCTCTCAACGTCTGCCTCATCTGGGTCTGGAGTCAGAGACTCCTGCGGCGGCCTGCAGGGAACCTCTCGGAGTAGATGAACAGGTGTCGACGACAAAGCTGCTGTCGACAGTGCCATCAACAAGGGCCTATTAAAAGAGCCCAGTTGCTGAATAAGCACATTAATGAATTTGACAAGAACTTCGTTCATGTCTATGGGGTTAGACGGCACTGGGGCTGACGACCCGCCCTCCTGCGAGCCAGATGAGCCTGTAGCCCTAGTAGAAGAACGGGCAGGCCTTGATGGAGTGGTCATCGACGACATGCCCATCACTGAAGGAGAAGGAGCCGATGACGCAGAGATCAACGAGCATCGGACAGAGGAGCAGTTGGTATGGGCCTAGAGAGAGAATAGAGACCTGGAAAGCTAGTCTCTTCATCGAGACAGCCACTGTCGATGAAGAGACCCCAGAAGAAGGAAAAGCTGACAGGGAACGGGATGGCTGCGGGGGGGGGGGTCGTGATCCTAATCTTTCTTGTGACTCTCCCGCCCCAGAAGAATTGTCTCAGGCCTTGGAGGCCTGGGAGCTGGAGGATCCAGTCAGCAGCTGAACGGCTAGGGCCCTGGAAGACCCCTGCCTGGAGCTGGCTACCTGCTGTTACATCAGAAATTTCTTGAGAGCCTTTTTGCGTTGCCTGAGGGTAGTTTGGATAAACACCTGGCAAAGTTCACAGTCAGGGACATCATGATCAGGCCCAAGACAACAGACATACTGAATGTTCATCTGTAGAAGCAATCTTCTTTCTGCAACAGCAGTGATGGCAGAGAGAGGAAGGAGGATTAACTCTGGACATAAAATTAAAAAAAAAAATCTCAAAAGAGATTTTGGTAAAAGGTAGTAGAAAAAAAACAGCTGTAGGCCAAAATGGTGCAAATACTGCTACAAAGCTTCCACGGAGACTGTGCATGCAAATCAACGGCAGGAAAGAAATGAAAATTACGTACCTACCGTAATTCTTGATCTTCTCTTGTATCTTCACCATTCATTACTGCTTGGGTTAAGCCGGCGCACACCATCTCAGGAGTTTTTTTTTTTTGAGTCGGCTTCAGCATCACCGAAGCAATGTACTGCGTCATGCCGAGGGGGCGGCCGTTAGGTGCCGCAGACTCCTCCTCTATCTCAGTTCTGTTAGCCGGAGAGGCGAAAATAAAGGGTAAGAAAAAAGGAAAGCGAGGCAAGAGAGCCGAGGGATAGAAAAAGGAAAGGATATAAACTGAAAAAGGGATAAGCCGGTAGAGAATAGACAGAGGAGAGAGAATTCCTACCCTAAGGGACCGCAGGGCCTCCTTTCCGGGGCGGCTCTAAGGGAGGAACAGAGAGAAGGAAAGAGAAAGTAGAAGAAGAAAAGAGGCATGTTGAGAGGGAGAACAGTGCCCATTGAGCATTGGTTGAGAGGCTTATAGGCTCGAGACTAACAAGGGAGCAAGAATCCCAGTTGCTAGGACTGAGGGGAGGTTCAACCGAACCACCTGAACAGATCCGAATGAGGGCAGACTCTCTGGACTCTCAACATGCCCAGTCCCTTAATCCTAGTTGAGGGCTCCTAGACTGTCCGGGCAGAACCTGTTCCGGGTAGAGCACCCAGCCAGGAAGGGGACTAAGTCCCTTCGCACCTTGTTAGGTGCTAACACAGCAATGTATGGAAAAGACTATGCCTTCTTGAAGGCAGTTTTGTATGAAAAATAGAGTGGAACTCAATCAGACTCCCTAGGGCAAGGCAGGCAGACGCTCAGAGCTGACAAATTCAGTCAGTAGCTAGAAGAGCTAGAAATAATACCTGCCAGGAGGATTCTTTGACTTTGCCAGGGCCAGGACAGGCATGGCCACTTGGGCCGTGAAACTGCATGACCTGAAGAAGGTAAGGAATCGCACCCAAAGGGTGGTCAGAAAGAGTTCCCTCAGAAGTAGAGAAAATTATAACCGTGCTGATTCCTCTTTACCTTGAGGAAAAAAGGAAGATCCATTCACTAAGAATGGAAAAACAGAAACTTTTTTTTTTTTTGGCATAAAGGCCAAGGGAAGTAAGAGGAATGAGACGGGAGGGGGAGACGCCACAGAAGGAGGCCACTGAGGGGAGGGTGGGAGGGTATCAGTAATGAATGGTGAAGATACAAGAGAAGATCAAGAATTACGGTAGGTACGTAATTTTCATATCTTCCCTTGTCAGTCTTCATCATTCATTACTGCTTGGGTGAGTGCTGAGCCCCCTCCCCCCCTTAAAAAAGGGGGGGGGGGGAGAACCCTGAGGGAACAAGACCCCCAGCCTCCTGTTGGTGAGAAACTGAAGGGGAAGACCCTGGCTAATGCAGAGAGAAGCCTATGTGGGAGAAGAGCTAGGAGGTGCCCCCCGAGCACGGGGAGACAGAGGAAGCCCTTGCAGAAGTCTCCTAGCTCTGGAGGAAAAGAGACGGGTCCCCCGGAAAGTGGAGTGAATCACCCTACGCCGGGCCAGGGGTGACAACCTTGATAGACAAAGCCATGCCATCCGCCTAATGCAGATCCCTGTCCCCGCAAGCCTGGAAGCCACCTCATTAGCGTCATAAGATGCCCTGCTTGCGTCTTGCCAGTCCAGACCTATAGCGGAGAGGGCAATAGCCTGTCTGGTGTGTCTGTATCAGGCATTGATGCCAAGAGCTGGGAGAGCATCACCACAGATGCCGATTGTAGGCAGCGTGGTGAGCCTGATGTGATGCAATGCAGGCCACCGCACTGAGAGGAAGAGAACACTTCTTCGCCCCCACCGGCCTTAACTGTAGGGAATCCGATCCGTGGACGGTCGTGATAGCCAGGCGCGACGCCCGGAAGGAGTCTCTAGGTATACCAAACCCGAGGACGGGTTGGGAAGGCTACCCAGGGATTCCGAGGGGGCACAATACCTTCATCAACAGTCTACCGGGGCTGGAGAAGGGGCGGCTGGCGACTGCTAGGAACAGATAGACCCCTCCTGGAAGGGGACAGGCCAGGAAGATACCACCAGGTGCTGGGCACTGAATTCTCCAAGGAATTCACGCGTCTCCCATTCAGTATTGTCTCGCCTAACGTAAGAGATTCGAAGATCCCTCACCATCCTAGAAAGGAATCGCTGATATTCAGTGAAATCAGCGTCGGAGGAAAGATGAGCAAGGGGTTCCTCTCCCTCAGAGGAGGAAGACGAGGATGATGGGGAGCTTGAATGTCCAGAAGATTCCTGTGGTGGTGGGGATAGTCGAAAGACCCGCTCATACATATATCTAACGTATGAGGGGAAGGCCGCCGCAGAACCTCTGAACTGCTCCCAGGATAACGGACCCGTAGGACCGACATGGCCTGGAAGAGCGGGGTGGTTGCAGAGGTACTGGAGAAGGGCACCGCGGAAGAGGCAACTGATCTCTGCTAGGGTCTGAAACCGGGGAACGGAGCCCGACAACAAACCAGGTCGCAAAAGGAACCCTGGGGATCGACGCCTGGAAGAGCCCAGAAGGGGATCCTCCCCTGTGACGAACCTGGGACTGCATGAATCCAGAAGGGCAGTCCGTAGCAACGCCACTGGAGGGAGTCCCGGGGCCCAAGAGGGAAAGGTGGGGTTCAGCGCTACGGCTCCTAGCCACCTCACGAGGGGTGGTTGGCCGAGACCGCGATGGCCGTCCCCTGCTCCTCGACCCCTCGGACTCCGAGAGAGCCCTCCTCCTCGACTCCAGCGTTCCCCCACCCCAAGAGGTGGCAACAGCACCCGGAAGGGTAGCTGTCACAGACCCCCTAGGAGGGAGCCCCCCAGTCCCCACCACATCACCCCTCCGGGACCCGGGGCCACCCCTAGCCCGAGGGTCCTCAGGGGAGGACGGAAGCGGAGACAGCGGGAGGGGCCCGCTGTGCCGCCTAGCACCACGTGTTACTGGGGACCCCGACCCCGGAGAGTCAGGGTGCCAGGATGGGTCCACGTCCGAGTCATCGATCTCCGAAGAGGACGAGACCAGCAGAACCTCCATGCTGGCAACCCCAGGGGTCCCTGGAGGAACGGGGCCGCGAATGGCACCGGTGCTAGGACGGCGCCGGACGACCCAGCCCACTCGCCGACCGTTAGGCCCAGTCCCGCCCCTGCTGCACCAGTTAGCCCACGGGCGCCGAACTCAACCCGTGCCGCCGAGAGGCTAAACCGCCTGTGGTGCCAAGGCCAGAGCGCCGTCTCGATCACCGGCACCAGGATCTGAAACGGCGCCGGAGGGCGGCATCAAGGGTCCACCGGTGCCAGGCCCAGCAGGCGCGGGCCTCGACACTGGGGGAGCCTGCACCTCCGAGGAGGTGACTGCCAAGGCGGTGTCCCCGCTGCCCCGGAGGGGACCACGACATTCCCCCGACACCGTGAGAGAAGCTTCCTCTTCGGCAAGAGAAGAGGAGGAAGCCTCCTCCTCTGGACCGTATAGGCCCGGGAGGGGACCCGGGGGAAGGGCCTAGAGACCTTACCTGGGAACCCCTGGAGTGACGCCGTCCCCCAAAGGTCGGCGGGGCCTTGCCGAGCTTGAACGCGCGGACTTCGAGGACATGACGGTCAATGGAGAAACAGGCGTCGCACGTGTCCATGTTGTGGTTGGGTCCCAGGCAACGGAGACAGACATCATGCCGGTCTGAGACGGAAAAATTCCGGCCACAGGAGCACCGACGCATAGGGGCGCGGCCCGCTTTCGACTTACGACTTGTTCCCGAACCTGACATGATGCGAACTAAACAAGGAAAAAAAGCAATAAAGCACTCGGCGCTGTATTATAGAAAAACAGGAACGGTCTTACCGGTATACGGCGTCAAGAGAGTCGTCTGAGAGAAAACGAGGAGTCTTGAGGTATTAGAAACCCAAGAACACTATTCACTACCACGCAGCAGGTGCAGCCTCGACGGCGGGAGAAACAGAACTGAGATAGAGGAGTCTGTGGCACCTAACGGCCGCCCCTCGCGCATGACGCAGTATGTCGTGCTCGAGGGGCAGCCTGCTGGAGCTTCAACTCCAAAAAAAAGAACTCCCCGTAGCTGGTGTGCACCTCCAGCTTAACCCAAGCAGTAATGAATGGTGAAGATTGACAAGGGAAGATCTGATGAGGGATCAGTGCCGCCTACACCTATATAGGGTTGCTGATGTCTGCTGACGTCGACAGCATGGGTGGCCCCAGTTGTACTGCTGAAAATCTTTTGTCTGGGTTCCCCTTCTCCAACTGCAAAGGTTCCTACGGTGTAACCCAATGACTGAGATGCCCTTGAAGAAGATCAGTATGTGCTATAGCAGGCCTTATGAAAGAGAATGTTCTCCTTCGGTGGAGGTTGGAGAACCCCAAGAATGGAGCCAGAGCAGCCCATTTAAGAATTTTAGGCCTGCCGGAGGAAGTGGAAGGGGATTCTCCCCTAGAGTTCACACAAGATTGACTGGCAGATACTTTAAAAATGAAACACCAGACCACAGTACATATACTCTACTGCATCACCCCCAGAGCCCGCAGTGCAGCGGCAGCTGCGAACTCCAGTGGCCCATGTACACTCCTTGCCATGCTCGGTTCCATAGCAGACTGAGATGCAGTATTAAAAGCAGCAAAACAGAAGGGCACCATAATCTGGAGAGATTAAGCAGTACATATGTTTCCAGACCTAAGCTTTGCTCTTCGCAGCAGTGATAAAGTTTCATCAATGCTCAGGCATGGCTTAGACAACTGGAGATACACCACATCCTACTTATGCCTGTGAGCATAAACATCTTTTACAGTGGGACGGAGTTTCACTTCTCTGATCTTACAGATGCAGACTGCCTAGTGCAAAAGACAGAGAGCGTTCTCTTCCACCAGAATGCATTGGACATTGAAAACAAAGATAAGGTACTGTTTGCCTCTTTCCTGTTTTGTAGGATTGGGGTTTGACGGAGCAGAGGGAGAACACTTAACATCAGTGCAGGGCACTAACTGAGAGGTTTTCTTTACTCTTAATGTAAGTTTTCTGTTACAAAGTTTGCTTAAATTGCCTTCAAACCAAAATGCCAGAGCGATTTCAAATGCTGCTGGTGTGACACACAAACATTTTCCCCTCACTTCAGTCAGCCTGATGATGGAGTTGGAGATGGCCGAGTTTCTAATGTTTTTTGTTTACTATGGCCAAAGATGGGACTTGAGCTACCATCAAGGTAAAGGGAGTATATACCTCTTTGCCATTATGCATTTTAAGAGCTACTAACGCCTCAAAAAAACTTTAAAAAACATTATAGTCAGGTACAATTCCGCTTGCGTTCCATTTATATTTTATATATTTATTACTAAAGAAATGTGTATGACTATATGATCATTGTCCCTGAGAGTTTATTTTGAGTTCATCTGCCTCTATAGCTTACTCCCTACTCCAAGCCATAATCCTGTTGTGACATCACAGTCTTGCTATGGGAGTAATTGTGAGGTCACAAGCAGTACTCTATAACTTCAATAAGGGAGAAAGCAGCAGGAACGGATGAACTCTTCAGGAGCAGAAATCCTGTTTTCATACAATGATCTCAGTAATAAATACTGAGGAGGAGAAATACAGAACTACTCAACTCAAAATGTATTTGTAAAAAGTGCAAATCAACAAGTATCCAAGCGCTTGTACACACAAAATAAAATTCGGCAGTTAAAAAACACCATAAATAATTCAAAAGATATATCTAAAACATCAATATTAATCAAAGTTCAATCATAATCCAAAATGGCAAAGACCATACAGATATGTTTTCAGTGCAGATTTAAAGCCCTTCAGAGTGGTGGATCAAGGGGGAGCAGTTGATGTTGCCTACCTTGACTTCAGCAACGCTTTCGATACTGTTCCACATAGAAGATTGATTAATGAGCTGGGTAGGCTCGGGGTGGGTCAGAAGTTGCACAACTGGGTGGCAAACTGGTTGATGGACAGAAAACAAAGAGTGGTGGTAGACGGTATACAGTCAGAAGAGATACAAGTCACAAGTGGGGTACCTCAAGGATCAGTCCTGGTGCTAGTCCTCTTCAATATCTTCATCAGTGACATTGCAGATGGACTGGAGGGCAAGGTTTGTCTGTTTGCAGATGACTCCAAGATCTGCAACAGAGTAAATGGTCCAGATGGGGTGGGCAGAATGAGAAGAGATCTGGATAAACTAGCAAAATGGTCGGAAGAGTGGCAACTGGGGTTTAATGCAAAGAAGTGCAAGATCATGCACATAGGGAATAGAAACCCTGAAGCCACCTATAGGCTGGGAGGTGAGTTGCTGGCAGTCACAAGGGAAGAAAGAGACTTGGGCATCATCATCACTGATGACCTGAAATCATCCAAGCAGACCATTAAAGCAGTAGGTAAAGCTAGGGAGATGCTGGGATGTACCAGTAGGGGTATCACAAGTCGGAAGAGGGAGGTAATAATCCCTCTTTACAAGACACTAGTTAGGCCCCCATCTAGAGTATTGCATGCAGTACTGGAGGCCACACCTTCACAAGGACTTTAACCAAATTGAGGCAGTCCAGAGAAGGGCAACCAAAATGGTGCAGGGACTGCATCAGAAAACATACGAGGACAGATTAACGGAGCTCAATATGTATGCCCTAGAGCAAAGGCTGGAGAGAAGTAACATGATCAAAACATTCAAACACCTTAAGGGCATTAACAAGGTGAAAGAGTCTAACATGTTTCAATATAAGAAAAATAGCAGGACAAGAGGACACAGCAGGAGATTAGAGGGAGGCCAATTAAGGGGTAATGTGAGGAAGTTCTTTTTCACAGAAAGGCTGGTGGATGCATGGAACAGCCTACCTCAAGAAGTTGTGGATACGAATACAGCGCAGGGCTTCAAACAGGCATGGGATAGGCATAAGGGAGCAATACAGACGAGTATGACTAGATAGGCCATTGACAGAGCAAAGGCCAATGGCACATTCATAAGGTAGAAAAAGAAATGGGCAGACTGGATGGGCCTTGCAGTCCTTAAATGCTGTCAACTTCAATGTTTCTATGTTTCTCCACAGTCAGACACTCCCTTATCTGGCGAGTTAGAAAGTTCTACAGGGTCGGGATCATAAACGCAAATGCCCTGGCACCTGAGGTCTTCAAATGGACCCTGGGAACCTCTAGCAATCCTCATCGGTACAGTGGAGTGGGCTGAGGGGTGATAGGGGTGCAGAAGTTCTTGCAGGTAACACGGAACCTGTCCGTGTAGGGCTTTATAAGTCAGCAAGCCAACCTTGAAGGTGATCTGCCACTGAACCGGCAGCCAGTATAGTCCACAGAGCACAGGTGTGATGTGGCATGAACGAGATAGACCAGTCAACAACCTGGCAGCCAAATTCTGCACCAGCTGCAAGTGGCGGATATCCACCCCCAATAGCCCTAGGTACAAGGAGTTGCAATAGTCAAGGCGAGAGGTCACAAAGGCGTGGACCAACGTTGAGATGCGTCAGGCGGGACCAGGTGTTTAATCCAGGCGATATTCCTCAGATGGTAAAAAGAGAATATGACAATGGAAGACACCCTGAGATTTCAGCTTCAGTCCATCATCAGACACAACACCCAGATTGCGCACCCAGTCATATGTCAACAGCTGATCGTCCCCAAGCCAAAGCTTAGAAGGCTGCCCAGCTAAAGGCCCCTCAACCTGATTACCCGGGTCCACAAACAGCACCTCAATCTTGTCAGGATTCAACCTCAACCAACCGGCATTCATCCAGTGCTGAATCTCGGCGAGGCAGTTATTAAATACCAAGATAGCATCACCCTGCTCAGGCACAAAGGACATGTAGAGCTGAGTGTCATCTGCACAGCAGTGAAAACGTGGCCCATACCGCCTAACAATGTCTCCCAGTGGCAGCATGTACACCGTGAACAACATGGGTGACAACACAGAGCCCTGCGGTAACCCACATGGCAGGGAGACCGGGCCCGAGGAAAAAATCCTTGACACCACTCTTGTGAAAACTAGACTGGAGAGGGTCGCAGATGTCACGGATGGTAAGATGATCCTCCAGCTGCAGTGCGACAACTAATAGGAAATACAAGCTGGACTGTGTCTAAATATCATGTTTTGTTTAAGTTCACCTGAACATGTCACCAGCTCTTTAAGCTGTATTTTACAGTAGTTGATGTAGTTCTGTTTGAAATCTCTAACCCGATTTCCTCGTGGTATGCAAGATAAGGTTGTAAAGTTTAAATGTTGATGCAGTTCTGTAGTTGATCAGCTTTACCTCTTGTTGTAAACCTAAAATGTCAGGCAAGGTTCGGCTGGGTTTAAATCCAATTGTTTAGCTTCCAGCAAGGGAAACATGTCTGTGAAGTTATACGGGTAAGCAAAATTAAACATACAACACTTAACATATGAAGTAACACTCCTCTCTAACAGAACAAGAAACTGCAAGACTACAGTGGAAAATAGGGAAGCAAGAGATTTTACTTAAGATACAAAACTTAAAAAATATGTAAAATCTCCAGGATAGGATGGCTTCCCTGCTGAATTCATTAACAAATTTACCACACAACTGATTGCCTTGTTATAAAAGTTTTTTGGGAAATACAAAATGGAGAGCAAATTCCAAACTAATGGAAATGTGTACAACTTTCAGTATTGCTGAAGCTTGGAAAGAAGGCCACAAAACTAAGTTCTTTTAGGCAAATATCCCCCCCAAACACGGGTTTAAAGATTTTTACTGGCATACTGGCTGACAGAATCAAAACAGTCATGGCCTACAGAGCAAAGAACAGTCTTACTTCTGCTGCTTGCCTTGCACTGGACAGAGTTGTGTTTCTCCATTCTCTTTGTTATGGACTTATCCTGTTTGCACGCACTTCCAAAGTTCACCTCTCTAGGTGGAACATAGTCTATAACAACATTTGCCGTTTTGCACTTGCTGCCCCTTGCCTCACCCACCATTGTGACCTGTATAACAAACTTGACTGTTTCTCCCCACCCAACCACATGAATTTTGTCGTGGGCAGCTTCACAGGCAATGTTCTCAGAACTGGCACCCCCCCAGGACTGGCTGAGCTACTCAAACCGGCTGCCTCTTCTTCTTACTCCCTTAGGTCTTTGGGCCCTGCTGTTCTCAAACTTCCTGCCACTCGAACGCAAATGGGGGACAGGGATTTTGCTTCATGTGCTTCCATAGTATGGAACTCCTTTCCTGCCCAGGTCCACTCCTCCCCCCTCCCACTCCCACTTATGCCTTCGGAGCTCCCTGTGGAATTACTTGAAGCTCTCTTTTGCGTGTGGTTGTCCTAAACCACCATAACTAACCTTGGTCCCTTGCACTGGACTTGCATGTCCTTCTTACTGTATTTTTGCGCAGGTCCTGCTGATGCGTCCTGCCTACTTGGGTTCTGCTCTGTATCTGTATATAATGTATTTACTCTCTGCTTCAGGTGATGCTTTGACTGCGACTCTGCTTTTGGGGCTCTGAGCTGTATAGAATTGTACAGTATAATGCACTGTTCATAGCCTTGGTGACTATGTATATAGCCAAACTTGATCAGATTACTATAAGTTACTGGTGGTTGCAATATTTAGCTAGAGACACAAAGCACATCCTGTTGACCTGGAAGGACACCACTACTTTATTCAGCTGTGAGCTGTGTGGGAAATTCTATATTGCACTGGATATCTGCAACAACGTGCACTTTTGCTCAATTCTATGGGAGGTGAAACTAACTACCTTTGGTAATTGCTTTTTATTTACATATTTATTTAGTGTTTAACCAAGAAGGGGCTTGCAAACTCTGTTTATCTTGTGAGTAACTTCAGAAGGATTTAAATACTACATTTGGGTAGACCCTTGGAGGTAGCTAGATTGTCTACTAGGATTTTCTGACAATTAAACTATTTTTAAATAAGTTACTAGAGGTTAGTTGAATTACTATAAAGGGCAGTACTCGCCAGGGTGATGAAGCAGTGGTGCAGGAGATTGTTTCTAACAGTTACCTGTGGTTGTGGACTACATAACCCCCCTTCCCCATCCCCCCAGGCGTGGCATTTCCTTTATAATCAAACTTCTGACATCACTTCCTCAACAGGTCTTGGGGCAGAACTGTCATATTCTTAATAACCCACCACAGTGCATAACGGGTAAGTACACACCACCAAAAAAAAATTATATACATTACATATTGTATATTATAAGGGAGAGGGATATGTGGGGAGTGGTGCAATGCACTGGCTGTGGGCAACAGTTTCAGGAGACATTCTGGAAACTGCGTTTTCATCTATTGCAGGCAATTGTCAGCTCTGAGGGAGGAGATTACCCACCTCCAGGATGAACTCGCAAGGACTAAGGAGGCCTCCTCCACCCAAAGAGCACCACTGTCACAACCACTGCCTCAGAGGTTGCCAAGTATGAAGAGCAGTTGGACCACAGTTGGTTCTGGGAGAGTGCAGGTGGTGGAACAGAGGTGAAGCCCCCTAATTGTACCTCTACACAAATCATATGCCAGCCTGGCACAGCAAAGTTCCTCTATGATGGCACCCTCAGTGGAGACCAAGAAGAATGCTGAGGACATCAACAAGGGAGACCCACAAAAGGGAGGCAAGGGACACCACAGGGGAAGGAAACAGCTTCTAATGGACTCAATTGTTAGGGGGGTAGAACTGGGGAAGGGAGAGGAGAGGGAAGTAAGGTGCCTGCCTGGTGCCATGGCTTGGAGGGAAAAGAAGCGAATCCTCATGATTGCAGAAGCAGCATCACAGGAGAGGGAACCAGACATCACTGTCCATCTTGGGACAAATGACCTAGCTAGGCATGGAATCAGGGCAGTGTAGGATGAATCTGTGGAGTTGGGGAGGGGCCTCAGACAGGTAGCAAGCACGGTTACCTTCTCAGAGGTGCTGCCAGTCCATGGCAGTGGTGAGGCTAGGGTACTGCACACCATACAGTTTAATGAATGGTTGCAAAACTGGTGCAGAGCACAGGGCTTTGGCTTCATTGGGGATTGGGGGTACACCTGGAGAGATGAAGATCTACACTGGCACGATGGTCTGCATCTGTCCACGAAGGGAACCAAGCTCCTAAGTGGCAGGTTTAAATGCTTCTCCTACAAGTACTGTTGCAGGTGAGTAACCTGTTTTTCTAGGATCATGGATATGTTGTTCATTCACACTCTTTGGCAGGCTCCTAGCAGTTCTCTGGAAGGGGGGAGGCAAGGCGCACAGCCCCTACTTAGAGAACAGTGATTAGAGAACCGAGGCCCCTAAACCAGCATCCCAGCGTGACTCAAGGTCGATGTGGTAATGGGTAAAAAAGGTGTTTGCTAACTTCCAGGTAGCAGCCCAACAGATTTACTGGATAGGGATGATCCCTGGAAGCAGCCACTGATGCAGCGGTATGGTGGGTAGAATGAGCTCTTATCCCTCTGGAAGGCTCCTTGCCCACCAACTCATAGAACAGACTGATGCATAATGTGATCCACTGTGCAACAGTCCGTTTAGCTGCAGGTCTGCCAGAGGCGGCTTCAGCGTAGGCGACAAACAGCTGGTGAACCTCTCCTTGAATTTCCGCCATCCTCTCCTCGTAATAGGAGAGAGCACGTCACAGGTCCAAGCTATGGAGCTTGTACTCAGCCTCCGAGGTGTAACTGGGGTAGTATACTGGCAGAGTTAGCATCTGGTTAAGGTGAAACTCTGATACCACCTTCGGAAGGAATTTCGGGAGGGGGCACAGGACAACCTTGTCCCTGTGAAAGACCAGATAAGGGGAGTCAACCAAAAGCATCTGAGCTCCCATGTCCTTCTGGCAGATGTGATAGCCACCAGGAAGGCCATCTTCCATGACAAGTGTGACAACTCACACTTGTGCATAGGTTCGAGTGGCTTGCCCATGAGCATTGCTAGTAGCAGCAGAAGAGCCCACGGAGGTGGAGGTTCACGCACTGGAGGGGATATGTGATCCAGGCATTTGAAAAAATGCTCGACCACTGTCTCCTGCACCACCATCAGCTGGCTGGCCCACGCCCAATAAGCAGAGATGGCTGCCAGGTGCACCCTAAGGGTCAATTACCAAAGACCCCCTTTGGAGAGAGACAAAAGGTAGTCGAGAATGCTAGCCTCTAGACAGGACAGAGGGTCCAGGCCCAGGCCCCGACACCAAGTGGAAAATCGTTTCCATTTGAAGGCGTAACACTTCCTGGCCGATTCCTTTCTGGATGTTTCCACCATGGTGTAGACATCCTCGGAAAGACCCAAAGCCTGGAACGCTAGCCGCTCAGGTACCAGACTGAGAGGTGCAGAAATTGAAGGTCTGGATAGTATACCTTTCCCTGATTGAGAGAGATCAGGTCCGGGCATGTGCAAAGCCGCTCCGAGGGCCTGTAGCTGAGGCTGAGGAGATCTGGATACCAGAACTGGCGCGGCCAGTCTGGGGCTACCAGGATCACATTCGCCTTGTCCCTCCTCACCTTGAGAAGCACCTTGTGGATCAAGGGAAATGGAGGGAAGGAGGCCTGGGGTCCATGGCCTCGAGAAGGCATCCCCCTGCGTGAGCCCTGCTGAGGGGGGCGGGCATGGAACAGCCACAGCATGGTGTTTTCCCTGGAGGCAAATGGGTCCACCGGCGGTTTGCCCCAGTGCAAGAACAGGTTGTAAGCTACCTCTGGATGGAGAGACCACCCGTGGGATGTCTCGCCTAAGCGGCTGAGAGCATCTGCCAGATGGTTTTGAGGCTCCTGCCACATGGATTGCTAAGAGATCTGCCTCCAGACTGCTCACGACGGTCCAGATGTGGGGCACTTCCCTGCACAGCAGACAGGAGTACGTGCCGCCCTGTCTGTTGAGGTAGTAAATGGTCATGGTATTGTCTGTCTGGACTTGAACCACTTGACCCTGGAGCTGAGGAGCGAAAGCTGACAGTGCCAGTCTGACTGCTCTGTGCTCCAAAAGGTTGATGAGGCATCGGGGGTCCACAGCCAGTGGGCCTTTTTGTCTCCATGTGGGCTCCCCAGCCCCTTAAAGTGGCATCGGTTGTAAGGAAGACTGTCGGTTTGGGGCAGACAAACAGGATCCCTTCCTGCAACCGGTCTGGGGCGGTCCACCAGCAGAGAGTGTCCCACATCTTCTGGGTTACAGTGATCAGCTGGTCAAAATGACTGTGGCACAGAGTCCACTGGGCGGCCAGCTCCCATTGGAGGGGGCACATGTGCAACCGGGCCCAACGGACCACTGAGTTGCACTATGCCATGTAACCCAGAAGGCACAGAAAGTCCAGGGCAGGGCACAATTGTCTAATCAGAAATGACTGGACAAAGGAGGAGAGAACATCCACCCTGTCCGCTGGGAGCCGAGCTCTGGCTAGACAAGAGTCAAGCTCTGCCCCAATGAAGCCCATCATATGAGAAGGCACGAGTTCTGACTTGGCCTCACTGATCAGGAGGCCAAGCTCGGAGGAGGTCTGGAGGGCCAGGTCCCTGGACCTCTCCACCTCCTGTCAGGTGGAACCTGCTAGGAGCCAATCAATCATCGAGGTAAGGATAAATCCTGACCTCCCCCATATGCCTGAGATGGGCCGTCACCACTGGGATGCATTTGGTGAAGACCCGTGGGGCCAAAGACAGGCAGAATGGAATGGCTTGGAACTCATACAGGGGCCCTTCCACCCTGAAATGGAGGAACCATTGATGGGACGGATGGACTGGGACGTGAAAGAATGAGTCCTGTAGATCCAGTGAACAGAACATTTTGCTCCAAGGATGGTATGATCTGAGACAGAGTAACCATCCGAAAGTTGTGCGACCCGAGATATTGATTCAAGTCATGCAGATCTAGAATGGGGCACCAGCCCCCATCCGCTTGGGCACCAGGAAGTACATGGAGACAAAGCCTGTGTCTGCTGGAGGATCCACCACTGGAGTTATGGCCTCCTTGAGGAGGAGCTGAGCAATGTCATCTCGAAGAGCCAACTGAGACTGGGCGGATGCTCTTTCCTCCCAAGGGGCACGGGCTCGGTTAGGAGGGTACTGTTTGAATTCCAGGGGCAGTCCCTGTCCGACCACCTCGAGAATCCACCTGTCCATGGTAACAGTGGACCATGTGGAAAGGAAATGGCAGAGCCAGCCTCCCACGGGAGGACCCAGAGCTGGCATGATGGGAGAGGGGGCAGCAGCCCCCGTCCCGTCATTGAGCAGGCTTGGAGGAAAAGGATCCAGGACCGGACCCTCAGGCTCCTTTACAGTCTTGGGAAGGCCTGGGCTTGGGTGGGGGCACCACGCTTGAGCCTGCAGCTTTTGTTGTTGTCCTCCTTGAAAGGAGGACTGCTGAGCTGCAGGAGAAGAATGCCAAAAAGGCTTCTTTTTCTTCTGCTGGCTCTTGCCCGAAGAGCCTTTGGCAGAAGTAGCATCCAAGGTGGCATTGGACTGCTCAATGTGCTGAAGGTGACCAGAAACTCCTGGGATGAGCAGGTCGGTCCCTAGGAAAGGCTCATCAGCTAGTTTGTGCAGAGTGTCTGCCGGGAAAGAGCAGAGTCTCAGCCAAGCCCTGACATGAGAGGCAACTGTGGCTGCCATCGAACGGGCACAAGAGTCCCCAATGTCCAGGGTGTCTGAAGCTGCTATTTGGCAACAGCTTGACCTTGGACCCAGACCTGCTTGACCACGGTCTGCACGTCTGTGGGGAGATGTGGGAGGACTTCATCCAGAGACCCTAGAAGGGTGTGGGAGAAGTGTGCCATAATGACAGCCGAACCTGTCTGATGAAGGCCAAAGGAAGAAGCCGCACAGACATTCCCGGCTAAATGGTCCAACAGCTTGGACTCTTTCTCAGGAGGTCAGTCAGTATTGGTAGAACTGCCAGTATGCCAGAACACAGAGGTGGTCACCAGGCTCTCGGCCGAAGGGTGCTCTGTGAACCCAGCAAGGGACCCCATGTGCCTCACATACTTGAGGGCCATGCGGGCAGATGAAGCTGGAGAAGAGGCAGAGAACTGCCAAAGCTGAAGAGCCGGGCCCACTATGGCCTCCGCCACCAGAAAGATCTCCATTGGGGTATCCCCTCTCTTGAGGATGTCCGTGAGAGGGTACTCTGCCTTTTTCTGGATAGGCTCCAGTGGCATCCCTGAGGACTCAAGAGATGATGCGGAAAATGCCCTGAAAAGACGAGGGTCCTTCCTCTGTCTCTACCCCACCGGCTGATTTGTCATCCCTGGGATGAGAATGCAGGCCGGTGACATCAGAATCCGAGGGATCTGGATACAATGGCAGACTGCCTAGGTCATCTTCGACCCGCCGAGGGCAGTCCGAGGTGACAGTGACCGAAAGACGCCGGGGAAGTCCAATGTCTGGCCAGTCTTCTTTAGAAGAAGCCCCTCCCACAGGCTGCTTAGGCGGTGGTTCCACAATAATTGGTGGAGAGACCAGTTTAGGCTGAACCAGAGGTTTCACCGGCTATGCGAGTGGGGGAACTGACTTGATCGGCTCCGAAGGAGTCAGTTTTGGCCTAGAAGGCGAAAGCCGAGTAATGGCTGGGGTAGAAGCTGGAGTCGGCTAGTGCCCAGTCAAAATCAGCTGCTGCCACATCAGGTCCTCATAGCGCTGGAGTTACCACCGGAGCCTCTTGTCATCTGAGGAGGGCGACGACAATCAATGGCATCGCCTCTTTTTAGAGCATTTATGGCTCTTCCTTGGCCTATCGGTCAAGGGGTCCCAGACCTCGACTGAGATCGGACAGGCCGACTCGGTTGCTCGGGAGACACCGGCGGGACCGGCAATTTCCCGGGGTCAGGGACCACTTCCTTGATGGGAGTTCCAGCAGGCTGTGTCTCCTCATGAGGGGAAGTCAGAATCAGAGCTCGATCGAGGGAATTGTCGACCGTAGTCAGCGATATGGGATCGATTGGGTCTATGACAATTTTAACATTGTCTATCGATGGTTCGGCCGACTGACCAGACGGCAAAGCTGAAAAGCCAGCAGCCGAAGAAGCAATCTCGACCAAAGTTGAGACTGCATGTTCCTGGGAACGAGATCTCTCCCGCTCCCAAGGGCATCTCCGTCAGGATGAAGACAATCCTGGATCCTTCTCCCGCTTACGGGATCGAGAGGAGTGCATGCCCGTAGGACCCTCTCCCTTGGTGGGGAGAGACTGGCACAACTCTCGGAAGGAACCCGAGAAGGTGAAACCCAGGTTGAGCAGAACGAAGAAGCTCCGAGAAGTTTTTGCAGCCTGCGCTGCTTCCTGTTCAAATGCTCGCATGCGTTCCAATTGCTCGGCAGATCCCGCAATCACAGAAACCGCCCACCGAGCCTCCTTGGGTTTCACCGGAGGGTTCTCTTTCTCCGACCTCTCCAACTTCAGGCATGTGAGGTGGTCGTCAAGGACATTAGAGTGGAAAGCAAGACAATTCGCATTTCAAGGTGTCATGGTAGAAAATGAGACAGTACACGCACGTGGTGTGGGGATCGGTGCGCGACATCTTCTGGCCGCATGGGCACCGACGAAATCCGGGGAAGACTTGTCTTCCATAACTGAAAGTAAGAAGTTGCGATCGCTAATGCGAACTAGACGGATTTTCGGAATAGCCAAAGATTTTTGAGCCAGGGTCTACAAAATGCGTGAGCACGAGGGAGGCAACCTGCATCTTCCAGCGGAAAGGAAGATCTGGCATCATGGGGGGGAGCCGAGGGTTATACCACCCGGGTGGATGGGAGGAGCCAGTTTGAAGACTTCTGGCACATCTTAAAGCGGCAAGGTACCCTCCAAAGAGTGTGGATGAACAACATATCCACGATCCTAGAACAAATGTTATAACTTCCGTAGGGTCACAGTTCCTCTGGCCCCAAGACAGACTCTACAAAGATCTGTAGGTCTGCTAATGACCAGCATGAACAACAGGTTTTCAGTTATAGCCTCATGAACACAAATCTATGCAGTACACATCTCTAGAGGGATGCAAGCTCTCTTTACTAAGATGTAGGTGAATTAATTATGGTCCCTTACGTTGGGCACAAACATCTGGCCAAGATCAAGTTAGCTGATTTAATCTCATTAACTAGTTCTAATCATTTGTTGTCTATACAGTTTAAGCAGGTTTGCACTTCTACATGATCATAATTTATTTGCAGAATGTGTACTGTAGTACACGTATTGACTCTCTCTAATAGTATTTATTAATCAGTATGATCCCAGGAAGGTCTCGCAAATGAGTTTATATGCAAAGTTAGTTTTGGTAAAACAATAATAAAAAATAATACCGTAGTCAGATTAATTTCATTTTGTTATTTATGTAACCCTGACACCCGGCCCCCGCTGTGGTGCCACCCAGTTATCTCTTGCAGTGGGTTGGAACCTTAGGGTCCTGGACCTGATAGCCTCGGGGTTGTGGGGTGTTAAATGAAGTCTGTACAAGTAGCCCGGTGCTTCCACCTAGCAGGAGCAACAACTATTTTTCTTTTCTTTTTTTTTTTTTTAATTTTCTCTTTTTTACCCCTGCCTCTTACCCACACTGTCACCAGACTCCTTACCTTCCTCTGGGACATCCCACTGGACCCCCCATGGAGCCTTGCCTTACCCTCCCAGGTGGGGATCAATGGGTGGGCCTCCCCTTCCCCCCTCCCCTTCCCCCCCTCCCCAGGGGAATCAAGTCTGCGTCAGGGTCCGGGTGAGCGGTGGCGTCAGACAGGTGAGGACTCAATATCGGGCCCATGCGTGAGTGTCACACTGGGAGAGGCCTTTTTCCTTGTATGCCCCCCCTGAGCATGACATGCCACACAATGCCATCACTTACACTAGCATCAATCATGCTCTCCCCACTGGAGTGGGCTCCGGGGCCACGATATCTCCGTCCGTCGCCAGAGGTCAGGCCACCCCCCAGCCAATGTACGCCCCTCTCCCTGGAGGAGCTCAGCAGTCTGTCAGATGGCTCAGGCACCTCCCCCTGGCCGGCCCTCCAACTCACAGGTTCGCTCTCAAACCCGGGTCGTCAGCGTCACAAGCAGAAATCCAGCCTGCAGCAAGAACTATTTAACAGACAATAAAAGAAGAGAAAATGATATATGTAGCTCAAACAATAAAATGGTTTATTTAGCAGATGGGGCAAATAATAGGGAGTTTTGGGAAAAAGCAAATAACATGCTAATGTTCTATCAGCAACAGAAATGACCTGCATTGGTCCCTGCCACCTACTGGGTAGCAGTGCTGGTGGAGTGATACAATGTTAAAGTAAAACAAGTAGTACAAATATTTACCTTCTGACAGGATAAAAACTATTAGGATCACCATGGTCCTATTTTCAAAGTTGCCCTGTGTTTAGACACATTATATTAATTTTAACAATTATTAACAGAGAATAATGCCTCTGCAGGTGTGTGTTGAGGATTTTTCACACATCTGAGGTGTGTGATAATCCATAAACCTCGAGAGCGAAGACAAACCTTGCACTGGCTTTATATTTTATAACAACTGGTGCAAAGTTTTGATTGAGATTCGTAAGCATTGTATGTGTGTTGGGAGTGAACGTGTCCCTCAGCAGCCACCGTAGTGAGCTGCTTTTGCTTCACGAAGAAGTGACTGGTTGTTTCATTAGGCTGGTAGCTTTTCTAAAGCATGATTACTTTCTGGGAAATATCATGGGCTGGCTGGAGAATGAGAAAAGTGAGTAACTTGCGGTTTGGTTTGGCTAGGTCAGTTTGGTATCAAGTCAGTGTATTTTCTGTGAGCAGTGACAGCACAAGGCCAAAAATGCCATAATAACCTGGTATCAAGTTATTATGGCATTTACTGGGTTATTATGGCATTTTAAAAGCAGTGTGCAGCGCGTGATAAGGAGTCACCAGTTGTAACAATATAAACAATTTGTACATTATAGACATTCAGATAGCTACAGTTGAAATTAATCTGGAGGGGTTTCACCCCTGCTAAGTGACCACACAATCACTTTAGTAGCAGTCACAGGTCTTAGCGAATTCAAACTAGTATTGTTTCAAAAGAAACACAAAGTCGAACATAAGTCCCAGGATTCTTGAAGAAAGTCCCCACTGGGGGGTTACAAACGAGGTTCACAAATGTGTTTAAATAGTTGCTGCCTTCTGGGCTTAGACCTACGGTTGTGTAGATCTGTGCAGGGTCTTTTTGTTTAAATTAACTTTGTAACTTATTTACACATCAGTGTAGAGCAGTTTCCCAGCAAGTACTCACACCTCCCAATTAAGCAGTGTAGTTGGCTTGAAGGGAGTCCTCCTGTTCAGATCAATCAGTGTTCTCCATCTCTGGATGGATGTTGTCTAGAGCACTCAAGGGGAGTGGGCCCTCCCTTTTATCTTTAATTAGGGGCCCCACACTTCCTGATGGTCTCTCAAAGTTCACTTGCTTGTCTCCTTCATCTCACAAGGTGACTTGCCTTCACTTCCCTGACAGGGAGCACAACACCTGGGGCTTCTGCCAAAAGCCCCATATTGGAATGGCCCCCTGCAGAGGATTTCCTACAATCATTAACAGCATCCATCAGTATAGATCAGCAAGGTGGGAGAGCTTTCTGAGCTCCCTGCCTTCTGATTTGCCAGAAACTTATGCCACTCCTTTAGGGATCTACATTTACTGTATTGATTCCAGGCATACTTCCTGTGCCCCTTCTACATGATGAGAGAGGCTGTCATTACTTCCAATGGGTCCAGTGAATGCAGGCTTGCTGTGTGTGCCCCCTGGTGTCTTCCCACAATTCAGTGGCATTGGAAGGTCCAAAATGACTGCACCCATGTCTCAGGGCATGCTGCGATTACTTTTAACCAGCTGTCCCTTGATGTGGTTTCTGGCCATTTCTTTAACTGTTCCCGGCCCCCGTTGCTAGCCCTGGAGACCCGCTACTAGCCCTGCGGACCTGGGAGTGATTACGACCATTAGCAAGTGCTACGCTGAGCTTCAGGTGGCGGTCACATTGATTGGCACAGCTCCAACCATGCGGGAATGATTTGCTCTCCTCCTGCTTCTGGCAGGTAACTCAGGTTGTGCTGGTGCTCCTGCGTCAAGGATCTTTACTCCACCATTAGCATAAATTTACCACCAGCACTACTGCCCATTTATTTTGCACATTTATGCTGCGCATTGTTCAACTTTGTGACTTTATCACTGCACTTTTACATTTTTATCTGTACAATCTAAGACACTTTACCCAGTCACTGATGATGTGTTCTTTGATGCTATTTATTCTTGTCTTCGTGGTCCACTACGATTAACTGGAAATAAGCCGTAGCTCAATGTGCCCATCCTGGTTATCAATTTTCAAATAAATAAATCAATAAAGGATCCTGCTAGCCTTGCTCCCCAGCCCCACAATGCAATCCATAGGGCCGGGGTCAAAGATGGAATCAGTGGCTGGCCTGGGGAAGGAGGAGGGAGAGCTGTGGCTTCGCTCCTGGTGCAGAGAGCCCCCAGTTGGGAGGAGGCTACATTTACATTATTGCATAACAAAATTCCTTTAAGTGTCTTACAGGAACTCTCTTTATGCTTTGTTCTAGGCCCACAATGGTTTATCCCACAAGTACATTTTCAGATGTAACTGAATCTTGACAGACCTACAACATATGTACAACTGAAGAAAAACGAATCCCAAGAATGCTATGAATGAATGTGCTACATGCATCAATTGCTATAGGAGGAACCTCATATTTTGCAGATAACCCTTACAGTACGACAGACTGACAAGACACTTAGGGTCTCATTCTCAGTTGCACAGAACCAGCACAGAAGTGCATGCACTCCCACTTTGGCACCGATCCCTTGCTTGCAACACATTTTTGTGCCAATCATTTGCTTGCAGCCACCTGAGCTATGCATACAGAGGATCAGAGCCCTTCCCGAGTGGGTGCTAACTTCACTGTGCCCAACTGCGGAAGCAGGCGAGGTCACAATCCAAAAGGCCCATAAGGCCATTTTCCATGAATGGCCACCCTCGCAATCCCAGCAGCAACTTTAGTGACACCCCCTGCCTACAGAAATTTTATAGACAGGCTGCAGAGGGTAATGGACAAGTGTGACCTAGACCAAAGAAGCCTGCATGGGACGGAGATCACTGAGGTGCCAGAAACATGGGCTTGCAACATGGAGCAACAGGGCTTTGGTGGGGGGGGGGTCCACTTAACACCAGGGACAGTTACTGGGCCAGGCTGTTTTTTGCCCAGTTTTGCATTGCCACACGTCCTGTCAGAAAATCGGGCCCCTTCTGTTCACCAAAAATGTTCTTTACAGTTCTCCATGAAGGCCTGAAAGTGAAGTGATGGACTTCACTGTGTCTCCGATAGGAGAACTCCATTTAAAGACTAGAAACAGCTGCAGAAAACTACAAACCTTAGGGTATGCATCTGTGTTACACTAGAATTTCTAGAGATGAAAGCTGCATTAATAACTTAATTGAAGCAATTTGTGGTACCTCTGTGGTAGGGAAAGTGATGGAATCACTTCTTAAGGAAAGAATTGTTGAGTATCTAGAGGCCAGTGGGGCAAAGGACCCAAGGCAGCATGGGTTCACAGCGGGAAGGTCATGTCAGACGAATCTAATTGATTTCTTTGATTGGGTGATCAAAGTAGTAGACCAGGGAGGGGCAGTGGACATGGCCTACCTAGACTTCAGCAAGGCATCTGACACAGTCCCACACAAAAGATTAATAGTCAAATTAACCAGCCTGAGAGTGGGTCCTGGGGTGGTAGCCTGGGTAAAACATTGGCTGGACAACAGGACACAAAAGGTAATTGTAAATGGAGTCCACTCTGAAGAAAGAGGGGTTACTAGTGGGGTACCGCAGGGTTCAGTACTGGGTCCAGTCCTTTTTAATGTCTTTATAAGTGACACTGCAGAGGGACTGAAAGGAAAAGTATGCCTCTTTGCAGATGACACAAAGATCTGCAACAGGGTCGATACACAAGGAGGCGTGGAAAGGATAAGAAGGGACTTGGCAAGGTTGTAGAAATGGTCAGAAGTATGGCAGCTAGGATTCAATGCAATGAAGTGCAAAATAATGCACCTGGGAAACAAGAACCCAGGGGAATATTACACAATGGCGGGGGAGGTAGTAACAACAACAAAAAAGGAAAGGGACCCTGGGGGTAATCATATCAGATGACCGTAAGGTTAGCAAGCAATGTGAGAAGGCAGTAGGGAGGGCTGGGTGTATACTGGGATGCATAGGGAGAGGCATCACCAGCAGAAAACAGGAAGTTGTTATCCCTCTGTACAGACAGTTGGTGAGACCCCATCTGAGGTACTGCATCCAGTTCTGGAGACCCCATCTCTGCAAGGACATAGACAGGATAGAGCAGTCAAGAGGAGGGCAACTAAAATGGTGCAGGGTCTGCAAGAGAAGCCGTACGAGGAGAGACTAAAGGAGCTTAATATGTATACCCTTGAGGAAAGAAGGGAGAGGGGGGACATGATAGAAACTTTTAAGTACCTCAGTGGAATCAACAAAGTCCATGAGGGTAGCGTCTTTCAGAAAAAGAGATGTGCAAGAATAAGGGGACACAATTTAAAGATGGGGGGCAGTTCAGGGGCAATGTGAGGAAGTATTTTTTTCCAAGAGGGTAGTGGATGCATGGAACAGCCTTCCTGAGGAGGTTGTGGGGTCTAAAACTGTGGGAGAATTCAAGAATGCATGGGACAGACATAAGGCAATTCTTGTGTGTGGTAGGAAGAAATAGGCTGTTGGTTAACTAGGATCTGCGGCCTATCCTGTAGGTAGGGAAATGGGCAGACTAGATGGGCCAAGTGGTCCTTATCTGCCATCAAAGTCTATGTTTCTATGACCTGGGTACTCATATCAGATGACCTTAAGGTTGGCAAGCAATGTGAGAAGGCGTAGGAGGGCCTGGGGAATACTGGGATGTATAGGAGAGGCATCACCAGCAGAAACAGGGTTGTTATCCCCTGTACAGACAGTTGGTGAGACCCCATCTGAAGTACTGCGTCCAGTTCTGGAGACCCCATCTCCGCAAGGACATAGACAGGATGGAGGCAGTTCAGAGGAGGGCAACTAAAATGAAGCAGGGTCTGCAAGAGAAGCCATATGAGGAGAGACTTAAGGAGCTTAATATGTATACCCTTGAGGAAAGGAGGGAGATGGGGGACAAGATAGAAACGTTTAAGTACCTCAGTGGAATCAACAAAGTCCAAGAGGGTAGCATCTTTCAGAAAAAGAGATGTGCAAGAACAAGGGGATGCAATTTGAAGATAGAGGGGGGATGGCTCAGGGGCAATGTGAGGAAGTATTTTTTTTCACAGAGAGGGTGGTGAACACATGGAATAGCCTTCCTGAGGAGGTTGTGGGGTCTAAAAGTGTGGGAGAATTCTAGAATGCATAGGACAGACATGAGGCAATTTTTGTGGGGGGTAGGAAGAAATAGGCTGTTGGTTAAATAGGATCTGCAGCTTATCCTCTAGGTAGGGAAATGGGTAGACTAGGTGGGCCAAGCGGTCCTTATCTGCCATCAAAGTCTATGTTTCTATGTTAATATCCCAATATAGCAACATGTTTGTTCTTATGTTTACAGCCACATTACAAAAATGTCCATTTCCTTTAACAACAATCCAGTGTAGCTACCAGAAATTGGGGTACTGCTTTTTCGAACTACCGATGTGAGAGTTATTTGTGCCATAAGAAATCCACTCAATGCAAATTATTATGGTTTGGGGAACTTACGGTTCCTCTTGAAAAATTCCTAAATATCACGATGAGAAAAACACTGGACAACAACTGGAAAAGTTTAACATATGTAATTAATAATTTGACACAATATCTTGTATTTGCACATAGAAGTTGATACTTTTTTTGCAATATTTTGTTCTTTCAACCAGAAGCACCTCTCAACATATATTTTTATGAACTTATGTTAAAATGTCCTATTTGAACACTGAATTCTTTCACTGATCTTGAAGACTTTGCTAAATTTATTTTCTACGGTCATTATAATGTACAGTGGTGTGAAAAAGTATTTGCCCCCTTCCTGATTTTCTCTATTATTGCATATTTGTCACACTGGATGTTTTCAGGTCTTTAGACAAAATGTAATATTAGATAAAGGGAACCTGAGTGAACAAATAACACTTGTTTTTTTTTTTTATTTCACTTATTTAATGAAAAAAAGTTAACCAACACCAATTGGCACTGTGTGAAAAAGTAATTGCCCCCTTACACTTAATAACTGGTTACGCCACATTTAGCTGCAATGACTGCAACCAAACACTTCCTATAATTCAATATCAGTCTTTCACATCGCTGTGGAGGAATTTTAACCCCACTCTCCTCGCAGAACTGCTTTAATTCAGTAACATTTGGTAGGTTTTCGAGCATGAACTGCTGCTTCAGGTCCTGCCACAGCATCTCTATTGGGTTTAAGTCTGGACTTTGACTAGGCCACTCCAAAACTTTAATTTTACTTCTTTTTCACCATTCTGATGTGGACTTGCTTTTGTGTTTTGGATCATTGTCTTGCTGCATGACCCAACTCACGCTTCAGCTTCAGCTGACGGAAGGATGACTGGACATTCTCCTTAAGAATTTTCTGGCACAGAGCAGAATTCATAGTTTCTTTAATTATGGCAAGTCATCCAGGTCCTTAGGCAGCAAAGCATCCCACCATCACACTACCACCACCATGTTTGACTGTTGGTATGGTGTTCTTACTGTGGAATGCTGTGTTTGCTTTACGCGAGACATTATGGGATCCATGTTGTCCGAAAAGTTCCACTTTGGACTCATCTGTCCATAGAACATTTTCCCAAAAGGCTTGTGGATCATCCAGGTGCTTCTTGGCAAATGAGAGACGAGCATTTATGTCCTTCTTGGTTAGCAGTGGTTTCCGCCTTGCTACTCTCACATGAAGCCCATTTTGCCCAGTCTCTTTCTGATTGTGGAGTCATGAACACTGACCTTAGCTGAGGCAAGAGCAGCCTGCAGTTCTTTGGATGTTGTTTTAGGATCCTTTGAGACTTCTTGGATGATTTTACACTGCGTCCTTGGAGTAATTTTGGCAGGCCGCCCACTCCTGGAAGGTTCACTACTGTTCCAAGTGTTCTCCATTTGGAGATTATGGCCTCACTGTGGTTTGATGGAGTCCCAGAGCCTTAGAAATAGCTTTGTAACCCTTTCCAGACTGATAGAGGGCAACACAATGTTTTTCTGATCTTTTCAGAACTTCCTTTGATCATGGCATAATGTGCTTGTTGAATCTTTGTCCTGGCAATGTGACTCTGATGGTAAGGGCCAAAATAAGTGAGGTTTATATTAAGAAGGGCTGGCTGTAATCAAGCCTGGCTGTGTTCAATCAGCTGACTCTAATTATCCCTTTAATTGGTTGATTTAACTAGGGGAATTACTTTTCACACAGTGCCAGTTGGTGTTGGTTAACTTTTTCATTAAATAAATGAAATAAGTAAAAAAAAAAAGTGTTATTTGTCCACTCAGGTTCCCTTCATCTAATATTATATTTTGTCTAAAGACCTGAAAACATCCAGTGTGACAAATATGCAATAATAGAGAAAATCAGGAAGGGGGCAAATACTTTTTCACGCCACTGTACTTACCTTTTTTTTTGCATACTATTCAATTCTCTTTCTTTATATTAATTTATTATGAATAGTAAATGCACCAAGACATTAAGTTTTAAGAACTTTAAAGTGAGTTAAAAGAACGGATGTAAAACTCTAATTTAATGTGCAACAGGAAAAAATTCAATAAATAAAAAGGGGTGGGGGGCTAAAATTGGATAATGACAAGAAGTGGTAAAAGGACACAAATGGATTTCTATACCAGTGTTTGTCTAGGTGTCCCAGCTGCTGCTGTAAAACCTCGATCTTGCTGCCAAACTCCTGCTTCATGCTCTTGTCTTTTGCTTCTTCTGCTCGTCTGGCCTTCTCAGACTGCTGAAGTCTAAAGTGAGACAAAATAAAGCAACGCCAATTAACAGCCAACACTGGAGCAGAATCCATAGCTGTAGTTTTGTTGATGATACTGCCACAAAAAACAAACATTCTGCACATTCCTATCCAAAGAGGAGGTTAAAAGAACAAGCATTTGTCAATGCCGAATGTTGCTTGCTTGTATGTGCTGTTTAGGTATTTGGAAGTGATAGTTCTATGCCTTCCTCCCAAGACATCCACTGTGTCTTTCCGTTCAGTATTCACAGAAGAGTGGGAGGGGCAAGGGGCACAGCAGTACAGCAGTTGCCAAGGGGGGTGAAGAGGTGGACAATAGTCCATTCAAAGGCAAGAGAGTCCTGCAGGAGCTCAGTAAATTGAAGGTGGACAAAGCGATGGAACCAGATGGGATACACCCAAGGATATTAAGAGAACTGCGAAGGGAGATAGCAGTACCTCTGGCAGCCATGTTCACTGAGTCATTCAACAGAGTGAACTGGAGAAGGGCACATGTGGTCCCTCTACACAAGTCCGGCAGCAGGGAGGAGGCGGGGAACAATGGGCCGTTCAGCCTCACCTCAGTAGTGGGGAAGATCATGGGGACATTGCTTAAAGAAAGGATAGTGGGGCATCTAGATGCCATCGGAACCCAGGACCATAGACAACATGGATTCACAGTGGGGACATCATGTCAGATAAATCTGGTTGATTTCTTTGACTGGGTGACAAAGGAAGTGAATCAGGGTGGGGCAGTGGACAACGCTTACCTTGATTTCAGCAAAGCCTTTGACACCATCCCACATAGGAGGCTGATAAACTAGCTGGGTAGGCTGGGCATGGGGGAAAGGGTGGTAAACTGGGTTAGAAACTGGCTAACAGACAGGAGGCAGAGAGTGGTGGTAAATGGGGTGCAGTCTAGGGAGAGGGGGTGACCAGTGGGGTGCTGCAGGGATCGGTCCTGGGGCCAGTCCTGTTCAATGTCTTCATTAGTAACATTGCAGAACGGCTGAAGGGAATTTTTTCACCAAATTTTCAAAATAGCCATTTTAAGACCTTTGCTCATTAACAGTGTCACTGTGATTTTCTTAATCTGTCCCAAACACTGACTGCGCACACCGACTGCACCATTGTGCGCTATATGCGGAAACACATTTTGGCTTATGTGAAAAATGACAGCTGTACTGCTCATAAGGAGGTGTGGTAAAATGGCAATGTTGAAAATCTGGGTGAAAATATAGAAAATCGACAAATTACGAGCCACATAGAACCGCGCAACGCACGTCAGAAACACTTTTAGAATTTTTTTTACTGGAATTTTCAACATAGCTATTTTAAGACCTCTGCTCATGAACAGTTTCACTGTGATTTTCTTAATGTGTCCCATACACTGAGTTTGCACACCGATTGCGCCATTGTGCGCTACATGCACGGAAACACATTTTGGGCGAGATGTGAGAAATGACAGCTGTACTGCTCATAAGGAGGTGTGGTAAAATGGCAATGTTGAAAATCTGGAGTGAACATATTGAAAATTCGCGAACTTACGAGCATGCGTAGGAACAGCGCAATGCATGCTCAGTAAAACAGTAATTTTGAATTTTTCACCAAATTTTTCAACATAGGGTTTGTACCATCTCATGAACTGTGACACTGAACAAGTTTACAAATCGTCCAAAAGGTGGTTCCGTGCAGTGACCGCAAAATCACCTTTCGTGGCCGATTAACGCCATGACAGTGACAGAATTCATGAGGTGGGGTCCCAAAAATACCATCTTGAAAATTTGGTGAAAAAATTCCCCAAAATGCCAGAGATATGCAGTAAAGTTGAAAAAAACCCTATTTATTCCATTATACAGCATACCGGTATTTCCTCAGTTCGCGGTCGGCTTTGAAGAGCGCAGACGTGTTCCCAGTCCACCGAAAATCATCGCACCGGACTCCGGAGGTAAGTATTGTGTGAGGTGGGGTTGTGAAATGAGATGCACAGAGAGTTGGGCGTGAGTGGGAGGGTGTCAGGACAGTCTGCGAGGGAAGGTTTTTTCTTTTAGGTGTTTTTTTTTACTTGGACAACGATAGAGTTGTGCCAGGCTGGGGTGGGCTCCCAGCGTGGCAGCTGGAAAACTGTTTGGGGGTGGGGCAGTGGAGCCGGCGGGGATAGGGCACCCCGTCGGCCATAGGACCTGTTGCCACACTGGGGTGGGCTCCCAGCCTGGCACCCGACAGTCTCGAGGGGAGGGGAGAAACAGTAGAGCCGATGGGGATTGGGCACTTCGGTCATACAGACTGCTGTCACGCTGGGGTGGGCTCCCAGGCGTGGCACCTGGAACTCTGTTTGGGGGCGCAGCACAGCCGATGGGGGATTGGGCACCTAGTCGGCTATACAGTGTGTGCATGGGAAGCACCGAGCACCAGTATGCGCGTGTGGGGGGAGCGTGTAATACACATGATCTTATCGCTGCTCACTGAAGCGTAACTCTCCCTTTCAACTTTACAGCACTGCCTTTTCAACTGCTGTCATAGATAGCTGCAGCGTTGATTGGAGAACTACGGCCGCGCCTGCAAACACACTGACTGAATTGGAAGAGGGCTGCCACGCCTCCAAAAACTCAGATGATGGCACTATCTTTCTTGCACATGTGTGCAAGCAACATAAAAATGTGGGTGTTCACAGAGATATTTACTTAACATGGTACGTATGACGTGTCCCTTGCTTTTTTGAGCATCTTGTAATTGATGTCTTTAAACGTGATGATATATACTCCTTTTTGTAGATGAATAGTGCAAACAAGTTAAAACTAAATCATGCAAACCTACAGAGACAAACCAGAAACGGCAAATGCAGAATCAGAGGGGAAAACAAACAGCAGAGGAACAAAAAGCACTCATGGCCAAATCCTACAAAAAATTCAGATATGCAAACGACAACAGGAAAACACAAAATTTTGTTACTTATTTACCATGTAATGTGAGTGGACTCATACCTCCTCAGTTTCCTGCTGAACACTAGCTCAGAGGTGTACCACACCAAGTGTGGGAGACCAGAATCCTGACCAGGCCGACAGGAAAAGCGGTGGTTCCAAAAAGAAAACGACCATTTGAAATGGCACAGAAAAGGAGAAAACCAAGCTTGCAATAACACATGCATCTTTCAGAGTATGCCACCTGAAATGCCAAAGGGGGTAGGTGTAACGGTGAGCTGCAGCTCTATGGAGTAGATTTTCTCGAAGGCTACTGCTACTTGTAAGCAACAGTAACAAGTGTATCTTTTTCAAGGACAGCTCCTTCCAGAGAGTCACACCTTGGAACTATTTCCAAGAAGTGTAAAAACAGCAGAGTGGGAAGAAAGCAAAACAGGGAGGGCAGATAAGACCCCAAAGAGAGCAGGCCTTGGGGAATGGGAAGGTTGAAGCCAGTCTGTCTATGGGACACCAGGTCTAGACTGTAGTGTGGGTGGGTGGGTGGGGACACTAGATCACCAGGGATATGGTCTTGGGGGTGTCGCCATTATGCAGCCCACGACTGGCTTAGCGGTCCACTGGACCACCAGGGATATGTTCTGGGACACTCGCTGCCCGCACCTCGGGCTGGGGGTTATTTGCTTTGCCCGCGATCGGGCCAGTCGGGGGAGGGGACTTTATGCTTTGCCCGCGATCGGGCCAGTCGGGGAGGGGACCTTATGCTTTTGCACGCCGATCGGCCGGAGGGGACTTATGCTTTTGCCCGCGATCGGGCCAGTCGGGGGGACGTTTATGCTTTTGCCCGCGATCGGGCTGCGGGGAAGTCGGTCCCCAATGGCTGTTGCCTGGCAGGGCGCCAGGCGCAAGTCCTCGGGGATTGGTGCACCTGCATGCTAATGGAATGCAAATTAGGCCATAAATAGATGCAAATGTCCCCCCCTGCACCTTGCATGAATTATGGCTCCATTTGCATGTCACCTTTTGAATATCAGAAATGTGCGCATGGCGCAATGGTACTTGCACCACCGCAACTTGAATGCTCCACTCTGACCACTCATGTGGCGCAAGTTCCATCAAGGCCATGCACAGTGGTTGTGGTTGGGTGATATTCAAAGGAGCGTCAATAGCGCAACCCCTTTGAATATCGCCCAGTCCACACCCCTGTGCAACTATTTTATGCAGCGCAAGGGCTTGCGCCACAAAATAGCGCAGTTTGAATATCCAGCCCCCTGTGTTTAACTTTTTCCAGTGTACGGATATCCTTCCTCAAGTGGGGGCTCCAAAAGAGAGTACCACTGTCCAGGTGGGGTCTAACACATAGGCCCCGTCCACACTGCTCCTCTTTTTTGAAAACGTTTTGTGTTCCATGCTGGTGCATGGCTGTTGGTGCATCCACACTGCGATCCAACACCATGCTTGCCTTTCTGAGCTCCCAGGAATGTTTACGGCAATACATGCTGGGATACTCGCGAACAGGCATGGTAATGGATTGGGTTAAAAAGTATATCAGTAGATTAGAGAGCTCATTGTGAAATCAGGGATGTAGGTAAATTATCCCCTTTTCTTTTGGGCAGCAATAAAAAAGCAACAGAAGTCAGCGGAGATTGCCTTAAACCGTGTTACAGCACGGTTTGCATCCACACTATTGTTAACATGGTTTAAGGCAACCATTTTGGTCTGAAACCGTGCTTGAAACCTGCTCCAATCAGATTTCGAGCACGATTTTTGAACACGGTTTGTAGCACAGTTTTATTGTGCTACAGTGTGGACGCAAACTGTGTTTGCCATTCTTGTAACATTACTGACTGCCGGTAACATTACAAGACCTCAAGTGTGCACAGGGCCATATTCTGTACTGTGAGTTTACACATTGCTTATTTCTTGATAGGAATGATTTCTTAATGCAATTAATTATTCTATTAGCTGTGAGTGCCACCTTCCTACACTGTTTTTCCTGTGATAAGTTATTACTTATTAATATTCCAAGGTCCCTTTCAGTTTCCACACTACTGAGTGTTATTCCCCCAGTGAATAACTTCTCACTGGATTATTTCGCCCTAAGTGCAGTACCACACACTTACCAACATTAAAGGGAATTTTGTTGTCATTGGTCCAGTTTTTAATTTCTTTAAGGTCATGCACCAGTGATTCATTTGTGTCGATTTCCCCTCCAATCTTAGTGTCATCAGCAAAATTGATGATCTTGTTCCTGACCTGTGTGTGCATATCCCTAATGTATAGTGAAAAAAGAGCTGGTCCCAACACTGAGCCCTGTGGCACCCCGCTTGACATTAGTCCCTCATCAGAAGTTTCTCCTTGGACTTTTACCTGTCGTGTCCTGTCTTTTAACCAGGCATCCACCCGTCTACCTGAACTTTTGTCAAAATCTGATTTCTCAGTTTTTTTGTAATAGCTCAAGATGTGGCACTTTGTCAAATACCTTCTTGAAGTCAAGAAAAATGACACTGACTGGTATATTATCAAGGCTCTTGCTAACCTTGTCATAAAAGGCAGTTAAAGTTGGTTGTGCATGATCTTCCTGACACAAAGCCGTGTTGTGTTATTATTCATTAGGTTTCTAGTATTCATTTCCTGTTCCATAACTTTCCCCACAACTGTTGTCAAACGGACTAGCCTATAATTTTCTAATGTTTTTGTCCCCTTTTTAAGTATCGGAACCAGCACTACTCTTCTCCAATTAATAGGCACTTCCCCTTCCTTGTATAATTTATTAAATATAAAGGTTAGAGGACTAACTATTATTTCAGCACCTTCTTTAAGTAATTTGGGATGCAATCCATCTGGTCCCGGAGATTTGTTACCTTGATTTCTTTTAAGTGAGCCAAGACCTTAAACTCAGTGAAGAGGTTCCATTTTTTTAGTTGGTTACTACTCTCCAATGTTATGTTATCTTTACGTTTCCTGTTAAATGCAGAACAAAAATATTCCTTCATTATGTTTGCTATTTTTTTAGGATTATTTATGACTCCCCATTATGTGGTATACGTCTTGCTGATCTATTAATACACCTATCAGTGCTGACATATAGCACAGTGGTTTAAGGCTCTGAGCTGCAAACCTGGAGACCTGGGTTTGAATCCCACAGCCCCCACTTGCATACTGTGTGACCCTGAGCAAGTCACTTAACTTCCTTGTGCTCCCAGGTCACACTGTAAACAAGCTTCAGCTTAGTGTGTCACTCCTGGTTATAAAATAAAACATAAGAAAAGAAGGACTTCTGATTATCTTTAGTATGTGCAATCTAGAATTCCAGCTTTGTCCTTTCTTTTTTTAATCAAATTATTAGTTTCTTTAGTTTTCCGTTGTATTTCTCTAAATTTCTTTCGCTTGGTATGTCTCTTGCCATAGCATATGTGCTCTTTTTTTAAATAAATTTGCTTTTTAACCTTATTTGCCAACCAAGAGGGGACGTTAACTTTTCTATTATACTTTGTTTTAGTAAGTACAGACTTATGTTCAGTATCTAGTAGCTTTACATAGAAACATAGAAGTTGACGGCAGATAAGGACCGCAAGGCCCATCCAGTCTGCCCATTTCTTTTTCTACCTTATAAATGTGCCATCGGCCTTTGCTCTGTCAGTGGCCTATCTATTCATAGTCATTTGTATTGCTCCCTTATGCCTATCCCATGCCTGTTTGAAGCCCTGCACTGTATTCATAGCCACCACTTCTTGTGGTAAGCCATTCCATGCATCCACCACCTCTTCTGTGAAAAGAATTTCCTCACATTCCCCTTAATCGGCCTCCCTCTAATCTCATGCTGTGTCCTCTTGTCCTGCTATTTTCTTATATTTAAACATGTTAGACTCTTTCACCTTGTTTATGCCCTTAAGGTGTTTGAATGCCTCGATCATATCACCCTCTCCCTCCTTTGCTCAAGGGTATACATATTGAGCTCCGTTAATCTGTCCTCATATGTCTTCTGATGCAGTCCCTCCACCATTTGGTTGCCCTTTTCTGGACTGCCTCAATTTGGTTAATGTCCTTGTGAAGGTGGCCTCCAATACTGCACATAGTACTCCAGATGGGGCCTAACCAGTGTCTTGTACAGAGGGATTATTACTCCCTCTTACAACTTGTGATAATTCTACTAATACACCCTAACACCCCCTAGCCTTACCTACTGCTTTAGAGGTCTGCTTGGATGATTTTAGGTCATCAGTGATGATGATGCCCAAGTCTCTCTTCCTTTGTGACTGCTAGTAACTCCCTCCCAGCCTATAGGTGGCTTCAGGGTTTCTCTTCCCTATGTGCATGATTTTGCACTTCTTACCTGCATTAAATCCCAGTTGCCACTCTTCTGACCATTCTGCTAGTTTATCCAGATCTCTTCTCATTCTGCCCACCCCATCTGGATCATCTACTCTGTTGCAGATCTTGGTGTCATCTGCAAACAGACAAGCCCACCCTCTAGTCCATCTGCAAGGTCACTAATGAAGATGTTGAAGAGGACTGGCCCCAGGACTGATCCCTGAGGTACCCCACTTGTGACTTGCATCTCTTCTGACTGTATACCATTTACCACTCTCTGTTTTTCTGTCCGTCAACCAGTTTGCCACCCAGTTGACCAACTTCTGACCCATCCCGAGCCTACCCAGCTTATTTATCAATCTTCTATGTGAACAGTGTCAAAAGCTTTGCTGAAGTCAAGGTAGGCGACATCAACTGCTCCCCTTGGTCCACACTACCTGGTTACCCAGTCAAAGAAATCTATGAGTTAGTTTGACAGGACCTTCCTTTGTAAACCCATGCTGTCTTGGATCCTGTGCCCCTATGGATTCCAGGTGTTGCACTATCCTTTCCTTAAGGAGTGCCTCCATAATCTTGCCCACTACTGAGGTAAGACTGACCGGTCTGTAGTTCCCGCCTCCTCCCTGCTACCACTACCTTGTGGAGCGGGATCACATGAGCCCTTCTCCAGTCATCTGGGACCTCTCCTGTGCTCAGAGATTCACTAAACAATTCTGCTAATGGCTCTAGTTCCTCCTTTAGCTCCTTAAGTACCCTGGGATGTATGCCATCAGGTCCCATTGCCTTATCCACCTGAGCTTAGCAAGCTCTTGTAGGACCCTTTCTTTTGTGAAGGGAGTAGTGCTCACCTCCCTCCCCCCTGTGTCCATGATGCTGAGCTGTGGGCCCTGCCCTACCTTCTCTTCAGTAAATACTGAGCAAAAGTATCTATTTAGGATACATGTCTTTACAGGGTCCTCCTCCTCACATGCCCCCTTTTCTCCATTAAGCTTAGCAATACCCCCTCTGGACTTTCTCCTTTCACTAATGTATCTATAGAAAGTCTTGTCACCTTCTTTTACTGTTCGTGCTAGTGTTTCCTCAGTTTGGGACTTTGCCTGCCTTACTGCCTTACCTGCTTCCCTTAGGGCAGTTTGGTATGCTTCCCTATCTTCATCCCGCTGTGTTCCCTTATATTTCCTGAAGGCCGGCCTTTTGGCTCTGACCTTTTCTGCTACTGTATTTGAGAACCAAAGTGGTTTCCTTCTTCTTTTGCACTTCCTTTTCTGTCTAACACAATGGGATGTTGCTTCAAGTATTGCATCCTTAATGCTTGCCCACTTTGCCTGTACCCCTCACCTGTGTTTCTTTTTTGCCAGGGCTAGCTTAACTCTGTTGGCCATCTTATCAAAGTCAGCTCCTCTGAAGTCCCATATTTTTGCCTTGGAATGGGATGATTTAGATGTAGTAGCCAAATTGAACCATACCATGTGATGGTCACTGGCCCCCAGGTGACCTTCTACCTGGAGATCTGTGATCCCTTCTTTGTTAGTCAGTACTAGATCTAGGATAGCCCTGTCTCTTGTGGGTTGCTGTACCAGTTGTTTGAGGCCTTCCCCCTGCAGGGAATCCACTATGAGTCTAGTTCTGGCAGATGTTCCTGCTTTAATTGAATGATATTCTACCATTCATCCACTGTATTACTACGGTGTGCAGTCTACGTCGTCATGTTCTACCTCATCAATGATGGTAATGCCGGGTCCTTTACAGGGTGTCATTGATTCCCAGGTTGCTGGTCTCTGAACTGTTTTGCTGATTGTTGCTGTCACTCCCACCGATGATGATAATGGCTTTCCCATTGACAGTACCTCTCCTGTCAGCACTATTGTCAATAGGATCCAGAAATATGCCTCCCATTCTTCCCTTGCAGCCACTTCAGACTTTCGCTCCCGTCGTGATTCCAGAAGAGGAAAAGGAGGACTATACTCCTGACCTCCGTGATATGAAAGAGGATTTGAAGAATGAACACAGGGAACACAGAAGATGACAACAGAAAAAGACTGACAGTCCATCTAATCTGTCCATATTGCCCTATCATACCGTGGGATCTATTGCCTCTGTGGGGTCAACACTTACCCTATTCCTCCTTTTGTTCTCTGTGTTACCGTTTCCCTCATCCTGCCAAGTAGCAACTATATCCTTCGCTCTACTCCAGTCATGTTTGAAGCCATTTATGGATCTGATATCCACCCCCTCTGCCAGCAGACCCTTCCATGACTCAACCACTGTTACTGTAATATAATACTTCCTCACTTTCTTTTTAAACCTTCCCCCATTAACTTCCACCTGTGACCCCTTGTTCTAACTCCTTTATTCCCTGTAAACAGCTTTTGTACAATATGTGCAAACAACAGATTGTGAAAAACATAGCTGCATAGGCAATGACGACAGAAAAAGGCCCGTTGGCCCATCTAGTCTGCCCACCGCACCCCACCCAACTACTCTGCACTGACCCTACTGACCATCCCTCGCCTTTGTTCCTGCCTCCAAGTGTTTTTCTAACTAACACCATATGCCAGGCCAATCCTTGCTTGAAGTTGTTCACTGATTTGACCCGTACCACTAAATCAGGCAGTTTGATCCACTTGTCCAGCACTCTTTCTGTGAAAAAGTATTTACAGATGTCCCTTTTAAATTTCCCCCTTGCAAGTTTAAGTTATTTCCCTCTCATCCCTGTAGTTGAACTCATGTACAAAAGTTCCTTGGCATCCACCCTATTTATCCCATGCAGGTACTTGTATGTCTCGAGCATTCTGCCCCTCTCCCTCCTTTTCTCAAGGATGTACTTGTTCAAGTCCTGCAGCCTCTCCCGGTATGCCATGATCCTAGTCCATGGACCAGTTGGTCTACAAATGACTAGAAGTTTGTCATCTGCCCCTCTTGCAAAGATTTGAGAAGCACTGCTTTTTAAGCTGAAAAGAGCTATTCTGCTGGTACCCTGGCACTAAGACAGACTTTCTATATTGGATAGTCTTTTAATCTCCACTTTTTTCTTTGGTCTTCCATACTGCCTTCATGTGAGAATATGCCTCAGAAAGACTAGGTACACACTGCTTATGATGTGAAGGCTGGCCTGAAAGCTTAGAGACAGCAGCTGCAAATGTCTGTTGATCTGAATGACAATGCAATCAGAAATGAGAGTAATGCATCAGTCACAAGGAGATGTGCTTGCTTCAGGACATCCATTCTGTCTACTGACCTACACTGACGGCAAGACTCTGTTTGGAGACAGAACAGAGATCTACATGGAGGTCAATAAGCAACCAAAAATAAACCCCTCACACAACACTTAGCAAACACGATAGCAGAGGTCGTAGTAATTTTAGGCCTTATTCTGAGGGAGGTTATGGAGTGGTTCCCAAAGCAATCCCTCTAACCGAATTATTCTGTGAAGGACTGCTACTAGAGGGAAAGGTAGGCTATCCCTGTGACATGATAACGTGGCACAGCATGAATCTTAGGAGGGGTGTTTACCTTCAAATTCTACCCTCTCCTCATGCAGTGAGGACTGGTTTTCACACCCAAGTTCCCTCCTGTAGATGCCTCTTTTCTAGCACTGTTCAGACAAATCCAGGATATAATGGGATTTGCAGCTGAGGAGGAAGACTCTAAAAGGAGGAATTTTTTGGAGTGATGCCACAAGCAAGGCATCTGGACTTCGACTCCTGAACAAAAGTCAGCTGTAAGGAACAAAGCTCCTGCTGTCATGCTCATACTTCTCCAAACCCTCCACCACTCCCACCCATCCCTCCTCCCGCTGCTCCCCTCCCTCTCCCTGCCTTCCTCTCTTTTATTACTCATCTATCATTATTCTCCATTGTCTCTTTCTCCATTGCTGCTATGTTTGCTGCCCTTCTCTCAACCTTCTAAGGGTAGCAGCTTTGATGACCTTGACCACAAATTTCTGCACCACTCTGTCCCCGTCAATGATGCCCCCATCTCCTCCATTCTCACCCCCTCCTTTTGCCTTGGTATGGTTTCTGGGTTCTGAATTGTGAGACTGTCCTCTTTGCTCCTTCTAAAACAGCAGGAAACACTTGTCCTATCTGTTAAGGAACGTTAAGGAAAAGATTTCAAGGAGCTGGGAAAAGATGCCTCTATAAAATGAATCTAGAACTGATAATGGACAATTCATCTGGAGGCCCAGTTGACTTAGGTATTTAGATCAATCACAGCCTTGGAATCAGTGGTGTATCACAAACAAGCTGTAGGCTTAACTTTTAGATTATGGCTGCATATTTAACATAAACTATGCTGTGGCTCGGAGTCCCCTTTTCCTGTGCCAGACATTTCCAAAGATGGAACACATCATGTGCTTCAGCAGACATTTTTCATGGTCTATAAAAACCAGCACTGAGACACAGACTGAACAATCTGTAAGTCCCCAGCAATGCTGCTGTGCCAATACAGGACTACAATGAGCCTTGTGCCCCAGAAGACGTCTAATACTGCTTAACATGATATACCCCTTCACTTATTTGAACTCCACTTATTCACTTGTGACAATCAGTCTTGATAAAAAATGTCTGTCGTTCAAGAAGACCCATGGTTTATGGTCCTTGATTCTCTACATAAATGTGCTTCATTTTCTATTAAAAAATAAACAGCTTTTCTGCTGCTTTGATTGATGGTATGAAACACAGTACATTCCAAATCATGGAGAAGCTAGCACACTTTGTTCAATCTAAAATTAAGGACGGATTCACAAAATGGTCCAGTATTTGCTACGATTCTGCCCATATACCTCCACGCTCTGGATGTTCTCGCTCCACACCAGATGGCATCTACAGTCCACATAACCTGCTCTCCATGAGGAAGAGCTCACACGGGGCTGTATTGGGGGTTGAATCATGTTGGATGACCATGTTAGCTTCACAGTGGATCCCATACCTGGCACAGAGCAGGGAATATGTCTTCTCTACATGAGCTGCTGTACCCTTAAGATGGGGATGAAAATTACGTACTCACCAGAATTGTTAATCTTACAGAATATCTTCACCACCTATTCACACATAAGGGTCTGTGCCAGAGGCACAAGGACCCTGTGGAAGCAAACTCTTTTAGTCTACAGCCAGGGGACTGATGTTGGTGATGACGCCGTTCACGAGACTCATGTATGACGTGGTGCTCAGGGACTGGCCAGTAACCAAATGCCTGCCCCCGCTTACCTCAGTTCTGTCAGCTATGAGAGAAACAAAGCTGGAGAGAAAAGAGAGGACATGAAGGTCATGGCTGTAATCCCCAAGGAATGACAGCACCAGGTTTGCAGGACTGCATCCTGCAACGTGGTCAAGTCCAAGCTCTGTCAGCATCTCCATAAGGAACTGCTGGTACTGGGTGTACTCAGTGTCAGACGAGATGTGCAGGGAGGTGTCCTCTTCCTCAGAAGAGGAAGTCAGAGAGGAGAAAGAGCTGGAGTCGGGGGGCAGGAACCTCAGGCAGAAAAATGGCCATATCTAAAGAACAGAGGTACTAGGGAAAAGCACTGACCACTGTCTTGAACTGCTCCTATGACAAGGGACCTACAGGATCCAGAATGCCCAAGAAAGGAGGCAGAGGCAGAGGAGGAGGCAGAGGAGGAGGGTGGTCAAGTAAGACCAGACCAGACCAGGCCTCTGCTAGGGCTACACCAGTGCTCAGGAGACTTCACCTGGAGGAACGGCGTGGCAAGCTCATCAACCACGGAGTGTTCAACAGGCAAGGATTGGTCAAGGTGGTGCCCTTGGGGGAAAACAAAGCCGTGACGGTCCCATGGGGTGCCCCTGATTCTCACCAGTGACAGGGCCAGTCAGTTACAGCAAGACCAGGGGCTTCAAGTTGACACCGTGACTCCTGCCAGAGCTGCTACCTACCCTGAACAAGGAGTTAGCCACCGACTGGAACCTTCCAGAACCTACCTCACCAGAATGGGCTCTGCCCCTTGAAACTAGGCTTCTGGAAAGGTTCAGCATCCCTCCCCATACAGGGGAACTGGCACAGAGAGTGGCACCAGCACCCTTGTTGAGATCGCAAATGGTGCCAGCAACCTACCCAGTGCTGCAGATGGCATGACACCCTCTCTGGTGTCTTGGACGGCAGCAGGATCCCCTCTGGAGCTACTTGCAACATCAGAAGACAGGCAGTGGCACCGGCAAGTGAAACAGCCCCTGAAGATGGCGCTGACCCAGACCAAGGCCTAGAATCAGGCCCAGGAAGGTCTCCTTGATCACTGGAGTCCTGCAAGAGGCCAAGACCCTCCATGACCTCAACCCCGGGTCATCAGACTGCTCGGGGGAAGAGATCCAGAAGATCTCTACAGGAGGTCTAGAAGCCAGGCTTTGGAGATCTTCCCTCTCCCAGCACCACAAGTGGTGTCAGGAGGGGACCTGGTCTTGCTGCCAGCATCACTTCGCTCACCAGCACTGGCCACAGTGCCACAGCCAAGGCGTCACCAGGACACAACACAAAGGTGCCTGCCAGTGTAGGCCCAGCATATAGCTCCAAACTCTCCACTAGGGGCATGTGCTACTCAACAGGGACAACAAACTGGGAAGGGGTGCTCGGTCAGCCCCCTAGGGGAGGCCAATTGTCCACCCGATCTTGACCCCAGGCTCTCTGTCTCGGTGAGGACTAGGAGAGGCCTGGTCTCCCTCAGTATGTATAGTACTGGGGAAGTGTTCAGGGGAAAAAAAAAAGCGGAGACCTTACCTTGGAGTCCCTTGTGTGTGGCCTGCCTCCAAAAGTAGGGGGCTTGCGACCCCACTTCATCGGGTAGATCTCAAGGGTGTGGACATCCATGGAGAAGCAGGCATCACAGTAGTCCATGTAGTGAGCAGCTCCAAGGCAGGTTCGCATCTGTCATGTCAATACTGGATGGAAATGTGCCCCTCACAACAGCACTGACACACGGGGGCAGTCATCACTAGGCTTCTTCTTGGTCTTATTTGGCTCCTGGGAGTCTGACATGATGAGCAATTGGGGGAAAAAAAAGAAAAATTAGCAAAAAAAGGCCTTGGTGCTATATGACAGAAAAAGAGACTGCAGCACCAAAAACAGTCCAAAAATATGGCCGTGAGCAAGGTGTCGAGACAGACTGAGGTGTGACGCACTAAGGTGAAGTCAAGTACTCCTACAGTGTTGCCTTGATAATGGGGAAAAACAGAACTGAGGTAAGCGGGGTACCGGTGTTAGTTACTGGCCAGTCCATGAACACCATGTCATCTGTGAGTCTTGTGAGCAGCACTGTCACAGATGTCGGCTCCCTAGCTGTAGACTAAAAGAGTGTGCTCCCATGGGGTCCTGTTGCCTCCGACACAGACCCATAAGTGGGAACAGGTGGTGAAGATTGATTCTTAGAAGAGCCGTAGTTTTTGTTTTTGGTAATCATCCCCAGTGGTGACAGTGGCTTCCAGCCCTCACACTAGCTCAGAGGGCTAGGGGCGTGAAGGGGAGGTGGATCAGATCCCTCAGAGTTGTCCTGCAGCTAGTAAGAGGGGGGAACACTACAACAAGTCCTTGGGCTGCATTGCCTGTGCCCACTCTACCATTTCTCTGCACCAGGGAACTTCATAAATGACACATTAGTAAGCCCCTGCCCGCCCTGGCCACATGCGGGAGATCTGCATTCAGTCCAGGGACTGAGTGCGGAGTGGGCGCACAAGCCCTTCATGCATACTGCTGGGTGTTCATACAGTGGAGGCACTCTGTGGCCATGCAAGGCACTTTGCACTCATGGAGGACAGCTCATCATGTTGTGGATTAAGCGCTTAACCTCTTTCCTGTGACTCCTCCCCCCCTTCCCCCCAGTGATGTATCATAAGACTATGTGATTACCGGTGCTGTGCTTGAAATACTTGTCATGGCATATTTAGTGCTTGTAATATTTGTGATGGCATATTTGGTCATGTATTTCTATGCTGATATCTTGCATAAGTTACTATATGGAACTAATTTCATGATAAGCAAAATAGTTTTATTAAAAAAAAAAAAAAACACTTAAATTTCAGACTAATTATGGCTACTGTTCAATAACCAGTCCCGGTTATCTAAAGAGCTTGTGTGCTGTCTGAAACTAATATCTACTTTTAAAAGTAGTCAACTAATTGCCCCCGATGAAGTCTTATTTGAAAAGTGATATGTGGGGTCCACTAGCCCAGAGACCAGTACAGTCCTGGAACATAAATATTTAGCATTTCGAGTTATGATCTGTGCTGTTTGTTATATTGATTTTTAAATCTTTAGATTTCTATAGAGCTTTTTTCCAGTGGGGCTAGCAGGCAGGCAGGCTCCAGACCTCTCTCAGAAGGCTTGATTCACCCCTTGGCACACCTCCTGATCCAGCCCCCACACTCTGGCAGGTTCCCCACGGACTCACCCCCCCCCCACGGTGGGGCCAGGGAGGGGAGGGGAGGCCTTCCCCACCCCCAGCACAATCCATATTTTTGCCCGGGGGGGATGACGGAGTTGGGAGCGCGGCAAGGGCTTCATGGAGCCTGCTAGCTCCTTTTTCCATTTTCTCCCTTCCCCTTGCTGACATACATGTCAGCATTCGCACGCTGCAGTCCTACAGCACCCTCCTGTCTTGGTCGCCCTAAGTCCTGCACTACCACCAGGCCTCTGCCTCGTGGCAGTCATTCAGTGGGAGTGACAAACCACCCACCTCGGGGAAGGAGAGCAGTCCTCTGGACGCTTGATCCTCTCCCTCCCTAGCTGATCAACGCCCGCATTTGTTCCCTAACACAGGTCACCAACATGACAGGAGGTAAGGCATCCAGCACCTCAGCCCTCCACGCCACTCAGCCAGCTTGCTTTTTAGATCTAAAGGCACTTTTTCTTTTCCTATTGTAGAGATAGTTTTCCTCTTCCTATTTGCTTTTTAGAAGATTTTCTACCTGGCGTATCTAGTGCTAGTCCTCTTTATACCTTATCAGCATTATGGCATCACTGGCTGCAAGATGGCAACTATTTAAGAATAGACAGTCACCTGTTGCCCAGTCAGTCACCTGTGGTGTGCCTGTATCTACTGTACTAGCTGTAAAATTTACTGTATTCACTGTAAATTCTGCCCTTGCACCTTGTATATATTTGTAAATTACATCTGTGCCTGTATATACTGTATTATTTGTAAATACTGTACATGCATTATGTATGTATATATATACTGTGTTCTACAAACTATTTCAAAGTGTCTTTGCACACTTATCTGCTCCTGTTACTCACTGCATCTCTGTACCTCCCCTTTTAACATCCCCCGGGCCGCCCCTGAAAAAGGGACATTCTGTCTCAGTGGGCTTACCTAGTCTGAGAGGGCTGAATAAGACCCTGCCCCATTTGTTATGAAGAAAGAGTTTAAACACAAGGGCCAGTTTTATCCTCTCCTTTTCTGTCTCTTGTCTGTCTGGTTGTGCAACCAAATTTTCTTGTGAGACCTAAGAACTGATCACTCCGACGGTTTCGCAATTCTCCACTTCTCACTATACCTCTGCCTTCACCAGGTGTTCTGTATTTCCTTCCCCCTTGCATATCTGCACTTATAAAAAATGTGTGAATCTTTATGTGGAAATGTCACTGATAATGAGATCCCTTTGTTTAAAACTGTATATAGTTATACTGTTGAAATGATTGCAAAGCTATTTGGAACTCAAGGGGTTAACCCGAGATGAAGTCTGCAAACTCTCTGCAGAGCTGTGAACAAGAGGTCAGTTCTGGGTCAGTATTTTCTGTTTGTTGAACTTGCAAGGAAACTGACAAGAACATTTTGTGAGAAGTAGAACATCTCTTAACAAGGTTCCCAGGCAAAGACTTATAAATAACAGCAGCAATGCTTTTGCTAGAGAGACAAGGAGAGTGAGAGACTGAAACTTGGAATTAAGAGATACCCTCAGGACTGGGGGGCGCTTCGGAGCCCGAGCAGCAATTTTCATCAGCTCACTGCAGAGGAGAGCGAATCTGCCTAAATCCACCTATTTGATAATGCAGAATCATTATTCTGACTCCACCATCAGAAAGAGCAACTCAAAATGATCAAAAATGGGCAACCCCCCAAAAAACAAGGGGTCCGGAGGAGTCAGGAAAACTAAAATAACTGGTGGTGCAGGGAGTTCGGAACCAGTCATGTTGTCAGAAGCTAGGCCCAAATCAGAAGAAACCATCGCTACCCTAGGGCATAAGCTGAAGACCTTGATAGCCTCTATGTCCACTCTCAACCAAAAGGTGGATGATTTTAATGGCAAGGTCCTCACCCTGGAAACTGCAGTGGATGGCCTTAAGTGTGATATCCAGGACATACGAAGACAAGCTGAAACCTCCTCAGGTGCAACCACCTTGCCGGTTAAAGAAAGCCAACATCTGAGGGCCAGTTTGGAGGCCCTCGAAAATCAAGCCCATGCGGCCAACGTTGGAATAGTTGGACCCCCCGAAGGTACAGAAGGAGATCACCCGACTCTCGTCATTAAAGAATGGCTCACTGAAAAGCTGTCACCACAGCCAATTGACTTGGACTGGGAAATTCAAATAAGTTACAGAGTTACTCTCCGTGGATGTGCACAGAATCAGGATGCACCTCGCACCTTGATGCTGGTCACCTCGGGGGTCGCAGCTCGTGACAGAATCCTCTGATATGCTTGAAGAGCAGCACCTTTACTTCAAGAGAATCAACAAGTCCATATTTTCCCAGATATAAGTTATGCGACGCGACAGCGCAGTAAGAAACTGAAGGGGGTGAAGCGGGCCTTACGAGACGTGGGAGTGCCGCATTCGATCATTTTTCCAGCTCAGCTTCGGATCGTGTTCAACAGTAGAACACACATCTTCTCGGATCCTATTGAGGCTGGTAAATGGGCGGACCGGAGAGCTGCTGAATTCCGAAGGCGCACAGAAGGTTCAGATGATGAGGACATCGAGGCAAATACCTGAATGCTGTTCCCCAGTACACTGAACATTTTTCTTCTCAAGGGTTACAGTAAGACTAACTTTAAATCAGTTAGTAAAAGTTTGGCTTGAGGACTCTATGATCTTAAATTTTAAAGTTGTTACAACAGATCGGAGACTCTGTTATAATGTACCATATAGTACTTTACTACTAGTTTTTTTTTTTGCACCTTCTTTTTATCCCCTCCTACTACCTACTCAGTCCACTCCTTCGGACCGATCAATCCCCGTAATCCCTCCCATGGTGTCTGCCCCTAGAGTGCCAGGCTTACTCCATTGTCAAATGTCCACAACATCCTCCCCACCCCGACTCCGAAGAGCCACCTGGTGCCCATGCTTCCACCGGTGCCAGTGCGTCGGGTGCTCGAAGCACCCCAGGAACCCAACCCAGGAGGAGGACAGCATCCGTTGAGATGCTCAATCCTCCTCCTCCCCTCCGACGACCCTGAGTCCGTTACCGAACCCGGGTCGCCGGGGTAGCTCAAGGTGTGGCATCCAGCACTTCAACCCTCAGCGCCACCAGGCTGGCCTTTACTACTAGTTTGAAACTGAGTCCCTTGCCTTATCTTTAGTCTTACAAAAGAGTTTATTTTATAGTCAGTGGGGCATTAAGTAAAGGGGAGGTGGGTGAATCTGCTCTCTCTATTTGTATTCTAATACTATGCTGCTATGTTTTTAACTTGCAATTGATCTAACATCAGGCTTTATTACATGGCACCAATTGACCCTTTTTAGGGCCAATGCTTTATATGGACTGGAATTCCTAGACAATGTAATTTCATCTGGATAGCCATGTAGCTCATGGGCTTATTAAGACAGCACATAATGTATTATTTCATGTTTGCAAATAATGTAGGATCCTCCTAATGTGATACCTTGATATGGTAGATGCATGGATATACTTTGATTAAGGGATAGGGGATATTTCTTTTCTCTTCCCATGGTGTAAAAGCAATAAGATTTGTGGTCCATCTGCTATATGTAATACTCATGTCTTGTATATGATAAACTGAAAAAATAAAGTTTAAAAAATTAAAAAAAGATACCCTCAGAAGGATGACTTTTTCTGTTTGTACTGCCTTTGTAATTCGTTATACTGAATAATTTTTATTTTGCTGTTATTGAGAAAATAAAATGCTATTTGCGAATTCTGAAACTGCTCCTGGTTTTCCTATGATTTCTGATGTGTGCTTTTTTTTTTACTCCCCTCTTCGGGAGACACCTACGGCCTTTTCAGCCCTCGCTCACCTACCTGCTGACCAGTGCAGTTCATCCCCCATGGAGCTGTGGTTATACCCCCCAGGCGGGTACGGGTTGGGGGCCCTTACACCCAGATGCGTCTATATTTCGTCAGGACACTGTCTCCGGGCCGGTAGGGGCACTGAAGGTCGGGGCCTGGTGCTCCACCTACTGGGAGGCTGCGCGTTTTTTTTCCCCCATGTTCTCTCGACGTGCCATGTCCCTGGATGTCAAGGCGCTGAAGCGCCGTCTGGCATGTCACCCCTCTGTTAAGCGTCGGGCTTGCTGTACCTCTGGTCTCCACCCAGGGCCAGACAAGAGCCAAGCTCTGGTTCCCCCCTCCCCCCGGAGAGGATGAGCAGTCCCTAGGACACTCTAGTCCTCTCCCCCCAGCCGGCCCTCCAGCTCCCGGGCTCGTTCCCAAACCTGGGTCGCTGGCGTCGCAAGCGGAAATCCAACCACTGCGCCAGCGGGCCGGCCTGACCTGTGCCTTGATGACAGATGGTGTCAGCCTAAGTAGGATTCACGCTGTACATACTCTAATCCAGGACTTTTGTGTGTGGGTACTAGACCTGGTACCAGGGAAGCACAGAAGAATGGTATGGATTCTGCAGCAGCAAGTCCAGGAGTGATTACCAGAAAAATGGCAGCCAAACTAGCAGAGACAGAAGTCCACGCTGAGACTGTACAGCCAGCACCAGCAATGGGAAAAAAAAGAACAGGCAGTGACAGGAGCAGCAGAGAAAAGAAGAGATGCAACAACGGCTGGATGCCTTGCAAGCTATCAAAGCTGGATATTCTGGCACAGGTCAGGCAGAGCAACAAAACACCAACAACTTAAAAGATCTCAAACTTACAATGTGATGTCCCTCGGATGACACTGAAGCACACCTGACAACCTTTGAAAAGGTTGCTGCAGCCTGCCAGTGGCCAAAGCAGCAAAGGATAATCAGACTGGTACCCTACCCGACAGGTAAAGCCCAATTTACCTATAGCAATGTGGACACTGCACAGGCGTAAAACTATGACCTGATGAAAACAGAAATCCTGAAAAGGTATGAAATATCAGGAGAGACATACAGTACAGGCAAGATTCTGGTCCCTGAAATATAACTCAGTTGACAATCCTTGAGAAGCCTTCACCAGACTAGAACTCCTTATGAAATGGCTCCAACTAAAGGGCAAAATGTTCCACAGATCATCAACATATTTGCAATGGAGCAATTCATCAACATCCTGCCTACAGATGTGCAGCTTTGGGTGAAAAAACACTGACCAGAAAGTGGGGAAAAGGCCATTTCTTTGGCCGAAGACTATCAGATGGCCAAACAGACCACACAGCAGAGATATAACAGCCAAGCACCAGTAAGACACTCTTTTTCCCATTTAAACTCCAAGTCAGATAAGAACTCTGGTAAGGGTTACAAACAAGCACCCAAAGACTTTATCTGCTATAACTGTAATAAGCCAGGTCATATTGCAAGAAATTGCCGTAGTATGAAAAGTGACACTGGAGCAGATTTGTCCTTAGCAAACTGGGGCAAGTACTTAAATGACAAAGTGGGAGATAAGATTATGAAAGGACTTACTGATACGGGAAGCAGACAGACCCTAGTGCATTTTGAAGTGCTGGGAAAACAATGTCCAAAAGGACCAGGTACTGGTGTCATCTGCATCCACGGGGACACTCTATACTATCCCACCACCCAAGTGACGCTGACCATTAAGGGTGCGTTGCACTGAATGAAAGTGGGGGTAGCACCTAAGTCACCTGTACCCGTGATTATTGGAAATGACTTTCCAGGATTTAGTCACAAAGGGAGTAAATCCTGATGTTTTAGCAGATGTGGTGACGAGACCTCAGGCAAAGAAAATCTCGGATGGTGGGAACTCTTTCCCTTTCGCTGATTTTGATTTGGACTTATTTGAGCACAGCTCCAAGATCTGGAAGTCTGGGAAAGAAAGACAGTGCTGGAAGAAACAGTGGCAACAAAAGACTGATGGACATAAGGGGTTATCATATGAAAATGCTGAAACTAAACTGATCACTGACTGTGATTTTCTTTCAGAGTAAGCTAACAATGTTTCTCTCCAGGGTTATTATAAGCAGCTGTGGGTGAAACCAAAACAGGGTGAACCTATGTTTAAAAAACGTAATGGGCTACTGTACAGAGTTTGGATTAAACCTCAGACACAGAACCAGATAAAACAATTGGTTATACCACAAAAGTGTAGATCTGAGTTGTTACAGATAGCAAATGATAGTCCTATGGCTGGTCACTCAGGGAGGGATTGCACCCTTGCCAGATTGCTGTACAGATTTTACTGGCCTGGAATTCATGAAGATGTTGCTACCTATTCTTGTGCTGAGTGTCAGAAAGTAGCCCCAGTGACTAAAAAAGACAAGGTGCCCCTGGTGTCCCCACCCTTGACAGATGTGCCTTTTGAGAGAATTGCAATGGATGTGTTTGGCCCCTTAGACAAAAGTAAAAAGGGTAATTGATTAATTTTGGTAGTATGTGACTATGCTACTCGATACCCAGAGGCAGTTTCTATGCCCCAAAAGTGGCAGCAGAGCTTGCCAAAATTTTCAGCAGGGTAGGTATGCCTAAAGAGATAATTACTCATCAGGGTAGTAATTCTGGTGCTGCATTACTGAAGGAGCTGTACCAACTGCTAGGTATCACTGCCATAATTACCTCCCCTTATCACCCTCAGACAGATGGTCTTGATGAGCATTTTAATCAAACCCTAAAATGCATGTTAAAAATGTTTGTAAAAGGGGGAAGGAGGTGATGGAAGATTTGATACCTTTTATTGGACCAACAAAAGGGGAAGAAAAGACTGGGCCCAATACTTACCTTACCTGCCTTTTGCTTACAGAGAAGTGCCACATGCATCAACAGATTTTTCATCATTTGAAATGCTCTATGGTAGACAACCTAGAGGGCCACTAGATGTAATAAAATAACTATGGGACAATAACTACCATCAGAAACAATCTATTACACCTTATGTGAGTGCACTGAGAAAGAAGCTGGTAAGATATGTTGAAATTGCCCACAGTAATCAGGAAGAGGCCAAAAACCAGCAGAAGGTGCGTTATGACCATGGGGTAAAAGAAAAAGTTTTTTAACCCAGGTGAAAAGGTCTTGGTACTGTTACCCACTACAGAAAATAAACTGTTAATGAAGTGGCAAAGGCCTTATAAATTACTTAGACGAACTGGCACACCTAACTATGAGATTGAGACCCCTGATAGGAAAAATCCTGCCAAGATATACCATGCTAACTTTCTCAAGAAATGGGGTGAAAAATACACTAGAAGCTGTTTTGCTGGTTTTACCAGAAACTGATAAAGAAGATACTGATGTATATTAAGACGGACTGAAACAAACTATAACTGCTAATGCTGTAAAGGTGAATGTTTCCTTAACCTCTGAACAAACTGCAGAAATCTGTAACTTGCTAAAGACATTTAACAGTACTTTTACCACAGTACCAGGCCAAGCAAAAGGGGTCAAACACATAACAGTGACAAGGAATGCTTGCCCTGTTAGACAAAAGACATACAGATTACGGAGTGGTTAAGAGGAGACGTAGCTACGGAAATACAAAAAAATGAAAGAACTGGGTATCACAGAAGAGTAGAGAAGTGCTTGGTCATCACCAATGGTGATTGTAAACAAAAAAGAAGAGGGTGTAAGAATCTGCCTTGATTTTAGGAAATTTGATCAAGTGTCAGCATTTGACAGTTGTCCTATGCCCAGAATAGATGATTTGGTGGACAGACTGGGGAGTGCCAAGTATATCAGTACACTTGATCTTGCCAAGGGTTACTGGCAAATCCTTCTAGCTAAAGAATCCAAAGACAAAACTGCATTTGCCACTCCTACAGGACTGACTGCATTTGCCGCTCCTATAGGATTCTATCAGCTCATCACCATGCCGTTTGGTTTACATGGTGCACCTGCTACATTTCAGCAGTACATGGATGTAAATGTATCCTCTCACACTGGTTATTGTGCTGCCTACCTGGATGATGTCGTGGAGTACAGTCCAAACTGGAAAAGCCATCTGAACACCTATGAGCAGTTATCTAATCGATCAAAAAGGCAGGTCTGAAAATTAATCCTACCAAATATGCGCTGGGCATGTAGGAAACCAGATATTTGGGCTATGTTTTGGGAAATGGAGAAGTCAAGCCACAGGTTTCCAAGATAGAAGCTGTAGCCAACAGCCCTGTTGCCAAAACAAAGAAACATGCCTGGTCCTTTTTAGGGCTGAATGGTTATTAGCAAAGATTTGTTCCCAGCTTTGCCGAGTTAGCTACTCCCCTCACTGAACTCATGAAGAAACGGTGCCCAAATACTGTGAAATGGATCTCGGAGTGTGATGAGGCTTTTCAAGCCATTAAGGCTGCATTATGTTCAGCCCCCGTTTTAAGAAGCCCAGGCTTTGAGAAACAATTTCTGCTACAGACTGATGCATCAGAGGTAGGCCTAGGTGCAGTCTTGAGTCAGCATATAGATGGGAAAGAACATCTTATTTTATACATAAGTAGGAAATTGCATGACAAAGAGAAAAGGTACTCCATCATTGAAAAGGAATGCCTTGCAGCAAAGTGGACCATGGAGTCCCTTGAGTTTTAATTACTAGGAGCCGACTTTGTACTTGTAACAGATCACAATCCTCTCAGTTGGCTTGACCAAATGAAAGATAAAAATTCTAGTATCACATGGTGATACATGGAACTACAGCCATTTAAATTTAAAGTGATGCACAAATCTGGGAAAGAGAATGTCAATGCTGATTTTCTTTCAAGATATGAATCAGGAATTGAGAATTCCAAAGGTTGAAAAAAATGTGAGCTGAAACGTCTATGTTTGCTATTCTACATATGCACTGAACTGTAAAGGTTATAAGCTAGGAAAACCGGAATCAGTTTCAAAATTCACAAATAGCACTTTATTTTTCTCAATAACAGCAAAATAAAACGCTATCTGCAAATTTTGAAACTGCTCCTGGTTTTCCTATGCTTCCTGAGCTGTGCCTCAATGACGCCCAGTTACCAAAATTCAAATAAATAAATGATGTCACAGTGAGTAAAGTCACAATGTTGATGAGGGATGAAGAGCAGTGCTCCAGACAATGTCGGCAGGTAGGAATCATTTACTCGTCAGTTTTAATATATAGAGAGCAAAACAAAATTGGGATGCATATGAGTGCGTTAAATACGGTCAAAACTGTTACTTTCGAATCACCAGTTATGCTATGAATAATAATAATAATAATAAATAATAATAAAGCTTTAATTATCTGCGCCTTTCTTAAAACCAAGGCACATTACAATAAGATACAGGATAAAACATAATAAAACATGTTAAAAACTGAGTTAACTACAGGACAATTACTCGGCATCCAAATTATCTCCAAATGCCTTACTCCATAAAAAAGACTTTAGGCCCTTTTTAAAAACCACTATACTATGGAGTGTGGATCATTTACAAATGTTGGGTGAGTACTGGTACTCACTAAAAGAAAATTTCTGAAGAGTATTTCCTAAAATGAGGTGCATAAAGTAATTCAGTACTCACCTTATCTGGAGCACCGGTGAAGAGGAAAAGAAAGTACAGTTACGTTAGAACTTACCATAACAGTAGATCTTCGAGAGCTCTTGCAGCAGGCTATAACCATTAGGACTTGTCGCAGGCCTTAGGACCTACTGGAAAAACTTAGCTGGCAGGTCCAGCGGGACCGCCTCCTCACAAGCCCGCCCGACGCCGGGTCATGCTGGCATAAGCACCCTCGGCTCCAACTCAGTTCCCCACCAAACACTCATGGTGGATCCGCAAGTGAACCAGGTGAAGCCCGCCTATACATGCTGGAAAAATTCTCCTGGGGATGGAGGTGGGAGAGCAGTGCCTGCTGCAAGAGCTCCTCTCGAAGATCTACTGTTATGGTAAGTTCTTATGTAACTGTACTATCTTACTTCGAGGGGGAGCTCTTGCAGCAGTCTATAACCATTAGGACAGAATCCAAAGCAGTCCCACACCAAGGAGGTGACTAGCCCCAGGAGGTAGGATGGTAGAAATAACTGTAGAGATTATAAAGCCTAAGGCTGGAGTCAGCACACTAAGACAAAAGTCCCTGAAGGACTGCCAGGCCGAAACTGGCTTGGTGCCTGGAAGCAATGTCCAGACTGTAGTGCCTAACAAAGGTGTGAACTGAATTCCAAGTAGGAGCTGCACAGATGTCTCAAAGAGAGACGTTTTTCAAAGATGCAAAGGAGGTAGCGACTCCTCTAGTGGAATGACCTCTAACCTTGCCCGGTAGAGGTTTGTTGTATGTGTTGTAGCAGTACACTATACAGTGTACTAGCCACCGGGAAATAGTCTGCTTAGACACCAGTTTGCCCAGGTGTTGAGACACAAAGGCCACAAACAATTGCTCCGATTTGCAGTGTGCTGCTGTTCGCTTAAGGTAATACCTCAGCGCCCTGTGGATGTCCAATGTGTGTAGGAGAGACTCTCCCCTATTGGTAGGGATAGGGTAATAGACTGGAAGGTCAACCGACTGGTTGAGGGTCAATTCCGAGACCACTTTTGGTAAGAATTTAGGATTTGTTCTAAGGGAAACTCTTTCCCAATGAAAAATAATATAAGGCTCCTTACACATCAGGGCCTGTTGCTCGGAAACTCTTTGAGCTGAAGTAACAGCAACTAAAAAGAAAACCTTCCAGGAAAGAAAATGTAGCTTACACTCTGCTGCAGGTTTTTGGGGAGTTAACTTCTCCAACACAAAAAGGAGATCCCAGGGAGGGATAGGATCCCTGATGGGAGGTCGTAAATGTAAAATGCCCCGTAAAAAGGTGAGGCCCACATCCAGCTGAACTAGTGTCCTGTCCCTGAACAGGACATGATAAGCACAGATGGCCCACATATGCACCTTTATGGACCAATAGCTCAAGCCTTGCTAGTATAAGGAGAGGAGGTATTGTAATGCTGAGTTCACCGCGCAGGAAAGGGGGTCCAGATGGTGAGACGAAGACCATAAGCAAAAACGTTTCCACTTCACAGCAAAAGTGGATCGCATAGAAGGCTTCCTCACTGAAACGAGGACATCTGCCACCTCCTAGGAAATCCATACCTGGATTTGACTATGTCTGCAGGAGCCAAGCATGAAGGCGTAGGGACCTGAGATCTGGATGAACCAGCCTGCCCCGATCCTGGGACACAACTGTGAGCATATTGGCAGCAGGATTGGAGGTTTTGAGGACAACCACTGAAGTAGTGGGAACCAAATCTGCCAAGGCCACAGTGGGGCGATTAGAATTATCAGAGCCTTCTCAGCCTGTACCTTCAACAATACTCTCTGAATGAGAGGGAAGGCGTAAAGAAACTTCCATGCCCAACAAAGGGACAACGCGTCTGGCCAGAAAACATCAGGCATGTCCTCGCGTGAGCAGAAAACTGGCAGTTTGGCACTGCATGGAGACGCAAAGAGGTCCAGCTCTGGACGATACTAAGTGCTGAAGAGCTGGTCCGCTACTGACTGGAGTAGCTCCCACTTATGCGCCTTGGACTGAGACCTGCTTAGGTTGTCTGCCAAGTCTTTTTGGGTATCTGGAACATGGACGGTTGACAGAGAAATATGATGCTCCAGCATCCAATACCAGACTCTCATCGCCTCCCTGCACAGGGGGCAAGAGTGAGTGCCCCCTTGCTTGGTGAGGTAAAAGACAACCGCCATGTTGTCTGTCTGAACAAGAAGACAGCCTGGTACGAGGTCCTCCTGAAATGCCGTTGAGAGCACTGAGGACCGCTCGCATTTCTAGAACATTGATATGGAGGCCGCGTTCCTCCGGGGTCCAGACATCTTGAGTCCAGTGGTCTCCAAGGTGCGTCCCCCAACTCAAGTCGGAGGCATCTGTTGTCAGAGTCTGGCTTGGGGGCTCTTGATGAAATGGGACCTCTTTCTTCAAATTCAGAGGGTCCGACCACCAAGACAGGGTCCTCCTGACTGGCTCTGTGATCCTGACCATATGGTCCAGACCGTCGGAGCTCTGATCCCACTGCACCCTGAGCATCCACTGTGGGACCCTCATGTGGAGGCAGGCCAAGAGAACTACAAGGATGGCCACCGCCATATGCCCCAGAAGTCTGAGGAAGGTCCTGGCTGAGACCTGTTGAGTTACAAAGACTGAACCGGCCACCTCTCTCAGGTGATCTCTTTTTTTTTTAAATAGAAGTTTTTATTTTATTTTTATATAATAAAATAGAACCATATTCATACAATATGCAATACATGTGTTCATTACTTACATTTGTACAACATAATAAATCTTTTACTTTCTGTGCCCAAGTCTTAGTTCTGGTCCATGAGGAAAAAACAGCAGGTCTACAAAATCTTACAATTCCAAGCTATTGTCCAGAGAATTCTTTTAAAACATTTGAAAAGTTTATTATAGCCTTCTAGTAAGATTATCAATATTAGCCTAGTCTGGTCTCAAGACGGCCCCCAAGAAGCAGTCCAAATGAATAAAAGTAGTAATCTCTGGATCATGAATACCACTGACATATGTTGTAATTTATTAGTCCCCATCATGGTACAAATTCCAGACAGTGTTCTAGTTGGTAAAAGACCCATCTCCTCCATCTATTGTTAAAGCTCTTCCTTCTATTACTCAATTTGGCAGAGATATGTTCCAAATTGTGTACTTTATATGTTGGGTTTCTCTAGGATTCCTTTACCGGAATTGCATTCGTAAGCCAAAGTCTAGTAATTACCTTTTTGGCTATCAAGGTTGGTAGTGCCGCCATTCTATATTGCATCAAATTCATTTGTTTGCCAGCAGGGGGTGTTGACAGCAGGACAAAGGCTGGGGTTAGCCAGTCAGAAATATCAAATATATCACTAAGTTCCTCCAGAATTTTCTTCCAATACCCATGAAAGAGTGGGCAAGACCAGAACATATGTTCATTTCCTGCCAGGGGATAACCACAACCCCTCCAGCAACAACTCCTGCCTGTCTCCCCAAATTTGGCTAGAATATCCAGGGTTCTAAAAAAGCGAACTCTAGTTTTCCATGTAAATTCCCTCCAATAAGTGGTCAATGAAACCCTAGAGTAAAAAAGGTTGATTTTTGCCAAATGTCTGCCTCCAGTTGTATATTTAATTCCCTAGCCCATCTCGTTCTAACCAAATCAAAACTTGCTTTTCCATGTGTTAGAAGTGCCTGATAGAGGTTACTAATAATATGTTCCTGAAGTCCCCCTTTTAAATTATGAATAATTAGCTTCACCAAATCCGATGGGGATTCTGCTATTCTAGTAAGTAAGTCCTCAATGGGAAGGAGTTTGTTTTTAAGGACCAAGTAAATTGAATATTGATTTGAGGGTAGTTTGTAGGTAGACTGTAAGTAGGAGAAGGAGTAGACACCCAAGGGGCTCACCATCTGAAAAATAAAACCAAAAGAGTATTGTTCCCATCCTCGTAGTAGCTGTGCCAGGGTAGGTTTATAGAAATCTACATTATAGGCCAAGGCTGTGAGAAAATATCTCTGAGGTGTAGACAAATTAAACCTAGTCATATGAAGCCAGTTCTTAAGGAATTAATCTGAAATTTTCAAAAATTGGGTCAGGGAAGGCATCGTGAGGGGTCTCCCAAAAGATATGAAGGCGGGTGGTCCAATCCATTCAAAGTTATTTCTATCTCTCCAGTGTGCGATCTATTGAGTGTTCATGATCAGGAGGGCCGTACGGGTTTGTGCCGCCCTGGCATAATCTTTCAAATTTGGTAAGCTAAGCCCGCCTTGCGACCTGGGAAGTTGCAGTAGGGTGTATTTTACTCAGGGTGTCCCAGCTCCCCAGATAAACCTGGAAATCAATTTATCCCATGATCGAAAGTAAAAATCTGAAGGGAAACTAGGTAAAGTTTGTAAGAAAAAAGTATGCGGGGTAGGACGTTTTGTTGTATGGCCTCAACTCAGTTGACCATTCCCAAAAACATCTGTCTCCATTTAGATGAATCTGTAGTGTCTGCTGGGTAATTGGTTCTAAATTTACCAGTTCCAGGTGTATCAGCTTGGAAGGGATTTTAACCCCTAAATACCTCATCTCCATCCTGTGCCAGTGGAATGGGAACTCAGCTTTCATCTGCCGAGGGGGTGTAAACGAAAAGTTAAGGACCTCTTTTTATGAACGGTTTATTTTGTACTCCGAAAGTTCCCCAAAAATGTTCAGATGTTCCCAGACCGCTGGGACAGAGGTCTCAGGGGAGGCAAGGGTCAAAAGGATATCATCAGCAAATAGGGTGAGTTTATACAATCTACCCCCCAAAGGGATCCCTTCAATTCTATTCTAGTTTGTTTTCCAATATTGGCAGCTAGGGATTCTAAATATAGGACAAATAACAATGGGGACAGTGGGCAACCCTGTCTAGTACCTCTAGATAGCAGGAATGGGGGGAGAGTGACCCATCCAATTTAAGATAGGTTATCGGGGAATGAGACATATCTTAGATTTGGGTGATGAATTTCTCTGGGAAAGCAAAACGCTTTAATGTAGCCCATAAAAAGGGCCACAACGCCCTATCAAAAGCCTTCTCAGCATCAAGTCCGAGAAGAATTAAGGGTATTTTTCTTTGTATAGCATATTCCGAGAGTAGTAAAACCTGACGGACTGCATCATGTGCTTGGCGTTTCATTATGAATCCCACTTAATCTTTATCTATCAGTTAGGGTAGAAGAATGTCAATTCTATGGGCCAAAATTGATATAAAAGTTTTGTAATCACAATTTAGTATGAGGCCACCAATGTAGGGTATTTTCCTGGCTTGGGGATAGTTGCAACTTCAGCATACTGCCAGGAGGTCGGTGGGGGAGAAACCACCGTCCTGAATTTCTAAGAAGGCTGGTAACATGGTAGGTAGCAGTAGTTTCTGAAATTTCATGTACAGTTCGTTCAGGTATTCATCGGGGCCCAGAGACTTCTGGGTTTTGGTCTGTTTAAGAATGGCTTTAATTTCATCTACTGTAATAGGACGTAGTAATCCCTCTGCTTGTTGCAAAGAGAGATGGGGTAAAGGTGTGTTTCGAAGGTACGTGGCCAACTGTTGGGGGGTGGAATGAACATCTTCAGTATATAAGGACTTATAAAAATCAGCCATGGTTTGCCTAATGGCTGTGGGATGAAACAGGAAGCGATTAGTCTTAGGGTTTCTAATTTTGGTGACCACTGTCTGTTTGAATCCCTTGAGACATCTGGCCAAGTTCCTGGTTCCTCTAGGGCCCCCTTCGTGGGAGTTGAGTTTTAAATATATGTTGCTCTATTTTTTGATCTACCAATCTCTGGAGTTTCTGTTTGGTAGCAAGTAATGCAGGTTTAACTGATGGGTCTCCTTGATATAATTTCTTTTGTAGATCAGAGAGGGCCCCCTGTAATTCTTTTTCTAAAGCTTCTCCAATTCTTTTTTTTCTTTTTTTAAATCAGTGGAGTACCTGATGATTTCACCCCATAAGACTGTTTTAAGGGTGTCCCACTTAATAGTTGAAGAAGCCTCAGGGGAGATATCTGCCTGAATAAGTGGTATACATTTTTTTACCATTTGCACAAATTTTGGGTCTTGGAGGTAGCATACGTTCAGTTGCCAAAATGCTTGTCTTTTGGGTTTTGCAACATCTATTTTGAAAAAGAGCAGGGCATGGTCTGATAGAATAGATGTCCCTGCATAAATATCCCTAATAGATTCTAAATGTTCAAGAGAGGATAGGAAAAAGTCTAGTCGTGCTGAGGTATTAGTTTTGGGGGAGTAGTATGTTGATCTCCTCTCTCTTGAAGAAGAAAGACCATGCCCTGGGTTAAATCCAGGATCGCACCTATAAAGGTGAGTCTTTGGCTGGGCTCTGGGGAAGACTTTGGTAGGTTCAGGGTGATTCCCACCTCTTGGAATAAGGCGCTTTCTTGACGGGGCCGCTAGAAGCCAATCATCAAGGTAAGAAAAGACGTAATGCCCCCTGCACCTTAGAGCTGCAGCTACCACTGCTAGGCATCTGGTGAAGACTCGAGGAGTGGAGGAGAGGCCAAACGGAAGAACCCGAAATTGATAATGCTCCCCCTGGAAGTTGAACCTCAGAAACTTTCTGTGAGGGGGAAAAACTCAGATGTGTATGTAAGCATCTTGCATGTCCAGGGAACAGAACCAGTCTCCCCGGTGCAGCAAAGGGATGAGACCTGAAAGGGTCACCATCCTGAACCTTCTGTATTCTATATAATAGTTTAGACAGCTGAGGTCCAGGATAGGCCGAAGATCTTGAGTCTTCTTTGGAACCAGAAAGAAGTGGGAGTAATACCCTTTTCCCTGCTGCGGCGAGGAAACTGGCTCTATTGTCCTTTTCCGCGAGAGGGCCTGAATTTCTCCTTATATGAGCGAGATGTGCGAAGTAGGATAACTTGAGGACCTCAGTGGAGTTTCTGGGTGAACTCCAGCGTGTGCCCTCTCCTTATGGTGTCTAGAAACCACTGGTCCGGTGTGATAGAGCTCCAGCCCTCCAAATGGAGGGAGAAGAGACCCCTACTGCCTCCTTGAAGCCTCCTCCGGGGCCAGCAGCAGTCATTGGGTGGAGCGGGGTGGGGGTGGGGGGAGAGAGAGAGAGAGGTGTGGGAGGGACTTTGGGCCTCAAAAAGGTACGACTCCAGGCTGCTGGCCTTCCTTCTGAAGCTACCTCTCTCACCTTGGTTGTTACCACAAGCTTGCTGGCCTGAGGGTTTATGAAAGGTCCATTCTCGGAAACGTCTCTGGTCCCCTTTATACATTTGGCAGACAGACCAGATGGACTTGCCCGACTCTTGGAGATGAGAGATCAGACCCTTGGTCTCCTGCCCAAACAGAACAGAACCATGGAACGGGAGGTCCCTGATTCCAGCCTGCAGATCATTCTGAAATCCAGAGCATCACAGTCATGCATGGCGCCGAAGGCAGGCACCTGACGCTGCTGCCCTAGCTGCTGTATCCGAAGTATCGTACAAGACACGTAAGACATGCGTGCCCACATCTGAGCCTGATTTCAAGACATCCAAAAGCTCCATCTTTTGTGCGGAGTCTGGCAAGGCACTGGCAAGCTCCTGTTCCTTTTCCAAAGTTCATTCTGGTACTGGACCATATCTGTAAGGAAATTAAGGGAACAGATGGATGCAGAATATACTTTCTTGCCAACCTGGTCCAAGAAATGGGACTCCTGGATGGGAGGCTGGGAGCATAAATGTTTTGGCTGCTTGGGTTTGTCATGAGCAGTTGCAATTACTGTACAATCCACCTGAGGGTTCTCTGCCAGAAAAGGTTCATCCCTCGGGGCCCCGTATAGCCTGTTCGACTTCTTGGGAACCGCCGAGACAGAGGCTGGACACTTCTAAGTTGTCCTGGTAAGGTCTTGGAAAGTGTCAGCCAGAGAAGGCACCACCAAGGGTTTGAGCTCCTTCTGCCTCGGGCAACGAGACAGTCTCCAGTGTTCCGGATCCAGGTCCTCTGTCTCCCATTCGTTAGAGGCCTGGATGTGCCCCATGACATCCATGAAAGTGGGACTGTCTGGAGGTGAACGGGGTAGATCCTTGCCGTCTGGAGAACCCCCAACTCCTGAAAAAGATGAGGAAGAGGGGGAAGACCTGTTTCTAGACCATGAAGTGTCTGAGCATGTGTCTCAAAGGACTACCCTCCCAAGAATGTCGGTGACTCACTGACCGACACTAGTTCTGAGACCGAAGTCGGCTCCTGGACTGACGATGGAGCAGGGACCGATGCCTGTCCTTGGACTGGCACCGGCTAGTGAAGCGAGCCAGCCTAGAGGAAGACCAGTGGTGGCTGCGTGACCTGCTCCTGGGCTTAGACCGACAACAGCTATCCGACCTGGAGCGGCGCCGTCTATGGTCCCTGGACTGTGACCGGGAATGTACAGCCAAGGGGGAGTGAGACCTAGGGACTGTACAGTGCTCCTCGGGGGTCTTAACCGGCGACCCGACAGGGTTGCCCTCAGGCTCCTAGTTGTCTGGTCAGTCTGAAACCGGTGCCCTTCTGGCTGTGGTGCAGCGTTGTCTTTGTGGACCTGGCTCCGCCAGAAGGAAAAAAGCTCCCTCACCTCCTCCTTGTTAAAGGGAGCCGCCACCTCTTTGGGGGGGACTGGAGAAGTTGGGGGATCCGGTAGGGCTTTTGGGGAGGAGCCCGAAGAAGAGTCCTCTGGAGTCGAGGATCTCAGGGCTGGCATCAGTGTCTTGACTGGCGCAGGCTCACTGGTAGTCCTATTGGTCTTAGGCACTCTGACCGGCGCCGGTGTCTTGGCCGGTGCTGGGTCCGACTTGACCGGCTTTGACGGACGGGACCAATAGAGGATCTTGGGGTCCCGGTCCTTGTCAGACGGCTTACTGACATCTGGTAAGACCGTGGTTGGGGCCTTCTTCAGCAAGGCAGAGGCACTGACTGAAGTGGAGGCCTTGCTCGTCTCTGCCTGAATGGAGGCGACGTGCAAAGGTGTAACCTTCACTTTGGAAGGCTTGCTGGTAGGAGCTCCCAATGGGACTGATGTTAGTGACTTGGTGGGAACTTCTGGCCTTGACTTCTCCTCGTGCCTGGAGCATTTCGAGCGGACAGACCCGCCCGAGCCAGAGGAGGCCTTTTTGTGGGGAGAGTGGGATCATGAACGATGATGAAACCGGCTACGGTCCTTGTCCCGGGACTTCTGAGACTTGTCCCAGGTGCTTGCCCTTTTCCCCAGGAAAAGAGTGCAGGACGTCCATTTTTTGTTCTAGTAGGTGGGCTTTCAAGGCCTTCAGGTGTCTGATCAGAGTCCTGCTAGTGAAGCCCTTGCAGGATTTGAGGTCATGGTCTCATCCCGGACAGAAGACACACTGATCGTGTCCATCCTCAGATGGTATCTGGCGGCCACAGGTGCGCTTCATCTTCTTGGGACCAAAGGAGACCGACGACGATGACTACATGAGACAGTAGCGAGGTCAGGTTAAAGAAGGACGAACTGTCAAAACCAGAAAGAAAAGTGGAAGAAAAAACGGAGAAACTAGCAAGTAATTAGAAATTCAAATTTGCTGGAACTACTGAAAGCATGCTAACAACTTCCCAATGAGAGTGGGTCTGCAGCGGGAAAGAACTGAGGTGGAGCCGGGGTCCACCCCCTAATATAGCGTGACCGACAAGGCGGAGCAGATGTCAGGGGGCTGTCCCCGTTGGGTACTACTAGCTACGTTTTTTCTGGTGGTTCCTAAGGCCTGTGGCAATAGTCCTAATAGTTATAGCCTGCTTCAAGAGATCCCCCTTGAAGTAAGATCTAGACATGTCAGCTACCAGGTAATTTACTGGTCTTTACAGTACACCTGACAACTATCAGACAAAAAACATTCTAATGAACAAAAGGAAAAAAACTAAAAAAATACAAAGTAAAAACTGACTACTTTTAAAACTTAATTTCTGTCTGCGATTTTTTGCTGCTGCTAGCTCTTTAAACACCAGCCCCAACAGTGCTTTTCAAAGTCCAAGGATTCGACTGCTTAACCTTAATTCAAAATGGTATCTTAAGAGCCAGTGAGTTAAACTACTGCAATTAGACCAAAATTACAATTTTTAAAATTTAATAATTAAAATTGATCGTCTGTAAGTAGGTCAGCGTCAGTTAGCAGTCTAGGGACTCTTATTTAAGGCAATTAGTGTATTGTTCAAAGGAACTAGACAAAAGAACAAAGTCTTAGTTGACGTAATAGTAACCAAAAGGTCCTACTTCAAAGAGAAGTCAGGCAAGCTCTCCGCAAGGGATTTTGGCTTGTTTAATAAATGGTACTCATACTTCGAAATATGGGCTTTGTAGCTTGCTATAAGCAAGCCAAAAGTGGCAGAAGCAAATACCCTTTAACCTGTAATGTCTATCTTGTGCAACTCCTTAGTTGGATGCACAATGACTTCTTTAGGGGCTCTAGCCACCACTGCCTGAGTTGACACCACCAAAGACACTACCAGTGAGAACTTTGGAAACAACAGAGTTACCAAACCAGGGTTGGCCCTGAGAACAATATCACTGACTTAATGATGTGTTGGATCCAGTGCTCCATAACAGCAGTTCAACGACCAAACTGCTCACCCAAGGGCTCTCCAGCAAGTAAGCAGAGGCTCAGTGATGGAGGCGTAGTGCCATTAGGCTTAAAAATCTGGGGGTGTTGACGGGCACAACTGTGGAGAGTCTGCATCCACTGGTGCGTCGACTGCTTTGATGCAGAATGCCATGAGCTTGACCTCAACTGGTGCCTTTTCAGAATACATTTTATGAAAAGAGGTCGAGGTTGACAAGCCGCTGGAACTTGTCGCTGAGGCCATTTCTTTTTGAGACTCCAGGAGGACTGCCCATCCTCCTGGGCATGAGACTGCCCAAAGCCAGAACATTCGCCAAAGAGGAGTGGTGATCATACACAACCTCGCTGCTGGAGCAACCTGCCTGTTCAGGCACCCTGCCTGCCACAACTCCCATCGACTGTCATCAAATGTGGTACTGCTGTGAGGAAAAAATAAGCTAAACTGACAAAAATAATAAACACTGGCTAATACTGACAGTATAAGCCACAAACTAAGACAAGAACATTATTTGAATCAAAAATTTAAAGTTCTGTTCCCCAATAAGGAAAGCGAGTTAGACACTGTGCTACGATAACAGGGAAAAAAGGAAATGAGGCAGTTCAGATAGGCACCACTGTAAATCAGTGATTATGTGCAAGGAAGGCGTGTGCACAGAAGTGCTCCTGCACTGCCAGCCCCCGAAAGTTCTGGCTCTCATGGGGTCTCAGCACCTCCAACCCAAACTCCTAAAAGTGGGACTCTTGGAGAAGATTAGTTCTAGAAAAAGTACATAATGACTGGTAGCATAATTACTTTTATCTCCATTTCTAAGGGTGGGGTCCATAACTCATAATCAGTAAAACCTCCTATAGCTGATGCAAGAGAAATCAAATTACCATGCTTTGCACTGCCTGGAGCTTACAAACAGTTTGTTTTGTGCACTGTCCAATGGAACACTTTATGTTTAATGACTTAAAATGTAATTCAAGACAAAGGTTATTAGGCCGAGAGAGAGAGAGAGAGTAAAACTGCAGTACACAAACTAGATATAAAAACGTGTAATGCCCAAACTGTGTTCAGTAAGTGCCTCATGAAAATTAAATCAAATAAAGTTTGAAACTGCAAGTAAGAAGAAATCTGAGTATGCAATCTCTGTAGCAGATAACAATAAAGATGTGTTATATTCAGAACTTGTCTTACAAATGGTAAAACAATTTGCCACTCTTTTCAGGATATATAAATGGCTTCATGCCAGGTAGTGCCCAGTGGTCACGCCACCCTTTTGAGAAACACATGCCTCTCCAATGCAATGATCTTTCTGTAATGCATGTGTCCTGGACAGCAGTGAACCTTGTTCACCATAAAATAATGTACACACTGACTTTTCTATCTTACTATACAAAGACAGTTTTAAATATGCATAGTTTATGCCATTCCAAATTGCTCTGCCTTAGGAAAAACAGGAGTGGTGGTGCTGGTATGTGTGTGTGGTTTGCTTTTCCAGACTCAGGAACACAATGTGGGAACTTCAGCTAGGAAAACTAAAACTAGGTCAATGGAGACATTAGGGTTGAAGAAAGCAAAGTGCACAAAGTAGGGAAATGAAAAACATTAGGGTTTTGTGTCTCTGGAGTATGGCGAATTAGTGGTGGGGTGTTCCTTGGTGTTGTCAACATTAATGCCCACCCACTCCCCCCGTCCACAGCCTTCTGTCTGAAGCACAGTGTACAGCTCCAAGCCAGTGCCTCATAGCGATACACTCTTCAAAGGTAGAGAAGTATGGCTTGACACATGTTGCCAACAGAATCAAGAACTCACATCTGACCTTGTTTGCTCAGGGGAGGGGGTAAACATTAATCCTAACATCATCAAGGAAGATCCCACCAAATCGCCAATATTCTGGAGATTCAAAACCCTAATGTTTTTCATTTCTCTACTTTGTGCATGCGTTTTGCGTTCTTCAACATGTTTGCATCAACATCATTCTTTTGCAATTAATTTCCCTTCTTTTCTGATAGTGGCAATGTATCCTCATTTGCACAGATCCCTTCAGAAGCTGCACAAAATGAAATAAATACAATACTGGAGACAGTCCTGATCTGTGCATGGGCTCATCAGGCATCGACATGCATGTCAATAAGGTGTACCATGTATGCCAAAACACCGCTCTGTCCCTTTCCAGGCTAGGGCTGTTGCTGCATGCTGCAGCACATTCCCCACCAGCTCTGACCTATTAAATCCACTCACTGAACTCATACCTGAACTTAGGTCACTGGCACAGGAAGGCAAAGTGGTCCCCACTGGGCCAACGGACATCCCTGCAAAACAATGTTACTTCATAATTTTCTTTTGTGACATTCTGACCCCAAAATTTCAACAGAGTCTTTTTATGATCCCCTTCTTCTGAACGTGTCAGGTGTCATTTAATACCATACTGAACAAAACGTAATTTCGCACCAGCAGTGTGAAATTACATGTTGGCCAGCATTTGAAAAAGAACAGCTATCATGTTCATGAGACAGTGTGACAAAATGGCTGTGCTGAAAATTTGGGGTTTAAATATTGAAAATTACCAAGTTAAGAGCATGTGTAGAAAAATTTAAATATACTGTACCTCAATAACTTTGTTTTTTAATATTTTGACCACAAACTTTCAACACAGTCTTTTTATGACCCACCCTCATGAATCCAGTAGGTGAAAAAAACAGGTTACTCACCTGTAACAGTAGTTGTAGGAGTGGTGCATGTTGTTCATCCACACTTGGCATGTCCTTTCCCTTTAAGATTCTTGCCGGAAGGTCTAAAAGCTGGCTTCTCCCACCCACCTGGGTGGCATATGCCTCAGCTCCACCCCTTGATGCCAGGTTTTGCCTGCTAGAAGTTTAGGTTGTACGTTGAAGCCGGGGAGGTCGGGAGGGTCCATGTGGATGAACATACACCACTCCTAGAACTACTGTTACAGGTGAGTAACCATTTTTTCTAGGATTGTGGCTATATTGTTCTATTAACACTTGTTGGCAGACTCCTAGCAGTTCTCCGGGAGGAGGGAGGCAAGGCGCACACCCCCTCAATACTTACTTGGGAAACATAGATTGGAGAACTGAGGCTCCAAAACAAGCATCCCGGTGTGACTTTAGGTCGATGTGGTAGTGGGTGATGAAGGTGTTTGCTGACTTCCAGTTAGCTGCCCTGCAGATTTCATGGACAGAGATGTCCCTGGAAGCAGCCACCGATGCAGCAGTATGGCAGGTGGAGTGAGCTCTTATCTCTATTGGAGGCTCCCTGCCTGCCATCCTATAGCAGAGATCAATGCATGATGTAATCCATCTGCCAATCGTTCACTTGGCTGCTGGTCTGTCAGGTGCAGCTTCAGCACAGGTGACAAACAGCTGGCGAATCTCTCACCGAACTTCAGCCATCTGCTCCTGATAACAAGGGAGCGCACGTCTCAAGTCCAAAGTATGGAGCCCATATTCAGCCTCCGAAGTATAATTAAGGTAGTACACCGGCAGAGTCAACACCTGGTTAAGGTGAAACTCTGACACCACCTTCAGAAGGAATTTTGGGTGGGGGCACAGGACAACCTTGTCCCTGTGAAAGACCAGGTAAGGAGACTCAACAGAGAGTGCCTGTAGCTCCCCAGTCCTTCTGGCTGATGTCATAGCCACCAAAGAAGGTGGACTTCCACGACAGATGTGACATCTCACACCTATGTATCGGTTTGAATGGCTTGCCCATGAGCTTTGCCAGTATCAGCAGTAGATCCCACGGTGGTGGTTTACGCACCAGAGGGGAAATATGGTCAAGGCCTTTAAAGAAGCACCAGACCACCTTCTCCTGTGCCACCGTCTGCTGACCGGCCCATGCCCGGTAAACAGAGACAGCTGCCAGGTGCACCTTAAGGTTTGTAGACCGAAGACCCCCTTTGGACAGAGACCAAAGGTAGTTGAGGATACTAGCCACCAGGCAGGACAAAGGGTCCAAGCCCTTGCCTAGACACCAAATGGAAAACCTTTTCCATTTGAAGGCATAGCACCTCTTGGTCAACTCCGTTCTGGATGCTTTCGCGACTGTGAGTACATCCTCAGAGACACCCAAAGCCTGGAACTCTAGTCGCTCAGGAACCACGCTGTCAGGTGCAGGGATTGAAGGTCCAGATGGAATACCTTCCCCTGACTGACTTATATCGGGTCCAGGCATACTGGAAGACACCTCGGGGGCCTGGAGCTGAGGCTGAGGAGATCTGGATACCAACTGGCGAGGCCAGTCTGGGGCTACCAGAATCACCTGAGCCTTGTCCCTCCTGACCTTGAGGATCACCTTGTGAACCAAGGGAAGTGGTACCTCTGGATGGAGAGACCACTCTTGGGACATCTCACCAACATGACAGAGTGTCCTCCAGTTGGTTCAAGGCTCCTGCCACATGGATGGCTAGAAGATCTGCTTCCAGTTGGCACACGAGGGTCCAGATGTGGAGCACTTCCCTGCACAGAGGCCAGGAGTGCGTGCCACCCTGCTTGCTGAGATAGTACATGGTCGTAGTATTGTCCGTCTGGACTTCCACCACTTGACCCTGAAGGAGCGGAGTGAATGCTGACAGTGCCAGTCAGATTGCTCCAAGATCCAGTACACTGATATGACATCGGGATTCCTCGGGGGTCCAGAGCCCATGGACTCCGATTCCCCATGTGGGCAGCCCAGCCCGTGAGAAAGGCATCGGTCGTGAGAATGACCGTTGGCTCGTGACGGACAAACGGGATCCCTTCCTGCAAATGTGCTAGGACGGTCCACCACTGGAGTGCGCTCCACACCTTCTGGGTCACCGTGACCAGCTGATTGAAATGACCATGTCGCTAAGTCCACTGGATGGCCAGCTCCCATTGAAGGGGGTGCATATGCTACCAGGCCCATCAGACCATGGCGTTGCAGGCCACCATGTACCCCAGAAGGTGCAGGAAGTCCAGAGCAGGGTGCAAGTGCCCAACAAGAAATGACTGGGCAAAGGAGGAGAGAACCTCCGCCCTGTCCATCAGAAGCCTGACTCTAGGCCGGCAAAAGTCAAGCTCTGTCCTGATGAAGCAGATCACCTGCAAAGGTTCTGACTTGGTCTCATTAATCAGGAGACCAAGATTGTTGCAGATCTGGAGGGCCAGATCCCTGGACCTCTCCACCTCCTGTCTGGAGGAACTCACTATGAGCCAGTCATCGAGATGGGGTACACCCTGACCCCTTGATGCCAAAGATGGTCCGCCACCACTGCAGTGTATTTGGTGAAGACCCTGGGGGGGGGGGGCAATGATAGGTCTAATCACACAGCTTGGAACTTGAAGAGGGCTCCCTCCACTCAGAAATGGAGGAACCTTTGGTGAGATGGACGGATCAGGACGTGAAAGAACATGTCCTGGAGATCCAGAGAGCAAATCCACATGTTCTGCTCGAGAGATGGAATGATCTGAGACAGAATTACCATCCTGAATGTGCGGGACCTGAGAAATTGGTTGAGGTCGTGCAGATCTAGAATGGGACGTCAGCCCCCTGTCCATTTCAGGACCAGGAAGTACCTGGAAACAAACCTTGGGTTGACAGGGGGGTCTGTGACTTTGGCCACCACCTTCTTGCAGAGGAGCTGGGCGATGTAGTCTCGGAGAGCCAACTGAGTGTGTACGGACACCATTTCCTCCGGTGGGGTGTGGGCTCGGCTTGGCAGGTACCGCACGAATTACAGAGGCAGTCCCTGGCTGACCACCTCTAAAATCCACCTGTCCATTGTAACAGCAGACCAGGTGGAAAGGAAGTGGCGGAGCCGACCCCCAACTGGAGGACCAAGAGCTGGTGTGACAGGTATGGGGATGGCCACCCCCATCCCGTCACTGGGCAGGCTTGGAGGAAGGGGGGAGGTCTGTCTTGGGGACCACCTGAACCCCATCCTCTGGGTTTACAGGCCGCTGGGGGCCTAGACGTGGGCCAAGAGCACCAAGGTTGAACGTGCTGCTGATGCTGCCCCAATTGGAAATTGGGCTGCAGGGGCAGAAGACCAAAAGGGCTTTCTCTTCTGCTTTTTGGAACCCTGGGATTCCTTCTCAGCAGAGGTCACAGAGTCCAAGGTGGCGTTGGACTTTTCTATGCACTGGAAGTGACCGACCACACCTGGGCTGAAGAGGTCAGTACCTAGGAAAGGGACATCTGTCAGCTTGTACTGGGTATCCCTCATGAAGGTGGATACCCGCAACCAAGCCCTGCGGCGCACGGCAACTGTGGCTGCCACCAAGTGGGCGCAGGAGTCCTTGAGGTCCAAGGCTGTCTGGAGCTGCTGTTTCACAACTGCCTGACCCTGGTTGCGGACTAGCTTGACCGTGGTCTGGAGGTCTGTGGGGAGGTGAGGCAGAACCTCATTGAGAAAGCCCAGGAGGGCATGACAGAAGTGCACCATGATGATGGCCAAGCTTGCCTGACAAAGGCCCAGCGAAGAGGTGGCATAGATTTTCCAGGCCGAATGGTCCAATTTTTTGGACTTTGTCTGGGGGTCTATCAGTGTTTCCTGAATTACCCGAGTGCCTGAACACAGACTCAGTCACCGGTTCCTTGGCTGAGGGGTGCTCTGAGAATCCCAAAAGGGACCCAATTGGCACCCAATACTTGCGGGCCATTTGGGCTGAAGGCACAGGGCAGGAGGCAGGGTGCTGCCAGAGCTACAAGGCTGGACCTACAATGGCCTCAGCCACTGGGAAGGCCTTTGTCGGTGAAGCCCCTCATTTGAGGATATCAGTAAGGGGGTACTCGGCCCATTTCTGAATGGGTTCTAAGGGCATCCCTGTGGATTTGGAGATGAGGCGGAGGATGCCCATGAAGGAAGAAGGGCCTTCCTCCGCTAAATGACTACCAACAAATTCCTCGTCCAAGGGGCAAGAGTGTAGGTCGGAGTCCTCGGACTCCGAAGGGTCCGGATAGATCGGCCGGCCACCAGAGTCACCCTGCACCCGCCTAAGACAGTAAGGAGTGAGGGTGATGGACAGCCTACACTGTAAGCCCGGAACAGGCCAAGACTCCTCAGAAGGAGCCCCTGAAAGAGGCTGCTTCAGTGGCGGCTCCACCACAATTGGTGGAGAGGCCAGTTTTGGCTGAGCTGGGATGGTCTTAACTGACTCAATGGGCAGAGGAATGGTGCGGACCGGCTCCTGAGGAGTGGACGTCGGCCTAGAGGGCAACAGCCAAGTAATGGCTGGGTTAGAAGCCAGAGCAGACTTCTGGCCAGACATAATTAGCTGCTGCCACATTAAATCCTCATAGCATTGAAGGAGTTTCTGTCAAAGCCTCTCCTCATCCAAGGACGAAGAAGAAGAGTGGCAGTGATGCCGCTTCTTAGAGCGCTTATGTGCCTTCTTCGGCCTGTCAGTCGAAGGTGTCCAAGACCTCGACTTGAACCATCAAGGGGACTAATGGGGTTGCTCGGAAGGAGCTGGGGAAAACCGCAGCTCTTCCTGGTCAGGGATCTGGACCACAGGGGGATTCCCAGTGGGCTAGGTCTCCTCCTCGGTGGCAGAAAGGACCGGGGTCCTGAATAAGGAGTTGTTGGCCTCATCGAGCGACAATGGGTCGATGGGGTTGAGGATAATCTCGACCGGATCATCATCCAGCGTCTTAGCCAGCTGGGCTGACAGCGGTACCATGAAGCCAGCAGTCGAGGCTGCAACCTCGACTGAAGTTGAGACAGAAGATTCCTGGGACCGAGATCTCTCACGGTTCCAGGAGCATCGTGGGTGAGACGAAGTTTCCTTAGACTCCTTGTACTTTTTACGGGACCGAGAGACGTGCGCGCCCAAGGGTCCCTCTCCCTTGGTAGGGAGGGACTGGTACAACTCCCGAAAGGTGCCTGAGAAGGTGGAGCCCAGATTGAGCGGGACGAAGATGGACATGGAAGAGGACCAATCCGCAGCCCAAGCTGCCTTCTCTTCGAAGGTCTTCATCTCTTCAAGCTGCTTGGCAGACCCCGCAGCCGCTGAGACCGCCCAACGAGCTTCCTTGGATTTGACTGGTGGATTCTGTTTTCCGGTCTGCCCAGTTGCAGTCATGCAAGACGATCGGCCAAGACGTTTAGATGAAAAGTGCGACACATTTCGCACAAGTGTGTGTCATGACAGAGACCCAGGCAATAAACGCATGAGGCATGCAGGTTGGTGTGAGACATCTTTTGCCCACACGGCAGCGGTGGAAACCACGTGAGGACTTGTCCTCCATTGCAGTCGAGATCACAAAGCGATTGGGAGAAACTAACGAGTTAGAGTTTTGGTAAATCCGTAGATTTAATGCCAGGGCCTACAGTAATGCGTGAGCGATAAGGAGGGAACCTGAATCTTCCAGCGGAAAGAAGATCTGGCAATAAGTGGCACAGCCAAGGTATATACTACCCGGGTAGGTGGGAGGAGCCAGCTTTTAGACCTTTCGCAAGAATCTTAATGGGAAAGGATATGCCAATAAGTGTGGATAGAAAGTACAGTTACATAGGAACTTACCATAACACTAGATCTTCGAGAGAGGTTCCTTCAGTAGGTCATTACATATAGGACTGGCGCCACTTGGCGCCAAACACTGCAGACTTTTCCAGCAATCTCGATGGGGACAGCCCACCTGACGCCACGCGGGTCAGATATAGTGGGCGGTTCCCCACGCCCCCAGTCTTCCTGCCGGAGCCAGAAGAGGCCTAACAGCAGAAGCGAACAGGATTTGGGCTCTCTGTAAGAAATAAAACAAGGGGAAGGAGGGAGGGAAAAATATAACCTACTGAAGGAACCCTCTCAAAGATCTACTGTTACAGTAAGTTCCTACATAACAGTACTATCTTACTTCAAGAGAGTTCCTTCAGATGTCATTACATATAGGACAGAGTCCCAAGCAGTCCCTCCAAAGAGAGACCGAGAGAAACCGGGGAGGAGGAGGAGAAAAAACTCCAACAGAAACTGGGAACCGGAATGGACCCAGCCTAGGACAGAAAGCCTTGCAAGACAGCTAGGCTGAAGCCAGCCCTCCGCCTAGAAGCAATGTCCACAATGTAGTGTTTGGTAAAGGTATGGACAGAACTCCAAGTGGCTGTGGCATAGATAACAGCCGCAGGGACGTTTCGCAAAAAGTCAGCGGAAGCAGCCATGCCCCTAGTAGAATGACCGCTAATAGAACCTGGCAGAGATTTTTCGTACTTTTGATAACCATACCGAATACAGTTGCCTAACCATTTGGAAAGGCACTGTCTAGAAACCGGTTTGCCCTTAGACCTGGGGGCAAAAGAAAAAGCTGACCGCAGCTACGGAAATCCTTGGTCCTGTGTGTGTAGCACAGAAGGATCTGATGGACATCCATGGTGTGCAGGAGTGCCTCACCTCTATTGGAAGGGGATGGAAAGAAAACAGGAAGCTCTACTGATTGGTTTAGTGTGGCTTCTCTGACACCACCTTGGGAAGAAACTTAGGATTTGTCCTGAGGACCGCCTGGTCCTTGTGGAAAATAAGATAAGACTCTTTACAAACCAGAGTGTGAAGCTCCAAAATCCTTCAGGCTGAAGTAATGGCAACTAAAAATAACGTCTTCCAGGAAAGGAAGCGCAAATCACAGCTCATGGCTGGCTCAAATGGGGGAAGAGTGAGCTTCTCCAACACAAAGTTCAAATCCCAAGGTGGAGTTGGGCTGTGGATGGTGGGGTTTCAGATGGAGGATACCTTTCAGAAAGGTTTTTGAGACTTCCAACTGAGCCATGGGTTTACCATCCACCAGCTCGTGGTACGCCGAAAACTGTGGAAAGGTGGACCTTCAAGGAAGAATGACAGACTGGAGTCTGACAGTTGAAGGAGGTATTCCACGATTTGAGGGGCCGAAAAAGAAAAGGGGTTCCAAGTGTTGGAAGTCGCTCAGATGGAAAAACGTTTCCACTTCATGGCGTAAGTGGAACCAGTAGAGGGTTTCCTAGCCTCTATAAGGATTTGAGTGACTCGGGAGGAGCCCCCAAAGCGAGAAATCGCTATGTCTGCAGGAGCCATGCATAAAGATGCAGTGTTCTGAGCCCCGGATGTACCAGATGACCACGATCCTGGGTCAAGAGATCATGGGTCATTGGGAAGTGGAACCAGTGGTTCCCTAGATAGCTGTTGCAAACAGAGGAAACCAAATTTGTCTCCGCCAGAGAGGAGCGATGAGAATCATTCTTGCCTTCTCTGTCTGAAGCTTGAGAAAGACCCTCTGGAGAATGGGAAACGGAGGAAAGGTGTACAAACATTTCCCTGTCCAAGAGAGAGACAGCGCGTCGTGCCAGAAAGCACCATGCCCTGGAACGAACAAGCAAACATTGGAAGTTTTGCGTTGCACTGGGAGGCGAAAAGGTCGATTTCCAGACGCCCCCAATTTAGGAAGAGAGATTCTGCCACTTCCTTATTTAATTCCCATTCATGAGCTGGGGTCAGAGACCTGCCGAGACTTTCCACCGGGACATTTAGAACGCCTGGAACATGCACGGCCACAAGAGCCAGATTGCGCTGGACCGCCCAGTTCCACACCTGCATCGCCTCCCTGCACAGAGGGTACGATTGGGTTCCTCCTTGTTTGTCGAGGTACCAGACTACCGACATATTGTCCATTTGGACCAGCAGTGATCCCTTGGGAAGGAGGGTCTGGAAGACTTGTAAGGCATATAATACCACACTCATCTCCAGAACGTTGATGTGCAAAGGTGCTTCCAAGCTGGACCACAGTCATTGAGCTTGGTGCTCCTCCAGATGTGCTCCTCATCCCATGTTCGAAGCGTCCATAGTTAGGGATGCCAGAGGAGCAGGGCTCCTAAAGGGGAGACCTAAGGAAAGGCTGCAGGGGTCCCTTCACCAAAGCAATTCTTTCTGAAGCACTGAGGGGACCAGTACCAGATGGTCCAGGTCATCCAGGAGCTGGTCCCACTGCACGCACAAGGACCACTGAGTAACTCTCATGTGAAGCCTCACCAGGGGAACAGTAGTGATGGAGGCTGCCATCAGGCCAAGAAGGTGGAGGATCTCCCGGGCCGAGATGGTCCTGGATGAAGCCACTCACGATGCCTGACGGATCAGGGTCTCCACCCTGTCTGGAGGGAGAAAGGCTCTGCATTGGACCTTATCCAAGACTGCCCAGATGAACTGTAGTCTCTGGGACGGGATCATGGATGACTTGGGAATACTGATAGTAATCCCTAGTCTGCCAAAGAGGTCCAAGATGAAAGAGAGCCTCCAGAAAGGAGTCCCAGGACAGGGCTGAGATCAGCCAGTCATCCAGATAAAGGAAAACCGCAATACCTTGGCAGCGTAGGGAAGCCGCCACCACTGCCAGGTACTTGATAAAGACCCTGGGTGCCAAGGACAGACCAAAAGGAAGTACCCAAAACTGGAAGTGTACCCCTTGGAATTGGAACTGCAGGAAACGGCGGTGGCTGGGGAAGATTGGGATGTGCAAGTAAGCATCCTGCATGTCCAGAATGCACAACCAATAATCCTCCAGCAGGAGTAGGAGATGACTCTGGAGCATAAGCAATGAAATGTTTTGTACTCGACAAACTGATTGAGGTTGCTTAAGTCGAGAATGGGCCTGAAGTCTCCTGTCTTTTTTGGAACCAGGAAAAAATGGGAGTAAAACCCCCTGCCCCTTTGCCAGAGGGGAACATGCTCTTTTGCTTCCTTGAGCAAGAGGCTTTGAACCTCTTCTCAGACGAGAAGAGCCTGATCCTTGGAGTTAGAAGACCTTTTGGGCGGAGATTCTGGAGGAAGTTCCAGGAACTCTATGGTGTGTCTGACAGACACTAGTTGCAGGACCCATGCGTATGAGGTTATTGCCTTCCATTCCTGTGCATGGAGGGGGAACCTCCCCCCCACCTGCTCCTCGTCATGAGACTGAGGAGGTAGCGGGGATAGTGAGTCAGGAAGTTTAGGGGGAGGGCCCCCTGCACGTCTCTGGTTCTTGGAGGCCAGAGGAGTGGTGAAACCCCTGGTTTTGCATTTGCCCTGGTGATGAGCCAGGGCCCGTTTCCTCTGCCTCCAGGTCCTTTTCCAAAAGGGCTGCTGCTGCTGTTGAGTGCCCGATCAGTATATGGACCTCACTGATCTGAGGGCGAGGCCTCTGTCCTGGAGATCAGTGATATCTTTGGTGTCCCCACCAAAAAGTACCGAGCCCTGGAAGGGGGCATCCTGAATCGCCGACTGTACCTCAGTGGCAAGGCCAGACATGTGAAGCCAGGAGTGCTGTCTTAGGGCAATGGCAGTTGCCAAGGTGAGAGCTACAGAGTTGATGGAGTCGTATGTTGCTTGCAAGGCATGCCTACATGAAAAGTGAGAGAGGTGAAGGTCCTTGGCAAGCTCCTCTTTGAGGCTCAAGGCTAAGCTGGCCAGGGTAGCCTTTTGGTGGGACACCATGTGGGCCACATAGTTGAGCGATTTAAGTGCACAAACCTTTCTACCGAACTGGTCCATCTGCCTCGACTCTGTCAGGAGGAGAGGTGCTTATGTGCATCGGAGCAGTCATGAGCAGCTGAGATGAAAACAGAGTCCACCTTAGGATGAGTCTTTAGAAAAGGAGCATCCTTCAGCGCCTGGTAAATCCTGTGCCCCCTCTTGGGGACAGCCAGGAGGGAATGATGCATCTGCTAGATCATAGAGGTGAAGTCCGATCCATGGAGAAATGGGAACCGGAGAAGAGACTCTAGGTCCAGGTGTTCAGCACGTCTCTGTCTCATTAGATCTTGTTCCTCTGACTCCAAGTCGAAGAAATCCTTCATGGACCTCAGATGATCTGAGAAGGCAGGGTCCTCTTGGGGGTTGGGGGGGAGACTCGGGGGAAACCTTGCCTGTCAGACCCTCGGGCTCCTCCAGGTCATCCTCCGCCGACTCATTGGCACACTTATTATCATCACCATCACCACCACCACCATCATCATCTGCCCCCTCTTCAAGAAGGTTTCAGATGTTAGGAAGGGTAATGTCCTGACGAGCCACCCCAGAGACATGTACCGTAGATGGAGAAGAGTTTCTCAGGGATGCAGACTTAGAGACCGCGGAAGAGGGAGTCTTGTCGCCAGGTCTGAAACCAGTTCCGAGCGTGCCCCCTGCCACCAAGACTGGATGAAAGTCTTGAAATGTGGCATAGCTGGAAGAGGTGGAGGAGGAGGTTGTGGCTGAGGGGGAGGAGGAGGAGGCATAACCAGTGGGGGTGGGTAATGGTAACCCTGGTATCCCTGGTAGTGGTGGTAGGGGTTATAACCAGGATAATACTGCTCAAAAGAGCTCCATTCAGGAGGAGGACCAGCCGGGAAGTGGTCCCCAGGATACCCAAAAGGGTAATGTGGGACAGTCAGAGATCCTGTGTAAATCCCAGTCATCAGATCTGATGGCGGGGGCACCCACGTCGGACCCGCTGTAGTGTAAATCGGCAGGGCGTCCGGCGTCGGGATAGCCGTCAGGGTGGACAGACGTCGAGACCAGAACCACCCGATCCAGTGCCGGAAGGGAATCTGGCATTGGAGGGGCTGGCATTGGGGCCGGACAAGGGGGGCCCCCCCGACGGTGGAACTGGGTCTGGCGCTGGAACCGAAGGCTGGGGCAAACCACAGGGCCCTGGCTGTGGAAGTCATCAGTATATCCAGGGTCAGAATAGGGTTCACCGGATCATACGGTGGGATAGGGGCTGGGATAATCGTAGGCTCCGAAGGGATCCCACCTGAAGGAGGAGGGGCCTCCGCTGAAGGCCAGATGGCTGAGGAGGAACCTCTTTCTCCGCGACCCCGTCAGCAGAGCGTGGGATAGACCCAAAGGAATCTACCACATTGACTGATTCCGCGTGGTCTTTGCCTGAAGTACCCGCCAGTGAAGGGGAGGGTAAAGGCGAAGGAAGAGGGGCCTTCTCCCCCTGGTTCTGCTGGATGTCTGGTGAGGCGCCGCTAGGCCCCGACGGGAGAACCGCGCCTGAGCAGCTATCTGAGACTGGCGTCTTATCATGCAGAGCAGGGCGGGAAGGGGAGGAGCCCCCAGCCGACTTATCAACTGGTGCTGGGCGGGTCCCCAAAGGCTGGGGAGCCATCTTACCGGCGGTCGTGCAGTCCCCAGAGGAGCCGTGGGCTGGCTTAGCGGCCAAAGTGGTGCGGTTGTCGGAGGAGATGACGGTCGACTGACCCGCTGAAGATTTTCCAGACTTACCGTCCGAGGTCTTCTTTGGTGGTGGCTGGGCTTTGCTCGTCGAGGGCCGTGCAATCTCATCTGTGTAGTGCTCTTGCTCCCGAGATTTCTTCTTATGGTGCTTCTTTGAGGTAGTAGATTTCTCAAAAGAGGACTCTCTAATGCGGTCCATTTGCTTTTCTAAAGAAGCTAAGCAGACCTTTAAGAGGTGGGCCTACAAAGCTTGCTGTCTCTGATTTTTGGTGGCCTGACTGAAAGTTTGGCACTCCGAGCAGGAGGAGACAAGGTGGTCTGGGCCCAAACAGAGCATGCACTTTAGATGACCGTCCTCATGAGGGATCTGTGTGCCACAGGATGAGTACTTCTTCTTGGGTGAAGACATCAAGTAGTAGGAATATCGAATATAAAGATTGGGTGAAGGAAAAATCCGACGTAAGAACTCGCATGATGATCACTATATGGAAGTCTGCAATGCGACTGACATGAAGCGACAGAGGGAAAGAACGGGAGGGCGGGCGTGGGGACCACCCACTATGTACGGCTACTCTGACGTCAGTCACATGACGTCGGGTGGGCGGTCCCCCATCAGGGATTGCTAGAAAAGTCTGCCGTGCGGCCCGACGCCAGGTGGCACCAGTCCTAAATGTAGTGACCTACTGAAGGAAAGCACAGTTATGTAAGAACTTACCGTAACAGTAGATCTTCGAGAACAGCTCTTGCAGCAGGTTACACCATTAGAACTGAAGCCAGCAGGCGCCAGGACCCCACGGAAATTTTCTAGCTAGCAGTATTCAGCAAGGACCGCCTCCAACGTAGGTCCCGCCCCTGACATCAGGCGTAGTACATAAGGAGGCGGTCCTCCAGAATCCCCAGTTCTCCCGCCGGAGACTCCCAGCCACTGGATGACATCAGAAGAGGAGACTGAGGAGCTGCCATCAAATGGCAAACAAAGAGGCTGTAAATGCCTTATCCTAAGAGAAGGATGTTGCGACTATAACCTACCTCCAGCGGGGATGGTGGGAGGGAAAGTACCTGCTGCAAGTGCTGTTCTCGAAGATCTACTGTTACTGTAAGTTCTTACGTAACTGTACTATCTTACTTCGAGAAACAGCTCTTGCAGCAGGTTACACCATTAGGACTGATTCCCAAGCAATCCTGGAAATCACACACAATCGGGAGGAGGAAAGGTAAAAATCCTCGAATTACATCGAGCCTAGGACAGATGTCCCTGAAGGACTGCTAGACCAAAACCTGCTCTTCGCCTCAATGCGATATCCAGGCTATAATGCCTGATGAAAGTGTGGACGGAGCTCCAGGTAGCTGCAGCACAAATAGCCAAGGTGGACACGTTCTTCAAAGCTGCAAAAGAGGTAGCCACTCCTCTGGTGGAATGACCCTTAACCGTGCCCGGTAGGGGTTTGTTGCGCTTCTGGTAACAGAACGTACTACACTGGATGAGCCACCTGGACATAGAAACATAGAATTTGACGGCAGATAAGGACCGCTTGGCCCACCCAGTCTGCCCATTTCCCTACCTACTGGATAAGCTGCAGATCCTAGTTAACCAGCAGCCTACTTCTTCCTACCCCAACCCCCCAGAATTGCCTTATGACTATCCCATGCATGCTTGAATTCCACCACTGATTCTGACTCCACAACCTCCTCCGGAAGGCCATTCCATGCATCCACAACCTCTCTGTGAAAAAATACTTCCTTAAATTACCGGAGCAGCCCCCTCTATCTTCAAATTGTGCCTCTTGTTCTTGCACACCCTTTTTTGAAAGATGCTACCCTCTTGGACTTTGTTGATTCCCTTGAGGTACTTGAAAGTTTCTATCATGTCCCCCTCTCCTCCTTTCCTTGAGGCTATACATATTAAGCTCCTTAAGTCTCTTCATATGTCCTCCGTGCAGACCCTGCACCATTTTAGTTGCCCTCCTCTGGACAGCTTCCATCCTGTCTATGTCTTTCGGAGATTGGGTCTCCAGAACTGCAAACAGTACTCCAGATGGGGTCTCACCAGCTGTCTGTACAGAGGGATAATAACTTCCTGTTTTCTACTGGTGATGCCTCTCCCTATGCATCCCAGTATCCCCCCAGCCCTCCTTGCTGCCTTCTCACATTGCTTGCCCACCTTTAGGTCATCTGATATGACTACCCCCAGGTCCCTTTCCATTTTTGTTGTTGTTAGTATCTCACCCCCCATTGTGTACTCTTCCCCTAGGTTTTTGTTTCCCAGGTGCATTACCTTGCACTTCTTAGCATTGAATCTAAGCTGCCATACATTTGACCATTCCTCTAACCTTGCCAAGTCCCTTCTCATCCTTTCCACCCCACCCTGTGAATCAACTCTGTTGCAGATCTTAGTGTCATCTGCAAAGAGACATACTTTTCCTTCCAGTCCTTCTGCAATGTCGCTTATAAAAACATTGAAGAGGACTGGTCCTAATACTGAACCCTGCGGTACCCCGCTAGTAACCCTCCTTTCTTCTGAGTGGACTCCATTTACTATTACTCTCTGTGTCCTATTCTCCAGCCAATTCTTTACCCAGGCTGTCATCTTGGGACCCACTCCCAGGATGGCTAACTTGTATATTAATCTTTTGTGTGGGACTGTGTCAAATGCCTTGCTAAAGTCTAGGTAGGCCATGTCCACAGCCCCTCCCTGATCTACTACTTTGGTCACCCAGTCAAAGAAATCTATCAGATTCGTCTGGCATGACCTTCCCGCTATGAATCCATGCTGCCTAGGGTCCTATGCCCCTCTGGCCTCTAGATACTCGACAATTCTTTCCTTTAGAAGTGATTCCATCATTTTCCCTATCACTGAGGTTAAACTAACAGGTCTATAGTTTCCTGCTTCTGCCTTGCTCCCACTTTTGTGAAGGGGAATCACATCTGCCCTCCTCCAGTCCTCGGGTACCACCCCATCCTCCCATGATTTGTTAAAGAGGGTAGTCAGTGGTGTCACTAGTTCTACCCTTAGTTCTTTTAGAATTCTGGGATGAATCCCATCAGGCCCCATTGCTTTGTCCACCTTCAGTTTTAAGAGTTCTTTCAGAACCCTTTCTTCTGTAAATGGGCTGGTATCAACTTCTGTATCCAGAGTGTTACTACTGTTTGTTTTATGTACCTCCCCCTCTTCCCTTGTAAATACTGAGCAAAAATATTTGTTTAGTATCTCTGCCTTTTCACAGTCTCCCTCTGCCCACTATCCCTCCCTTGGTCTTCCTTTGCTCCCTGATGTACCTATAAAAGGTTTTATCCTTCTTAACTAGAGTTGGCTATCTTTTCCTCGGTTTGGGCCTTTGCTGTTCTGACTGCCTTCCCAGCCTCCTTTGCTTTAACTGATACAGTTCTCTGTCCTGCTCCTGCTGCGATTCCTTGTACTTCCTGAATGCTTTCTTTTCTCTTGAACCTTCACTGCCACTTCCTTTGAGAACCATAGTGGTTTCTTACATCGTCTTGTTTTGTTTATTTGCTTCACAAAGGCTCGTTACTTCTGTGATGGCAGTTTATTATTCCCCATTGTTCTTCCACCCTCCTTCCCGCCCATTTGCTAGTGCATTCCTTAGGCACTCACCCATTTTGCAAAAGTCAGCCTCCTAAAGTCCAGTACTTTTTGTCTTTGTAAGGCTTGACTCTATTGCTGTGTTTATTGTGAACCACACTGTTCGATGGTCGCTAGTTCCCAGATGGCTACCCACTTCTACATCTGTGATCCTCTCTCCATCTCCATTTGAGAGTATCAAGTCTAATATTGCTCCCTCTCGAGTGGGCTCCAGTACTAGTTGTCTAAGGCATGCCCCCTGTAGGGCATCTAGAATAACTGCACTCTTCGAAGTGGCAGCTGCAACTGCACTCCAGTTAACATCTGGCATATTCAGATCACCCATCAGCAATATCTCCCCTTTTTCTGCCATTCTAAGTATACTTTCTATCATTTCCTTGTCCATTTCCTCCCCCTGAGAAGGGGGTCTGTATACAACCCCTGTGCGGATTGTGGTGCCATTGCCTGTCTCCAAATTTACCCACAGTGCTTCTTCTCCTCCTCCTCCCTGTTTACCCTTTTGTTCTGTTACTTTTATTCCTTCCCTTATGTAAAGAACTACTCCTCCTCCTCTTTTACCCTCCCTGTCCCTCCTGTAGATGGTGTATCCTGGTATGTTTACGTCCCAGTCATGGTTTTGTGTGTACCATGTTTCTGTGACTGCCACGATATCCAGATGTTCCTCCTCCATCAAGGCCACTAATTCAGGAAGCTTGTTACCTAGACTACGGGCATTGGTACTCATTGCTCTCCATTTTTTGATGGCCTTACCTTCTGTTGCAGCATCCCCCACTGACCGTTCCACCTTGGTCTTTTTCTCATTTAGTACCCTGTTTTGTAGGGAGAGGCTGGGATTTTTCTGCTGCTTGTCAGTGCCTCCCCCATTGACTAGTTTAAAAGCTTGCCAATGAAGCATTTAAACCGATTGCTCAAAAGACTTGTTCCCTTCCTGGACAGATGCAGACCATCCTGCCAGTATAGGCTGGTGTCCCTCCAGGTGGAACCCCAGTCCCAATGAAGCCAAACCCCTGTGCTCCGCACCATTTTTCAACCATTCATTAAACTGCATGGTGCCAATTACCTCGCTCTCCCCATGCCTTTGACAGGCAGCACCTCTGAGAATGATACTGTGTGTGCTACTTGTCTTAGGCCCTTCCCCAACTCTGCAATGTCCTCCTGCACTGCTCTAACCTCATGATGAGCAAAGTCATTTGTCCCTAGGTGGACAATTACGTCCAGCTCAGAATCCCTTGCAGCTGTTGACTTGATCCTGAGGATGCGCTTCCTGTCCCTCCAAGCCATGGCACCAGGCAGGCACCTTACTTCATATTTCCCAGCTCCTCCCAGTTCTATCCCCCTAATAATTGAGTCCCCCACCAGGAGCTGCTTCCTTTCCTTGTGGTGTCCTCTGCCTCCTTCCTGTGGGCCTCCCTTGTGACAGTTGTCCTCAGCCTCCTTAGTCTCCTCTGCGGGTGTATCCATAGGGGAGCTATGCTCCCCCAGAATGGTGTATGGATTGTGGTGTGTAACATCTGACTGGGTGTGCCTCTGTTCCACCATCTTCATCCTCCCTGAGCCCACTGTGGTCCAACTGCTGTGCTTTCTTTGCAACCTCTGAGGTAGTGGTGGTGGTTCTGGTGCTCCCTGGATGGGGGAGGTTCCCTTCCTACTGTCCATTGTCTCCATTGTGGACAGCAGCTGTTTTGAAATGGGAGCTCCCATCATCCTGTGGGCAAAGGAGACAAAAAGCTGGTCCGATTTTCGGTGGTGTTTGGTTCTGGTCAGGTAGTATCTGAGACACCTGTGCACATATAGAGTGTGCAGGAGGGCTTCTCCTTGATTAGAGTGTTTCAGGAAACACACACTGACAAATCGATATCCTGATAAAGGGTGAGTGCTGAGACCACCTTAGGCAGAAATTTAGGATTAGTCCTTAGGGATGCCCTGTCTTGGTGGAAAACCAAATAAGGTTCTTTGCACATAAGTGCATGTAGTTCAGAAATTCTTCTGGCCGAGGTAGCGGCAACTAAAACGTCTTCAAGAGATAAACATAGCTACGCAATCCATGGCTGGTTCAAAGGTGGCAGCGTGAGCTGCTCCAGGATGAAGGGTAGATCCCACAGGAATCAGATCCTTAATCAGAGAGGCTCAAGGAGGAGGACACCCTCAGGAAGGCAATGCGGTCGGTGCAATTGAGCTATAGTGCTGGCCTATAGGGACATGATAGGCTGAAATGGTACAGAGATGTACCTTAATCGAGGAGTAAGCCAAACCAGAGTGGAAAAGGGACAGCAGGTAGTCCAATACCAGCTTCTCTGGGCAGTCCAAAGGTGATAAACCGCGAGCTTGAACCCATAAGCAAAACCTGCGCCATTTCGTCGCGTGGGTAGTCGGCTTTCTGGCGGCAGTGAGAATGTCTGCCACCTCTTGCGAGACCCCGTGTCGCATCATGGCTATGTCTGTACGGGCCAAGCATACAGGTTCAGGGAACGTAGGTCCGGATGGACCAAAGAACCCTCCTCCTGAGACAGTAAATGGTGCTGATTGGCAAAGGCACTGGAGGTTCCCGGGATAGCCGATTCAAGAGAGGGAACCAGATCTGTCTGGGCTAGAAGGTTGCGATCAGTATGAGCATCGCTTGCTCCCTGCGGAGTTTTAAAAGAACTATCTGGATCAACGGCAAAGGAGGAAAGGCATAAAGGAATCTGCCCACCCAGGAGAGGGACAACGCGTCTCACCAGAAAACACCAGGCCCTGGATCTAGCGAGCAAAAATTGGGCAGTTTTGCGTTGGATGGGGACGCGAAAAGGTCTAGTTCTGGAGTAGCACATCTGCAAAACAGATCCTCTGCTACCTCCTGAAGTAGTTCCCATTCGTGGACTATGGCCTGAGAGCGGCTCAGGCTGTCTGCGATGACGTTGTCCACTCCCGGAACATGAATGGCAATGAGGTTTGCGCCATGTTGCAAGACCCAATCCCACTCTCTCATGGCCTCCCTGCAAAGTGGGTAGGAATGGGTGCCTCCTTGTTTGTTGAGGTAATACATCACCGCGGAATTGTCTGTTTGTAACAGAAGTGTACCCGGTGGAAACTCCGACTGGAAGGCCTGCAGGGTGTAAAGAACTGCCCTCATCTCCAGGATATTTATGTGGAGATGAGACTCTTGGTCTGTCAACAGGCCCTGAGACCGGACACCGTCGAGGTATGCTCCCCAACCGAGCCCTGAGGCGTCTGTAGAGATGTCACAGTCGGGGACGGCGCTATGAAGGGGACTCCAGCCGACAGATTCCTCGAATCAAGTCACCATTGCCAATTTCAAATTACAGCCTTCGTAATCCGGATTGGATACTGCAGGTGGTGTTGCCTTTGGTCCCATTGTACCCTTAACATCCACTGAGTTACCCGCATGTGGAGACAGCCTAGCGGGACTGTTGCAATGGCCGCAGCCATGTGTCCAAGCAGGCAAAGGACCAGTCTGGTAGGAAAGCACAGTTATGTAAGAACTTACCGTAACAGTAGAACTTCGAGAATAGCTCTTGCAGCAGGTTACACCATTAGGACTGAAGCCAGCAGGTGCCAGGACCCCACGGACATTTTCTAGCTAGCAGTATTCAGCGGGGACCACCTCTGACCTTGGTCTCGCCCCCGACATCGGGCGTAGTACATAAGGAGGCGGTCCCCCCATATTACTCAGTTCTCCAGCCGGAGACTCCCGGCCGCTGGGTGACATCAGAAGGGGAGACCGAGGATCTGCCATCAGGTGGCAAAACAAGGCATCAGTAAATGACTTATCCTAGGAGAAGGATGCTTTGACTATGACCTACCTCCAGTGGGATGGTGGGAGGGAAAGTACTTACTGCAAGAGCTGTTCTCGAAGATCTACTGTTACGGTAAGTTCTTACGTAACTGTACTATCTTACTTCGAGAAACAGCTTTTGCAGCAGGTTACACCACTAGGACTGAAGCCAGCAGGCGCCAGGACCCCACGGACATTTTCTAGCTAGCAGTATTCAGCGGGGACCACCTCCGACCTTGGTCCCGCCCCCGACATAGGGCTTAGTACATAAGGAGGCGGTCCCCCCATAACACTCAGTTCTCCCGCCGGAGACTCCCGGCCGCTGGATGACATCAGAAGGGGAGACCGAGGATCCACCATCAGGTGGCAAAACAAGGCATCAGTAAATGACTTATCCTAGGAGAAGGACACTTTGACTATGACCTACCTCCAGCGGGATGGTGGGAGGGAAAGTACCTACTGCAAGAGCCGTTCTCGAAGATCTACTGTTACGGTAAGTTCTTACGTAACTGTACTATCTTACTTCGAGAAACAGCTCTTGCAGCAGATTACACCATTAGGACTGATTTCCAAGCAGTAGTGGCAATCATGCACCATCGGAAGGAGGAAAAGTAGAAATCGTCGAGATACCTCGAGCCTAGGACAGAATTCCTTGAAGGACTGCTAGACCGAACCCTGCTCTTCGCCTCGGTGCAATGTCCAGGCTGTAATGCCTGACAAAAGTATGCACGGAGCTCCAAGTAGCTGCAGCGCAAATAGCTGAGGTGGATACGTTCTTTAAGGCAGCAAAAGAGGTAGCCACCCCTCTGGTGGAATGACCCTTAACCGTGCCCGCTAAGGGTTTGTTGTGCTTCTGGTAACAGAACGTAATGCACTGGATAAGCCACCTGGACAGCGACTGCTTCAAGAAAGGAGCTCCCATCATCCTATGGGAAAAGGAGAGAAAAGTTGGTCTGACTTTCGGTGTTGTTTGGTTTTGGTCAGGTAGTATCTAAGGCACCTATGCACATCAAGAGTGTGCAGAAGGGCTTCTCCTCGATTAGAGTATTTAGGAAAATACACTGGTAGATCGATGTCCTGATTAAAGGTGAGAGCTGAGACCACTTTAGGCAGAAATTTAGGATTAGTCCTTAGGGATACCTTGTCCTGGTGGAAAACCAAATGAGGCTCTTTACACATTAGTGCGTGCATTTCAGAAATCCTTCTGGCAGAAGTAACAGCAACTAAAAACAACTTTTTCCAAGAGAGAAAACGTAGCTCGTAATCCGCGGCTGGTTCAAAAGATGGCAGCGTGAGCTGCTCCAGGACGAAGGGTAAATCCCATGGTAGGACTGGATCCTTAATTGGGGCCTAAGGTGGAGGACACCCCTCAAAAAGGCACGTGTCGTGTCCAGCTGGGCCACAGTGCGTTGGCCTACAGGGACATGGTAGGCTGAAATGGCACAAAGGTGCACTTTAATCGAGGAGTAAGCCAGGCCGGAGTGGAAAAGGGATAGCAGGTAGTCTAGTAGCATCTTTTCTGGACAGTCCAAAGGCAAAAAGCTCAAGCTTGAGCCCATAAGCAGAACCTGAGCCACTTCATGGCGTAGGTCGCGTGGGTAGCCGGTTTCCTAACGGCAGTAAGCACATCTGCCACTTCTTGCGAGACCCGGTATCGCATCATGGCTATGCCTCTAGGAGCCAAGCATGCAGGTTCAAGGAACATAGGTCCGGATGGACTAAGGAACCCACCTCCTGAGACAGTAAATGGGAGCTGATTGGCAAAGGCACTGGAGGTTCCCGGATAGCTGATGCAAGAGAGGGAACCAGATCTGTCTGGGCCAGAAGGGTGCGATCAGTATGAGCGTCGCTTGCTCCCTGCAGAGTTTTAAAAGAACTCTCTGGATCAATGGGAAAGGAGGAAAGGCATAAAGGAATCTGCCCACCCAGGAGAGGGACAACGCGTCTCACCAGAAAACACCAGGCCCTGGATCTTTCAAGCAAAAATTGGGCAGTTTTGTGTTGTATGGGGACGCGAAGAGGTCTATCTCTGGAGTACCCCATCTGTGAAACAGATCTTCTGCCACCTCCTGGAGTAGTTCCCATTCGTGGATTCTGGCCTGAGAGCGGCTCAGGCTGTCTGCGATAATGTTGTCCACTCTCGGAACATGAACTGCAATAAGGTTTGCGCCGTGTTTTAAGACCCAATCCCACACTCTCATGGCCTCCCTGCAACGCTGGTAGGAGTGGGTGCCTCCTTGTTTGTTGAGGTAATACATCACCGCGGAACTGTCTGTCTGTAACAGAAGTGTACCCAGTGGAATCTCCGACTGGAAGGCCTGCAGGGCGTAAAGAACTGCCCTCATTTCCAGTATATTTATGTGGAGATGAGACTCCTGGGCTGTCCACAGGCCCTGAGACCGAACACTATCGAGGTGTGCTTCCCAACCCGAGCCCTGAGGTATCTGTGAAGAGTGTCACAGTCGGGGATGGCACTGTGAAGGGGACTCCCGCGAAGAGGTTCCCTAAATGTAGCCACCATTGCCAATCTCGAATTACAGTCTTTGTGATTCGGATTGGATGCTGCAGATGGCCTCGCTTTTGGTCCCATTGTACCCGTAACATCCACTGGGTTACCCGCATGAGAAGACGGGCTAGCAGGACTGTTGCAATGGCCACAGCCATGTGTCCAAGCAGGCAAAGGACCAGTATGGCTGGGACAGTCTTCTTTGCCGACAAGTCCCTGATGAGGGATCTGATGTGTTCCGCTCTGTCCGTGGGAAGGAAAGCTTTCCCTTGGACAGTGTCCAGAACTGCTCCGATGAATTGCAGCGTCTGGGATGGAACCAGGCATGACTTCTCGTAATTGATGAGAATGCCCAAGGTCTCGAACAGAGACTGAGTGCAGTGAATGGCAGACATCAGGGCCTCCCGTGAGGGCGCCATGAGAAGCCAGTCGTCCAAGTAGGGGAACACGTAGTGGCCCTGTCTCCTCAGAAACGCGGCTACGACCGCCATACACTTCATGAAGACCCGAGGTGCCGATGACAGCCCGAAGGGAAGAGCTCGGAACTGATAATGGCGGCCCTGAAACTCGAAGCGCAGGAACCTCCAGTGCACCTGAGCGATAGGAATATGCAGGTAGGCGTCCTGCATGTCCAGGGATGCAAGAAATGCGCCCTGCTTCAGCATGGGAATCAGGCCCGGGAGGGTCACCATGCAGAAGCACTTGTACACGACCGAAAGATTGAGGTCGCTGAGGTCCAGTATTGGACGGAGGTCCCCTGTCTTCTTTGGAACCAGGAAGAAGTGAGAATAATACCCTAGTCCTCTCTGGTTCCCTGGTACATGCTCTATAGCTTCTTTGTCCAGAAGTGCGAGCACCTCCTGCTGTATGAGCAGGGCATGCTGACCCAAATAACGGGAAAGCAGGGGAGAACTTGTAGGTGGGTTGTCTACGAACTCTATGTAATGGCCTTTTTTGACCAACTGTAGAACCCACCTGTCGGTGGTGATCAACTGCCACCCTGAAAGGTGGTGTGCGATGCGACCCCCGACTTTCTTTGCCCATTGATCCTGAGGAGGGGCGAGGGCCGGGAAGGAGTCATGCTGTGGCAGTGTTTGTCCCTGCGGGCTGGTCCGACTTGGAGTAACATTGGCCTCTGCCTGGGGACGATTTGGCCTGGGCCTTGCACGAGAAAGTGCCCCTCTGCTGCTGGTCAGAATGTTGCTGCTGCCTTTGTAGCCAGCTGCGAAAATGGCTCTGGTTCCTACGAAAGGAACTAGGCCTAGATCTGTACATGGCTTGTACAGATCGGACTGCCTTCCCCTGCATCTTGGAGCTTGGTGATAACCTTCTTGGAGGCTTCACCAAACAGCACTTCGCCATTATATGGGACATCTAGAATATTTTTCTGTACTTCTGGGGTAAAGCCGGAGACACGGAGCCAGACGCTTGAAGCTGCAGCTCTGGCCGAAAAGTCTGGAGATTCGTATGCGGCTCTAAGCACTTGGGTCCCCACATCTGACCCGGTGCGGAGAAGGTTTAGGAGCTCTGCTTTCTGGTAGTCATCGGGAAGCTTTTCAACCAGGTCCTGGCCCAGTTCCCCCAGGGCATTCTGGAACTGAACCATATGGGTAAGGTAGTTCAGGGACCTGATGGCACAAGTAGCAGCCGCGTATGTGCACCTCCCTAGGACATCCAATTGCTTGGATTCCTGGTCCGGTGGCTGAATGCTCATATATGCTGGGGTCTCCAAGACTGGTCATGTGAAGCAGTGATGAACAAGGAATCTGCCAGAGGTTGGTTCACCAAATACTGGTCCTCTCTAGGGGCCTTGTACAGGCGGTCAGCCTTCCTCGGCACCGTGGACGTTTCCACAGAGCCTTGGTGACATCCATGAAGGTGTCCACCAAGGGTGGCACTACCACAGGCTTTGGGTCTTTTTGCCGAAGGTAGCGGGCAAGGCGTTGTTGTTTGGGGTCAAGCTCCTCAGCATCCCATCCCATGTTGTCCTGGATGTGCCTCATGATCTCGGCGAAAGAGGGAACATCCGTTGGAAACCTGGGGAGGTCATATGGGTCAGGAGAGGGGATGCTGAGTGGAGAAGGTGATCTGGAGTTCTCCAAAGTATCCGATCTTGAATCCTCCCCCGACGGATTGTACCGGCGTCGTCTGGGTCACTTGGGGCTGGGTGACCCTGAGGGGGATCTGGAGGGAGGCCTTCTGTTGGTAGATCTGCCCCTAGGAGGTGGAGTTCGCTCCTTGGGGGATGGAGGTCGTCCTACTGGCCCCTTAGGTGGAGGAGGGGGCACAGACGGTGAAGGGGTAGTAGTAGTAGTAGTAGTAGTAGGAGGAGTAATAGGAGGAGGACGGGCAGAGACCACATCCTTCTTGATGGTGTCCCACCAAAAGGTAAAGAGCTCCTTTACCTCTGCAATGTTCATTCCAGACGACGGGCTTGGCACCAGTGGCCTGTTGCCGGGGTCGGGAATCGGGTCCCCGGGGGTCTCCCGATCCAGGGAGGGTTCCCGTGGGAGCTCGGTATCCTCGGTGTCACCCGCCTGGTCTTCGGGCTGTGGGGTGTCCTCCTCTGTGGAATCCCTACGACCAGCGTCCGCCGGCAACAGGGGTGCAGTCTTCCGCTCTGGGATAGCCGACGTCGGTCCCCTGGCAGACGTCTTCGGACTTGGCGAACGCCTGGCCGGTGATGAGTGTCTAGCCAGTGTCGTCGGCTCCTGTGAGCGCCGAGCCAATTTAGAGTGTTTGGCTGACATCGGATGGTGGGACATCGGGTCCGATGTCCGTTTGAGACACGTTGGGTCCTTAGTTTTCCTAGGCGCCGGATCCAGACCTCTGGGTGGTTGGGAGACCGACCTGGAGTTGGTGTCCTGGCGACGGGAAGAAGAAGATTTGTGGCGCTCACCCGACTTCGAAGAGGCCTTGGAGGGTGTTGATGAAGCCGAGGGCCTCGAAGTCTTGAGAGGCTGGAGCGATGAAGAACCGCTGGAAGACCTGACCTTGACCGGGGGAGGTTGCGACTGAGCCCTGGAGGGAGAGCGGTCTGATCTGAAGCCGGAGCTACGGGAGTCCGAGACCTGAGTAGAGGACCTAGACCTCACCTTCTCCCGGTGCTTGTGGGATTTAGATGAAGATTCTCCCCGGGAGGAAGGTTCCTGGTCCATACTTTTGAGCTTTTCTTCGAGAAGAAATGCCTGAAGTGCCTTCTGATGGTGGATCCTGGTGCAGCTATTAAAACCCTGGCAAAAGGTGCAAGCCTTGGTGTTGTGGTCCGGACCTAGGCAACGCACACAGGACGAATGGGGATCCTTGAAGGGGATCTATTTGCTGCAAACACTTCAAAAGGTGACCCTCAAGAGATGGAGCTGGAGAGGACAGCAGTTGAGCAGAGCAAAGTTGTTCAAAAAGCATTCTGAAGTTCAGTAGTCATCGTACGCTAGAAAGGAGACCGAGGCCGATGCTGGCGAGTCGACAGCGGGAAAAGAACTGGGGATTATGGGGGGACCGCCTCCTTATGTACTATGCCCGACGTCGGGGGCAGGACCGATGCTGGAGCCGGTCCCCGCTGAATACTGCTAGCCAGAAAATTTCTGTGGGGTCCTGGCACCTGCTGGCTTCAGTCCTAATGGTGTAACCTGCTGCAAGAGCAGTTTCTCGAAGTAAGATCAGTCTTCTTCACTGAAAAGTCCCTGATGAGGGATCTGATGTGTTCCGCTCTGTCTGGGGGAAGGAAAACTTTCCCCTGGACAGTGTTCAGAACTGCACCTATAAATTGCAGAGTCTGGGACGGAACCAGGCATGACTTCTCATAATTGATGATAATGCCCAACGTCTTGAACAGAGACTGAGTGCAGTGAACGGCAGACATCAGGGCCTCCCGGGAGGGCGCCATGAGAAGCCAATCGTCCAGGTAGGGGAACACATAGTGGCCTTGCCTCCTCAGAGGTGTGGCTACGACCGCCATGCACTTCATGAACACCCGAGGTGCCGATGACAGCCCGAAGGGGAGAGCCCCGAACTGATAATGTTGACCCTGAAACTCGAAGCGCAGAAACCTCCTGTGTGCCTGAGCAATAGGAATATGCAGGTAGGCATCCTGCATGTCCAGGGACGCTAGAAAAGTGCCCTGCTTCAGCATGGTAATCAGACCTGGGAGGGTCACCATGCGGAAGCGTTTGTACAGGACAGAGTCGTTGAGGTAGCTGAGGTCCAGTATTGGACAGAGGTCCCCTGTCTTCTTTGGAACCAGAAAGAAGTGAGAATAATATCTTAGTCCCCTCTGGTTCCTTGGTACGTGCTCTATGGCTTCTTTTCCCAGAAGCGCATGCACCTCCTGCTGTATGAGCAGGGCATGCTGACCCGAGTAACGGGAGAGCAGGGGAGGTCTTCTAGGTGGGTGGTCTAGAAATTCTATGAAATGGCCTTTCTTGACCAACTGGAGAACCCACCTGTTGGTGGTGATCGACTGCCACCCTAAAAAGTGGCGAGCGATGCGACCCCTGACCTTTCTTGCCCGTTGATCCAGAGGAGGGGCGGGGGCCGGGAAGGAGTCATGCTGTGGCAGCACTGGTCCCTGCGGGCTGGGCCAGTTTTGTGTAATGCTGGCCTATGCCTGGGGATGACATGGCCTGGGCTTTACGCAAAAAAGTGGCCCTTTGCTGCTGGCTGGAACGTGGCTGCTGCCTTGGTTGCCGGCCGCGAAAGCAGCTCTGGTTCCTATGAAAGGAACTAGGCCTGGATCTGTACATGGCCTGTACAGATCGGACTGCCTTCCCTGCATCCTGGAGTTTGGTGATGACCTCCTCCGAGGATTCACCAAAGAGTACCTCGCCGTTGTACAGAACATCTAGAATATTCTTCTGTACGTCCGGGGTGAAGCCGGAGACACGGAGCCAGGAGTGTCGCCAGAGACAAACGTCTGAAGCTGCAACTCTGGCAGAAGAGTCCGTGGAATCGTATGCAGCTCTAAGCACTTGGGTCCCCACATCTGACCCGGTGCAGAGTAGGTTAAGGAGCTCTGCTTTCTGGTCACCATCAGGAAGCTTTTCGACCACGTCTTGGCCCTGTTCCCACAGGGCGTTCTGAAACTGTACCATGTGGGTAAGGTAGTTCAGAGACCTGATAGCGCATGTAGCAGCCACGAACGTGCGCCTCCCCAGGGCATCCAATTGCTTGGATTCCTGGTCCGGTGGCTCAATGCTCATATGCTGGGGCCTTTGAGACCGGTCATGTGAGGCCGTGATGACCAGGGAGTCTGCCAGAGGTTGCTTCGCCAAGTACTGGTTGTCTCTCAGAGCCTTGTACAGGCGGTCAGCCTTCTTCGGCACCACAGGAGTGGAGTGCAGGCGCTTCCACGCAGCCTTGGTGATGTCCGCCAAGGTGTCCACCAAAGGTGCGACTACCACAGGCTTTGGGTCTTTCTAAGATAGCGCGCAAGGCGTTGTCGTTCGGGGTCAAGGTCTTCAGCATCCCACCTCATTTTGTCCTGGATGTGCCTCATGATCTCAGCGAAAGAGGGATCATCCGGTGGAGACCTGGGAAGGTCATGTGGGTCAAGAGAGGAGATGCTGAGCGGAGAAGGAGATCTGGAGTAGTCCGAGGTGTCCGATCTGGAATCCTCCCCCGGAGTATACCGGCACAGTCTGGGTCGTTTAGGGCTGGGAGACCCTGATGGGGAGATCTGGAGGGAGGCCTTCTCCTGTCTTTAGATCTGCCCCTAGGAGGTGGAGTCTGTTCCTTGGGGGTTGGTGGTCATCCTGCTGGCCCCTTAGGTGAAGGAGGGGGTGTAGGAGATGAAGGAGTAGGAGGAGGAGGAGGTGGTTTTACGGGGACCACATCCTTTCAGATGGTGTCCCACCAAAAAGTAAAGAGTTCCTTTACTTCTTGATATTCATACCGACAAACGTGGGCCTGGGTCGGAAGGCCGGGTCCTCGGTGTCTCCCGGTCTGGGAGGGTTCCTGGGAGCCCGGCATCCTCAGTGTCATCCGCCTGGTCTTCGGGCAGTGGGTGTCCTCCTCCATCGATTTCCTGTGACCAGCGCCTGCCGGTGACGGGGGCGCCTTCCACCAAGATGCAGACATCAGTCTCCTGGCGATGCCTTAGGATCCGCAAACGCCCGGCCGGCGATTGGTGTTGTCGGTTCCAGTGAGCGCATGGCTGATTTCGAATGTTTAGCCGATGTCTGGTCCAACACCCTTTTCAGGGACATCAGGTCCTTGGTCTTTCTGGGTGCAGGATCAGGACCTCTGGATGGTTGGGAGACCGACCAGGAGTCAGTGTCCCAACGTCAGGTAGAAGAAGAGGACTTTGGCGCCCAAAAGACTTTGAAGAGGCCTTGGATGGGGTGGAAGAAGCCAAGGGCCTCGATGTCTTGATCGGCTGGAGCGAAGAGAGGCCGCCTGAAGTCCGGACTTTAACCGGGGGGGGGCTGTGACCGAGCCCTGGAGGAACAGCGGTCCGATCTGGAGCCGGAGCTGCGGGAGTCAGAGGCCTGAGTGGGGGACCTACACTTTACCTTCTCCCGGTGCTTGTCCCGGTGTTTATGGGCCTTAGTAGAAGATTCTCCCCTGGAGGAAGGTTCTTGGTCCATCCTTTTAAATTTCTCTTCGAGGAGATATGCCTGCAGTGCCTTATGACGGCGGATCCTGGTGCGGCTATTGAACCCTTGGCAAAAAGTGCAGGCCTTGGTATCATGGTCCGGGTCTAGGCAAAGCATGCAGAAAGAGTGAGGATTCTTGAAAGGGATCTGTTTTCCGCAGGCACACTTAGAAAGGTGACCCTCAAGCGATGGAGTTGGAGAGGACATCAGTTATGCAAAGAAATTCACAGAAAGTTCTGCAGTCGTCGTACGCTAGGTAGAGATCGAGAGGCCGATGCTGGCGAGTCGACAGCGGGAAAAGAACCGGGGATTCTGGGGGACAGCCTCCTTATGTACTACGCCTGACGTCGGGGCCGGGACCGACATCGGAGGCAGTCCCCGCTGAATACTGCTAGCTAGAAAATTTCCGTGGGATCCTGGCGCCTGCCAGCTTCAGTCCTAATGGTGTAACCTGCTGCAAGAGGTGTTTCTCGAAGTAAGATCCCTCTTGAAGTAAGATCAATATATCCTAGAATTTTCAAATACCCGTCGAAACATCATTTCATGCCACAGGTGCAGAAACACCTGTAGGTAAATGGGCAGACTAGATGGGCCAAGCAGTCCTTATCTGCCATCAAATTCTGTGTTTCTACGTAACACATTTTGGCCAGGATGTGAAAAACAACAGCTGTAATGTTCATGAAATTGTGTGAAAAAAATGGCTATGTTGAAAATTTGGTGGCAAAATATTGAAAATGACCAAAGTTATGAGCATGTATAGAAAAATGTCAATGTATAGAGATAAGTTGGTCATTTTTACATTTTTTTTTTGCCCACACTATCAACACAGCCTTTCTGGGACCCCACCTCATGAACAAAAGATGCAAAATTATGTAAATTCAGACTGAAAGGTGATTTTGCGTGGTGAGCGCAAAATCACTTTCCAGGCCAGATTAACATAATTTCACAATCAGTGTTCATGAGGTGGGGTCCCAAAAAGTACATGTTGAAGCCTTGGTGAAAAAATACTTAAAAATGACCAAGTTATGAAGAAAAACTGAAAACTCATTGTAATGCATTATATGGCACTTACCAGTTTTCCTCATTTCCTGGTTTAGCATTGAAGAGTGAAGACATGTCTCCAGTCCAGAGAGGATTACGGCACTGGACTTCGGATGGATAAGTATAGAGTAAGGCTGAGATGTGGGGTGGTGGGTGTTGAATGGGAGGGTCGGGATGAGGGGGGGTGGAGATGGCGGCAAACACAGAGGGACCATTTTCTTTATTTCAGCATAAAAAAAGACAGACGTTGCAGGATGGTTTTCATTGTTTCAGGAACACTACTACTATTTCCAAGACTGGGGATTGGGCACCCCAGTGTCCCAGACTGCTGGGTGAGAAGTGAGGGAGGTTATGTACACTGACACTGAGGATTGGGCACCCAGGTGTCAGCAACTTCAGATTCCGGGTTTGGTAGTGGTGGTGGGTACTGTATGGAGGGTAGTGGGGAACGAACTGACACTGGGGTTGGGCACCCATGTATCAGATTACAATATTAAATCAGATAATTAAACTGGCAAAGGGGGATTGGGCAACCCAGTGTCCAGCTGAGGCAAAGCCGCTTATGCAGCTAATGGCAGGCACAGCTACACACACACACAGCACGTTTAGCAGGGGTGAAGCTACACACTGACATGTAGCCCCGTTCCTGCTGAATTAAAACAGCAGGGATGGCATTCGTCAAGAGGGAGCTGGCCCTGCCAGCGAACAAATGAGAATGTCTCGTAATAAGACAAGAATGCACGTTCTCGCAAAAATTCAGTTATCTTTAGAACATACATTTTTTTAAACTATGCATGCTCACAAACAGAATTTTTTTTCTTAAATAATTTAAAAACTACTTAACTTTGGGACATAAAAGCATACACCTTGGGTCAAACCATCAAACCTCCAAGTTTCAGGTTTCAAATCCTCCTAGTTTTTAAGTTATAGTTGAGCAAAAAAAGTCATAATTTTGGTGATTTTTAGGGTCCTTGCCTCTCTGTAACTTTGCCCCCAGTATACCAATTGCAAAGAAATTTTTAGGATCCAGAGATTGTGGCCTCCTTTCTGTGCTTTCCAAATTTCATGTAAATGGGTTAAATGGGGGAAAGTTATTAAGGTACAAAAATACAGCTTACACACCTGTTAACAGTAGTTGGAGTGGTATATGTTGTTCATCCACACTTTCTGGCAGTTGCCTTTCCCTTTAAGTCTTGCCAGAAATGTCTTCAAACTGGCTCCTCCCACCCACCTGGGTGGTAGCTCCCTTGGCTCCACCTCATGACACCAGATCTTGCCCACTGAAAGCAGAGTGTATGCGCCTAAGTTGGAGAGGTCAGGTGGGTCTGTGTGGATGGAAAACATGTACCACTCCTATAACTACTGCTACAGGTGAGTAGCCTGTGTTTCTAGGGATGTGGATATGCTGTTCTATCCACAGTTTCTGGCAGACTCCTAGAAGTTTTCCGGGAGGAAGAAGGCAAGGCGCACACCCCCTACTTAGGGAACTGAGACTGGAGAACTGAGGCCTCAAAACCAGCTTCCTAGCATGACTCGAGGTCAATGTGGTAATGAGAAATGAAGGTGTGTGCTGACATCCGGGTAGCAGCTCTGTAGATTTCCTGGATAGGGACATCCCTAGAAGCAACCACTGACGCAGGGGTATGGTGGGTGGAATCAGCCCTAAGCCATCCGGGAGGCTCCCTACCAGCCAACCTATAGCAGTGATCAATGCAGGATGTGATCCACCTGCCAATCATCTGCTTGGCTGCAGGTCTGCCAGGTGCGGCTTTAGTGTAGGTGACAAACAGCTGGCGAACCTCTCCCTGAACTCCAGGTGTGCCCTCTTTGTAGTAAGTGAGCAGCTGCCTCAGATCCAGAGTATGGAGCCCGTGTTCGGCTCCCAAGGTGTTATTCAGGAAGAACACTGGTAGTCATCATCTGGTTCAGGTGAAACTATGACTCAAACTTCTTGAGGAACTTACAGCTGGGGTGCAGGACAACCTGGTCCCTGTGGAAGACCAGGTAAGGAGACTCCACCAACAGCGCCTGGAGCTCACTGATCCTTCTGGCTGCTGTGATAGCTACCAGAAAGGCGGTCTTCTACAACAGGTGAGACATCTCGCATCTGTTTGAATGATTTGCCCATGAGCTTAGTCAAAACCAGCAACAAGTCCCACGGTGGTGGTGGTTCACGCACCGAAGGGGAAATGTGGTCAAGGCCTTTGAAACACCACCAGACCACCTTCTCCTGCACCACCGACTGCTGACCAGCCCGCACCTGGTAAGCAGAGATGGCTGCCAGGTGCACCTTAAGGGTCGTCGACCAAAGCCATTGGTTCCTTATAAAATTCCGCCACTAGGGGTGCCGTCTAACATATCTTGAATAGGTCTTCATTTCCTCACTGTAATCTTTACCACAAGAACAGCCTCCGGCTGGTCTGCTTTCCTAATTAACCTTTGTGGGGCTTAACTTTCTGCTTCTCTGATCCACTTCTTCTAAATAATTGCTACGCTAGCAGGAAACACTTCATTGTTTTTGCTCTATCTCTAATTTCGGCCAAGGGTTAAAACAGTGTAACACGGTCACCCTTGGCAGTCTTAATTTTACACACACTATCTCTTTATCCCTAAGAGCTAATCCTCTGTCTCAGTATAGCACTAGCCTTCCTACCCAAGTCAAATAGTAACACTATGGCAAAGTATAGTCTGCTATGGGCACTCTTATCATTTGTCCTTTTACACAGCCTGGACACTGCCACATGGGCTCTCCCATGCAACCAAATGGCAAAAGACTCCTCAGAGGCTTACCACAACTACATTTTCTCTAACTTGATTGCAGAGACAAAGCCTGATCTGCAACCTAACCCTATCCTCCTTGCTAGAGGCAGCATCTATTACCCTCTACATGCCAGGAGGAAGCTGCCATGGAGATGTGCTTTTACCCTAACCTGCCACTGTGCAAGGCTTTGGTTCCTGGCCATGATCATTATTCTGCTACCTGGGGACGTCAAACTAAATCCAGGTGCACCTACCTGTTTCTTTTCCCCAAATGAGTTATCTGGCATGTCCAAGAAAGAATTATTAATTGCCCATATCAATATCAGAAGTCTTACCTGTCACCATGCGGAACTCGAGGCCTGGGTGAAACTCTACAATCCTGATGTACTCTGTCTCACAGAAACTTGGCTAAAACCGGAATACCTGATGACGTATGCTCCTTGCCTAACTATTCCCTGTTCCGGCAGGACAGATCCTCATCCAAGCGTGGAGGTGGAGTTGCCCTATTCTTCAAAAACCACCTCAACATTTCTATTGTCCCGGCATCTGCCTCTCCCGCAGTGTGCGAATTCATACAGGCAACTATTGTATTGGGGGAAAAGAAGCTTCATATTATCTGTGCCTATAATCCCCCTGCTGGGGGAATAGTAGGTCTTCAAGAACTCCTTGACATTACCTCCCAGACTATAAATCATAATGAGGCTGTCATCCTAGGTGATCTTAACCTCAGCTGGTTACGGTCAGCTCAAATATCCTTGCAATCGCTCACGCTTAGTTATAATTTTCACCAGTTGATCTCTGAAACAACTAGAGCCACGTCATCCCATCAAATGGGTACACTCCTAGACTGGGTGATGGTTAACCATATGGAACATGTCAAAAGTAGGAATCCTTGCAGATGCACTAACAGACCACTCACCCACTTTTTGTATCCTATATATGGTTGCGCCTCCATCTCCTCCATCAAGACTAATCACATTTACAAATCTAGCTCATATTGACCAGGATGCATTTCTCTATGATGTCTCCAATATCGACTGGGCAGGTATCTATCAAACAAAGGATGTGGAGGTTGCTCTACAGATATTCATAAATGAATTTCTTACCATTCAATATAAACATGCCCCCAAGACTACTAGGAGGGTCAGAGGAAAACAGGCGAGGTGGCTGCATAAAGACCTCTTTGCTAATCTGCGCACAGAGGACAAGCTTTGGATTAGCTACAAACAAACTGGCCTACAGTCAGATCTTATTGTCTATCATGAACTAAGGAACAGATGTAAGAGACAAGTTAGAGCTGCTAAAAGCAAATACTGCAAGGACCTTCTACAAAGCTCAGCCAGCAACCCGAGGAAATTCTGGGCCCATGTCAATACATTTCTCGGTACCTCACAGTCGGTCACTCCTGATGAAATGATCATAAATGGGGCACACTGTAATGACCCTAGGACCATCTCAAACAGTTTTAACAATCTTTTCTCTGATCTGTCATACTATACCTTGGCTTTACAACCTAGTGGATCGCACCATCAGACAACCATACAGCCCTATCGTATGATGCTCCTCCAGCGCCACCATTCTATTTCAAGGTTATATCAAGAGCGAAAGTTCTGAAATCACTGAGATCCACATCTGCCAATACCAGCTCTGGTTCTGACTCACTGGAACCTCATCTTCTTAAGCTGGCTGCTCCACTCATTGCCTCTCCGATTGCCAGAATCTACACTTTATCCCTTATCCATAGCACTGTGCCGGATCTATAGAAATCTGCAAGAGTAACACCTGTCTTTAAAAAAGGTGACCCAAAGGACATGGCCAATTACAGACCTATAGCAATTCTCTCTGTCCTTAACAAGATCCTAGAGATAGTTGTTGCATCACAGACCATTGACTACCTTACACGCTACAATCTCCTCTCAGACACCTAGCATGGTTTCAGAAAAGGTCATAGCACCACCACGGCTCTTCTTCAACTAACTACTGTTATTCTGTCCAACATGGACTCTGGAAAACTCACAGGTGCCATCTTCATTGACCTCACTAAGGCTTTCGACCTTGTAGACCATCCCTGCTTCTCTCCACTCTCCATAAATTCCATTTCTACCCTGTTGTGGACTGGTTCTGTAGCTACCTGACAAACAGGTCTGCAAGCTGTCAAATTTAACTCCTCCCTGTCCAACACTCGCTACTATCAACCTTGGGGTCCCCAGGCTCTATCCTTGGGCCCCTTCTGTTCTCAATTTTTATCAACAATGCAGCTGAGGTCCTGGAATCCTGCTCAGCTATTCTCTATGCTGATGACCTGATCATCTACACTAGTTCTTTTAGTATTGCCTGCATAAACACATCACTTACTTCAGACTTCAATAAGGTCTTAGACTTGCTACTAGACCGTAAACTTGTACTAAATGAAAAGAAAACGAAAGCCATGCTCCTAGGTTCTGCACCGATGATTAAGACCTGTTCTAGTTTGCTGGAGGTTCTTCACCCAGGAGGATTTCCACTTGAAAATGTTACTTCTTTCAAGTACCTTGGGATCCTGCTGGATCAGTCCCTGGATTTTAATCTTCACATTCAGTCCTCCTGCAAAGCTGTAAACTCGAAACTAGAAGTAGCTTACAAAACGAACTACATGCTTACACCCTCTGCCAAATTAGCAATAGCCCGAGGTATTCTGCTCCCAACCCTTACTTATGGTGTCTCTATTCTTACCTCTGCCCATAAAACCTCCCTACTAAAATGGGACGTAACTTATAAAAATATATTTGCCGATTTGCCTCTTCATCGCCTCGACTCAAACATCACTGCCTTCTTTATAATGTTCTGAATTGGCTCTCACCCTCTGCCAGTAGACAATACTACCTTGGATCACTAATGGACTCGATCGTCTGGGAAAAAAAACCATCCCAGCTGGCGGCATTGCTGGTCCCTCAACCATCCTCCCATGGCCTGCGATCAGCTGACAAATCCTTGCTCTATGTTCCGAGATGTCGGACGACTAAAGGCACAGGGGCCTTCCAATTCTCTGCTCCCAGGCTATGGAATGCTCTTCCACTCAACCTCCGGCTGTCTCAGTCTCACTTTGGATTTACAGGTGAATATCTTCGTTATCTATCCTTAGCTGATGCTTGTACATGCTTTGACCCAACCTGAAGCTCCTGAGACTAACCAGTAATGTCACCCCTGCTCTAATCCGGCTCCAAGACTGTCTCCTCTTCCCCTCCTCATATTTTTCCTTCTCTTTGTAAATAACTTCTTGACTACTAGCTCTCTTCCTTCTCGAATCTTGTTGCTGACCATCCACTGTTGTTTTGCCAATTACCACCCTGACCTTCCTTCCATCAGTCTTTCTTATGTTTGAACATTCCTCACATTTCTCTCTATATAACCTTACTATCTTATTAACCCTTTCACTCCACAGGTTGGGTCCATGGTTTCTGCACTTATTATACATCTTATTGCCATTATCTGTATAATGCTTGCCATTATTTTTTGTTGTTTCTACCCATTGTATTTTTGTAGCACTGCTGTACTGTTCCTCTATTTGTATTATTGTACCCATGTTGCTGTTGTTCAACTGTTCTCCTTTTGTTGTACTCTCCCGGGTTGTGCCTGAAAATAGTCATTTTATGGCTAATGCACCTACCCGGTTAACAAAAACTAAATAAATGAATAAATAAAAGTCCCCCTTGGAAAAGAGACCACAGGTACTCCAGAATGCTAGCCACAGGACAGGTCGGTGGGTCCAACCCTTTGCCCTGACACCAAATGGAAAATCTCTTCCATTTGAAGGCATAACATTTTATGGTCGATTCCTTTCTAGATGCCTCCATGACAGTGAGGACATCTTTGGAGAGACCCAAAGCCTGGGACTCTAGTCGCTCAGAAACCAGGCTGTCAGGTGCAGGGATTGAAGGTTTGGGTGGAGAATCTTCCCCTGATTGACTGAGAGCAGATCCGGGCATATGGAAAGATGCCTCAATAGCCTGTGGCCGAGGCTGCGGTGATCGGGGTACCCAAACTGGCAGAGCCAGTCCGGAGCCACCAGGATCACCTGTGCTTTGTCCCTCCTGACCTTGAATAACACATTGTGGATCAAGGGAAGTGGAGGGAAAGCACAGAAGAGGCCTGGTGTCCAAGGCCTCGAGAAGGCATTCCCCTGCAGCATTCCTGTTCAGGGGGGGTGGGTACAATACAGCCTCAGCTTTGTGTTCTCCTTGGAGGTGGACAGGTCCACCTGAGGGGTGCCCCACTGGGAGAACAGGCTGTGAACTACCTCTGGATGGAGAGACTACACATGAGACGTCTCACCCACCTGACTGAGGGTGTTCGCCAGCTGACTGGAAGCTCTTGCCACACGGATGGCTAGGAGATCCGCCTCCAGGCTGTGCACGAGAGTCCAAATGTGGAGGGCTTCCTTGCACAGGGGCAGGGAGTGCATTCCACCTTGTTTGTTGAGGTAGTACACGGTCGTGGTGTTGTGCATCTGGACTTGGACTACTTGACCCCAAACAAACGGAGAGAATGCAGTCAGTGCCAGCCAGACTGCTCGGAGCTCCAGCAGGCTGATGTGGCACCGGGACTCCTGAAGGGTCCAGAGACCATGAACTCTAGTGTTCCCCCAGATGGTCACCCCAGCCTGTGAGAGTGGTGTCGGTCGTCAGGATAACCGTCGGTTCGGGGCGTACAAATGGGATTCCTTTCTGCGGATGCTCTGGGACAAGCTACCACTGGAAGGTGTCCCACATCCTCTTGATCACAGTGACCAGCTGGTTGAAGTGACCTTTGCGCTTAGACCACTGGCTGGTCAGCTCCCATTGCAGGGAGTGCATATGCCAATAGGCCCATTAGACCATGCTGGTGCAGGCCGCCATGTAACTATGAAGGTGCAGGAAATGCCGAGCAGGGAGCAAGTGCCCAACCAGAAATGACTGGGCAAAGGAGAAGACGACATATGACCCGTCTGCCGGGAGCCAAGCTCTGGCTCAACATGAGTCAAGCTCTGCCCCGATGAAGCTGATCACCTGAGAGGGTACGAGTTCTGACTTGGCCTCACTGAGGAAGCCAAGGTCGATGCAGATCTGGAGGGCCAGTCCCTGGACTGCTGCACCTGCTGCCCAGAGGAACCTGCTATCAGCCAGTCATCTAGGTAGGGTTGCACCTGGACCCCTCAGCGCCTCAGGTAAGCTGCCACCACTGCTATGTATTTGGTGAAGACTCTGGAGGCCGAGGAGAGGCTGAAAGGCTCGGAAGTGGAGAAACCTTCAGTGGGACAGACAGAGCGGGACATGAAAGAATGCGTCCTGAAGATCCAGAGAGCAAAACCACATCTCTTGCTCCATAGATGGTATGATCTGGGACAGAATTACCATCCTGAAGTTGTTGGACCTGAGGAATTTGTTCAGGTCATGCAGATCTGGAATGGGGCGCCAGCCACCATCCGCTTTTGGCAGCAGGAAGTATCTGGAGACAAACCCTGGGTGTTCCAGAGGATCCTCAACTCTGACCACAACCTCCTTGTGGGGGAGCTGGGTTATGTTGTCTCAAAGAGCAGACAGAGTGTCTGCGGATACCAAGTCCTCCCTTGGGGCATGGGCTTTGCTTATAGGGTACTGCTCGAATTCCAGAGGCAGATCCTGACTGACCATTTCCAGAACCCACCTGTCCATGGTAACAGTGGACCAGGCAGAAAGGAAGTGGCAGAGCCGGACCCTCACAGGAGAACCCAGGGGCAGGGCCCCTTGTTTACTGTGGCAAGGTGGGCCTACATTCTGTGGCAGGACATCATACTTTCTTCGGGAGAACAACTGCTGATTCTGTGGCCATTCTGCAGCAGATAAATTGTGGTTAAAGAGCATACCTTCAAGGGGATTAAGTCTTAGCTAACCCTTTGACTGCCTTTGTGCAACCACTCTGCTACACTGAAAGTGGAACAGCAGGCCATTTAACAGTATTTGTAACACGGCAAAAAAGAGAAACCTGAAATAAGGCAACGTCATTGGACAAAACGCACCACATGATCAAAGTTGGAGCGAGGATTAATCACTGGTAATGCCCGCTCCAACTATTAATCATGGGGTCACCGGGTCAGGCTCTAGCACCACTGCCTGTCACAGCAGCAAACGGAACACACATCGTGGCAAAAATGCAGCATCTCACTGCGCCGACACAAAGCTGAACAGTTCCAGCGAACAGAACTGTAAAAACAGAAACGACAACGACGCAAGTATTCCCATGTTACAAACGCATTAATGCCCTCCGGAGTCGGCCCCTGTCCGCTTTTGGCACCAGGAAGTACCTGGAGACAAACCCTGGGTGTTCCGGAGGATCCACAACTCTTACAACGACCTCCTTGTGGGGGAAACAATTTAAAGTTAGAAGGGGGACAGCTCAGGGTTAATGTGAGGAAATTCTTTTTCACGGAGAGAGTGGTGGACACATGGAACCGCCTTCCTGGAGAGGTTGTGGGGTCCAAAACAGGGGGGGAATTCAAACATGCATGGGACAGACATAAGGCAATTATAGTGGGGGGTTGCAGGAAGTAGGCTGTTGGTTAACTAGAATCTGCAGCTTATCCAATAGGTAGGGAAATGGGCAGACTGGGTGGGCCAAGTGGTCCTTATCTGCCGTCAAAGTCTATGTTTCTATGGCTTCTGCTGGAGAATTAATGCATGGTTGGGTGGTTGTAGGCACTCGGCCAAGGCCTCGTGCCACAACACCTCCCCCCCCCCAAACCAAGCATTAATTCCCCAGTAGAAGCCTCCCTCATCGGGCATTAATGCTTACGTAGTCTTCTTATCACAAATATGAAACTGCAATAACCCAAACCTGGCGCAGCCATGGGCATCAATGTTCTCTTTTAATGATTTTTCCCTCCCATCCCGAATTTGAAGGCTCATCTGTTGTTCTTCTGGAAATGAGTGGCCTTTGCTGTTCTCCTAGGTTATAATTAGAGGACGACATGCACACTCGGCTAAAACTACACAGAAGGCAAAACCTGCATGGATTTTTTTCTGGTTTATATTTACAGTTAGCAGATATAAAGAGACTCCGACTTGAAAGCCATTTTAATTTCTTTTTCTGATTTTGATCAATATTCTTTTAGATCATTATTATTTTAAACTAGGAATACCCCAACTGCCTTGCAACAAACATGGTGTGTGCAGTAAGTAAATCGGTTTGTAACACGGCAAAAAAGAGAAACCTGAAATAAGGCAACGTCATTGGACAAAACGCACCACATGATCAAAGTTGCAGTGGGGATTAATCACTAGTAATGCCTGCTCCAACTATTAATCATGGGGTCACCGAATCAGGCTCTAGCACCACTACCTGTCACAGCAGCAAACAGAACACATATCGTGGCGAAAACGCAGCATCTCACCGCGCCAACACAAAGCTGAACAGTTCCAGCGAACAGAACTGTAAAGACGGAAACGACAATGATGCAAGTATTACCATGTTACAAACGCATTAATGTCCTCTGGAGTCAACTTCTACTGGGGAATTAATGCATAGTTGGGCAGTTGTAGGCACTTGACAAAGGCCTCGTGCCACAACCCCCCCCCCCCAAACCATGCATTAATTCCCCTGTGTTGGGGGGAACTGACTTCCTATAATAGTGAAGGAGGGTGTAAATTGCAGTGTCTGTAGGATTTGTTGACTCCTGATTTTCCTTTTAGGGAACACACTTAAAGACGCAAGCAAGTCATTCTTATTAAGCTGGAGTAACCTTGGTTAGCATGTTCTCTTCTCCCAACAACTCGGGGTGGTGGTGTTCCTCAGTCAGTGACCCTCTTTTCACTTACTGTATGTGTAACAGCAATCAACACAACTCTCCTTTCTGATTTTTTTCCTTACCTGCTTACTCCAGTTCTAGTACATGCTGGTCCCCAACTCTGTTGCAGCTGGGCAACTTGACCCTCCTTAAGAATTCAGCTTGATGCCACCACTTAGGCTGCAGGTTTAAATCTGCCAAGTAACTACTGTCACACTTGCAGGTACAGATCTGCGGCCCACAAATCAAAACTGTGATAGAAGTCCACCAGTGGGGACCGAGTCCTCTTCTCAGTCTACTGCCAGCCACGTTTCTGCAATCAGCTCCTCCTCCGATCCCTGCCAACACACTGAGATTGATGCCACCTCCATGGGCACCACTGAATCTTCTCACTTCTTGACTACAGCCTGCCTTCCAGTTCTTCCTTCCAAATTCATCTTACAGGGATTCATTGTGCACTGTGAGCAGCCTCACCATGAAAAATTAACATGGCTGAGCTAACCACACCTGCACAGCAGCAAATCATAACTGCTGTGGACCTAATCAAGATCTGCTACTCTCACTGCAGTCTCTCCCCCACAATACTGGTTACACGGAGTTACATAGCAAAAGCCAGCATGAGTCAAGATGCAATGCGACCAACTAGCTTTTCGGCTTTGTAGCGGGTGGCATCAGTTTGTTGCCCCTTCTGAGTATGTATGCCATGGCATACTTAACATATCAGTAGCTATGCCCTTGCCTTGTGTGACTGCATAGCATAGCTAGCATTTCTGGGGCCGTGTGGCTTGTTTTCCCCCCAATTTCTGTGGCCAAGACTGATTTCTGTGGTCAGCCCTGATTTCTGCGGCCACTGCTGCAACTGCAGAATTGCAGTAAACACGGGGCTCTGCTCAGGGGCGGTGTGGTGGGCATTAAGGTGGTAACCCCCATCCCGTCACTGAACAGGCTTGGAGGAGGATCCAGCCCAGGAGCCACCGGGTCCCTTCCCTCTGGGCTTTTGGACCCCTGAGGCCACGTACTTGGTCTGAGGGCGCCAGAACTGAGCCTGCTGGCTAGACTGATGCTGGGTGGGTTTTGCCACAGGAGTAGAGGACTGAAATGGCTTGCGCTTCTGCTGCTTAGAGCCCTTGAAGTCCCTTCTGGGCGAATGTGACAGAGTCCAGGGTGACATTGAACTTTTCAATGCGTTTTGAGGTGACCCTCCACATCGCGGCCAAACAGATCGGTGCCTAGGAAAGGTACATCCACCAGCTTGTGCTGGGTGTCTGCCATGAATGTCGAGATCCGCAGCCAAGCCCTACGATGCATGGCAACTGCGGCCGCCACTGAGTGGGCACAGGAATCCCCAATATCCAGAGCCATCTGAAGTTGCTGTTTGGCTACAGTACGACCCTGGTCCCAGACCTGCTTGTCCATAGTCTGGAGGGCCAAAGGAAGATGAGGAATCACCTAATCCACAGAGCCCAGAAGGGCATGGGAGAAGTGGGCCACCACAACAGCAGAATTTGCCTGGCGGAGGAAGAGCGAAAAGGCAGCATAGACCTTTTTAGCCAAGTGGTCTGATTTCTTGGACTCTTTATCCAGAGGTCTATCGACGTCCCGGTGTTGTCTAAGTGCCTGAACTCGGAGTCAGTCACCAACCCCTCAGCCAAGGGATGCTCAGTGAATCCTGAAAGGGTACCAGTGGGCACTGGGAAAGCCTCCAGCGGAGAGTCCCCCTTTATCCAGAATTTCTGTAAGGGGGTAGTGAGCCCATTTTTGAATGGCTCCAGTTTCATCCCCATGGACTCTGAGATGAGATGGAGAATGCCCATGAACGAAGTGGGGCCTTCTTCCATTGACAGATCCCCCATCAAATCCATATCCAGTGGACAGGAGTACAGAGAGGAATCCTCGGACGCTGAGGAGTCTGCAAAAAGCGGGTGACCACCAGAGTCACTCTCGACCCGCTGCAGACAGTCAGGTGTGAGAGTGACAGACAGCCAATGCGGAAGCCCCTTAGAAAACAGACTCTTTGGACGGATCCCTGGTCGATGGCTGCTTGGGTGGCGGCTCCACTATGATCTATGGAGAAGCCAGCTTCAGCCAAGCCAAAACGGTCTGGACCGGCTCCGCTAAGGGAGGAATGGTGTTGAGTGGCCACGGCAGGGGCATTGGCTTCTCAAACGACGGCCAGGCGATGACAGAGGTGGTAGCCGGCACTGGCTTCGGCATGTCAGCACTGCTGCCACATAAGGACTTCGTAGCATCGACGCAACTTGCACCAAAGCCTCTCCTCACCAGAGGACAAAGAAGATGAATAGTAGTGGCGTCGCTTCCCATGGTGCCGAAAGCAAGATTATGGATAGCGGGACCTGCTCGACTCAGAGGAGGTAGAAGACCGAGACCTTGATCTTGGCTGTCAGTGGTGCCAAGGGGGGCCTCTGAGGTAGCTGAGGAGATCCACAGCTCCCCCTGGTCTTGGTCCGTAACCAGAGGGGCCAACTCAGCTGGCTGGGCCACCCCTTCAGTGGTCAATGGCAGGACCAAAGTCCTGAAGAGAGAGTTGTAAGCCTTTACAGACGACAACTGGTCGATAGGGTTGACAAAAATCTAGGCAGCATCATCGGCTGGCGTCTCAGCCGACTGGCCCGATGGGGTTTCCATGAAGCCAGCGGCCATGGCCACAGTTTCGACTAAAGTCAAAATCAAAGATTCCTGAGAACAGGAATGCTCCCAGTTCCAGGATCGACGACGATGAGTCTTCTCTTTATCCTTCTTTGACTTCTTGCGTGCATGGGAACTGTGCAATTCGGTAGGGCCCTGTCTCTTGGTTGGGAGGGACTGGCACAGCACCTTGAAGGAGGCCAAATAAGTGGAGCCCAAGTGGAACCCACTTGGGAGGGAGCAATCTTAGACCTGGTACTCTCAAATGGGGATGAAGACAGGATCTCAGATTTAGAAATGGGTAGCCATCTGGAAACAAGCGACCACCAGTGTGGTTCACAACAAACACAGCTGTAGAATCAAGCCATACAAAAGCAAGGGTGTTGGATTTTAGGAGGGCTGACTTTAGCAAAATGGGAGAGTGCCCCAGAAAAGTACAAGCAAACAGGCAAGGAGGAGAGGTGGAAGAACAATGGGGAAAAATCAAAACTGCCATCACAGAGGCTTTGTGTAAAGCAAATCAACAAAACAAAATGAAGGAAAAGCCACTATGGTTCTCAAAAGAGGTGGCAGGGAAGGTTAAGGAGAATATGATAGCATTCAGGAAATATAAGGAAACACAGAAGAAGCAGGACAGAGAACTATATTTGTTAAAGCAGAAGGAAGCAGGGAAGGCAGTCAGAATAGCAAAGGCCCAAACTGAGAAAGAGATAGCCAACTCTGTTAAGAAGGGGGATAAAACCTTTTATAGGTACATTAGGGAGCGAAGAAAGACCAAGGAAGGTATACTAAGGCTTAATAAAGGGAAGGGAATGAGGGCAGAGGGTGCCAGTGAAACAGCAGGGATACTGAATGAATACTTCTGTTCAGTATTCACAAAAGAGGAGGAGGGGGAGGTACCTAAACCAAACAATAGAAACACTCTGGATAGGGGGGTTGATACCAGTCCATTCACAGAAGTAAGGGTTCTGAAAGAACTCTTAAACCTGAAGGTGGAAAAATCAATTGGGCCTGATGGAATTCACACCAGAATTCTAAAAGAACTAAGGGGAGAAAGTACTGTTACATAAGAACTTACCGTAACAGTAGATCTTCGAGAGAGGCTCTTGCAGTAGGTATTCACATATAGCACTGATCCGCCAGGCATCCGGACCCCACGGAAAAATTTCTAGCTCTCGGTCTCTGGTGGGGGACCGCCCCCACGTCAGGTGACCGGCGTCATACGACGTCAGTATAAAGGGGCAGTCCCCCACGCCCATCTTCCAGTTCTTTCCCGCCAAGGGTCAAAAGAGGCAAGACGAGAGAGAAGAGGATACTTCCCCCCATGGAAATGGAGCCAATAAAGCTTAGGGGGATGGAGGGCGGGAAGGCAATACCTACTGGAAGAGCATCTCTCGAAGATCTACTGTTACGGTAAGTTCTTACGTAACTGTACTATTTTACTTCGCGAGGGCTCTTGCAATAGGTATTCACATATAGGAATGAGTCCCAAGCAGTCTGGAACAAGGAAAAGCACTCAGGAGGACGACTGTCATCCATAGCATGGAACCTCAGGCTGAACGGGTCTTATGAAAGAAGACCTTGTAGTACAGCCAACCCGAAGCCTGCTCTATGGCGAGAGGCAATGTCCAAATTGTAGTGTTTCGAAAAGGTATGGACAGAAGTCCAAGTTGCGGCTGCACAGATGTCTGCCGCTGGCACATTCTTGAAACAAGCTGCAGAGGCAGCTACTCCTCTGGTGGAGTGACCTCTGAGTTGACCCGGCAGGGTCTTGTTGTACTTGTTGTAACAGAAAGGGATATAATGAGCCAACCATTTTGATAGTCATTGCCTAGAAACAGTTTTGCCTTCTCTTTTGTGAGCAAGAGAGACAAAAAGCTGATCAGTTTTCCTGAGACCCTTGGTCCGAGAGGTGTAGTATCTCAGTATTCTGTGAACATCCAAAGTATGCAATAGGTACTCCCCTTGATTGGAGTGTTGCATAAAAAAAGTGGGTAGCTCAATGGATTGATTCAGCCACCACCTTAGGGAGAAACTTAGGGTTGGTGTGTAGCGCCACACGTTCCTTGTGGAAAATCAAGTATGGGATTTTGCACATCAAGGCCTGAAGCTCGGAAATGCGCCGAGCAAAAGTAATAGCCACTAGGAAGAGTGTCTTCCAAGAAAGGAACTTTAAATCTGCTGTAGCTGCCGGCTCGAATGGAGGCAAGGTAAGCTTCTCTAGAATGAAATTCAAGTCCCAAGGAGGGGCAGGAATGCGGATGGGGGGGTCTCAAATGGAGGACCCCTCTGAGAAAGGTTTTGTAGACTTCCAACTGAGCAGGTCCTGTCCCTGAAGGGAATATGGTAGACTGAAATGGCCACCATGTGGACCTTTAATGAGGAATGGCTGAGACCCAGATCAAAGAGGTGATGCACATAGTCCAGGACTTTAATGGCTAGGCATGAGAAAGATTCAAAGTATTTCGAGTTAGCCCAAAGAGAAAATCATTTCCACTTCATGGCATAGGTGGATCTGGTGGAAGGCTTTCTGGCCTCTACCAAGATGTCCGCTACGAGCGGAGAAACCCGGAAGCGGGCTTTTGCTATGTCTGCAGGAGCCACGCATGTAAATGAAGAGATCTGAGACCTGGATGAAACACAGACTTTGACGGCAGATAAGGACCACTTGGCCCACTTAGTCTGCCCTTTTCCCTAACTACAGGATAAGCCGCAGATCCTAGTTAACCAACAGCCTGTTTCTTCCTACCCCCCACAAGAATTGCCTTATGTCTGTCCCATGCATTCTTGAATTCTCCCACAGTTTTAGACACCACAACCTCCTCAGGAAGGCTGTTCCATGCATCCACTACCCTCTCTGTGAAAAAATACTTCCTCACATTGCCCCTGAACCGCTCTCCCCCCTCAATCTTTAAATTGTGTCCCCTTGTTCTTGCACGTCTCTTTTTCTGAAAGATGCTACCCTCTTGGACTTTGTTGATTCCACTGAGGTACTTAAATGTTTCTATCATATTCCCCCTCTCCCTCCTTTCCTCAAGGGTATACATATTAAGCTCCTTTAGTCTCTCCACGTATGGCTTCACTTGCAGACCCTGCACCATTTTAGTTGCCTTCCTCTGGACTGCCTCTATCCTGTCTATGTCCTTGCAGAGATGGGGTCTCCAGAACTGGATGCAGTACTCCAGATAGGGTCTCACAACTGTCTATACAGAGGGATAACAACTTCCTGTTTTCTGCTGGTGATGCCTCCCCTATGCATCCCAGTATACTCCCAGCCCTCCCTACCGCCTTCTCACATTGCTTGCTAACCTTAAGGTCATCTGATATGATTACCCCCAGGTCCCTTTCCTTTTTGGTTGTTGTTACTGCCTTCCTCCGGGTTTTTGTTTTCCAGGTGCATTATTCTGCACTTCTTTGCATTGAATCCTAGCTGCCATACTTCCGACCATTCCTCCAACCTTGCCAAGTCCCTTCGCATCCTTTCCACGCCTCCTTGTGTATCAACCCTGTTGCAGATCTTTGTGTCATCTGCAAAGAGGCATACTTTTCCTTCCAGTCCCTCTGCAATGTCACTTATAAAGACATTAAAAAGGACTGGACCCAGTACTGAACCCTGCGGTACCCCACTAGTAACCCCTCTTTCTTCAGAGTGGACTCCATTTACAATTACCTTCTATGTCCTGCTGTCCAGCCAATGTTTTACCCAGGCTACCACCCTGGGACCCACTCCCAGGCTGGTTAATCTATTAATCTTTTGTGTGGGACTGTGTCAAATGCCTTGCTAAAGTCTAGGTATGCCATGTCCACAGCCCCTCCCTGGTCTACTACACTGGTCACCCAGTCAAAGAAATCAATTAGATTTGTCTGACATGATCTTCCCGCTGTGAACCCATGCTGCCTTGGGTCCTGTGCTGCACTGGCCTCTAGGTACTCAACAATTCTTTCCTTCAGAAGTGACTGCATCACTTTCCCTACCACAGAGGTCAAACTGACAGGTCTGTAGTTTCCTGCCTCTGTCTTGGTCCCACTTTTGTGAAGGGGAATCACATATGCCTTCCTCCAGTCCTTGGGTACCACACCATCCTCCCATGATTTGTTAAAAAGGGTAGTCAGTGGTTTCACTAGTTCTCCCCTTAATTCTTTTAGAATTCTGGGGTGAATTCCATCAGGCCCCAGTGCTTTGTCCACCTTCAGTTTTAGGAGTTCTTTCAAGAACCCTTTCTTCTGTGAAAGTACTGGGATCGACCCCCCTATCAAGACTGCTTCTGTTAATTGGATTTGGCACCTCCCCCTCCTCTTTTGTGAATACCGAGCAGAAATATTCATTCAGTATCCCTGCTTTTGCACTGTCCCCCTCTGCCCACCCACCGTTCATTCTATTCAGCCTCACTATCCCTCCCTTTGTCTTTCTACGCTCACTGCTGTACCTATAAAAGGTTTTATCCCCCTTCTTAACCGAGTTGGCTATCTTTTCCTCAGTTTGGGCCTTTGCTATTCTGACTTCCCTCCCTGCTTCCTTCTGCCTTAACTGGTACAGCTCTCTGTCCTGCTCCTTCTATTTTTCCTTATAATTCCTAAATGCTATCTTTTTCTCCCCGACTTTCCCCGCCACCTCTTTTGAGAACCATAGTGGCTTTTTCTTTCCTTTTGATTTGTTTATTTGCTTCACACAAAGGCTTGTTGCCTCTGTGATGGCAGTTCTGATGATTCCCCATTGTTGCTCCACCCCTCCTTCTAGCCGGTTTGCTAGTGCTTTTCTGAGGCACTCTCCCACCTTGCCAAAGTCAGCCCTCCTGAAGTCCAGTACCTTCACTTTTGTATGGCTTGACTCTGTAGCTGAGTTTAACGTGAACCATACTGTTTGATGGTCACTTGTTCCCAGATGGCAACCCACTTCTAGATCCGAGATCCTCTCACTGTCCCCATTTGACAGTACAAGGTCTAAGACTGCTCCCTCACGAGTGGGTTCCGAAACTAGCTGTCTGAGGCATGCTACCTGTAGGGCATCGAGTATGGCCCTGCTCTTGGATGTGGTTGCAGCAAATGTGCTTCAGTTAACAACTGGCATATTCAGGTCTCCCATCAATAGTATCTCCCCTTTCTCTGCCATCCTAAGAATGCCTTCTATCATATCCTTGTCCGTTCCCTCCCCCTGACATGGGGGTCTGTACACAACCCCTGTGCGGATTGTGGTGCCATTTCCAGTCTCCAAGGTGACCCACAGTGCCTCCTCTCCTCCCTGTTTACTCTTTTGTTCAGTTGCTTTTATCCCTTCGTTTACATGAGAGCTACTCCTCCTTCCCCCCCTTCTCCCCTCCCTGTCTCTCCTTTAGGTTATGTACCCTGGTATGTTAACATCCCAGTCATGGTTCTCTGTGTACCATGTTTCTGTGACTGCTACGATATCCAAGCACTCCTCTTCCATCAAGGCCACCAGTTCAGGGAGCTTGTTGCCCAGACTATGGGCACTGGTACTCATTACCCTCCATTTCCTGATGGCCTTACTCCTTTTTGCCCCATCCCTGTCCTTCTTGCCTTTGTCACTTTCTCCATTTAACCCTTCCCTTCTCTCTATCGACATTTCTGTGTTGGAGTTTACCGCACTTACTACCATGACTTTTTTTTGGGAGGGGGCTAGGATTTCCTTGCTCCTTTCCAGTGCCTCTCCCTTGGCTAGTTTAACTGCTTGCCAAGGAAGCATTTAAACCTATCACCTAGGATCCTGGTTCCCCTCCTGGACAGATGCAGCCCATCATGCCAGTATAGGCTTGCATCACTCCAGGTGGACCCCCAGTCCCCAATGAAGCCAAATCCCTGAGCTCTGCACCAGTTTTTCAACCACTGATTGAACCCCATGGTGCAGAGCACCCTAGCCTCTCCTATGCCATAAACAGACAGCACCTCCAAGAAGGTTACCGTGCGTGATACTTGTCTAAGGCCCCTCCCCAATTCCACAAACTCTTTATGCACTACTCTGATCCCTTTCTTAGCCAGGTCATTTGTCCCTAGGTGGACAATGACATCCAGCTCCCTCCCCTGTGCAGCTGCTCCGGCAATCCTGAGGATTCGCTCCCTGTCCCTCCAAGCCACGGCACCAGGCAGGCACCTTACCTCCCTCTCCCCTTCCTCCCCCAGTTCTACCTTCCTAACAATGGAGTCCCCCACCAGGAGTTGTTTCCTTCCCCTGTGGGGTCCCATGCCACCCTCCTGTGGGTCTCCTTTGTGGCGGTTCCCAGCATCCTCCTTAAGTCTCCATTGCGAGTGCCTCCATAGAGGAACCACACTTTGCCAGAATGGCATAGGGATTGTGGAGAGGTACAACTGGAGGGATGTGCCTCTGTTCCACCTCCCTGAGCCCACTGTGGTCCAACCGTTCCTCTTTCTTGGCAACCTCTGAGGCAATGGCAGTGGCCTAGGTGGTCCCTGGATGGAAGAGGAGGTCCCACAAATCCTGGCCAAATCAGCCTGGAGATGAGCAACCTCCCCCCTCAGCCCAGAGAGGTGCCTGCAGATGGGACAACACCGCATCCTCCAGAATGTCTCCCGGAAGACTGCTGCTCCACAGCCACTGCACTGCACCACTCCCATCATGTCTTATTTCTGGCCCCTTCACTATTGTTTGGAATCCTTACTCTTTCCTCTGTTTTCTAAGGCAGTGTTTCTATCTAGCTTCCTTCTAGCTAAGCCACTCCCCCTACTTACTAGATCTTTCTACAAGTAATTAAATTGCACAGCTGTCAAGCCCCTTCAGCCACCTGAGATTTACACCTAGATAACTGTTCAGACAACCATTCACTACAACTAACTCAAACACAATATTTTTTTATTTTTTTTTTTTACCCCAAATTAAAGGTCCCCTGTTCCTGGGTCAACAATTGTTGCGACAGAGGAAGAGGAAGTGGAGGTTCCTCTGAAAACTGTTGCAGAAGAGAACACCAGACGTGCCTGGGCCAGAAAGGAGCGATGAGAATCATTCGAGCTCCCTACGATCTGAGTTTGTTCAGAACCCTCGGAAATTAAGGGAATGGGAGGGAAGGCATAAACTAATCTGTCCGTCCAAGCGAGAGACAGAGCATTCCGCCAAAAAATGTCTCGCCGTGGAGTGAGCGAGCACAAGGCAGGAAGTTCTGCATTTTGGGGAGAAGCGAAGAGGTCTATCTGAGGTGTTCCCCATCACTGAAAGATGTTGCTTATGACTTCTTGATCCAACTCCCATTCGTGGGACCTGGCTGAGGACTGACTGAGTTGGTCTGCCAGTGTGTTTTCCACTCCCGGAACGTGAACCATAGTCAAGTGAAGGTGATGCTGGGTTGCTCAAAGCCAGACTCTCATCGCTTCCCGGCACAGAGGGTAGGAACGTGTTCCTCCCTGCTTGCTGAGATACCAGACTATGCATAGGTTGTCTGATTGTATGAGGAGATGAACGGGGAGGATAAGGGTGTGTAGAGCCTGAAGGGCATAAAGGACTGCTCTCAGTTCGAGCACATTTATGTGCAGATTTTGTTCGAACTTGGACCAGCTGCCCTGAATCCTGCGAGACCCTAGATGGGCACCCCAGCCTTCCGATGCATCTGTCATCAACGTCTGGGAGGGGGGTTCGATGTTGAAGAGAACTCCCAGGCATAGGTTCTCCTGAACCATCCACCAATGCAAGTCCCTGATCATGGAATCAGAAACTAGTACCTCGGTCTAGGTTGTCCATGGTCTGGTTCCACTGCGACTGAAGCATCCATTGAAAGACCCTCATATGGAGCCGAGCGAGTGAGACTGTCAGAATGGCAGCCGCCATTAGCCTGAGGAGGCGAAGGACTGACCTGGCTCAGACCCTCCTGCGATTGGACAGGAGACGGGCCTGAGTCTGAAGGGTGTCTACCCTGTCCGGAGGCAAAAAGCTTTGCCGATGGTCATGTCCAGAAATTGAAGGCGTTGGCACGGCACCAAATGGGACTTGGCCTGGTTGATGGTGATACCCAGGTTGGTGAAAACCCACAGGGTAAAGGAAAGGGAGTGCATGAGTTACTCCCTGGATGGGGTCACCAGGAGCCAATCGTCCAGGTACGGGAATACTTGAACTCCCTGGGCACGCAGGTGGGCAGCTACCACAGACAGGCATTTGGTAAAAATACTCGGGGGGCTGAGGAAAGACTAAATAGAAGGGCCTTGAATTGGTAGTGGTCCCCCTGAAAGCAAAAATGAAGGAATTTGCGGTGGGAAGGGCATATGGGGATATGCAGGTAGGCATCCTGCATGTCCAGAGCGCATAGCCACTGTCCCTGCCGAAGAAGTGGTAGAAGGCTCTACAAAGAGAGCATTCTGAAGCATTTGTAATCCACAAACATGTTCAGGGAGCTGAGGTCTAGCATAGGCCTCAGATCTCCTGTCTTCTTTGGAACTAGGAAGAAATGGGAATAGTAACCTGTCCCCCAAAGATTATTGGGAACTGGTTCTATCGCCACCTTCGAGAGAAGGGAGATGATTTCCTCTGGGACCAGAGGAAGAAGTTTCGGGGAGTAATACGACTTTGGGGGGGGGGGGGTTCAGTGTGGTTTCTGCAGAAACTCTATTGAGTGTCCTGCTGATATCAACTGGAGCATCCAAGTGTCCGACGTTATCCTCTCACAACCTGGAAGATGGATGGAGAATCTCCCCTCTACCGGTTCCTCTGGAATCTCCATAAGCTTTGGGAGAGGCAGGGAGTCAGGAGGTGTGGGGCAGCGCAGCAGCCGAGGCTCCTGCAGCTTTTTTGCTAGGGGGAGTCTTGGTTGCTGGAGGGGCCCGACATCTGTTGGCCTGTTTGCCCTGTGGTTTTTGTCTTTGTCGGTTTTGTCTACGAAAAGGACACAACTGCCCTTGAGGGGGCCTGTACATAGAGTTGACAGACTTGAGTGCAGTGCCCTTCTCCTGCAATTCGGTAATGATGTCCTTGACATCACCCCTGAATAGCACCGAACCCCTGAAGGTAGCATCCTGGATAGTGGATTGTACTTCAGGGATCAAACCTGATACACGGAGTCAGGTGTGATGTCGTAGGCCTATGGCGAAGGCCGAGCTCCTTCCAGCTGTGTCCACTGTGTCGTAAGTAGCACGAAGTATGTGCCGACTGGCCAAACAAGCAGAAAGGACAAGATCCGCCACTTCCTGCTTAGTCTGTGACTCAGGAAGGGAGTCCAGTTTAGATTCCACCTGACTAAGGATGGTCTTCTGAAAATCCCCCATATGTGCCACATAATTCAGGATCCTAATACCAAGGGTAGAAGATGAATAGATCTTCTTCCTGTATTGGTCCAGAATCCGGGATTCCTTATCAGGCGGAGACGAGCTGAGGTGTTTGGGATCTGCGGAGCGGCCGTGAGCGGCGCTGAAGACGACAGAGTCTGCCTTGGGGTGGAGGCTAGGGAAGTCTGCACCCTCAGGAGCCTGATATAGCCTGTTCACCTTCCTCGGAAGTGGGGCTAGCGCAGAAGGTTGTTTCCAAATGGTGGAAACAAGGTTCACGTGAGGCTCCATCCAGGGTGGAATCAGCATAGGAGCAGTCCCGGGGCAGATCCTGATGAGCAGCAAGTTTCTTACACTGTGGGTTTGGCTCCATTGATTGCTACTGATGGACTTCCTGGATTTTCCTCAGTAATTCCGGAAAGGAGGGGTCCTCCGGAAGAGACTTCGGAGGAGTCCTCGGCCTAGGGCATTCTGGAGTGTGTGGCTCGTCTTCAGGGTCAAAGCATCCCATCTCTGAGTCCGAGTCAGATGTATCTGATGAAGAGGAGGAAGACTTCTCCCTACGAGGGGGATGGCCCTTTTGGGGAGTTCCCTGGGGAGTGTATCTTCCCCTCCTCAGCACCAGGGGGCTCTCCTCTGCGGTCAGAAAGGGGGGAGGGAGTCTCCCGCCTCAGACGTAGGGGATCCTGTAAAGGGTCCAGCGCCAGTAGATGACTCTCTACCTCACGAGTGAGCTGAGCCTTGGCCTCAGCCCACCAGGAGGCCAAGGTCTCCTTCAGATCCACCGGCAGCTGGGGAGTGGGTGGTGGTGGTAGTGGATGAGGAGGGGGATATGGATATTGAGGATATCCGTAGAAGGAGTATCCGTAACCTGACGGCGAGTACCCTGGTGTCAGGTACTGGGGCGTAGAGTACTGTGGCACCAGATATTGCGGCGTCGGGTATTGAGGCACCGGATACTGCGGAGTTTGGTATCGTGGTACTGGATATTGCAGTGTCGGGCGCCAGGGGCTCTGTTGGAGCAGAGGGACCTGGCAGAGGCCCTACTGGTGGGCCAGGCGGTGGTAACGCTGGCCCCGTGGGTGTCGTGCCCTGTGTGGGTATACCTTCGATAGGGTCCAAAGGACCTGACGGAAGGATAGGCCTATCACCAGGTAAGGGGACGCCAGATGGCATTGGGTAGGCCGGCTTCGGGACCGGCGTCTGAGGTTCTGGTGTCAGGGGATCAGGTCCAGAAGGAGGGTTCCCTGACAGCAGTGTCTCAGTATCCTCCATGACTACTGGGGAAGGAGGATTAAAGTCCCCGGGGGTCAGCTGAGGAGATGCGGGGACCCCAGAAGGCAACTTAGAACGTTGCAGAGAGCCTGGAGCGTTGGACTGTTCCGTAGGGTCCGGTGCAGGCTTCTTTGTTGGGCGGGCGTCGGTGGAACCGGTGTCCGATTTATCAGCCAAATCCAGGCGGAGGTGTCAGAGGAGCAGACGTCCGACTTATCGGACTCCCTGCCTGAGGAAGGCCGCGCAGGAGATGCGGCCTTGTCGGGCGTAGTTTTGGCTGGCGCTCCCCCTAAGGGGCAAGCGGCTTAGCAGTCTTGTCCAGGAGAGTGTCAATGGGACAGAAGTCAGACATACCGGACCCGCTCTGATCCAAAGGTTGCGTGGAAGAAGCTGCCTTCACGGGAGCAGAGGCCTCCTTTGCCCCGGAGGCTCCCGAAGGGCCCGCGAGCCAGATGGGAGGGGCGACACCTTCTTGGTAACCACCAGGACGGCCATCATGGAGCGATCCCCCGGAGGGGATGTTACCTTTAGTGCTGCGACTCCAGCCGGAGTCGCGGATGCTGTGGAAGCCGGTTCCCGCTCCCAGTGCTTCTCCTTGTCGCATTTTTTCATGTGACCTTCGGGGGAAGTGGACGCCTGCCTGAGTTTCTTTAGCTCTTTTTCCATGTAGGCCATTTTCTTCTTTAATGCATAGGTTTCCAGGGACTGCTGCCTTCTTTTGCGGGTAGCTGAGTTAAACTTCTGGCAGTGCTGGCACTTCTCCACGGGGTGGTCTGGGCCCAGACAGAAGAGGCACAAGGAGTGGCCATCCTTGTGTAGAAGTTAGGAACCATACGAGTCGCACTTATTCTTATGCGACTCTGTGGTTGTTGGGGACGACATACACAGCGAATCGTAAAATAAAATCTAAAGACAGAGAAAAAGGGTTGAAAAGTTCGGAGACTTAAGGACCGATTAATGACTGATGAAGCGTTATTCTACCGCGAGGAACTTTCACAAGCAGAACTGGAAGGCGGGCGTGAGGGACCACCCCTTTATACTGATGTAGTATGCCGCCAGTCACCTGACGTCGGGGCGGTCCCCCACCAGAGACTGCTAGCTAGAAATATTTCCGTGGGGTCCTGACGTCTGGCGGGTCAGTCCTATATGTGAATACCTACTGCAAGAGCCCTCTCGAAGTAAGATCTCGTGACACCACTGACTACCCCCTTTAACAAAACATGGGGAGGATGGGATGGTACCTGAGGACTGGAGGTGGGCGGATGTGATTCCAGTTCACAAAAATGGGAGCAAGGCAGAGGCAGGAAACTACAGACCTATTAGTTTGACCTCAGTGGTATGTAAAATGATAGAATCACTTCTGAAAGAATGAACTGTTGAGTACCTAGAGGCCAGTGGGGCACAGGACACAAGGCAGCATGGACTCACAGTGGGAAGGTCATATCAGATGAATCTAATAGATTTCTTTGACTGGGTGATCATAGTAGACGACCAGGGAGGGGCTGTGGACATGGCCTACCTAGACTTTAGCAAAGCATTTGACACAGTCCCACACAAAGAATTAATATACAAGTTAGCCAGCTTTGGAGTGGGCCCCAAGGTGGTAGCCTGGGTAAAAAATTGGCTGACCAACAGGATGCAGAGAGTAATAGTAAACGGAGTCCACTCTGAAGAAGGGGGGTTACTAGCAGGGTACTGCAGGGTTCAGTACTGGGACTGGTCCTCTTCAATGTCTTTATAAGTGACATTGCTGAGGGACTGGAAGGAAAAGTATGTCTCTTTGCAGACAACACAAAGATCTGCAACAGGGCTGATACACAAGGTGGGGTGAAAAGGATGAGAAGGGACTTGGCAAGGCTGGAGTAATGGTCAAATGTATGGCAGCTTAGAGACAATGCAAAGAAGTGCAAAGTAATGCACCTGGGAAACAAAAACCCAGGGGAAGAGTACACAATGGGGGGTGAGATACTAACAACAACAAAAATGGAAAGGGATCTGGGGGTAGTCATATCAGATGACTTAAGAGTGGGCAAGTAATGTGAGAAGGCAGTAAGGAGAGCTGGGGGGATACTGGGATGCATAGGGAGAGGCATCACCAGTAGAAAACAGGAGGTTGTTATCCCTCTGTAATTACAGTTGGTGAGACTCCATCTGGAGTACTTCATACAGTACTGGAGACCCCATCTCCGCAAGGACATAAGACAGGATGGAGGCTGTCCAGAGGAGGGCAACTGAAATGGTACAGGGTCTGCACCAGAAGCCATTCGAAGAGAGACTAAAGGAGCTTAATATGTATACCGTCGAGGAAGGGGAAGAGACATGATAGAAACTTTCAAATACCCCAAGGGAATCAACAAAGTCCAAGATGGTAGCATCTTTCAGAAAAAGATGTACAAGAAAGTACAGTTACGTAAGAACTTACCGTAACAGTAGATCTTCGAGAACAGCTCTTGCAGCAGGTTACACCATTAGGACTGAAGCCGGCAGGCGTCAGGACCCAACGGAAAAATTCTAGCTAGCTATCTTCAGCGGGACCGCCTCGACGTCGGGTCCCGTATCCCGCCAGGCGGGTACTTAAGGGCGGTCCCGCCCAGATTCTCTAGTTCTCCCGCCTGGAGACTCCCGCCGCAGGCTGACATCAGAGTGGGAGACCGAGGATCCACCGTCAGAGGAAAATAAAGGAGGAAATCCCAACATGAAAAGGCAAAGCCATGCCTCCTCCAAGGGGGAAGGTGGGCGGGAAGGTACCTGCTGCAAGAGCTGTTCTCGAAGATTTACTGTTATGGTAAGTTCTTACGTAACTGTACTATCTTACTTCGAGACACAGCTCTTGCAGCAGGTTACACCACTAGGACTGATTCCCAAGCAGTAACGCTGCCAGAAATTCCGGGAGGAGGAAAAATAGAAAATACATTCCAGGTCCTGAACCTAGGACAGGAGACCCCGTAGCACCGCAAGGCCGAAACCCGCTCTTCGCCGAGAGGCGATGTCCAGGCTATAATGCCTGATAAAGGTATGCACAGAGCTCCAAGTGGCTGCAGCACAAATAGCAGAGGTGGAGACGTTTCTTAGTGCTGCAAAGGATGTGGCCACATCCCTAGTACAATGACCCCGGACAGAGTGCGGGAGGGGCTTTTGTTTGATATCATAACAGTATGAGATACACTGGACAAGCCAGCGAGACAGAGACTGTTTGGATACTGATTGGCCCATCATTCTCTCAGAGAAGGAAACAAAAAGCTGTTCAGAACTACGAGAGGGTTTAGTTCTGTTGAGGTAATACCTCAGGCTCGGTGAACATCCAGGGTGTGGAGCAAAGCTCTCCTCTATTAGAATAACTAGGAAGTAGACGGAAGGTCAATATCCTGGTTTAGAGAGAGTGAAGAGACCACCTTAGGTAAAAACTTGGGATTCGGTCCTCAGGGATACTCTGTCGGTGGAAAACTAAATAAGGCTCTTTGCACATAAGGCATGAAGCTCAGAAATTCTTCTCGCTGAAGTAACAGCAACTAAAAATAACGCTTTCCACGAGAAAACGAGTCGCAATCCGAGGCAGGTTCAAAGGGAGGAGCGTGAGCTGTTCCAGGACAAAGAGCAGATCCCATGGAGGCACAGGGTCCCTAATGGGAGGCCTAAGGTGTAACACTCTCAAGAAATTCCCGAGAGGCGTCCAATTGCGCTACTGTACGATGTCCCACCGGGAGGTGATAGGCAGAAATGGCACAGAGGTGCACCTTAATAGAGGAGTAGGCTAGGCCTGAATGAAAAAGGGAGAGGAGGTAATCCAACACTACTCCCACAGGACAACCTAAAGAGGAAAGATCACGAGCTCGTGACCATAAACAAAAACGGCGCCATTTCATGGCATATGTCGCATGCGTTGCCGGCTTTCTGGCTGTAGAAAGAACCTCTGCAACCTCTTGCGAGACCCCGTGACACAAGATGGCTATGTCTCTAGGAGCCAAGCATGCAGGTTCAGAGAGCGTAGGTCCGGATGAACTAATGAACCTTTCTCCTGAGACAGGAGGTGGGAGCTGAGTGGCACCGGGAGCGGGGGTTCCCGAGATAGTTGTACCAACAAAGGGAACCAGATCTGTCTGGGCCAGAACGGGGCCACCAGGATCATGAGTGCGTGCTCCCTGCGCAGTTTGAGAAGAACTCTCTGGATCAACGGGAAGGGAGGGAAAGCGTAGAGGAATCTGTTAGCCCAGGAGAGGGATAACGCGTCTCGCCAGAAAACACCAGGCCCTGGATCTTGCGAGCAAAAATTGGGCAGTTTTGCGTTGGATGGGGATGCGAACAAGTCTAGTTCTGGAATTCCCCAACGAAGAAACAGATCCTCTGCAACCTCTTGAAGAAGTTCCCACTCGTGGACTCTGGCCTGGGATTGACTCAGGCCGCCTGCAATTGTGTTGTCCACCCCGAGAACATGTACAGTGATCAGATTTGCGCCGTGTCCGATTACCCAATCCCACACCCTCATGGCCTCCCTGCAAAGGGGGTAAGAGTGTGCGCCTCCTTGTTTGTTGAGGTAATACATCACCGCCGTGTTGTCTGTCTGAAGCAGGAGAGTACATGGTGGAATTACTGACTGAAAAGCCTGCAGGGCATAGAGAATCGCCCTCATCTCTAGGACATTGATATGGAGATGAGCTTCCAATGGGGTCCACGTACTCTGGGACTTTACCCTGTCCAGGTGCGCCCCCCACCCAAGACCCGAGGCGTTCGTGGTGAGGGTTACCTCAAGGGATGGCGCTACAAACGGGACACCCGTGGAGAGCGACCCTGGGGCTAGCCACCACTGCCAGTCTCGGATCACTGAGTTCGTGATCCTGACCGGATGCTGCAAGTGGTCTTGCCTTTGGTCCCATTGCACTTTGAGCATCCACTGGGTTACCCGCATGTGGAGCCTTGCGAAAGGGACAATAGGAATGGCCGCAGCCATGTGTCCGAGCAAGCGAAGGACCGACCTGGCAGGTACGATCTTGTTCGACGACAAATCCCTTATGAGGGACCTGATGCGCTCCACTCTGTCGTCCGGAAGAAAAGCTCTTCCCTGAACAGTGTCCAGTACTGCGCCTAAAAACTGCAGTTTCTGCGACAGTACCAGGAGAGACTTCTCGTAATTTATGAGAATGCCCAGAGATTGGAACAGATCCTGGGTGCTCTGGACTGCGAGAGACAACGCCTCTCTGGAGGCAGCCATGAGAAGCCAGTCGTCCAGGTACGGGAACACATAGTGGCCCTGTCTCCTCAGAGATGCTGCCACAACTGCCATGCACTTGGTAAAGACCCTTGGTGCGGATGACAGTCCGAACGGAAGAGCTCGGAACTGAAAGTGGTGGTGGAATCAAGCGCAGGAACCTCTGAGTGCGCCTGAGCTATAAGGATATGCAGGTATGCGTCCTGCATGTCTAGAGACGCTAAAAAGGCGTCCTGTTTCAGCATGGGAATAAGGCCCGGAAGAGTTACCATGCGGAATGTCTTGCAGGCGATCGACACGTTGAGGTCGCTGAGGTCCAGAATCGGACGGAGGTCCCTTGTTTTCTTGGGAACCAGGAAGAAGTGAGAATAATATCCTTGTCCTCTCTGGTTCTCCAGGACGTACTCTATCACTCCCTTTAGCAGGAGCGCGAGTACCTCTTGCCAGATCAAATTTTTGTGCTGACCCGGATACCAGGAGAGCAAAGGAGGCCTCGAGGGTGGCTTTTCTGCGAATTCTATAAAGTGGCCTAGACTGACCAACTGAAGAACCCACCTGTCGGTGGTTATAGCCTGCCATCCCGGCAGGAAGTTTGCAATGCGACCCCCGACCATGATTTCCCGTTGATCCTGAGGGGCGGGGGCCGGAAAGGAGTCAGGCTAATGGGCCCGCTGGCTGGGCCGGCCTAGGAGAACGCTGACCTCGGCTGGCGGGCTGTTTTCCCTGGGTTCTGCGGAAGCCGGAGCCCCTCTGATGTGTAGCGGAGCGGGGCTGCTGCCACTGTGTCCGCCCACGAAAACTGCTTTGGTTCCTATGAAAGGAACCAAGCTTGGGTCGGTACATGGCTTGAACCGACCTTACTGCCTTCCCGGCCTCTTGAAGTTTGGTAATGATCTTCTCGGAAGGATTTCCAAACAAGACTTCTCCATCGAATGGAGCATCCATAATGTTCTTCTGGAGTAAAACCAGAGACGCGTAATCAGGAGTGTCTCCGGAGGCATACGCCAGAAGCTGCTGCTCGGGCCGATGAGTCCACGGAGTCGTACGCGGCTTGAAGCACTTGGGTCCCCACGTCTGAACCCGTACAGAGGAGCTGAAGCATCTCCTCCTTCTGCTCACCTTCCGGCAGCTTTTCAGCCGCCTCCCAGACCCTGTTCCCACAAAGCGTTCTGGAATTGAACCATGTGGGTCAGATAATTCAAGGATCTGATGGCGCATGTAGCGGAAGCATACGTGCGCCTGCCCAGTGTGTCCAGCTGCTTGGACTCTGGGTCCGGTGGCAGGGTGCTCAAATGTTGCGGCCTCTGTGACCGGTCATGTGAGGCTGTGATGACCAGAGAATCAGCCTGAGGCTGCTGCGTCAAGTACTGGTCATCCTTAGGAGCCTTGTACAAGCGATCAGCTTTTTTCGGCATCGCCGGGAGCGAATGTGGATGCTTCCACGCTGCCTTGGTGACGTCCACGAAAGTGTAACCTTTCGGGGTCTAGCTCTTCTGCATCCCATCCCATGTTCTCTTGGATATGTCTCATAATATCCATGAACGAAGGGTCATCCGGAGGAGATCTCAGCATCTCACGTGGGTCCGGAGAAGGGATGGAGAGAGGAGATGGGGATCTAGAGGAAGAGTAGACTGATCCCCGTGTCCTCCGTCGACGGCGAACGTCGGTGTCTCCTGGATCTCTTGGGGCTGGGTGACCCAGAAGAGGATTTCGATGGAGGTCTCCGTTTTTCTGATCTTCCCCTGGGAGAGGATCTCGCCCCGGGAGAGTAAACGGCCTGCCGACCCGATGGTGAAGGGTGCAGGAACGGAGGAGGAGGAGGAAGAGGAGGAGGAGGAGAGGTGGGGACCATGTCCCTCTTAATGGTGTCTCACCAGTAAGTGAAGAGATCCTTCACTTCCGCTAAAGAAAGGCCCGACGATGGCCCGGGCGCCGGTGGGCGGTCGTCGGGTCCCGGCGTCGGTTCCACAGGGGCCTCGGATAAGGGCGAGGGTGCCCTGGGAGTTTCGGCGAAGCCGGGGTCGCCCGTCTGGTCCTCGGGCTGCGTTAAGTCCTCCTCCGTTAAAGACTCCTGACCGACGTCGGTCGGAGGCGACAGGACCCTCTTCTCAGGAGGAGCAGACGTCGGTCCCCTTACCGGCGTCCGCTGGGATGGTTTTGCCGGCGACGGCCGTCCGGCCGACGGCGGCTCCAAGGAGGAATGGCGCACGGCCAACGACAGTCGTGCCAGCGTCTGGTCTACAGGTCTCTTCAAGGGTGTGAGCTCCAAGGTTTTCCGAGGAGGCACAGACGAAGACCGGACATCGGGAACCAAAGGGCGGGAACCCGACTTGTGATGATGGTGGTGGCGCTCCCCGGATTTCGCCAAGGCCTTGGATGAAGAAGACGACGGAGACCTGGCGGACTTGGCCTGAGAAGAAGGCTTCCTTACCGCAGCCGGGGGAGGCTGAGAGCTGGCCCTGGAAGGAGAGCGGTCGGACCGAGAACCGGAGCTGCGGGGCTCTGAAGCCCTGGAAGGGGACCTGGAAGGGGCCTTCTCCCTTCTTTTCTCCGCGTGCTTGTGGGATTTGGAAGATGATTCCCCCTTGGAGGACATGGTCTTCAGCTTTTCCTCCAACAAAAAATCCTGAAGGGCCTTCTGACATCGGATCCTAGTTCGACTGTTGAACCCTTGGCAGAACGAACAGGCACGGGTATCGTGGTCTGGGCCCAAGCACCGAACGCAGGCCGTGTGGGGGTCCTTGAAGGGGATCTGCTTCCCACAAGCACACTTGGAGGAGTGACCGGAGGTCGGAGAGGACATCGGCAAGAATCTTGCTTGAAGAAAAATAAATTTCCCGAAGGAAAGCTCTGAACCACGCGTCGCGCGCTAGACTGTAACTGAAGGTCAAACATGCAAGTCGGACGGGAAAGAACTGGAATCTGGCGGACCGCCCTTAAGTACCACGCCTGACGTCGGAGGCGGGACAGACGTCGGGGGCGGTCCCCGCTGAAGATAGCTAGCTAGAATTTTTCCATGGGGTCCTGACGCCTGCCGGCTTCAGTCCTAATGGTGTAACCTGCTGCAAGAGCTGTGTCTCGAGGTAAGATCAAGGGAGCACCATTTGCAGACAGAGGGGGGACGGCTCAGAGGTAATGTGAAGAAGTATTTTTTACGGAGAGGGTTGTGGATGCATGGAATGGTCTTCCTGAAGAGGTTGTGGAGTCAAAAACAGTGGGGGAGTTCAAGAATGCATGGGACAGACATAAGGCAATTCTAGTGGGGGGGGGTAGGAGGAAATACGCTGTTGGTTAACTAAGATCTGCAGCTTATCCATTAGGTAGGGAAATGGGCAGACTAGGTGGGCCAAGTGGTCCTTATCTGCCGTCAAATTCTATGTTTCTATGTTTAACAAAGGCAGAGGCTGAAAAGGACTGAGCAGTGGCCTGGGCCGCCTCCTCCTTGAAGGCCTTGAGTTGCTCTAACTATTCGGTGGACCCCACAGCCACGGAGACCACCCAGCGGTCATACTTTGATTTGACCGGCGGAGAACGTTTCTCCAAACGACCCAACTTTACGTGGGCAGCACAGTACTCCAGGACCGTCGGGTGAAATGACAAACACAAGCTGCAGGCCTGCGGATCGTGATCGTGGCCCACACAATAAACGCATGCAGCGTGTGGGTCGGTACGCGACATCTTCTGCTCACATGGGCACCGGCAAAATCTGGGTGAGGATTTATTCTCCATCATGGTTGCAATCGAAGATCGAGCTGAAGACAAAACTCAAATGAGTTTTAGTTTAAGTTTTGAAAGTAAATCCGTAGATTTATGCATCAGAGCCTACTCAACACGGGAGCAGTAAGGAGGGAACCTGCTTCTTCCAGTGGAAAGGAAGATTTGGCATCATGGGGCACAGCCAAGGGAGTTTCCACTGGGTGGGTGGTAGGAGCCAGCTTGAAGATGTTTCTGGCAAGTCTTAAAGGGAAAGTCAACTGCTAAAAAATGTGGATAGAACAACATATCCACGTCCCTAGAAATGCGGGTTTAACATTAAAGTACTTACTCAACCCTAATATACACACACATACATGCATACATACATACACCCTTGATGTGTGTTGCTTTTGAAACCACTTGAGCTTCACTTTTTTTTTTTTTAAAAGAGACTACAGTCAAAATCTGCAGAAACACATGTTGTGCAAGAGTGTTTTGATTTGTGTGTGTAGTCCTAGTGTGACCTACCCTTTATTTGCTGTAAGGAGTTTTTTTTCTTTATTTGCCTACTAGTTTTATGGCCCTTGGGGATCTTCAGGTTTGAAGAAGACCAGGTAAAGAGACTCCACCGAAAGCGCCTGGAGCTCACTGATCCTTCTGGCTGACATGATAGTCACCAAGTAGGCGATCTTCCGCAACAGGTGAGACATGTCACACTTGTGCATCAGTTCAAATGGCTTGCCCATAAGCTTTGCCAAAACCAGTAACAAGTTCCACAGTGGTGGTGGTTCACACACTGGAGGGGAAATGTGATCTAAGCCAGACCACCTTCTCCTGTGCCACCGACTGCTGACCAGCCCACACCTGGTAAGCAGAGGTGCACCTTAAGGGTCGTTGAGCGAAGTCCCCCTTTGTAGAGAGAGACCACAGGTAGTCCAAAATGTAGGCCACCGAACAGGACAAAAGGTCCAGCCCCTTGCCCTGACACCAAATGGAGATTCTCTTCCATTTGAAGGCATAGCATTTTCTGGTCATTCCTTTCTAGGTTCCTCCACAACAGTGAGGACATCTTTGGAGAGACCCAAAGCCTGGAACTCTAGCCACTCAGGAACCAGGCTGTCAGGTGCAGGGATTGAAGGTCCGGGTGGAGTATCTTCCCCTGACTGATGGTGAGCAGGTCTGGGCATAGTGGAAGATGCCTCAGGAGCCTGTTGCTGAGGCTGAGCAGAATGGGGTACCAAAACTGGCGTGGTCAGTCCGGAGTCACCAGGATCACCTGTGCCTTGTCCCTCCTGACCTTGAGCAGCACCTTGTGGATCAAGGGAAGTGGAGGGAAAGCACAGAAGAGGCCTGGGGTCCAAGGCCTCGAGAAGGCATCCCCCTGCAGGGAGCCCTGCTGAGGGGGGTGGGCACAAACAGCCTCAGCGCTGCTTTCCCCCAGAGGTGAACAGGTTCACCTGAGGGGTGCCCCACTAGGAGAACAGGCTGTGAACTACCTCTGGATGGACAGACCACTCATAAGATGCCTCACCTACCTGGCTGTGGATGTCCACCAGCTGGTTGGAGGCTCCTGCCACATACATGGATGGCTAGGAGAGCCACCTCCAGGCTGTGCACAAGAGTCCATACATGGAGAACTTTCATGCACAGAGCAGGGAGTGCATCCCGCCCTGTTCGCTGAGGTACTACATGGTCATGGTGTTGTCCATTTGGATTAGGACCACTTGACCCCGAACATACGGCGCGACTGCCGTCACTGCCAGCCGAACTGCCCGGAGCTCCACCAGGTCGATGTGCCATCGAGACTCCTCGGAGATCCAGAGCCCTAGGACTCTGTGTTCCCCAGATGGACACCCCAGCCCGTAAGAGAGGCGTTGGTCGTCAGGATGACAGTAGATGAAGCTTGATCACCTGCGAGGGCACGAGTTCTGACTTGTCCTCCTTGACCAGGAGGCCAAGTTTGATGCAGGTCTGGAGGGCCAGGTCCCTGGACCACTCCATCTCCTACCTGGAGGGACCTGCAATCAGCCAGTCATCTAGGTAGGGGGACACACGGACCCCTTGGCTCCTCAGGTAAGCTGCCACCACTGCTATGCATTTGGTGAGGACCATGGGGGCCAAGGAGAAGCCAAAACGCTTGGCCCAGAACTCGTAGAAGGTTCCCTAGGCTCAAAAGTGGAAGAACCATCAACGGGACAGATGGAACAGGACGTAAAACAACACATTCTGAAGATCCAGGGAGCAAAACCACATGTCTCGCTCTAGAGATGGTATGATCTGGGACAGAGTTACTATCCTGAAGGCGCGCGACCGGAGGAACTTGTTCAGGTTGTGATGATCCGAAATGGGGCACTAGCCCCCCCGTCCGCTTTGGCTCCAGGAAGTACCTGGGCTATGTCATCTCGAACAGCCGATTGAGTGTTTGCGGATTCCAAGTCCTCCTGTGGGGCTCAGCTTGGAGGGCACTGCTCGAATTCCAGAGGCAGATTCTAACTGACCACTTCCCCGTGGTGACAGTGGACCAGGTGGAAAGAAAGTGGCAGAGCCGACCCCCCACAGGAGGACCCAGGAGCGCGTGACAGGCATGAGGGTGGCACCCCATCCTGTCACTGAGCAGCCTTGGAGGAAGAGGAGGAGGAGGACCTGGCTGTGGGGGGCACAGGAATCCCCCAGATCCAGTGCTGTCTGAAGTTGCTGCTTGGCCACAGCCTGGCCCTGATTGACCATGGTTTGGAGGTCCGCGGGTAGGTGAGGAATCCCCACATCCTGAGAGCCTAGATGGGCATGGGAGAAGAGTGCCATCATGATGGCTGAGCTCGGCTGGCGGAGGCCGGACGAGGAGGCAGCATAGACTTTTTTTAGTCACATGGTCCAGTTTCTTAGACTCCTTGTCTGGCGGATTGTTGATATCCCCTGTATTGCCCGAGCACCGAAACATGGAGTCGGCCAACAACCCCTTGGCTGAGGAGTGCTCCGTGAACCCCAATAAGGTGCCGGTGGGCACCGCATATTTGTGGGCTATCCGGGCAGAGGGCAGGATGCGGGGCGCTGCCAAAGCTCCACAGCTGGGCCGACAATGGCCTCGCTCACTGGGAATGCCTCCATCGCAGAGTTTCTTTTGTCCAGAATTTCTGTGAATGGATAGCGAGCCTGCTTCAGGACGGGTTCCAGTTTCATCCCCGTGGACTCGTAAATGAGACTGAGGATGCCCATGAAGGAAGTGGGCCCTTCCTCCGTTGAGAGATCCCCCATGGACTCCACATCGACCGGACGGAAGTGCAGTGAAAAATCCTTGGACTCAGAAGAGTCCACATAAAGTGGCCAACCGCCCGAATCGCCCTCAACCCGCCACGGATGTTCAGGCGTGAGGGTGACCAACAGCCAATGGGGATTCCCCTTAGCTGGCAGAGACTCCTTAGTTGGAGCACCGTTTGGTGGCTGCTTGGGCGGTGGCTCCACCACAGGCGGCAGATCAACTACGATTGGTGGAGAGGCCGGCATCAGCCGAGCCAGTCTTGACTGGCTCCACTGGGGGAGGGACGGTCTCGACCGACCCCAAGGAGGGAGTCAGCATTGGTCTGTCGGGCGACAGCCAAGTGATGGCCGGAGGGGGAGCTGAGGACGCCTTGTGATCGGCCAGCACCAACTGTTGCCACATGAGGTCTTCATAGCATCAATGCAACTTGCACCGAAGCCTCTCCTCGCCCGAGAAGGATGAAGACGATGAATACCGGTGACGCCACTTCCCGTGGCATCGAAAGCGGAAGCACTGATGACACCAGAAGCTTCCCGACCCACTGAAGGAAGAAGACTGAGACCTTGACCTCGGTTGCTGGTGGTGCCAATGGGGGATCTCGAAGGGAGCCGGGGAGTGCCGCGGCTCCTCCTGGTCTTGGTCAGTGACTGGAGGGATCTGTTCAGTGGACTAAGCAGCCCCTTCTGAAGTCACTGGCAGGACCAGAGTCCTAAAAAGAGTATTGTTGGCCTCTATGGATGACAACTGGTCCATAGGGTCGAGAAAGATCTCAGGCGCATCATCAGCCATCATCTCGACCAACTGGCCCGACAGAGTTCTCCGTGAAGCCAGCGATCAAGGCCACGGTTTTGACCGTGGTCAAAACCTGAGAGTTCTGAGACCGAGAACGCTCCCGATTCCAAGAACATCGATGGTGAGTCTTCTCTTTTTCTCTCTTCGACTCCTCCTTGCAACAGCGGCAGCTGTGTGAACCCAAAGGCCCTGCCCCTTAGTCAGGAGGGACTGGCACAGCTCTTTGAAGAAGCCGGAAAAAGTGGACCCCAAATAGAGCGGAATGAAGGCCGAAGCCAAGGAGGACTGTGCGGTGGCCCAAGCCGTCTCCTCCTCGAAGGCCGTAAGCTGTTCCAACTGCTTAGCGGACCCTGCAGCCGCGGAGACCACCCAACGGGCATCCTTAGATTGGACCGGCGAATGTAATTTTTCCAGGTGGCCCAACTTAATTTGGGCGAGACGGTCCTCGAGGCCTGTCACGTGAAACGACCGGCAAATATCGCAGGCCTGGGTACAGTGATTGTGGCCCAGGCAGTAGAAAAACATGGTGTGTGGATCGGTACACGACATCTTCTGCCTGCATGGGCACCAGCAAAATCCAGGCGTGGACTTATCATCCACAGCTGTCGCAACTGAAGATCGAACTCTTAAGAGTTTAAAGTTTTGGAAGTAAATCCGAAGATTCAAGCGCTAGGGCCTACTCAACGTGGGAGTGGTAAGGAGGGAACCCACTTCTTCCAGTGGAAAGGAAGATCTGGTATCATGGGGTGGAGCCGAGGGATATACCACCCGGGTGGGTGAGAGGAGCCAGCTTGAAGACTTTACAGCAACTCTTAAAGGGGAAAGGACACTGCCAGAACGTGTGGCTAAGTACACCATATCCACATCCCTAGAAAGTACAGTTACGCAAGAACTTATTTATTTATTAAGCATCAGTTTACAACCTTTGAGCCAGAGGCTCGTTTACAAAGGTACCTCGTCACAGAGAGGACAATACAGTGATAACAACTTGGTACAGAGAAACAGTGTACAGTTTTTTTGAAGATACAGGAGGACAAATGAGATCAACAATTTACAACATACAGGATTGGTGAAGTTAACATCGTTCAGGGAAATAACTAGAACATCAGTAAAAACATAGAATATCAATACAGTGTGTTTTAGTGGAGCCAACAGGGAGGTAACAGGAACCAAGGGTAGAGAAGGTAGAGGATTTGAGCAGCCAACAGGGGGCTTTGTCAGAGAGTGAGCAAGATAGCTTAGAAACAGCAACAGCTGCGAGTAGTGAAAGAGGGTAGTTTTAAAGCAAGAGATTGTGGGGGTGTCTGAGATACTGGCAGGAAGGGAACTGTACCAAGAAGGGGCACGGTAGAGGAAAGCCCGTTGTCCATGAGAAGTCCTTGCCCTAGGTACCCTTAACTTGGTTTTACAGGAGGACTGTGTTGAAGCTAGTGAGTTTACATGGTGGATAACGGCAGCCAAACCAGGAGGAGAGAGCCCAAGGAGAGTTTTTTTTTGTAAGGATGCAGGTTTGATATCTAAGACGTTCATCAAGATTGAGCAGATTTGCCTGGGAATAAAGACGGCAGGTATGTGTAAGTCTAGGAGCACCTAAGATTAGTTGACAGGCCTTATTTAAGGTGAGGCGGATTTTGTTTAACGAGGTCTGGTCAGCAGCCCCATAGACTGGAAAGCCATAGTCAACAAGTGACAGAATGGAGGACATAACTGCGAGTCGGAGGGCATCGGTGGGGAGACGGTGTTTGTGGCGGTAAAGGATTCCCAACCTAATATTGGTGGTGGAGGCTAAGGCGGAGATATGGGAATGGAACGTGAGGAGAGGGTCAAAGGTTATCCCAAGGTATTTGTATGTGTAAACTTGTTTGAGTGGGAACATAGAGCTGGCGAAGACTTGAAGTTGGAAATTACTAGTTTTGTTTTTGGGGGTGGGAAGATCAGATTTGGTCTTTTTAAGATTGATAACCAGTCTATGTTCTTAAACCAGGCTTCCACGCCTTTATAGGATAATTGCAGGGAATCTTGGAGGGTGATGGGGTTACGGTCGGAAGCGAAGATAACAGCATCATCTGCATAAAGGAGGAGTTTACCAGTACAGGCACCTGGCAGAGTGTTGAGATAAAGGGAAAAGAGCAGGGGCCCAAGAATAGAGCCCTGGGGAACCCCAGATCGGATAGGGCAGAGGTCCGAGAGGGTGCCATTGATTTTTACACGCTGGGACCGGGCAGACAGATAGCTGGAGCACCATGAGACAGGTCCTGCAGCAAAGCCAGCGTGGCTGAGTGCATCCAGCAGGAGAGGATGGGATACGGTGTCAAAGGCTTTTGACAGATTGATGAACACTGCACCAGCAAGAGAACCAGAGTCCAGAGAGGAATGGAGGAAGTTAGAAAACTCAATGAGGGCGGTATTGGTGCTGTGCTCAGCACGGAACCCGTGTTGTTCAGGGCAGAGGATACTGTATTTGGTAAGAAACTCAGATATTTGGGAGGATACTACTTTCTCTAAGGCTTTTGAGAGTGGTGAGAGGATTGAGATGGGACGATAATTACCGGAAAGGGCCCTATCTCCACCCTTAGTATGGGAGTGACAGTGGCAATTTTCTAGGCAGATGGAAATTGTCCTAGACAGAGTGATTTGTTGAAGAGGCTAGTGATTGGGGTGATGACCTGGTCCAATGCCAGGCTGAGGAGTCTGGGGTCCAAGGAGTCACTGCCAGTAGTGTTGCTTCTTAGGGCCTTGGTCAGATACGGTCTGACTTCATTGACAGTAACCCGGTGGAAGTGGAAAGATGTGTGTGAGGGAGCAGGGTCAGGAGAGTTGGGGGGTCAAAAATTTGCTAGGGAGTACAGAGCTAAGGTCAGTAAAGGATTTATTGAGATGGTTAGCAATGAGGGTAGGATCAGTAGCGATAATACCCTCAATATTGATTTGGAAGGTGGAGGAGAGCGTGTACCACCATTTAGTTGTTTGATGTTATCCCAGAAGGTTCTAGCATTCCCCCAGGACGAGGTGGGTGAGGGCCAATAATGATCGGCCTTTGCTTTGCGTATGGCCCAGGTAATGCTTATTTTGGGCAGCAGCATATGCCTGTCTGTCGCAGGCGCCAGCCTCGGTGGGCTGGGTGCCACAGGTTATCCCTTTATGCCTAAGGAGTTGGAGTAGGGAAGGAGTGACCCAGGGAGTATGCCGTGACCTTGGGACGAAGTTTGGTTAGGGGTGCTAAGATATCACAAGCTTTGTTAAACATTAAGGTGAAGAAGGCCAGGGCCGAATCAAGGTTGGGGGCGGTCTCAATGGGAGACCAGTCAACTTGGGCTAGAAGTTGCTTCAGGCCTCTCAGCCCACCTGGTCGCAACCGCCGCCGTAGGGTGGCCTGTGCAGTGGGTTTGGTTAGGGACATAATCCAACGGAAAAGAATAGGGGAGTGGTCACTGATTCCGTACTTACCGTAACAGTAGATCTGAAGATCTATTACCATGAGGATTATGCCGCTAAGCACTAGGACCCCAGAGAAAACTTTTAGCTAGTAGTCTTCAGCAGGGACCGCCCCCCCCCCATGTCAGCCAATGGTATAATGGAGGCGGTCCCCAGCCCTACTTCAGTTCTCCCGCCGAAGACCCGGCCCTAAAAGGGAAAAGGAGAACCTAGGAAGTTCTAAACCATGCAGAAAGAATACTAGGGAGAAGGTGGTAGGGAAAGCAATGCCTGCTGCAAGAGCTCTTTTTGAAGATCTACTGTTACAGTAAGTTCTTACTTTAGCTGTACAATCTTTCTTCACGTTGGAGCTCTTGCAACAGGCTATTACCATAAGGACTGAGTCCCAAGCAGTAAAAGAATGACAGATTGCTCCGGGTGGAGGCTAAAGAGAATCTGAAGCCCTTTTAAAGACACCAGGCCTGGGAGGATGGCAAGTTCAAAGCTGGTCCTGCGTCTGGAAGCAATATCCAGGCTGCAGTGCTTGACCAAGGTATAGACAGAACTCCATGTAGCAGCTGCACAGAGGTCGTCTGCCGACACATTTCTTAGCGAGGCAAAGGAGGTAGCTACTCCCCTGGTGAAGTGACCTTTTACCAGGCCCAGCAAAGGCTTGTCACACTTCTGATAACAGAAAACAATGCAGTTAACTAAACACTTAGAAAGGGTCTGCTCAGTAACTGGCACACCCTGAGATCTGGGAGCGAAGGAAACAATTGGTTGGCTTTCCAAACAGGACTAGTTTGATTAAGGTAGTAACGAAGAGTCATGTGAACATCCAGTGTATGCAATAATGTCTCCCTTCTGTTAGGATGCTCTGGATAATAAACAGGTAGGTGAATGTCCTGATTCAGGGTAAATTTGGGCACCACCTTTGGCAAGAATTTTGGATTAGTTTGCAAGGACACCCTCCTGTCCTTATGAAAAACTAAGTAGGGCTCTTTACACATCACAGCCTGGAGCTTGGAAATCCTCTGAACAGAAGTAACAGCAACCAAAAATAATGCTTTCCATGACAAAGCATAGTTCGTAGTCTGTGGCCAGTTCGGGGGGGGGGGGCAGAGTAAGTTTCTTTAACAGAAATAAAAGGTCCCAAGGAGGGACCAGGTCCTGAATGGGAGGTTTCATGTGAAGTATGCCCCACAGGAAGGTGAGGGACAAGTCCAGCTAGGCAAGGGTCTTACCCTCCACAGGCGCATGGTACACCAAAATGGCAGAGGTGTGCACCTTAATAGAGGAGTAACTCAGACCGGAATCAGATAAAGAGAGGAGATACTCTAGAACTGAGTTCCCTAGACAAGTAAAAGGGTTAAGGTGGAGGCGGAGGCCCAAAGGCAGAACCGCTTCCACGTCACAGTGTAGGTGGACCCAGTGGAAGGCTTTCTCGCAGCCACTAGGACATCTGCTACCCTGGGAGAAACCCTGAACCTGGAAATTGCTAAGTCTGCAGGAGCCACAAATGCAGGTGCAGAAACCTGAGGTCTGGATGGATTAGGGTGCCCCTGTCCTGAGAGAGCAAGTGAGAGCTCAGGGGTAAGGGGATTGGAGGTTCCACTGCTAACTGTTGGAGCAGAAGGAACCAGATCTGATGGGGGCCAATAAGGAGCAATGAGGATCATCTCTGCTCCTTCTTCCTGTAGTTTGAAAAGTACCCTCTGAAGAAGAGGGAAGGAAGGCATACAGAAACCTCCCTGTCCAACTGAGGGACAACACATCTCATCAGAAAGCACCAGGCCCTGGATCTAGTGAGCAGAAACTGGGCAATTTGGCATTGAGTGAGGACGCAAAAAGGTCCAACTCTGGCTGACCCCACCTGTCGAAGTGTCGGTCTGCAATAGATTGGAGTAGTTCCCACTCATGGGACTGTGATCGAGACTTGATTAAGCTGTCAGCCAAGAGGTTTTGGGCACCTGAAATATGCATGGCTGAGAGTTCCAGGTGGTGCTCCAGTGCCCAATAGCAAACCCTCATGGTTTCTCTGCAGAGAGGATATGAGTGGATGCCTCCCTGCTTGTTGACGTAAAAGATCACTGACATATTGTCTGTCTGGACTAGCAGGGGGTTGTGATAGGGTTGAATAGGACCCTGTCCCAGTTGTTATGGAAATAGTTTTAATGCAGGGATTTCTTCTACTCTTCCTTTCTTGTCTACTTCTCTGTCTGGTTGTGCAACCAAATTTTCTTGTGGGACCTTGGATTTGATCACCCTGACAGTCTCGCAATTATTTGCCCCTCTCTCTCTCAGTCTTCCCTTGCTGTTTGTCTTTTTCACCCTTACATACCTGCTGATATACAAATATATGCAAATCATTATGTGGAAAGGTAACTGATATTGGGATCCCTTTGTTTAGAAATTATAGAGTGTTAATTTTTTAAATGTATATAATTATAGTTTGAGATGATTGCAAAAAGCTACTGGAAACTCAAGAGGTTATCTGAGTGCAATTTTTAAGCCTTTTGCAGAAGAGTTGTGGAAAAGAGGCCTCAGCTCGGGCACACTGTGTTCCTGCCAGCACCTACCTGAAACATAAAAGAGCAATTTGGAAGATGCTTGTTAAGAATGGGGGGTTGGAAGGACTTATAAGAGCGAGCTGGAATTGCTTGCAAGTTGGACAGAGACTGAAGGAAAACTCTGATGGATCTCCTCTATTTCATTTTGCCTTTGTAAATAGTTATATTGAACAATTTTATTTTTTATGTTACTGCTAGTACAAATAAATATTTTGGGTGAATCCTACAACTGCTCCTGGTTTTCCTATGCTTCCTGACCTGTGCCTCGATGATAGGGATCTGGGAACAGGTCCATCTGAAATGCTTGTAAAGCACACAGGACTGCTCTCATCTCCAGAATGTTGGATGTGCATTGTCTGCTCCGAAGGGGACCAGGACCCTTGAGTCTGTCTGTCTGCTGAGTGGGCACCCCAGACCTGGCCCAGGCATCTATAGTGAGAACTTGCCTTGGGGGCTCTTTTCTGAAGGGGACTCACTTGGCCAAATTGAATGGCCATCCACCATGTCAGAGTTTGACGTACTGGATCCGAGACCATGACCGGTAGTTCCAGGTCGTCGGAACGTTGGTCGCACTGCACCCTGTGTGTTCACTGAGGAACCCTCGTGCAACTGAACCAGGGAAATGGTTGGGATGGCAGTTGCCATATAACCCAAAAGTCTCAGGAAAGCTCTGGTGAAGACTTGCGTGACAAAGTCAGCAACTGGGCCGGAGACTGAAGGGATCTGCCCGGTCTGAGGGCAGAAAGGCCTTGCTCTGAACTGTATCCAGAATTGCCCCGATATACTGGAGTCTCTGACTGGGCCATGGGGATGACTTCGGCAGGTTCAGGGTAACTCCCAGCTCTCTGAAGAGGGTAAAGGCGTCTTCGAGAGAGCTGAGCAGTTGGGTCCTTGTGGGCGTCATCAGAAGCCAGCCTTCTAGGTAAAGGAAGATGTAGTGGCCTTGTCTCCTCAGGGCTGCAGCAACCACTGCTAGGCACTTGGTAAAGACCCTGGGAGCTGAGGACTGGCCGAACGGCAGTGCTCAGAACTGGTAATGATGCCCTTGAAGGAGGAAGTGCAGGTATCTTTTGTAGGGTTGGAACACTAGGATGTCAAGATACACGTCCTGCACGTCCAGACAGCAGAGCCAATCCCCTTGGTGAAGGAGAGGGATTAGGCCTGGATGGGTGATCATTCTGAACCGCTTGTACTCGATGTAATTGGTCAGATGGCTTAGGTCCAAATGGGCCGTAGATCCCCAGACTTTCTGGGTACAAGGAAGAAGTGGGAGTAGAATCTCTGACCCCTTTTACTTAGGGGAACTGGCTCTATGGCCCTCTTTTGAAGCAGCGCCTGGATTTCCCCTTCTATCAGGGTGATGTAAGACTGAGGGTAGTGGTAGGACACTGAAGGATTGTCTGGGGGTCTCTCCAGAAATTCCAGAGTATAATCACTCTCTATAATCTGAAGCACTCATTTGTCAGCTGTGATTCTGCTCCAGTGCGCGAGGTAGAGGGAGAAGTGACCCCACCCACTACCTCTCCCAGAGACTCTGCTGAGGGAGGGGATCTGGCAGCACGCCAAGCTGTGGCCCCAGGGGTTAGCAGAGCAGCCTGGGAGGGTCTGGCGGTTCTTGAGGCAGAAGAACCTGTGGTCTGGGAGGTGGCTTTACGTTTAATGCCTCCTTTCTGCTGTAGCTGGCCGCGGTGCTGCTGCTGCTGCTGCTGACCTGACAGTTTACGAAAGGGCTGCTTGCGAAAAGGTTCTGGTTGGCCTTATACATTCTTTGGACAGACCAGATAGCCTTGCCCGAGTCTTGGAGATACATAGACACTTTATACATTCTTTGGATAGCCCAGATAGCTTTGCCCAAGATCGTGGAGTTACACAGATATATAGACACTGTCGGCAGATAAGGGCCTATGGCCCACCCAGTTTGCCCATTAATAGCTTTTTAGCCTCACCTCTGAACAAAACAGACCCTTTGAAAGGGAGATCCATAATTCCGGCTTAGAGGTCCTGCATGAAACCTGAGATCCTAAGCTATGAATGCCTAAGGTAGATACCAGTGGCGATTGCCCAGGCAGATGTGTCAGCAGTGTCATATGATGCACGTCGCATGTACGTGCCAACGTCCGAGCCCGATTTAAGTAAATCTAAAAGCTCTGCTTTCTGTGGATCATCTGGCAGAGCATTAGCCAGTTCTACACTTTCTTCCCCACAGGGCATTCTGGTACTGCACCATGTGTGTGAAAAAGTTAAGAGATCTGATGGAGCACGTGGTGGAAGGATACACCTTTTTGCACTACTGGTCCAGATGCTTAGATTCTGGATCAGGGGGCTGGTTACTCAGGTGTTTAGGCTTCTTGGACCTGTTGTGGGCCGCTGTAATGACCAATGAGTCTGCTTGTAGGGTGTTCCACCAAAAAAGGCTCATCCCTGGGTGCCCTATAGAGTCTGTCTGACTTCTCAGACATGGCAGAAGAAGTGGAGGGATGTTTCCAGGTAATTCTGGTAAGGTCCTGGAAAGTGTCCACCAAAAGGGGCATCACCAAGGGTTTGGGCTCCTTTTGTCTGAGGTATTTGGCTAACCTGCACCTCTTTGGGTCCAAATCCTCAGTCTCCCAGCCACTGTTGGCTTGGATGTGCCTCAAAACATCCACAAAGTTTGGATAGTCAGGAGGCGATCTAGGGGTGTCTTTATTGTCTGGAGAAGGAGGACGACCCCTTTGTTCTGAGCTTCTGGAAGATGGGGACAAGCTCTGGCTTGAGTCTTCAGAACTGGAGGAAGAGGAGGAGGTGGTCTCATGTCGGCATCTGTCCGCCGAATGGAATGGTGCCGATGATGGCCTTAAGACCAGGAGAAGGAACGCCTTCCCTTCTTGCCTTTATATTTGGGCCTTCCCCTATGCCCTTCATCAGGGTTGGGGGAGGGGCTCCTAGGCGGAGGAGATGCCTCCCTGGGCTCTCGAAGGGGAGCCACCTTAACTGGTTCAGCAGGCTTGGGTGATACCAGGTCCCCTTTGATCTCATTCCCCTAAAATCTAAAAAGATCTTTTACCTCACTGAGGGGATTTTGAGAGCCCAAGGGACCCGCCGGTACCTGTGGCTGGGGGACAGCTGGCGTCAGGGGGTTGGCATTGGGAAACCCGGCATCGGGTCTTTCGGCACAGGAGCCATGGATGTCCAGTCCTCCGTCAAGTGTGGGAGAAACATTCATGTCCACTGGCGAAGCAGGAGGGTCCGGCAACAGTGGTAGTGTCATTGGTCTGGACGCTGAGGAACCCGACGTCGAGCGGACAGGCGTCTGATGGCGGTCAGGAAACACAGCCATCGATGGCTTGGCCAGAGTAAAAGGTGAGGACATCGAAGTCTGGGTCAGAAGCATCACTGCAGCCTAGTTGGTGGATGCATGATTCTGGTGACAGGGGCCTGGTCCATAGACGTGGCGTCAGAGTCCGATGCCGAGGCCAGACGGATGACAGGTATAGACCCACAGCCCAGCTAGTGACTGGCCGCACCACCTGAAGAGGTCAAGGACATAGGGATGGCCTTAACCCTCAGGGGTTACAGGGCCTGGACCGAAGTCCCAGATCCTGACGACCCCCCACCTGTCACCAGCACCAGGGCAGAAGGTTAGTCCACTGACTGCCCAGAAGAAGTGAGGGCAGACCGGGAGAGTGGTCCAACCTCCTGTGGGAGGAGGAATCGGAGACAGTCTTCTTAAGTGGAGACTGGGAACGGGAGCGGGTCCAGGCTTTCTCTTTCTCCTTGTCCTGGGACTTGTGCTTCCCTAATGATTTCTTCTTCTCTCTGTGAGTCATGGAAGCTGAGGAGGAAGAAGGAGAATGGCTCTTCCCTGAGGATTGATTCTGCATGGCGGCTAGCTATTTCTCAAGGAGGTGTGCCTTGAGAGCCTTCTGGTGGTAGATCCTCATCCTCTGGTTGAAAGCTTTGCAGTGCTGGCAGGCCTGAGTGTCATGGTCCGGGCCTAGACAGAGGAGGCAGGCCCATCTGGCTGTCTTTCAATGGGATTTGCTTGCCAAACGGGCACTTAGAAGTCCGCCGCTTGATGGAGGAAGTCAAGGAAGATGACATGCAGAAGAAGGGGCAATTTAAACAAATTATTTACTACAAAAATAAAGAAAAGTGAAGAAACGAGCAATGGCGGTCGACTGTAGCAGGAAGGCATCTGTGGAGCCGATGTGAACAGGTTGATGGTGGGAAAAGTACTGAGGTGGGGCTGGGGACTGCTCCCTTTATACCACTAGCTGATGTCAGGCGGGCTGACGTTGGGGGGGGGGGGGTGCAGCCCCCACAGAAGGCTGCTAGCTAGAAGTTTTCTGCGGGGTCTTAGTGCCTGGTGGCATATTACTTATGGTAACAGCCTTGTGCAAGAGCTCCACCTCGAGGAAAGATGGTGAATTATTTAAAACCATAGCTCAAGAAATAACACAAATGGCGGGGTTCCCCATTCAAATGGATCCTATAGTGGGATTGTTTGGTATGTCTCCAGGAGAGGCAGGAGAGTAGGAGCAACTTCCACTGTGGATCAGAATAATGTTGGTGATGGCCAGACATTGTATCCAAAATACCTGGGTTAGCCATGTAGTCCCTACCAACCTTCAATGGCGCCAACTAGTGCTACAGAATCTGGCTTTGGAAAGGTTGTCATTGACACTGAGTGATAGGCAGGATACATTTTATAGGGAATGGGCCCCTTTCCTGGCAACATTAAATAACGAAGAGTTGATTATCTTGGATATAGAGGGAGTTTTTGGGGCCTCCCCATGCCTCATCGCCTGGTTGCCTCATTGTTATATTACTGTCTCAGTGAGAGGATATGATAGTTAAAGGGTTCACTAAAGACAACTGTGAACACATGGAATTAAATGAGAAGAGGAAATTAATGATGAGAAACCTCAGAATGTAATAACAATGAACTGTGAGATGCATTTGTTTGTATGTCTGTATGTTATTGCGTAATGTCGTTGATTCTTCTATAAAACCAATAAACAAATTATACAAAAAAAAAAACCCATAGCTCAACAGCCGTAAAGTTGACAATAAACCAGCACTTGCAGAATCAATGATCATGAAGGTCTCTGTTTTTGTTGGTAAATTTTGACTGTAGTTCTCCCTTTAAGTAGCAACACACACATCAGGTGTGAAAAAACCTCATATCAAACAGTTGTACATTAGCTGATATAAACTCCATCTCCATACAGTAATACACTTACTGTATTTATATATCAACATATAATGTTGTTACAGTTTCCATATATCGATATTTATAAATGTGTGTTGGTTTTAAAGAGACTCATCAAGATATACAACTGCACCATAGCCATCGGTTCCTTGCCGCCACGGGATCACAATAAAATGAAGATTTCCTCAAAGTTTTAAATAATTAATTAGATCCATCACTCATAAAATGTAAAACCCGGGTCCCAAGGACTACCCAGTTGTTTGCTGCCGCCCAGCTCTGCCTGTGCTCTGGTAGTTGAGAGATGCCAGAGGAGGCTAGGCGCTCCATTATATTCACACTGCGCAGCTTTTCTATCAATTTTAAATGATCTCGCAATACTTGGCAGTGAAACGGGCACTATATCATTTAAAAAGATAGAAAAGCTGCTGCCCATTGCATATAATGGAGTAGCCCGCGCCTCACTGGTATCTCGTCAGCACGCTAGTAAGCGCAAGGCAGAAAAAACAGGAAGTCCTTGGGACCTGGTTTTCGCCTTTTTGTGAGTGATGGATCTATTTACTTATTTAAACCTTTTAAGAAATATCCACTTTATTGTGATCCTGTGGCAGCAAGGCATGGATGGCTATGGTGCAGGGGCTCACTGAGTTATACTGGCGAGTCTTTCTAAAAAAAACATGCATTTTAGAACCACTGTTTTAAAACCATACTAATTTCCGGTTCTCCTTCAGTAAATCTGATGTGGAACTGTGCTGGTTTTAGCCTTCTAACCCTTAATCTTAAACCCTGGATGGCGATGCATGCATTTTACTCTCTCCTCTAGCATACCATAGTTTTCCTTGCTTTTGCAGGCAAATGCTGAAAGATAATCAGTGAATAGTACTGAAAATAAAACTGTCCCATAATCTTCATAAGACTACCTTTCCTCCATTTGTTTCATTGCAGATATCATCTGTTTTGTTTTTTCTTCCAAACAGGTGATTGTCTCACTCTTCTGCTGTATAAGGCTTTCAGAATTCTGCAGGAACAAGGGTACACAAGGGAACTCATGATCAACAGTAACATATAAGCAATACCCTTTGCAGAGTCAAAAGAGCAAATAGCGCTGCTACACAGTTTTGGGAACTGGACAGCAAGCCTATGGTCACGTACTGAATCATCTTGCAAACGTTTCTGGGTGCCTTATTACACACTGAAATGTTTGGAGATGAAGCATCTGCTGCACAATGTCAGAATTTTGCACAAACTGCTCTCAGCACAGAATGGAAAGCAAATTTACAAACTTTCATGTTCACCTTCAATAAAACAAAGTCATGTGCACTATTTCCAAAACCTAGTGAATAGCTACTTTACGCTATGAAAACAGGTGTCTCCCAAAAACACTGGCCTTTACAAAACCTTGCATGTGATTCTTTTTATTATGTTAACAGTATAGTCTGAAACACAGTTTAACAAGATCAATATAATGTGTTATTTCTTTGGACCACATGTTTGGTAATTCTAATTATAAAATGGGTACAGATGATCCTGTTTCCTGATTGGTGGAGAAAGTTCCAAAGCAGAGTGGTTCAGGAACAGTAATCACACTGATAATTGTTTTTCCTTGCAGTGGACCCATTTTATAAGCACAATAAAACACTTCAGGGTGTGGGACACTATTCCCGAACTGCACTTCTAGGTATCTGAAGGCACTCAGCACAAGTGCCTCATGCCTCACAACGCATCTGGGCATGTGGTTCAAGAAAAGTAACCCACACCCTGACATGTGTTACTACTTACTAAATGCATGGATTCTAAAATCTGTTGTGAGAACAACTCAACAAAGACTGTACATATGCATTCAGGGTATACACATTTGGTCAGCATGAACCTAAGTTTTTATAAAATGTCAGAGAGAAACTTTAGAGAATTGTTTGTGGCTGTATTGGTCCTTGTACATAAAGAAGAACAAAGTGGGTGATTTGATAACTTTTATTGGACTAACAAGAGATTTACAAAACACAAGCTTTCAAGTTACATAGAGCCCTTCATCAGGCAATGGCAGAATCTTCAAAGAAACTTAAATACACTGGGTAGAACTGATAAACTTTTACACATAGGTGTGACAGAAAAGTTCTGTTGATAAGGAAATAAATAATTGGATATGTGCAAAAACAAAAACAAACAAACAAAAAAAGTATTTGAAATCCTAGGTGGTTATAAATTAGATTAGAAAAGTAGGCTTCTCTCCATGGATGGAATGTGACTGCAGGAGGCCTATACATTTTTAAATGCTTGTGCTCTAAGAGCCTCCCTAAAGACAGACGTGTGCGCACGCGCGCATGTGTGTGTGTGTGTGAGAGCTAAAAAGCACTTATGTATATATCTATGCTGCATAAACACACATATCAACTAGAACACAGCAGAACACACAGTATGATCAAACATATAAATAGAATCATGTCAAATGTAAGAGGCGATGTATATATATGTACAGGAAATACACATGCACCTGAAGCAAGAGAAAGGCAGTTGTCAGCTTAAATTTTGTATTAGATCATGAAATTATGGTCTACATTCAGTCCATTATTTTTAGTGTTAGGAAGAAAAGTAAGCCTGAGCTCATAAGCCCGCCTTTCATGTGTATTTCTGAAGTGTCCTTTGAGAACCAGGGCAGAGAGGTCAGAGGTGGAGTGATCACGCTGAGAGAAATGTTGCCCCATTGTTTTTTCAGTGTTTTTCTCCCTCACGCCATGCTTGTGTAAGTTCATTTGGGTTCAAAGGGGTTGCCCGGTTCCACCACATAGCCTGTACATTGACTTGCACTGGATGTAATGGACAACATTATGGGTTCCACATGTTTAACTCCCCTATGAATTGCTTGTTTTGGGGGTGTTGATAAAGTCTGATGTGGAAATGTGCTCACATGTTTTACATTTAGAAGCACTGCAGGGTTTCGTGACTCCTTATGTTCTGTTGTTCGGGTCAGGTATAAATTTGCTTCTGATAATCAGGTTAGATAAGTTAGGTGGTTGGTTGAAAGACAGTAAAGGTGGTTTGGAAAATACCTTTCAATGTGTCATCCTCACTGAATATTGGTTGCAGGACCTTAATTTTTCATAGGTGCTCTTGATCAGGGTTGTATGCAACAACCCAAGGTGTCTGGTTGATGGTGGTCTGTTATTTATGCTGTAGTAGTAGTTCTTGTGTCATAAGCTTGACATGTTCCACAGCTCTGTCAATTTCCCTAGAGGACTGTCCCTGTTCAGTAAATGTTTTTTTCAGTGTGACAAGGTGTTTATCCTTGTTCTCCTCACTTGAACAGATGCGGTGTTATCGAAGTGCTTGGCTGTACATTACAGATATTTTAGTGTGTCTAGGGTGATTGCTGTTTTTGTGTAGTTATCTCTGCCTGTCTGTTGGTTTCCTGTAGATACAGGCCTGTAAGGTTCTATCTTTGATGGTAACTATGGTGTCAAGGAAATTGATGCTGATGTCACAGTACTCCAGGGAAAGTTTAATGGATGGGTGGAAGATGTTAATGTTCCTGATGAAATTCTTTGAGTGTGCAAGTACCTTCTGTCCAAATTTAAGTATGCAAATTGTTTGATTCTATATTGTGTCAGGAAATCCTCTTCTAAACTGGCCATGAAAAGGCTGGCATATTATGGAGCCATTCTCGTGCCCATTGCTGTTCCCATAGTTTAAAGATGATGTTTGCTGTTGAAACTGAAGTTGTGGGTCAGAACAAATTCGATAAGCTTGGCAATGAACTTTGGGTGGATGTTGTGGTGCTGTCCTTTCTCTTGTAGGTATTTACGGCAATCTGAAATTCCATCAGTACGTGGGATATTGGCATAGAAGGAGTTCATGTCCATCATGGCTAAGATGGTATTAGGCAGTAAATCTCTAAGAGCAGAAACTTTATGCAAGAAGTGTGTAGTGTCCTGAATATAGCTACCTCTTTCTATAACAAGTGGTTTTAAAATGGTCTCTATAAATCCAGAGATCCCTTCTGTCAGAGTACCATTGCCAGATACTGTAGGTTTCCCAGGATTCCCAGGTTTATGGATCTTGGGCAGCATGTAGAATGTACCTGGCTTAGGTTCACCAGGGATGACATCAGCTGTTTTGTCTTGGACATGCTTAGGAAATGATTTAATAATGTCCCATAGTTATTTGGTGTATTGTGCAGTCAGATCACTAGCCAGTTCCCCGTACTAGATGTGATCTGTTGTCTTTTTGCTTCATTAACATAATCTTCATGGTTTAAGATCACAACTGCAGAACCTTTGTTAGCTTTCTTGATAACACTCTTATTGCTGGATTTCAGCGACTGTATTGTTCTCCCTTCTAATGGGGAGAGGTTGTGGTAGATTTGTTCTTGCTTGTTAAAGGATCTGGCAGTTGATTCTCTGATGAAAACTTTGAATACAAGTGTTCAGTTTGATACTGCGTCCACTTGGTGTGGGGGAGGGGTGAGATCAGATTATTTATTTTTCCCTTCTGGAGTGCTGATGTCTGGAGTTTCTTCTTTGTTTTGAAAAAAATATTTTAGTCACAGCTGACAGAAGTATTCTTCTAGTTCACCAGAGCCGCATTTTTTCAAGGTCCTTTGTTGGGCAGAATGAAAGCCCCTTAGGGAGTACAGATAATTCTGCAATTGTCATTGTGCAGTTGGATAAATTGATGAGAAGTTCAGCTGCATTACTTTTCTTTTTTATGTTACTCTCTTCCTCTGTTCTACTGCTGTAAACTGCTGTAAAACATTTACTGAACAGAGACACTCCTCTAGACATAAATTGACAGAGCTGTGGAATGTGCCACGTATACCAAGAGAACAACTCCAACAATGTAAAGAAAAGACCACCACCAACTGGACATCTTGGTTGTTACATACAACCCTGATCTGGAGCCCCTATGAAAAATTATTAAGGACCTACAACCAATATTCAGTAAGGATGACACCTTGAAATGTATTTTTCAGGAACCACCTGCTGAGACAGAGAGAGAGAAAGCAGCCAAAGCTTCCTTAAATCAAGGAGGTTATTTACTAGACTACACTGAACTGCATTACTTCTTTTTGGACCTGTGTAAGTAACTAGTACTGATTCTCTGTTTCTGGGGTTGACTTTTCTTAGTTTAACTTTAATTTGCCAGGGAGGAACTGTAGCTGGGAGATTTTTGCAGTCATTTGTGACTAGACCTGTTACTTAACCTCTGTGAAATAGGCATCTGAAAAGAAGGTAGGCACTCCCCGGGGTGGAGGGTCAAAGTTGTAGTTGATTGTTTCTGGAGGGCACAGGTTTACTCCCATCTGCCCTGCCCTCACCCCACCCACCCCAAGCACGACTTCCTTTATAGCAGGGTTCTGACATCACTTCCCCAAAACTGTTAACAACATACACCTGTTCATATCCTTAAAGGCATAGCACACTGAACAGGGGGTAGATACACTCACAAGCTTGCACAAACTAAAACAAGAAAAGAAAAAGAAAAAAAAGCATCTCTAACAGGAAGGGACACAGACATGTGGGGAGTGGTGCAATGCACTGACTGTGGAGCAGCAGTCTTCCGGGACACATTCTGGATACTGCGCTGCTGCCCTATTTTCAGGTACCTCTCTGGTCTGAGGGAGGAGACTGTTGGTCTTCATGCTGACCTGGCAAGGATTCAGGAAACCTGCTCCCTCACCCAGGGACCACCCAGGCCACCGCCACTACCTCAGAGGTTGCCAAGAAAGAGGAGTGGTTGGACCACGGTGGGCTCAGAGAGGTTGAAGGTGGTGGAACAGAGGCGCATCCCTCCAGTTGTGCCTCTCCACAATTCATTCGCCACTCTGGCGGGCATGGTTCCTCTATGGAGGCACCCGCAGTGGTGACCAAGGAGGATGCTGGGCAACTCCACAATGGAGACCCACAGGAGGGTGGCACAGGACCCCACAGGGGAAGGAAACAACTCCTGGTGGGGGACACAATTGTTATGGGGGGTAGAACTGCGGAGGGAGGGGAAAGGGAGGTAAGGTGCCTGCCTGGCACCATGGCTTGGAAGGACAGGAAATGAATCCTCAGGATCATGGAAGCAGCTGCAAGGTGGAGTGAGCTGGATGTCATTATCCACCTAGGGACAAATGACATGGCTGAGAATGGGATCAGAGCAGTGCAACAGGAGTTTGTGGAGTTGTGGAGGGGCCTTATATAAGTAGCATGCACTGTAACTTTCTCGGAAGTGCTTCATGTCTATGGCACGGATGAGGCTAAGGTACGCCGCACCATGGGATTCAATGACTGGTTGAAAAACTGGTGCAGAGCTCAGGAATTTGGCTTCATTGGGGACTGGGGCTCCACCTGGAGGGATGCAGACCTATACTGGGGCGATGGTCTGCATCTATCTAGGAGGGGAACCAGGATCCTAGGTGATAGGTTTAAATGCTTCATTGGCAAGCATTTAAACTAGCCAAAGGGGGAGACACTGAAAAGGAGAAGGGAAATCCTAGACCCGACCCCCCCCCCAAAATGAGGGTAGTTAGTGAGGTAAACACCAAGACAGAGCAGTCGATAGGAAGAAGGGCAGGGGTAAATGGAGAAAAAGACAAAGGCAGTAAGGACAGGGCTGGGGCAAAAAGAAATAGCCATAAAAAAAATGGTGGGTAATGAGCACCAATGCCCGTAGTCTAGGTAAAAAGCTCCCCGAAATGGTGGCCTTGATGGAAGAGGGATGCCTGGATATCATGGCAGTCACAGAAACATGGTACACAGAGAACCATGACTGGGATGTCAACATACCAGGGTACACAATCTACAGGAGGGACAGGGAGGGAAGAAGAGGAGGAGGAGTAGCTCTCTATGTCAGGGAAGGGATCAAAGCAACACGACTAAAGGGTAAACAGGGAGGAGAGGAGGCACTGTGGGTCACCCTGGAGACTGGAAATGGCAACACAATCCGCACAGGGGCTGTATACAGACCCGCGTCTCAGGGGGAGGAAATGGACAAGGAAATGATGCCTTAGGATGGCAGAGAAAAAGGAGATCTTGCTGATGGGGGACCTGAATATGCCAGATGTTAAATGGACCACCTTTGCTGCAGCCACATCCAAGAGCAGGGCCATTCTCGATGCCTACAGGGGACATGCCTCAGACAGGTAGTTTTGGAACCCATTCAGGAGGGAGCAATCTTAAACCCCGTACTCTTAAATGGGAACGGCGAGAGGATCTCTGATCTTGAAGTGGGTAGCCATCTGGGAACAAGCGACCACCAAACAGTGTGATTCATGATAAACGTAGCTGTAGAGTCAAGCCATACAAAAGTGAGGGTACTGGACTTCAGGAGGGCTGATTTTGTCAAAATGGGAGAGTGCCTCAGAAAAGCACCAGCAAACAGGCAAGAAGGTGGGGTGCAGCAACAATGGGGAAACGTAAAAACCGCCATCAGAGAGGCAACAAGCCTTTGTGTGAAGCAAATCAAAACGAAAGAAAAAACCCACTATGGTTCTCAAAAGAAGTGGCAGGGAAGGTTAGGGAAAAAAAGATGGCATTCAGGAAGTATAAGGAAACACAGAAGGTGCAGGACAGAGAACAGTACCAGTTAAAGCAGAAGGAAGCAGGGAAGGTAGTCAGAATAGCAAAGGCCCAAACTGAAGAAAAGATAGCCAACTCAGTTAAGAAGGGGGATAAAACCTTTTATAGGTACACTAGGGAACAAAGAAAGACTAAGGCAGGGATACTGAGGCTGAATAAAGAGGAAGGGCCGGTCCTTTTTAACGTCTTTATAAGTGACACTGCAGAGGACTGGAAGGAAAAGTATGTCTCTCTGCAGATGACACAAATAACTTCAACAGGGTTGATACGCAAGGTGGGGTGGAAAGGAAGAAAAGGGACTTGGCAAGGTTGGAGGAATGGTCAAATGTATGGCAGCTTAGATTCAACACAAAGAAATGCAAAGTAATGTAGCTGGGAAACAAAAACCCAAGGGAAGAGTACACAATAGGGGGTGAGATACAGACAATAACAAAAATGGAAAGGGACCTGGGGGTAGTCATATCAGACGACCTAAAGGTGGGCAGCAATGTGAGAAGGCAGTAAAGAGAGCTGGGTGGATACTGGGATGCATAGGGAGAGGCATCATCAGCAGAAAACAGGAAGTTGTTGGCCCTCTATACAGACAGTTGGTAAGACCACATCTGGAGTATTGTGTACAGTTCTGGAGACCCAATCTCCTCAAAGACAGACAGGGTGGAGGCTGCCCAGAGGAGGGCAACCAAAATGGTGCAGGGTCTGCACCGGAAGACATATGAAGAAAGACTAAAGGAGCTTAATATGTATAGCCTCAAGGAAAGGAGGGAGAGGAAGACATGCTAGAAACTTTCAAATACCTCAAGGGAATCAACAAAGTCCAAGAGGGTAGCATCTTTCAGAAAGAGAGATGTGCAAGAACAAGGGGGCACAATTTGAAGATAGAAGAAGGACGGCTCAGAGGTAATGTGAGGAAGTATTTCTTCACAAAGAGGGTTGTAGATGCATGGAACAGCCTTCCTGAGGAGGTCGTAGAGTCCAAAAACAGTGGGGAATTCAAGAATGCATGGGACAGACAAAGGCGATTCTAGGGGAGGAGGAAGTAGGCTGTTGGTTAACTAGGATCTGCAGCTTACCCGTTACGTAGAGAAACGGGCAGACTAGGTGGGCCAAGCGGTCCTTATCTGCCATCAAATTCTATGTTTCACCTTTAAGTCTTTCAAACCACCACCTAACTTATCCAACCCGATGGTCAGGAGCAAACTTATACTTAACCAAAACAACAGAACACTAGGAGGAATTAAACCCTGCAATATTACTAAATGTAAAACGTGAGCACATTTCCACTTCAGACTATCAACACCACCAAAACAAGCAATTCAAGATACAGGAGAGTTATACATGTGCAACCCAGAATACTGTTTATTACATTCAGTGCAAGAAGTGTCAACATACAGGCTATGTGTGGGAAACCCCTTTGAACCTGAATGAACTCACACAGGCATGACAAAGGAGAAAAAACTGAAGAAAACAATGGGACAACATTTCTCTCAGTATGAACACTCCATCTCTGACCTCGTTCTCAGAGGATACTTCAGAAATACACAAGAATGGTGAGCTTATGAGCTCAGGCTTACTTTTCTTCCTAACACTAAAAATAATGGACTGAATATAGACCTTCGTTTCATGACCGATTACAAAATTTAAACTGACAACTGCCTTTCTCTTGCTTTTGGGTGTATGTGCATTTCCTGTGCATATATTTATATACATTATCTCTTACAAATGATACATATTTTTAGTGTGTCTTATACATTAAGGCAAGGCAAATTTTATTTTTATGGTGCCCAGTCCCGGAGACTCTGGGCACCTAACAACAGAACACTATAAAACAGCAGTTAAATATTAAAACAGAACACACCAGAAGGTATAACTACAATCCTAAAAACTACTACTCAGAGGGAGACAGATTTATACTTTCCCTAAAGCAGTTGAGGATTGGTCAAATTGTCATCAGCGAAGGCCAGGTGGAAGAGGTGGGCCTTTAGCCTCTGCTTAAACACCTTGATGGAGGGGAGCCTCCCAGACTGCAGGTGGTAGAGTGTTCCACAGGGATGGCCTGGTGACACTAAAAGCACCGTCACCCAATGTCTTGAGCCGAACCCTGGGAACAACCAGGAGGCCCCTTGAAAAGGAGCAGAGGGAGTGGACAGAGGTGGCCGATGTAAGGAGCTCCAACAGGTAGCCAGGTCCAGTCCGGATCGTGCCTTAAAGGTGAGCAAACCCACCTTGATGAGGACCATTCACCTGACAGGCAGCCAGTGCGGAGCCCGTAGAACCAGGGTCACATGGCTGGATCTGGACAGGCCAGTCAGAAACCGGGCTGCTGCATTCTGCACTAGGTGCAGCTTGCCAAAGGTCACTCCCATGACCCTGAAGTATAGAGCATTACAGTAGTCAAGCCCAGAGGTGACGAATGCATGCACTAGTGTTGGCAGGTCTTTGGGCGGAATGAGGTGCATGATCCTGGCAATGTTCCTCAAGTAGTAAAAAACACTTTTGACAACAGAAGACACCTGTCCCTCAAGTGTCAATCTGCTGTCCAGGATCATGCCAAGATTTCGCACCCTAGGGAGGCTACCAATGGAGCAGACCCCAGAAACAGTCCTGTGGCAGCTCCAGGAGCACTCCCATCATGCCTGAAACCCGGCTCGGTCACCAGCACCTGTCTTATCAGGGTTCAGTCACAACCAGATGGAGGACATCCAGCCATAGATTTTTGCCAAGCAGTTAAGCATGTCTACAGCATCGGATGTTTCAGGGGCAAATGACAAATACAGTTGTGTGCCATCTGCATAACAGTGAAACTCCACATTGAACTGCCGAATGATCTCGCCAAGGGGTTGCATGTACACTGTGAATAACATTGGCGACAAGATCGAGCCCTGGGGTACTCCGCACGAAAGGGGCATGGGGAGAAGGAGAAATTCCCCATCACTACCCGCTGCACCCTGTCACAGAGGTTGGACTCAAACCATTCGATAACAACACCAGCAGGTTCACAGTGCTCGCAGAGCTGATCAAGAAGCACCAGATGATCCACAGTGTCACAGGCCGAGGAGAGATCAAGGAGAACAAGAATTGACTTGTCTCCTCTATCTCTAGCCCTGGGCAAGTCATTATGCACCCTAACTAATCTTGTTTCAGCGCTATGCCTGGCCTAAAACCTAACTGTAATGGCTCACAGATATCAAAGGACATGAGGTGATCCTCAAGCTGTTGCTCCACAAGTTTCTCAACAACCTTGCTCAAAAATGGAAGGTTGGAGATAGGATGATAATTCGCCAGGACATTGGCTCGAGAGAGAGTTTCTTCAGGAGGGGTCTCTCTAGAGCCTCTTTCAAGGCCACTGGGAAGACCCCCTCTGACATCAAGCACCGGGAAATCCTGGCGCACACGGACCAACAGTCCCGGCACATCTCATTAAGAAATGAGTCTGGGTTGGGTCCAGTTCACAATATGTGTGCTTTAGTTCCATGATCACCTCAATTACCTGGGCCACCTCCATAGGTTTAAACTCCTCCCAGACTCAGAGTGCATCAATTCCTCCCAGTCCAACCACTGTGAGGCAGAGATTGCCTCTCTGAGGGAACCCCTGACTGGATCAATGACACTCTGTCACAGAAAAAGAGCAAACTCTTCACAGAGTAGTTGAAAAATACTTTTTCAGCTGTAGACTGTTCAGGCAGCAGTTCTACCAAGATCGGTAGACATGCTGGAGTCGGCCGAGCCACGACCGTTTTGGTCAGCTCCGTCACTGGAAACGGCATTGGCCTTTTGGGTGATGGCTGGCATAGAAACCAGAGTGTGTTTAGCTCCCGTAAGCACCAATTGTTGCCACATCAAATCTTCGTACCATCGAATCAATTTGCACCAAAGTCTCACCTCACCTGAAGAGGACGAGGACGAAGAATAGCAGTGGCGCCACTTCCTGTGATGCTGAGAGTGGGAGCGATGATGTCGGCAGGACCAGCTCGACCCACGGGAGGAGGACCGAGACCTCTACCACCAGGAGGACCAGCGGCAGGGCTCACAGGGAATCTGTGAGCGCCAAGGCTCCTCCTGGTCATGTCCGGGACCAGAGACGGCGGGTCAGCGGACTGATCCATCCCTCCAATGGTCTGTGTCAGGACCAGAGTCCTGGACAAGGAAGTGTCAGCCTCTTCGGTCAACAACTGGTCAGTCTCGGCTGGGACCTCAACCGGCATCTTGGCCGGCAGGCCCAATGTGGTTACCGTGGAGCCAGCAGCAACAGCTGAAGATCTGACTGAAGCGCGGGAATCTGAGGCCCTCGACTGAGAGCACTCCTGATCCCATGATCGATGAGTCCTCTTTTTCCTTTTTGGACTCGTGCCCAGAGGATCCCTGTCCAAGGCTTGGCACAGACTGGCACAATTCTTTGAAGGAGCCAGTAAAAGTTGAGCCCTGCTGAAGCAGCACAAAGCCGGATGCCAAAGAGGAGTGAGAGACAGCCTGGGCGCCTCCTCTTCAAAGCGCATCACGCAGTTGTTCACAAACCCTGCGTCACGCAGATCACCAAGTGGGTGTCCTTAGATTTGACCGGCGGGATCCGATGCCCCAGGCAGTCTAATTTAAGGTGAGTGAAGCGGTTCTCCAGAACTTTCAGGTGAAAAGAATGACACAAGTTGCAAGCCTAGGGTCGTGATCGTGCCCCAGGCAGTAAACGCACATGGCGTTCAGGACGGTCCTGGACTTCTTCTGCCAGCAAGGGCACCAGCAGAACCCAGGAACAGACTTATTGTCTATAGCAGTCATGATCGAGATCGAGCTGAAGATGACCATGTAAGAGTTTTGTTAAGGTTTTGAAAGGAAATCCGAAGATTTAAGCGCTAGGGCCTATTCAATGTGGGAGCGATAAGGAGGGAACCTGCTTCTTCCTGCAGAAAGGAAGATCTGGCGTCATGGGGTGGAGCCGAGGGAGTTACCACACGGGTGGGTGGGAGGAGCCAGCTTGATGACTTTCCGGCATCATCTTAAAGGGAAAGGACACTACAGATTACTCACCTGTAACCGTAGTTCTAGGAGTGGTATACAGTTCACATCTACACTCTAGCAGTTCCACTGGAACTGCTGATTCATCAGACGATTCGAAGCCAAGATCCTCCCACCACCCTGATGGTATAGCCACTGACTCTACCGCATGATGTCAAATCTTGCATGCAGGAAGCAGGGATCTGGGTGCCACACTAGTGTATACCACTCCTATAAAGTACAGTTACGTAAGAACTTACCGTAACAGTAGATCTTCGAGAGAGGCTCTTGCAGTAGGTAATTACCTGTAGGACTACGTCCCCTGGCATCAGGACCACATGGAAACTTTTGCTAGCAGTGTCTGACGGGGACCACCCACTGGACGTCACATGACTGACATCAGTGTGACACTACATAGTGGGCAGTCCCCACGTCCGCCCTCCAGTTCTCCAGTGAGAAACCAGCCATGGTCATGACAGGAGAAAGGAAAGAGGCTCCTGAATCAAAAAAAAAAAAAAAAAAAAAGGCTTTCTGGAAAGAGAGCTGTGAATAAAAAGAGGGGGAAGGTAGGTGGGGAAAAAGGTTACCTACTGCAAGGGTCTATCTCAAAGATCTATCATTATGGTAATTTCTTACATAACTGTACTATCATACTTCAAGAGGGCTCTTGCAGTAGGTAATTACTTGTAGGACTGAGTGCCAAGCAGTAAAAAGACCAAGGGACAAGAAAACATGGGAGGCTGAAATGTAATCCCAGTAGGAACAACAGGAATCAGGACTGGAGTCCCTGATGGACCACTAGTCCAAAACAGGCCCTACGCCTTGAAGCAATGTCCAAACTGTAGTGTTTCGTGAAAGTATGGACAGAACTCCAAGTAGCTGCTGTGCAGATGTCTGTAGCAGATACGTTTCTGAAACAGGCTGTGGAAGCAGCCATTCCCGGGGTAGAATGTCCTTCAACCTGACCCAGAAGGATTTTATCAAACTTCTGGTAACAACAAGTAATGCAGTTTGCCAGCCATTTCAAAAGGCACTGTTTGGAAACTTGCCAAAAAAGAAGGTGTCCAGGGAAATTGCCTTCTTTGAATATTACTTAAGTTGATATGTCTTAGGTGGAGCTTGCTGATTTTCAGTACATTCCAAATACAAACAATGTTGGCATGCTCATTAGCAACAAAGGCTAGTACACCACTTTTTTTTCCAACTAAATGATTTATTTTAGGTAAATATTCTTCTAGCTTTTCTCCCCTATATAAATTTAAAAATAAAAACTACAAAATGCTGTGAAGATGAATAGTAGATGTACACACCAGTTTTCAGAACGTTTGCCAAGAAAATATCAAGGGATGCTTCTAACCTTTCTAAACGGGAAAAGAAAGCTTTAACATCGCTAGAAAGTGATAATTCTATTATTATTAAACCAGCTGATAAAGGAGGAGCAATAGTTATTCAAGATTTAAATGATTACAGATAAATGTGTTTTGATTTATTGGAAGTGTCTACAAATTATGTTAAATTGGAGAATGATCCTTTAAAATCTATAAATGAAACTATTCAAATGACATTGTATGAAATGGAAGTAAATGGATGGCTTAAAAAATGGAAAGTAGAAGCAATGGAAAATAAATTTCCAAGGACACCTTTGTTTTATGGACTTCCAAAGGTACACAAGAAATTAGAGAAACCACCAGGAAGGCCCATTGTTTCAGGGATAGGCTCAATACTAGAACCATTGACTAAATTTATTAACTATCATTTACAGCCTTTAGTAGAAACAATCCCCACCTATTTAAAAGATACAACACATGTAATACAACTGATTCAAGAACTAAATTTGAAAGGAGTTCCTTCAGATAGTGTATTAATACCTATAGACCTGAAAGATCTATATACTTCTATACCCCATGAAAAGGGAATAGAAAGTATGGGCAAATTATTGGATACAAGGGGAATGGAAGCAAGACCTAAAACATGAATCTTGCAAGACTTGGCAGAAATTGTATTAAATAAGAATTACTTTAAATGTGAGGATCAGTTTTATGGGCAAGTAAGGGGCACAGCGATGGGAAGTACCATGGCCCCAGGATATGCTAATGCATATATGCATAATTTTGAAAGCACATATATATTCAACAACAATGAAACAGGATCTCATTTTAGTGATTACATCTTGTTTTGGAAAAGATTTATTGACGATATATTTCTTATCTGGATCGGTAATATAACCCCATTAGAAGCATTTAGGCATTATTTGAACAGCAGAGATCCAAACATGACATTTGTCTTTAATTATGATACAAGATAAACAGATTTTCTGGACATCACCATTTACAAAGCTGGAAATAAATTAGAAACTAAATTATATAGGAAAACTACGGACAGAAATACACTTTTACATAGTAAGAGCTTTCATCCTAAAAAATTGATTGAAAGTATTCCATACTCACAGTTTCTCCGTGTACGCAGAAACTGCAGTATTGATGAAAATTATAAAATAGAAGCTAATAATTTAAAAGAGAGATTTAGGGAAAGACAGTACCATAAGGATATACTGGAACAAGCACAAGAAAAAGCTTTAATGAAGCAGAGAGAGGAATTATTAAAAACATCAAATAATAATACAAAAAATGAAAGGAAAGAAAAGAAAAATCCTTTAGTGTTTAGTACAGTACATAATAAGTTAATGCCGCAAATAAAGAAAGCTATATTGAATAATTGGAGTATTTTATTGAATAATCCTACTACTTTTAAAATATTTCAACAGAAACCATTTGTGGTTTCCAAAAAGGCACCAACTATTAGAGACAAATTAGTTCATACACAGCATTGGCAAGGAGCACAAAAGAAATCTCAATTATTACTTGGCCCATTAACAAATGGTATGTATCCTTGTGGCAGGTGTACAGCCTGTGGGAATACATCCAAAAAAAACAGTTATAAACATCCACACACTGGTAAAGAATATTACATTAAATCCCATATAACATGTAATACTATGGGGTAATATATTTAATACAACGCCCCGTGACCATCTATATGTTGGCAAAATGAAGAGAGAATTGAAAACAAAGGATTTCAGAGCATAAAAGTCAAATTCGTAACAAGGATGAGAATTCCCCTGTAGCCAGACACTTTAATCAGAGGGGGCATTCACCAATTCAAATAAGGTTTTGGGGATTGGAACAGGTTCCTATTCCTGAAAGAGGTGGAAATTATGATGATTTGTTATTAAAATGAGAAATGTTTTGGATTTATGAGATGGGTTTGATTTATGAGAAATTGAGCCTTAATGAAGATTTAAATTGGCAGGTATGTTGGTAAAAAACTAGTGGAATTATGTCTTTAAATAAATATAGTGAACTTTACATTAACAATCAACATAATATATAATACAACATAGTATATAGCATAAAGTGACCCTAAGTAATAGGTTAACCAGTAGCTGCTTTAACCTTTCCTTCCTGTATTTCTCCCTCTCCCCCCACCATTGGATTTACAGCACTGACTCCATTATATTTGTTCAGTTTAGAATGGTAGATTTGGTATTGATAGAACATCATAAGCAATAGAATATTATAAGTAAAATAATGTACATTTTGTGAAATCTAGAAAATTAAAAAGTAATATAAATCATGAATAAGATTAGTTAAGCTTTAAGGACTGAATTGTGCTGAGAAGGAGAGGCAATGGTTACTAAGGTAACAAACAGGCTTTAGCCAGGTATGATGACACACAGGCTCTTTAGTTATTTCAGTTAACTAGTAGCTGCTTTAACCTTTCCTTCCTACATCTCCCCCCCCCCCATTGGATTTTCAACATTGATTCCATTACATTTGTTTTATTTATAATGGTAGACTAGGTGGTGATAGAACATTACCAGTAAAAGATTTTACATCTTTTGAAAAAATTAAAAAGTAATATTAACCATGAATAAAAGTAGTCAAGCTTTAAGGACTGAATTGTGCTGAGAAGGAGAGTCAATGGGTACCAAGGTAACAACCAGGCTTCAGCCAGGTATGATGACACACAGGTGTTGTCACATGACTCTTCTCCTCAGCATAAAGAGGTTGCTAAATGGGGAACCAGATGATGCCTGTCGTTCCTTGATAGAGGTTTGCACGCTTTATGAGCATTGAAACACTTTGCAGCAACAAACTTAAATAATTTATACAGTGCAGTATAGTTTATATATTTAAAAGGTTTTGTAGAATGGATGCAGTTGAGTATGCGCTGAATGAGGGAGAAAAACTTTTCGAATAGCGAACTCCGAGGGAGAGAGTTTAAAATACCGTGAGTGTAGAAATCATTTGTATCAGTAAGTAAAAAAATACAGGTTACTCACCTGTAACAGGAGTTCTAGGAATGGTATATGTTGTTCATCCACACTCATTGGCAGTATCCTTGCCGCTTTAAATCTTGCCGGAAGGTCTTCAAGCTTGCTCCTCCCACCCACCGGGTGGTATAACTCGGCTCCGCCCATGGCCTTGAATCCTTCAGGAAGCTCCCAGGTTGTGCGTCGGAAGCCGAGGGAGGTGGGTGGAGTCAGTGTGGATGAACAACATACCATTCCTAGAACTCCTGTTGGCAGGTGAGTAACCTGTATTTCTAGGGACATGGATATGTTGTTCATCCACACTCATTGGCAGACTCCTAGCAGTTCTCCGGGAGGAGGGAGGCAAGACGACACCCCCATACTTACTTGGGAAAGAGACTGAAGAACCGAGGCCCCAAAACCAGCATCCCGGCGTGACTCAAGGTCGATGTGGTAGTGGGTAATGAGGTGTTTGCTGACTTCCAGGTAGCAGCCCTGCAGATTTCCTGGATAGGGGCGTCCCTGGAAGCAGCCACCGTTGCAGCAGTATGGCGGGTAGAATGAGCTCTTATCCCTCTGGGAGGCTCCGCCCGCTAACTTATAGCAGAGATCTATGCAGGAGGTTACCCACCTGCTTATACGTCAGCAGCTGCAGGTCTGCCAGATCGCGGCTTCAGCGTAGGTGACAAACAGCTGGCGAACCTCTCCCAATTTCAGCCGTGCGCTCCTTATAATAAGCGCCCTTCTAGGGTCCAGAGTATGGAGCCTATATTCGGCCTCCGAGGTGTGATTGGGGTAGAACACCGGCAGAGTCAACACCTGGTTAAGGTGAAACTCCGACACCACCTTCGGAAGGAATTTCGGGTGGGGGCGCAGGACAACCTTGTCCCTGTGGAAGACCAGGTAAGGAGACTCGATGGAAAGCGCCTGGAGCTCTCCCATCCTTCTGGCTGACGTGATAGCCACCAAGAAGGCGGTCTTCCACGACAGGTGAGAGAGAGCACACCTGTGCATAGGTTCGAATGGCTTGCCCATGAGCTTTGCCAGTACCAGCAGTAGATCCCAATTGAGGTGGGGTTCTCAGACTGGAGGAATGTGATCAAGGCCTTTGAAAAGCGCCAGACCACCTTCTCCCTGCGCCATTCGACTGCTTCCCGGCCCGCCCGGAAAGCAGAGATGGCTGCCAGGTGCCCACCTTAGGTCGTCGACCTAAGCCCTTGACTAGAAAGGACCATAAATAGTCCAAGATGCTTGCCAAGGAACGGAGGAAGGGTCCAAGCCCTTGCCTGACACCAAATGGAAAACCTTTTCCATTTGAAGGCATAACATTTTCTGGTCGACTCATACGGGGACGCCTCAACTACATTGAGGACCTCGTCGGAAAGACCCAAAGCCTGGAACTCTAGCGCTCAGGAACCAGGCCGTCAGGTGCAGGGATTGAAGGTCGGATGGAACACCTTCCCCTGATTGACTGAGAGCAGGTCGAGGCGAGCTGGAAGCTGCCGCTGAGTCCTGGAGCTGAGACTGAGGAGATCTGGGTACTAGAACTGGCGAGAGCCAGTCTGGGGCTATCAGAATCACCTGCGCCTTGTCCCTCTCGCCTTGAGAAGCACCTTGTGGATCAAGGAAATGGGAAAAGGCGTAAAAGAGGCGGGGTCCATTGCCTCGGAAGGCATCCCCTGCAGCGAGCCCTGCTGAGGGCGGGCATGGAACAGACTCAGCCGCGTTCTCCATGGAGGCAAACAGGTCCACCTGAGGTGTGCCCCAAAGGAGAACAGATGCTGTCTACCTCCGGCAGGAGAGACCACTCGTGGGATGCAGCCCCTATCCGGCTCAGGGCATCGGCCAGGGTGTTGGAGCTCCTGCCAGTGAATGGCTAGGAGATCCGCCTCCAGGCTGCGCATGCAGTGACCAAATCGGAGAGCTTCCTTGCATGAAGCATGGGCCGCGTCCCGCCCTGGCGGTTTTAGATAGTACATGGTCGTGGTATTGTCCGTCTGGACTCCGGACCACTTGACCCGGAGGAGCGGAGCAAAGGCGGTGAGAGCTAGGCGGACCGCTCGGAGCTCCAGCAGGTTGATGTGGCATCGGGACTCCGAGGGGACCAGAGGCCATGAGCCAGTGTTCCCCAGATGGGCACCCCAACCCATCAGAGGCAGCCGTCGACAGAGAGACCGTCCGGCCGAGGCGGGAAGACGGATGCCCTCCTGCAAATGATCTGGAGCGGTCCACCACTGGAGAGCATTCCACATCCCCTGTGTCACCGACACAAGCTGGTCAAGGGATCATGGCGTTGTGACCACTGGCTGGCCAGTCCCACTGAAGGGACGCATGTTCCAGCGGGCCCAATGGACCACGCTGGTACAGGCCGCCATGAGACCCAGGAGGCGCAGGAAGTCCCGGGCAGGGCGCAGTGCCCAACCAGAATGATCGGGCAAGGAGGAAGAACCTCGGCCCTGTCCGCCGGAGCCGCTCTGGCTCGAAGAGTCGAGCTGCGCCCGATGAATAAAATCACCTGCTTGACTCGAGTTCCGACTTGGCCTCGTTGATAAGGAGGCCCAGTTGAGAAACAGACCTGGAGGCCAGATCTCTGGACCCCTCCGCCTCCTTCCTGGAGGGAGCTGCTATCAGCCAGTCGTCCAGGTAAGGTACACGGACCCTCGGCGCGCAGGAGTCTGTCACCACTGCCATGCATTTGGTGAAGACCCTGGGAGCTGGAGACAAGCCGAAGGGCATGGCTTGGAACTCGAAGAGATCCTTCCGCTCGAGGCAGAAGGAATCTCTGGTGAGGGCAGACGGATAGGGACGTGAGCAGCGTCCTGCAAGTCAGAGGCAGAACCACGCCCGCGTTCAAGGATGGTATTATCTGAGCCAGAGTGACCATCCTGAAGGTTCGAGACCTTAGGAACTTGTTTAGTCGTGTGGAAGTCGAGAATGGGCGCCAACCCCGTCCGTTCGGAACCAGGAAGTACCTGGACACAAACCCTGGGTCTGAAGGAGGGTCCACCACCTCTCTTACCACCTCCTTCTGGAGGAGGAGAGTGATGTCGGCTCGAGAGCCGCCAGTGAGCTGGGGATCCCGAAGCCCCGGTGACGCGGCTCTGAAGGGTGGTGCCTGCCGAATTCCAGAGGCAGGCCTCTTCCCACCACCTCCAAGACCCACCTGTCCGTGGTAACAGCGGACCAGGCGGAGCGAAGTGCGGGCCGTCCCCCAGGGGGACCCAGGGGTAGGGGATGGGGCACCCCTCAGCCCGTCACTGGGCAGGCTTGGAGGAGGGACCGGCCGAGGGACCTCCTGGGCCCTTTCCTCCTGCCTCCTGTTAAGGAAGCCGGCTTGGGTTTGGGATGCCAAGGCGCGAGCCTGCTGGCCCTGGCGTTGCTGGGCAGGCGCGCCGGGGCACAGAGGCGAAGAAGGCCAGGCTGTGGTTTGCGGCCTTTGTCCTTCTGAGCGGAAGAGACCGAGTCAAGGTGGCATTGGACTTCTCGATCCTCTGCAGGTGACCTTCCACCCCAGGGCCGAAGAGGTCAGTCCCAAAGGGAACATCCGCCAACTTGTGCTGGGTATCCGAGTAAAGGTGGATATCCTCAGCCAAGCCCGCCCGACCGATAGCCACTGCGGCCGCCACCGATCTGGCACATGAGTCCCCATCCAGAGCAGTCTGGAGCTGCTGTTTGGCCACTGCCCTGCCCTGGTCCCGCACCTGCTTAACCGTAGTCTGCAGATCGGCGGGAAGATGAGGATGACCTCATCCAGGAGCCCAACAGGGCATGAAAAAATTGCCATGAGGGCGGCCGAACTGGCCTGACGAAGGCCGAGAGAGGCCTAGCGTAGACTTTTACGCCCGACATAGTCCAATTTCTTGGACTCCTTGTCAGGAGGTTTGTCCACATCCCTGGCGTTGCCGGGCGCGCGAAAGCTGTCGTAACTCAACCCCTCAGCAGAGGGTGTTCCAAAACCGGACAAGGAACGGTGGGGACCGCATACTTCCTGGCCATCCTGGCCGAAGGCGCAGGGCAGGAAGCAGGGCGCTGCCAAAGTTCCAGTGCTGGACCCACTATGGCCTCGGCCACCGGAAAGGCCTCCGTCGGAGAATCCCCTCGGTCCAGAATCTCCGTGAGGGGATACCTGGCCCGTTTGGAAACGGGTTCGAGCTCCATCCCGGTAGACTCCGAGATGAGCCGAAGCAGTCCTAGGAAGGACGACGGGCTATCGTCCATTGGCTGACCTCCTGAAGACTCCAAGTCCAGTCGCTTGGAAGAAGGAGAATCATCTTCGGACTGGAAGAGTCCTCGAAGAGCTGCCTCTGGCCTGAGCCACCCTTCACCTGCCGAGGTCGGTCGGGAGTGAGGGTAACTGACAGCCGATGGGGTAAACCCTTAGCCGACCGAGAATCCTTGGTCGGAGCCCCAATTGGTGGCTGTGGAGGCGGAGGTTCCACCGGAATCGGTGGAGCAGCTGGTTTTGGCCGAACAACCGGCCTGGGTATAGGCTCCTCGGACAAGTCGAGGGGTTGTGTCGGCCGTTCCGGTGACAGCCACTTAATGGCCGGGGAAGGCGCCGGAGTCGGCTTATTCCGGCCAGGAGGAGCTGTTGCAACATAAGGCCTCATTAGCCGACGTCGACTAATTCTGCGAAGCCTCCCCTCATCCGAGGAGGAGGACGAGGACGAGCGGCGACGCCGCTTACCGCGGTGCCGAGACCGAGACCGCCTATGACGGTGGGAACGGCTGGACCGCGAAGAGGTCCGAGACCGAGACCGAGAGTCCCGGAATTTCCGGGGTCGGTGCGAGGAGGTGTCGGCCAGAACCGGCACTCCCTTCGGCTCGGAAGGTCCATCCGAGGGCTCCGGAACCGGAGGCACAGGCGAGCCCACGGGATCCTCAACTCCTCCCGGGGGAACCGGGGAGAGGGGAATCTCGGCTGCTAAAGGCGACAGCCCGTCCAATGGGTCGAGAAAAATCTCGACTTCATCAGTGGGAGTCTCGGTCAACTGACCTGACGGGGACACCGTGAGGCCAGTGGCCGAAGCCGAGCGGTCGACCGAAGCCGACGGTCGACGGCCCGGGGAGAGGGACCTTTCCCGCTCCCAAGAGCGTCGACGGAGGGACTTACCCTTGTCCTCTTTTTGGACCGAGAAAAGGTCCAGCAGGCTGAGCCCTTCTCCTTTAGTGGAGAGGACAGACAAAGCTCCTTAAGAGAAGCCGTGTAGGAAGAACCCAGAGAGAGCGGGATAAATGCCGCGGCCGAGGAAGACACGGCCCGCGCCGCCTCCTCTTCGAGGGCGACCATCCGCTCGAGCTGATCCGCCGAGCCCGCCGCCGCGGACACCGCCAACCGGGCCTCCTTGGACTTCACCGGAGGGAAACGCTCCTCGGGACGGCCCAGTTGCAATCGGGCAGCACGGTCTTCGAGGACGTAGGCCGAGAAAGATGAGCACAGGTCGCAAGCCTGCGGGTCGTGCTCAAGGCCTAAGCAGTAGACACACGTGGAGTGTGGATCCGTCCGAGACATCTTCTGCCCGCATGGGCATCTCCGAAATCCGAGTCGATTATCCATCGCAGCGAGGGATCGAAGTGACTTTTGCAAAATATTTTTTAAACCGCTAAACGGAGAAATAGGAACTAGTCGTGAAACGCAGACGCGTTAAGGAGGAACCTGAGCTTCCAAGCGGTAAGGAAGATCTGGCGTCATGGGGCGGAGCCGAGAGTTATACCACCCGGGTGGGTGGGAGGAGCAAGCTTGAAGACCTTCCGGCAAGATTTAAAGCGGCAAGGATACTGCCAATGAGTGTGGATGAACAACATATCCATGTCCCTAGAACACCTTTTTACTGTGAAATATGGCCTCAGTAGTTTGAACTACCATAGTTAAAATACACAAGCCTGGCTAGGAATGCCGTTATAGATCAGCAAGATAAGCATTGAGATTTTATTTCTCAGTAGGACAGAGCAAGCTGTAATGCTGAAATGACAGAAGAGTTTTATGGAGCGTCTAAAATGCTTTGGCGAACATTGGCACTGAGGTTTTACTTCGTAGTATGATTAGAAATCAAATAATGATTTTGATATGTAAAGAGGTCCTAGGAACATTCGAAATGTTTAAATATACAAGTTTGACTAGGAACACTAATAGATGAAATGCTGAAATGATAAAAGAGCTTTATGGAGCATTTGAAATGTATTAGTGAACATTCGCACTGAGGTTTTTACTTCGTAGTATGACTGAAAATCTTATAACGATTTTGATATTTAAAGAGCTCCATGGAGCATCAGAAATGTTTAATTACACAAGCTTGACAAGGAATGCTGTAATAGATCAGGGAGATAAGCACTGAGATTTCACTTTTTAGTGAGCTTGAATGTACTGTAATGTTGAAATAACCAAAGAGCCTTATGGAGCGTTTGAAATGTATTAGGAAACATTGGTAATGAGTTTTTACATAAGCAAATGAATGTATCATTTAATTTAATTGAAAAGAGCTCTAAGGAGCGTTTGAAATGTTCTAGGGAGCATCTACATGATTTTTACACATGAAAACGACTGTTCTTTAACATTTACAGTGGCCTTAATAGCAGAAACTTCTAATAGCCAGAGTCACTCGCTTCTAGTGTAAAAACATAGTAAAGTGGGAAAAATATAGCTCCTTGAGAGAGCATGCCTTTGAGCACTTGGTTTATTGATACAGGGTTCCGGGTTCAACTCCCGGCACTCAGCAAAGTGAAAGATGTTACCCGATATCTGGGGAATGAAAATAAATTAAAATTAAATAAAAATAGTATATCTAAGAGACTGTGTGTCTCCTTATAAATTAAATAGTGAATTAGGTACTACTTAAGTGGGACATCTTAAAACATAAAGAAATGAGTACAAAATGTTGGGTTATGAATTTAAATGAGTGACAATTATAATAGAAACGAGTGAAAATGGCATATTGGACACTGGAAGTAAAGAAATATGATAAATCAAGTAAAACAGGAATTTGGTACTGTTTAACAAGTTAAAAAACAGTGAAAGTGTATTTATTTTAAGTTTAATAAAACCTTTTTTCGTTTTTCTTCTAGCTTTTCTCCCCTATATAAATTTAAAATTAAAAACTAATAAATGCTGTGAAGATGAATAGTAGATGTACAAATGATACAAGGTGATGAAATAAAAAACGATTTAAGTAAAACTTTAAAAGAAGCAATAATTAATATGATGTACATTTTATCATTTTTCAAATGATAGTATAAGAATTATATAATTTAAAGGGAAATGACAAATATTCTGGCCCCAAAAGGTAGTGTTAAATAGTTAGAAAAATAGTTTTGTATGAACTTTGGTGGTTCTCATAATAGGAGAAGTTGAGTTATTTTGCATATTTACATATATGTTTACTTACACAGATGTTTCTCAAAACTTAAGGAATTATATATCTTTATATTAACATCATTGCTTAGATATATGAATAAGTATATTAAACGCAAAATGATCAAGTTTAAAAGTGTACAGTTTAACTTGTTATTTGAAATATAATTTTATATATATATATATATATATATGTTATATATTTTTTACAGTTCCCCTGAAGAAGCCTAATTATCTAGACGAAACGTTGGGACTATTTACCTAAAATAAATCATTTATTTGAAGAAAAAGTGGTGTACTAGCTTTTGTTGCTACTGAGCATGCCAACACTGTTTGTATTTGTTACTGTTTGGAAACTGCCATACCTTATCTTTTTGGTGCAAAAGAAATAAAAAGCTGATCCAACTTGCAGACATCCTTTGTTCTATTTGTGTAATAACGTAAAATTCTGTGAACGTCTAACGTATGCAAGATGTTTCCACCCCCCCCCATTAGAATGCTCAGGGAAATATACTAGCAATTCTGGAGCCTGATTAAGGGTAGTCTCTGAAACAACCTTAGAAAGAAACTTAGGATTTGTGCGCAGAGCCACCCGATCTCTGTGAAAAATCACCTTGCACATCAAAGCCTGGAGCTGAGAAATTCTAGGAGCAGAGGTAACTGCAACTAAAAAGAGTGCTTTCCAGGACAAAAAGTGCATATCACAAGAACTTGCTGGTTCAAAGGGAGGTAAGGTCAATTTTTCTAATAGAAAATGAAGGTCCCATGGTGGAGCAGGATTATGCACCGGGGGGGGGGGTTCAGATGCAAAATACCTTTTAAAAAGGTTTTGGAGACCTCTAACTGAGCCACTGTCTTGCCTCCTACTGGATCATGGTAGGCAGAGTCGGCTGCTAGATGCACCTTCAGGGAAGAGTAACTTGAGCATAGATCTGACAGATGGAGAAGATACTCCATGACCTGAAGAGCAGGGCACAAGAAAGGATCCAGATCTTTCTAGGTGGCCCAAATAGAAAAGCGCTTCCACTTCATGGCGTGGGTAGTTTGGGTGAAGCTTTGTGCCTCACCAAAAGTGAAACTACCATGGGAAACCATACCCCAAAAGCAGCTATGTCTTGAGAAGCCACGCATGAAGATGAAGGTATTGTAAGATAGAGGAAGAAGGATCGGAGGTTCCGCTGCTAACTGCTGAAGCAATGGGAACTAGATTTGTTGAGGCCAAAACGGAGCTATCAATATCATTTGTGTTCCTTCTGACTGACGCTTGATCAACACTCTGTAATATTGGAAAGGGAGGGAATGTGTACAGAAATCTCCTTGTCAAAGAAAGCAACAGCGCATCTTGCTAGAAAGCACCATGCCCGGGATCGAGCAAGCAAAACCTGGGAAGTTTTGCATTTGATGGGGCTGCGAACAGATCCACTTCCGGATGACCCCAAAGGTCGAAGATGTGATCTAAAACTTCTTGCTTTAGCTCCCATTCGTGAACCCTTACCCTGGTGCGACTGAGACTGTCTTCTGAGAACGCTCTGCATGCCTGGGAAGTGAACCTCCAGAAGACAGACTCCGTGTAGAATCGCCCAGTTCCAAACCTGCATCGCTTCTCTGCAAAGAGGGTATGAGCAGGTGCCCCCGTTTGTTAATGTACCACACCACGCACATGTTGTCCGTTTCGATCAACAGGTTTGCTTCTAGAAAAATGTGCTGAAAAGCCTGAGGAGCATAAAGCACTGCTCTCACCTCTAGCACATTTGTGTGCAGGTGCGCATCTACAAGTGACCACAGGCCCTGGGTCCTGTGATGTCCCAGATGTGAACCCCATCCCTGTCCCGATGCAACGGTACTCAGGATTTGGGAGTGAGGAGGGGACTGGAAAGGGACTCCTAGGCTCAGATTGATGTAGTCCTGCCACCATACAAGATCCCATTGCATTGGGCTGGAGATGAGGACCGGGCTGTCTAAGTTGCCCTCCCTCTGATCCCACAGAGACCTTAGAGTCCACTGCGAGAAACGCATGTGTAGTCTGGCTCCTGGGACCATGGGGATAGCCGCTGCCATGAGGCCAAGAAGACAGAGGACCGTCCTGGCTGCAGGATACCAGCTTGGCCTGCCTCTTCAGGGTGTCTGCCCTGTCCAGGGGGAGAAAGGCTACACCCTGCACTGTGTTCAAAACCACCCCAATAAACTGAAGGCGTAGGGATGGATCAAACTGGGACTTGGGGTAACTGACCGTGATACCCAGACACTCAAAAAGGTGCAGGGCAGCCGATAAAGAAGTTTCCAGCTCTTCCCTCAATGGTGCTGCAAGGAGCCAATCGTTGAGGTAGGCAAAGACATAGTGCCCCGGACTCCTCAAAGTACCTGCCACTACTGCTAGGCATTTGGTAAAAACCTATGGGGTGGAGGATAGGCCAAAATGGAGAGTTCTAACCTGATAATGTTCCCCTTGGAAAGAAAACTGAGGACTTTGCGATGTGGACGGAATATTGGGATGTGAAGATACGCATCCTTCATGTCCAGGGCAGAAAGCCATTGTCCTTTGGAGAGAAGAGGCAGAAGGCTTTGCAGTGTCAGCATCTAGAACCTCTTGTACCCGATGATGAGGTTGAGGGTACTGAGATCCAGAATCAGGCATAAATCCACTGTCTTTTTGGGAACCAGAAAGGAATGGGAGTAGAACCCCTTCCCGATCTGGTTTGGTGGCACTGGCTCTATTGCTTCTTTGTGAAGAAGACTTATGATCTCCTCCCTTAGATGGGGGATATGTGCCCTTGGGTCATGAGAAGACCTCGGTTGATTGGAGGTTTTTCTCGGAATTAGAGAATGTGACCAAGCTTTATTAATTGGAGCGCCCAGGCATCTGTCATGATGCCTCGCTAATCTTCCACCCACCTATTCCTCTGATAGATGAGGAGGAGGGAGGGCAGTCAGCAAGTCAGTAATGGGGGGGAGGGCGTTAGGCAGGGCTGCTCCTGCACTTGAGTTTTGGTTGGAGGGGCTGTGGCAGTATTGAGAGTCCTATGTTTGAACGGACACTTGGGGGTCCTTGCTGTTTTTTTGTCAGACATCTGTTGCTGACGAAAGGGACGCTTTTGTTGTTGCTGTTGTTTCAATAGGTATACAGAAACGAAGAGCTGTGCCTTTATCCTGCAGGCTTGTAATAATGTCCTGGGCATCTCCTACAAACAGGACGCAGCCTCTAAAAGGGACATCTTGGATAGCCAACTGAACATCAGGGGGCTAGTCCTGATACTCTGAGCCAAGAGTACCGGTGAAGGCTAACAGCTGTGGCCATACCTCTAGCGGAAGAAACCACCGCATCGTAGGTGGCCCACAAAGAATGGTGTCCAGCCACCTTGGCAATTTTTAATGTTTGCCAAGGAGGATTTGGTATCAGAGTCCGGTAGGGCCTTGACGACTGATTTGAGTTGGCGGAACAAGGTCTTCTGGTACTCTAGCATGTGCGAGACACAGTTCAGAGCATGTATTGCTAAAGTAGAAAAGGCACAGAATTTCCTCCAGAACTGGTACATTTGTCTGGACTCCTTGTTGGGAGGGGGAAAGTACTGAGGTGCTTAGGCTCAGCAGACCTATCATGGGCTGCCGTGATGACCACAGAGTCTGCCTTGGGGTGCACACTGAGGTGGTCCTTGTTCTCAGGGGTCCTGTAAACCCAGTCGGGATTCTTTGCCATGGCCAGGATGGAGGAAGGTCTCTGCCATATGGCCAAGTTTAAATCTTCGTGGGGTTCCAGCCAAGGGGGAGTGAGTACCGGATTTGTATCTTGAAAGTCCAGATGCTCTGCCAACCTTTGTCTTTTGGGGTCCAGAGCCTCTGACTTCCATCCTTGAGCCTCCGCCATGTGTTTGAGGAGGTCCACAAAGGAGGATCTTTGGGTGGTGATTTTGGGGATTCCCTAGGGACTGGTTCCTCAGAGGGAGGAGTCTCAAAATCCGAACTGGCAGATGAGGAAGTCCGCATCGGAATCATCCGAATCCTCTGGAATATTCTCGGTAAGTGGAGGATCTGGCTCCCTGGTGATCTTTTCAGACATCAGGGGTTGTGTCGGAGCTGACGGACGGCCTGATGTCGAAGAACGAGGAGGTACCAGAGAGGGCACCCTAGGATAAGGAGCTCAGTGGCCTGCGTCCAGAAGAACCAGATGCCTGCTGTCTAATTCTGAGAACAATTGGGTTTGGTCTCATACCACCAAGATTTTAGTATTTCCCGAAAATCCACCTGAGGTTGAGGAGGAGGTGGAGTGGGAGGAGCTGGAGGCTGTGAGAATCCAGAGTCAGGCCCATGTCCCCCAAAAGCCAGGGGATGGGTAATGTGCGTAGCCTGGTGTGGGAAAGTTGTCAGGTTAGCCTAAATAGTAATAGGCTGACAAAAATGGATCCAGCGTCGGGGCTGATGGAGGATAGCCCAACGGAGGATATCCTGGCGTAAAGCCTGGCATAAGACCTAAATGGGGAAAACCTGACGGGGATATGTTGGAGGCCCCAAGGGAGGGTAGCCCAATGGCAGCCCTGTTGGAGGGTAGTCGATAGCGGCACTGACGGGGGGAGGGGTATCCTGACGGTGGCCCCTACGGAGGGACACCTGATGGTCCGGCAGGACAGCCTGAAGGACCTGCGGGTGGAAAATCTGGCAAAGGTCCTGAAGGGCGAAGTCCTGAGAGAGGCCCCGAGGGCGGAAGACCCGTTGGGCGCCCCGACGGGAGAAGACCTGATGGCGGTCCCGGCGTAGGAACCTGCGGACATTGAGGAGCAGGGTCTGACATTACTATAGGCAGCGTCGGAGCCACCGTAAGGCCTAGTGGCACCCTTTCGTTGGTCAAACCTGGCAAAAGGAGTTCATCCATTGGGTCCGGCAACAGCGGAGGTATCTCCGATGTAGCAGGAGATAGGGTTTTACCATGAAGGGAACCCCAGGGAGACCCCTGTCCTCCAGCCTGGACGGTGCCAACGTCCAGCAGCGTCACGTCAGAACCTGACAGACGCAAAGAGGTTGCACGATTACTGAAAGAACCAATGATCGACCTGGGTCATGCAGGAGTCAGGTGCCCCGACTTCCCAACCCCTGCCAGGTACTTGTCCGAGCATCCAACAAGTGGCTTATCAGCCGCACCTGCCAACTTAGAGCCCGGAGTGGAAATGGGCCTAAGAGCGGCGGCAGCCTTGGACGGATCTGAGGAGCCCCCTGTCACGTAAACAGTGGTGGCGGGAGGGCCAAAACCTATTCTGGAGGCAGGAGTGCAGGTTTGGCCAAGGCACTCACCTTACCAGAGGAAGAGGGCCAAATCTCTGTCGAAGGGCCCGTGGGTGGCTTCGAAAGAGGAGGGACTGCTCCGTGTCCCTATGTTTTTCTTACTCCCTTTTCTTCTTCTTGTGAGGATCCGTGGGCGAGGAAGAAGCTTTTTTTTTCCTTTTTCTACCTTTTTAAGCCCTTTCTCCACTGAAGCCATTTTTCCTTTCAGGAGATGGGCCTTCGAGAGACTGTTGGTGCCGTTTCCATGTGGCCTGGTTTAACTGGGCACAGGCCTCACACTCCTCGACTTTGTAGTGAGGACCCAAGCAGAAGAGGCAAAGGGTATGCGGGTCCTTGTGCGGTAGCTGGACGCTGCATGAACCGTACTTGTTTTTATGTGACTCCGTTGGAGAAGTGGACGACGTACAAACAACTTTCAAAGACTGGAAAATTAGAAAAGTGGATACTCATCCGAAAAGGCGTTCAAACTGCTGTGACAAGCTTCAGCCAACAGCGGAAAAGAACTGGAGGGCGGACGTGGGGACTGCCCACTAAATAGTGTCGTGCTGATGTCAGTCACGTGATGTTCTGTGGGTGGTCCCGTCACACACTGCTAGCAAAAGTTTCTGTGTGGTCCTGATGCCAGGGGGCGCAGTCCTACAAGTAATTACCTACTGCAAGAGCCCTCTCAAAGTAAGAACTGCAGTTACAGGTAAGTAGCCTATTTTTCCAGGGGCTTGGATACAGTTCACTATCCACACTCTGAAAGACTCCTAGCAGTCCTCCAGAAGGTGGGGAAAGGTGTGCACCCCTATTTGGTGAATACAGGCTGGAGAACAGAGGTCCCAAAAGCAGCATCCCAACGAGACTCAAGGTCGATCCTGTAGTGGGAAATTAAGATATGTGCTGATTTCCAGGCCGGCCCATTGGCGCAGCGGTTGGATTTCCGCTTGCGGCACCGGCGACCCAGGTTCGGGAACGGACTCAGGTCATCGGAGGGCTGGCCGGGGAGAGGACTGGCGTCCGACTGCTCTCCTTCTCCGGGGAGGCGGTGGGTTGGTGCATAGGAGACCCTAGCGGAGGCCAGGGGTGCCACAGCAACCGACGTCCAAAAGGTTCCTGGGGGCGGCACGGACGCTGGCATCATTGCACGTTCCTGCCTCCCTACAGAGGGTAAAAAACAGCCCATCTCTGCTGCCTTAATGAAGCCTATCCCTGAGCTGCAATCGGTTCCCCATGCCGACTCCCGCCCTATCCAGTTGTTCGCGGTGCCCTAAAGGACCAGAGGTGCCGCGTCTCTGCCCTGGGGGGTAATCCAGGGGGTCCCGGGAGTGCGGCTCATCTGGGAATGCCACAGCTAAGGGGTCAGTGACTGGGCAGATGCCTGGCAAAGCAGAACGGGCACCAAAAAGAATAAAAAAAAAAAAAAAAAAAAAGATATGTGCTGATTTCCAGGTCGCAGCCCTGCAGATCTTCTGGAAAGGGAAGTCTCAGGAAGCAGCCACTGAGGCAGCAGTATGCCTGGTGGAATGAGCTCTAAGCACTAAAGGAGGCTCCCTACCAGCCGACCTATAACAGAGGTCAATGCAGGACGTGATCCACCTGCCAATCATCCGCTGTGCTGCCAATCTGCCAGGTGAGGCTTCAGTGCATCAAAAAGCTGGTAAGCCACACCCCAAACTCCAGCCATGCACTCTATTTTTTTCTGTATAATGTTTTTATTAAAATAAGTCATAGGTGACATTAACAGTAGCATTAGTTACAGGATACAGGTACAAGTCCATAAACAGCTCAAGTCATATAGTATCATAGACAAAAAGCAGACAAGTCATACCTGAATTATGATCTTTGTTTCCTAGACATCTACCTCTTAATAAAAACAGTAAGGCTTCAATAAAATATTGTAAGTGTCCCATTAGATCAATACCATAACTTCATTGATGCTCTTCCTTAAGTTGTTTTCAAGCCTCTTGCATATAATATAATAAGAAAGATGAAAGTTAATTTGAATTAAATTGAACTGAGCAAATACAAGATAGACTAAGTAAGATTATAAAAAAGCTGGCTGTGCTCTGTATTTTGAATCATCATATGGGAGGTCCATATGCACCCTATCTAAGGTGCGGTGGTCCAGCATCATAGCAGAGAGTGAAATAAAGTACCTGTTTTCTGAATCTTGCCTCCTGTGTGGTTACTGTACTCAGGTTATACTTCCCTCCTCTAATATAGCCAGTTCTCCAGGGGAGAGTACACTCAGGAAGCCCCCCCCCCCATGTATCCAGAAAGGCTTCCTCCCTACCTCGGAGTGCATATGTTAGCCTATCAGTCGAGAGGGTCTTAATAACTAAATTTCTCCACTGGTTCATTGTTGGGGTGTGGTTCGTTATCCACATGTTTTGTATACCCTGTCAGCCTATAACCAGCAGAATTCTAATCTATTTGGGGTATAGTTCCCACTCTTCCTCCTCCTGGTCAGCAATACCCATCAAAAGGGAGCATGGAGAAAACTTCACAGTTTCCCCCCCTCCCCATTTTGACAAGTTCTCCCCAAATTTATTTCCAATATTTTTGGATTCCTGGGCATTCCCAGTAATAATGAATAATTGTACCACTGGCTTCACCACATTTTCCACACGGGGGATATTCCTGGGCAAAAACTGTGTACTATACTCGGTGGGCAATAAAGTCTATGCAGGAATTTATACTGCAGTTCCTTGAATTTATGGCATAGGAGCAACCCCACATGGGTACCCAGAAGCATTCCCCAGTTTGCTATCCAGATCTCAATCTGGAGGTCTCGCTCTCATTTTTGTTTAGCTTTTTGCATTTCTCCCTGGACATGCATCCTATCAAACCTGGCCACCCTCCCAATAAGTCCCCTTTCCTTATCTTTTGCTCCCAGGATCAATCTCTCTATCTCTCACATAGCAGGTTCCTGATCCAGTGGTCTAATTTTTTCAGACAATCTCTTATTTGGAAATATCTGAATAATGAGATGCAGGCACAGTTAGTGCATGCTGGATAGTGTTGAAAGCGTATAACTCGCCTCTCTCTCTCTCTCTATTAGGTCTCCCAGGCAATGGATTCCTTTCCTTTGCCAGTCCCTGAATCCCTCGTCTTCTAGGCCAGGTAGAAAGTCTGGGTTGTTGGCTACTGGTATCAACAGAGTGTTAATATGAGTTAGATTTTGTCAATTTTTCATCTCCCTCCATGCTTCTAAGCTGGCCACAACCAGTGGATTGGGATTCTCAAGTGCTCTGTAGGCCCTTAGGCCATTGTCCCCCAAGTACGCCAAAATACTCCCTGTACTACCTTTTTCTTCTAGGTCAAGTCAGTTTGCTGCCTCCTCCCTGTTAACCCAGCTGTGTAAGTATCGAAATCGTGTGGCTAAATTGTATCTCTTAATATATGGGAAGTTCAGTCCTCCCTTCAAGCTGTCAGCTTTTAGTCTTGCAAGACTAATCAGTGTCCTTTTTCCTTGCCATATAAAATTAGTGAAACCCCTTTCTAATTGTTTTATGTCCTTCCTGTTAAGTCCCCAGGGCAACATTTGCATAATATACAAAATTCTTGGTAACGTATTCATTTTTAGGACATTAATCCTGCCCATCCATGAGATAGGCAGGGCTCTCCACCTATTTAAGTCTTTGAGTATTATGTCTATGATTGGGAGATAATTCAACTTATATAAATCTTTTAGGTCATTTCCCACTCTTATTCCCAAGTAGGTAAAGGCATCCTTCACCATTTTCAAGCCCCATGAATTCTCCTCACCCCCATGCCCACTTTTAAGTACATTAGTTCTGATTTATTAATGTTCAGCTTATATCCCGAAAATGTGGCAAAGGCCTCCACAGTATCAAGGATGGCAGGAATTGACTGTTCAGGTTGCTTCACCGAGAGGAGAATATCATCAGCAAACAAAGTGATAGTGTGTTGTTCTCCTGCCTATCCGGGTATGCCAATGATACTGGGGTTTTCCCTGATTTTGATAGCCAGGGGTTCTATGGCTATTGCAAAAAGCAGGGGGGGAGAGAGGGCAACCCTGTCTCGTGCCAAAGTGAACTCCTCGGATACCGACCAATTAATGATGACTCTGGCAGTTACTGTTCTGTAGAATGCCCCCCACCAGCTGGGTGAACTTTTCTCCCACCCCAAACTGAGTTAGTATATGCATTAGATGTTACCATTCAATTCTGTCAAAGGCCTTCTCGGCATCCATTGACATAACACACGTTTGATCTTGAAATTTAGATCCCCAATGAATTATATTCAGCAATCGTCTGATGCTGTGGTAGGACATTCTGCCTTGTATGAACCCTGTTTGATCTCTGTGTATGATGGAGGGTAACATTTTTCTAATCTGAGTGCCAGTAACTTAGTCATAATTTTGCAGTCGTAATTTAGCAAAGAAATGGGTTGGTATAAGGCACACTCTGTTTCATCCTTATTTGGTTTGGGGATGACACATATGTTGGCTTCACAGCGTGTTCTAGGGAGCCCTCTCTCCCCCTTGCCTGCTCAAGAACACCTTGCAGAGCAGCTGCAACCTCTTTTCGAAGCTTCTTGTAACATTCACTGCCAAAGCCATCTGGTCCTGCTGCTTTACCACTCTTAAGCATCCCAATTGCCCTGGCCACTTCCTCTAACGTGACTTTGCCCCCTAATATAGCCCTTTGCTGCTCATTAAGTTGTTGTATTGATAAGCCCTCCAGGAATCTATCCATATCAGCTTTCATACCCTTGCATTCAGCTTTATACAGTGTTTGAAACATGTCTTTATACCTTCCTCCTCATGTACTAAGGTTCCTGTTTTGTCTCTGATGGCTACTATTTGTTTTGTAGTTCTGCCTCCCTTCATTAGGTGCACCAACAGGGGGCCAGGCCGGTTCCCCCATTAATAGATTCTCTGTAGCACGAAAAACAACCTCCCCCGGGCTTCCTCCGTTACATTTAAATTCAGGGCCTCTCGTACTGTGTTCAACTCTCTCTTATGGGTGGGGTTCCCTGTCTGAGCTGCCAATGCTTCCAACATTTTAACCCTCTCTTCTAGGTCATGTTGTTTCTTTTTCCAGTCCTGCTTAATCCTGGCCACGTATCCTATTATAACTCCCCTCATAAAAGCTTTACTGGCTTCCCAGTATGTACCCACACAGAGTCTACCGATCCTTGATTTGTTACTTCAAATTCGGTCCACTTATCTCTAAGGAATTGCTAAAACTCTTGCTTGGCCAGAAGATAAGTTGGGAAATGCCACGACCCCCTCCTCTCCCATGTGTGCAACAGCCCTATGGCCAGTTGGACACTGCATAGTTTGACAAAAAAATAGGGCTATGGGTCACCTTTTGCACAATAGGGTAAAGATCACTAGGCACAAACATATAGTCCAACCTGGACCACGTACCATGTGGGTTTGAGAAAAATGTATATTCTCGGGTTCCTGGATTTGCCACTCTCCAGGCGTCCACTAAATCAAGGTCTGCCAGACTTTACCATTGTTTTACACAGATTGTTTCCCTGAGCCTCATGCCAGAGTAATCCAGTTTAGGGTCTATGACACAATTAAAATCCCCCGCTAAGATAAGGTTGAAGAATTGTTCTCTAAACATCAAGTCCAGCATACCTTGGTAAAATTCAAGGTCCACCACAGCTGGTGCATAGCTATTTCCCAGTGTAATCTCCTTTCCTCTGATTTTGCCAACTACAAAAATATATCGTCCCCCCACTGGATCCCCAACCATACAAGTGTGTTCAAAGGGGAGATTTCTGTGCAACAGAATCACCACTCCCCTTTTTCGAGAGCTGTAGGAGGATGCATGGCAGGCCCCAATCCACCCCCCACAAGCTTATTATGCTCCCTCATGTGTTAAATGTGTCTCTTGTAATATAGATGATATTGCATTCTTCCTTTTAAGTGCTACCAAGATCTTGGCTCTTTTAGCAGGTGAGGTGAAACCCCTAACATTCCATGAAATGATATTACATTGTTGTAGCCTAGCCATGATCTTCCCCCACGCTCTCCCTATATTGCACCCTAAATTCACAGGATGTGAGCCTTAGGCCCCTCTCATGTGCTATTAATAAGCAGTCGTCGAAGCACAGCCATAAAGATATAGAAATGTGTAAAAACTGATGAAACACTCTCAAATAGTAACTAGTCTGGGTGAACTTCAACCCCAGCCATAACAAACTAGTCTTGAACAATTTATATAAAGTCATTTTAGTTTTAAATGGTCTCTAAATGTATATATCATGTCTCGTATGGTAGAATCCACAACACCCCTCTACCTCCACACCCCCTTTATCAATCAACGTTTACCACTGGTACTCGTACACACCAAATCTTTTATCCTCACCAGGATAATTTCTTTGAACCCTTTTGGTATTACTTTTCCCTTTCCCCAGCATCTTTTCCTGTCCTATTCCTGTTTTACCACGTCCAACCCCTTCATCACTCAGGGCAAGGCAGGACAGGCAGTGTTCTATGTTACCACCCCACTCCCCGGAAAGCCTGAATTCAGCCTTCATCCCCCGTCCCATATGCAGGATAGACTACGACCCACCAATGAAGTCCCCTGTAGCCTTCATCCCCTCCTCCCAAGCAAACCTCTTATAAATGAAAACTGCAGTTGGGGGAGACCTTTCAAATTAACAAATGCAAGGCTCCTTAAACCAATACAAAGGTCCTAGAGTCCATGTGCCATGTCACAGATGCGAGGCACCCTGGCAAGGTGCTAGTGTTGTCCTGGTCTAGAATAATTTTGGCGCATTGCCGCTTCTTGCCGAATTCACATGGGCTCCATAATACCCTTACGATGGGCTACATTTTCTTTCATTATTCCTTCCCTCTTTTAAAGCAAACAGACAATACTGGGAAAGGAGAAAGAACCCTCACCCCAACTAAAGTAGAAAGTTCTCCCCGCGTGGCTTCAGCCGTGGGGGAAGGTGTCCCTTCAGCCGCATGGCAAGTCGAACAGTCCCCTCCTCAGATGGTGGCAGAGTCGTGAGAAAAACATATTCCCAAGTAGAAATGGGAACAAGAACAAACTTCCATCTACCTCACCCTTTCTTATGCTTTTGTCCCATTCCTTGATGAAATTGTGCAACTTCTCTGGATCCCAGAAAGTTAAGGTGGCTCCTTCCCATTTCACCTTAACAACTGCAGGGTAGGTCATGAAAAACTATTTTGTGCTCCATGAGACGATCCATGTGTGGGTTAAACTGCTGTCTCTTCTTCTGGACACGCATGGAGATATCCTGATGAATAGTAAGTTGGTGCCCCTCATGTCTTAACTCCTTTAAATTCCTGTATGCTGCTAGCATTGCTTGTTGATCTGGGTAATGGTGAAGTCTAATATGACTTTCCTGGGCGGTTGGTCTCCTGGCAGTCGCGGGGCCAGTGCTCTGTGGGCCTGCTCCACATTAAGGCCTTTCGACTTAATGGGCATTTTAAGCAAGCCAGGGTAGTACAAAGAGTCATTAAATCACCCCTTTCCGCACCTTCCGGCAGGCCTCTGATCCAGAGATTATTTCTGCGGCTATGGTTTTCCTGGTAGTCTAAAGCCTCTCTGAGCTCCCCCAGCTCATGTTCCATTTTTTCGAGTCTGTCAGACACAGTCCGGGAGGCATCGTCCAAGTCCGATATTCGTTGTTCCACTTCAGACAATCGCCTTGAGTATTGTTTCAGTTCTGAAGTGAGACCTTCTAATGATTTATCAACCTTATCCCAACACGGTTGTAAGTCTGCCACCACTTGCTCTGATACAGCTTTGCTGATAACTGCTAGTTCGGTTTCAGAGAAAGAGATTGGGCCCAGTCCATACGGCGGATTCTCTGGTGGGTTTCTCTGCTGGTTTTTAGCCCCTTGCCTCAACGTCTTCCCTGATGCCAAGTACTCGTCCATATCAGCAGCTGTTTACAGACTATTTTCCGAAGTTTTACTTGCAGCTGTAAAAGTATTATTTTTAAATCGTTATGATGCGGAGCTCTGGAGGTGTGCATCTTGTTTCTTTAGCTGCTCATTAGCGCCCCCTCCATGAACTCTTTATAATAAAAGCACGCCCTCCGCAGGTCCAGAGTAGGAAACATAGAAACATAGACTTTGACGGCAGATAAGGACCACTTGGCCCACCCAGTCTGCCCATTTCCCTACCTATTGGATAAGCTGCAGATTGTAGTTAACCAACAGCCTACTTCCTGCAACCCCCCACTATAATTGCCTTATGTCTGTCCCATGCATGTTTGAATTCCCCCACTGTTTTAGATCCCACAACCTCTCCAGGGAGGCGGTTCCATGCGTCCACCACACTCTCTGTGAAAATAAATGTCCTCACATTACCCCTGAGCCGTCCCCCCTCTATCTTTAAATTGTGCCCCCTTGTTCTTACACATATCTTTTTCTGAAAGATGCTACCCTCCTGGTCTTTGTTGATTCCCTTGAGGTACTTAAAGAGTTCCTATCATGTCCCCCCGTCCCTCCTTTCATCAAGGGTACACATATTAAGCTCTCTCAGTCTCTCTTCATATGGTTTCTGATGTAGACCCTGCACCATTTTAGTTGCCCTCCTCTGGACTGCTTCCATCCTGTCTATGTCCTTGCGTAGATGAGGTCTCCAAAACTGCATGCGGTACTCCAGATGGGGTCTCACCAATTGTCTGTACAGAGGGATAACCACTTCCCTTTTTCTACTTGTGATGCCCCTCCCTATGCATCCCAGTATTCCCCTGGCCCTCCTTACCGACTTCTCACATTGCTTACCCACCTTTAGGTCATCTGATATGACTACCCCCAGGTCCCTTTCCATTACTGTTGTTGTTAGTACTTCCCCTGCTATTGTGTACTCTTCTCCTGGATTTTTATTTCCCAGGTGCATTACTTTGCACTTCTTTGCATTGAATCTAAGTTGCCATATGTCTGACCATTCCTCCAACCTTGCCAAGTCCCTTCTCATCCTTTCTACCCCCTTGTGTATCAACTCTGTTACAGATCTTTGTGTCATCTGCAAGAGGCATATCTTTCCTTCAGACCCTCTGCAATGTCACCTATAAAGCGTTAAAGGGACTGGACCCAGTACTGAGCCCTAAGGTACTCCACTAGTAACCCTTTCTTCGGAATGTGTTTCATTCACTATTACCTTCTGTGTCCTGTTGTGCAGCCAGTTTGCTACCCAGGCTACCACCCTGGGACCCACTCCCAGGCTGGCTAACTTGATTATTAATCTTTTGTGCAGGACTGTGTCAAATGTCTTGCTAAAGTCTAGGTAGGCCATATCCACAGCCCCTCCCTGGTCTATTATTTTGGTCACCCAGTCAAAGAAATCGATTAGATTCGTCTGACATGACCTTCCTGCTGTGAATCCATGCTGCTTTGGGTCCTGTGCCCTGGCTGGCCTCTAGGTACTCAACAATTCTTTCTTTCAGAAGTGATTCCATCATTTTCCCCACCACTGAGGTCAAATTATCAGGTCTGTAGTTTCCTGGTTCTGCCTTGCTCCCACTTTTGTGAAGAGGAATCACATCTGCCCCCCTCCAGTCCTCAGGTACCACCCCATCCTCCCATGATTTGTTAAAAAGTGTGGTCAGTGGTGTCACTAGGTCCTCCCTTAGTTCTTTTAGGATTTATTTATTTATTAGCTTTTGGTAACCGGGTAAGTGCGCTAGGCAACAGACCTGCCTATTTTCAGGCACGACCCGGGAGAGCACAGGACACTGGTTACAATATGCAGAAATGCAGACATAATATAGGTGTACAGGAGCAAAACAAGATATACATTGGGTAGCACAGTAATAGTTACATAAGGGTACATTTTAGGCCTAGATCATAACAAGGATGTAAAATAAAGCAATTAGGGTAACCATAAGACAGCAAAGACATCAAGGTTCATAGCCACCTAGACAAGCATATTGCATGGGAGAACGTTAGTGTAGTACTCATTCTAGGGTGAATCCCGTCGGGCCCCATTGCTTTGTCCACCTTGAGTTTTAGGAGTTTTTTCAGGACTCTTTCTTCTGTAAATGGACTGGCATCAACCCCACTACCCAGATTGCTTCTACTGTTTGGTTTAGGTAACTCTTCCTCTTCTTCTTTTGTGACTACTGAGCAAAAGTATTCATTCAGTATCTCTGCCTTTTTACTGCCTCCCTCTACCCATCTCCCCTCTCCTTTATTAATCTTCACTATCCCTCCCTTAACCTTTCTATGCTCCCTAATGTACCTATAAAAGGTTTTATCCCCCTTCTTAACTGAGTTGGCTATCTTTTCCTCGGTTTGGGCCTTTGATTTTCTGACTGCCTTCCCCACTTCTTTCTGCTTTAATTGATACAGTTCCCTCTTGTGCTCCTTCTGAGATTCCTTATACCTTTTTAATGTAGCCTTTTTTTCCTTATTGTGAAAAAACAAAGACAAGGCGCTGCGTCAGCATGTGGTCTAAAAGCAAAACAAAATGGTTATATTAAATGCATGCTGAAAATAGAAAATAGAGTTAAAAATCTACGTTTCGACCTAAGGTCTTCTTCAGGAAATATCTAAAAGAGAAAAAAAACAAGTTAGTGTAGAGGAGAGGTAAAATGAGAGAGATATATATGTGGAGAAAGAAGAAGGGGGAGGCTAAGGGAGAAGAAGTGATAAATGGTAAGATTAAGAGAGAATCTGTGAAACAAAAAGGTGATGATGGGAAAGATAAAACATAATGGGAAAGAAAGAGCTGGGGAAGTTCCCAGGTAGAGACTGATTAACAGGGCCTTGTAAGAAGGCTGAAAGGTGACAAATGTGTGAGAAGGAGACAGAAATGGAGACATATGGTGAAAAAGAAAAATAAATCAGTACAAAAACAAATTGACTTTAGGGAAAAAAAGGGAGGCTGAAAGATGTTAGTGGAAAATAAGTCTATCATTTAAACCAGAGGGCTGCTGGGAGCCAAGGCGGATGATCAGCTTGGCTTCCATGTTTTTTCTATGGTTAGGATCCCGGAAGCCCTGCTGAAGGACACAAACAGAAAGGTCATTGACATTGTGGTCTCTGGAGATAAAGTGGGATACAATGGGTTTAGCAGTTTCACCATTCCTGACCGCTCTGTAATGTTCCCTGAAACGGTCAGCAAGACGCCTACCAGTTTCTCTGATGTATTACATTACATTAGATTTTTAACTCTATTTTCTATTTTCAGCATGCATTTAATATAACCATTTTGTTTTGCTTTTTTTCCTTAACCTTCTCTGACCCCTCTTTTGAGAACCATAGTGTTTTTTTATTCCGCTTTGTTTTCTTTATTTGTTTCACACAAAGGCTTGCAGTTGGCCTCCAAAGAGGGGTTGGTAAAGTAACTGTCAAGTCAATCACCTGGTTAAGGTGAAACTCTGATACTACCTTCAGGAGAACTTCATGTGGGGGCGAAGGTTGTCCTTGTCCTTGTGGAAGACCAGGTAAGGAGACTCCACTGGAGCTCTCTAATCCTTCACGAAGAAGGCAGTCTTTTACGACAGATGAGACATACCTCTGCATAGGCTCAAATGACTTGCCCATGGACACAGTCAGCACCAGCAGTAAGTCCCACGGTGATGGTGATTCATGCACCAGAGGGGCCAGGTGGTGCAGGCCTTTGAAAAAGCACCTGGCCACCTCCATCTGGTCCACAGTCAGCTTACTAGCCCATGCCCAGTAAGCAGAGATGGCTGCCAGGTGCACCATAAGTGCCAATGCTCACAGTCCCAACTGAGAGAGGGACCAAAGATATTCAAGGATGCTCGCCACAGGGGAGGTATGGGGGATCAAGCTTCTTGCCCTGGCACCAAATAGAAAACCTCTTCCATTTAAATGCATTGGATTTGCGAGTTGACTTTTTTTGGGAGGCTTCCTCAATGTGAAGCAAGTCTTCTGAAAGACCCAAGACCTGGAATTCTAGTTTCTCAGGAGCCATACCATGAAGTGCAGGGACTGAAGGGCCATGTGCAGGATCGTCCTCTGTTGTCTGGTCAGCAGATTCAGGTGAAGAAGCAGCCACCACAGCGGTCTGCTGCAGAGTCCGAGCAGATCCAAGTACCAGAAAGCACAGTTACGCAAGAACTTACAATAACAGTAGATCTTCGAAAGGAGCTCTTGCAGCAGGCTACACCATAAGGGTTATGCTGCCAGGCACTAGGACCTCATGGAAAAATTCTTAGCTAGCAGTACCAAGCGGGGACTGCCCCCTGACGTCAGACTGCCTCCAATGTCCACCAATGGTATAAAGGGGGCAGTCCCCAGCCACACCCCAGTTCTCCCGCCGGAGACCCAGCTGACAAATCATAAAGAACTAAGGTTAGTGGAATACCCCGCCTAGGTTAAGGAAAGAAAGAAGAAAAGGATCAGGGGGAAGGAGGGAGGCAAATAACACCTGCTGCAAGAGTTCCTCTCGAAGATCTACTGTTACGGTAAGTTCTTACATAACTGTACTATCTTACTTCAAGCGGCAGCTCTTGCAGCAGGCAACACCATAAGGATGGAGTACCAAGCAGTACTAAAATGATCCCGGACAGACTGGGAGATGGAAACCTGAGAAGCAGGAGGGGCTTAAAAGACAACAGGCCTTGAAGTACCGCTAACCCAAACCCAGCTCTCCAACGGGAAGCAATGTCCAGGATGTAGTGCTTCACAAAGGTGTGCACCAAGCTCCAAGTAGCTGCTGTGCAGATGTCTGCCGCAGAAATGTTCCGAGATGCCACAAAAGAGGCAGAAACACCCCTGGTGGAATGACCCTTAACCGAGCCCGGTAAGGGTTTGTTGTACTTATTGTAGCAGAAGGTGATGCAATGGACTAGCCATCTGGACAGTCTGCTTTGCCACAGGTGCCCCCAGGGTTCTTGGGGCAAAGGAAACAAAAAGTTGGTCAGATCTTCTGAAAGTCCGAGTACGGTTAATGTAGTACCTAAGCACTCTATGTACATCCAAAGTGTGAAGGAGAGCCTCCCCTCAATTAGTGTACCCTGGATAATAAACCGGAAGGTTGATGTCCCGATTAAGCGTGGATTGGGACACCACCTTAGGAAGGAACTTAGGACTGGTCCTCAAGGACTCCCTGTCCTTGTGGAAAATCAAATATGGCTCTATAGCCACCTAGGAGAGGGTCCAGATACCGATTGGAGGCCCACAAGCAAAAGGAATTCCATTTCATGGCATAGGTAGCCCTAGTGGAAGGCTTCCTGGCTGCAGCCAATACCTCGGCCACTTTGGGAGATACTCCAAAACGTGCAGTGGCTATGTCTGCAGGTGCCAGGTATGCAGATGTAGCGACTGGAGGTCTGGGTGAACCAACCTGCCTTGCTCTTGCGATAGTAAGCGGGAGGACAAAGGCAGGGGAATTGGAGGTTCCACTGTCAGCCGTTGCAGTAGCGGAACCATATCTGACAAGGCCAAAGTAGAGCTACAAGAATCATCTCTGCTCCTTCGGCTTGGAGTTAGAGTAGAACTCTTTGTAGAAGAGGAAAGGGAGGGAAGGCATACAGAAACCTCCATGTCCAACAGAGGGACAATGCATCTCGCCAGAAAACACCAGGCCTGTCATCGAACGAGCAGAAACTGGGCAGTTTTGCGTTGCACGGGGATGCAAAGAGGTTCAGCTCTGGACAACCCCATCTTTGGAAGAGGTCCTCCACTACAGACTGAGAGTTCCCATTCATAAGTCTTTGACCTAGACTGGCTTAAAGCATCAGCCAAGGCATTTTGGCCCCCTGGAACATGCACTGCGGTTAGCAATAGGTCATGGTCTACGGCCCAGAACCACACTCTCATAGCCTCCCAGCAAACAGGATAGGAGTGAGTTCCCCCTGCTTGTTGATGTAGCAAACAACTGACATGTTGTCTGTCTGCACCAACAGGGTGCCTGGACGGAGGTCCACAAGAAACACCTGTAGAGCATACAGAACTGCCCTCATCTCCAGAATATTGATGTGGACGGTCAGTTCTAGAGAAGACCATGCACCTTGAGTCTGATGATTCTGAAAATGAGCTCCCCTACCTAGGCCTGAGGCATCAGTTGTGAGAACCTGTAAAGGGGCCTCTCTCTGAAAAGGGACTCTGGACTCCAGATTCTGTGGAGAGAGCCACCAAGACAGAGTCTGTATCACTGCTTTGGAGATCAAGACCAGCTGGTCGAGATCATCCTCCCTCTGATCCCATTGTACTCTGAGAGTCCACTGAGGGATCCCCATAAACAGACCTGCTGAGGGAACGGTCACTATGGCTGCGGCCATATGGCCTAGGAGCTGAAGCATGGTCCAAGCTGGGATCTGGTGAGCATCTGAAACTTTGTGAGCCAAAGAGAAGGCGTACTGCCCTGTCTGGTGGAAGGAAGGCCTTCTTTTGCCCCATGTCTAGTATTGCCCCTATGTATTGTAACTTCTGACATGGTTTCATAAATGACTTGGCCATGTTTAGGGTGATCTCTTGCTGGCGCAGGATGCTGCTTTGTTTAATAATGTGCGGGTTCTCTCAGCCCAAGGCAGAGCTCTGCCTGACGTACTATTTTGGTGGGTCTACTACTGCACTGATTTGTATTTGCCCTATGCCTCTGGGCTGTGACCTTTGTCTGATGCACTGTTCTTTTCAGCTTTTTATGCCCGTTCTCTACCTAATTATATGTAACTACTTGACTGCTTATTTCAATGCTCACTTGACTCTACTTGATCCTGTGCAATGTATGTATAGCATTCTTACTGTTCCTATATCGACTTGTCTATTACTATACCCCCTGTTATTGTACTCTCCCGGGTCATACCTGAAAATAGGAAATTGCTTGTCTAGTGTACTTACCTGGTCAACAAACGCTAATAAATAAATAAATCCCCAGGGAGCTGAACAGTTTGAAGGTGTTCTCTAAAGCCACCAGAAGCCGATCCCTTGTGGCGGCGGTCAGAAGCCAGTCATCGAGGTGGGGATAAAAAAAGTGTCCCTGACTCCTTAGGGCTGTTGCCACTACCGCTAGGCACTTCATGAACACATGCAGTGCCGAGGAAAGGCCAAAGGACAAGGCCCGAAACTGGAAATGCCTTCTCTGAATTGAGAACCTCAAGAACCTCCTGTGAGCTGGAAGCACCAGAATATAGAGGTAGGCATCTTGCATGTCAAGGGAGCAGAGCCAGTCCCCTTGATGCAACATGGGAAGAATGCCTGGCAAGATGACCATCCTGAACCTCTTGTACTCTATGTAATTGTTCAAGAGGCTCAGGTCCAGAATCGGGTGCAGATCCCCCATCTTCTTGGGAACCAAGAAGAAATGGAAGTAGAACCCTTTTCCCCCACTGTGGGATTGGAACGGGTTCTATTGCCTTCTTGTCTAGTAGGGACTGTACCTCCTCCCAAAGGACCTTTGGACCTGGGGATTGTCAGGGGGCATCTGCAGAAATTCCAGCATGCGACCTTACTGTATCAGCTGGAGGACCCACACATCTTTGGTGATGGAGGTCCACCTGTTGAGGTAAAGCGATAACCGACTCCCTACTATCTCTGCCCTGGACTTGGCAAGGGGTATGGAGTTGGGCAAGGAGTCAGGTGTGGGAGCCCGGGGTGGGCAGCGAGACCTGGGAGGGTTTGGTGTTCCTAGATCCCTGTGCTCCATCGGGTTGAGAAGGAGCTTTACAGTGAAAGTTGCCTCTCTGCTGCTGTCCTTTAGGCTTCTGCCATCCCTGGCGACGAAACTGCCGATGTCTGCCAGAGGTCTGATCAGATCTGTACAACTGATGCACACAATGGATGGCCTAACCAGAGTCCTGGAGGTCAGAGATCATCTTCTCAATGGCTGGACCAAAAAGCACGGACCCATGGATATGGGGCCATCAAGGACGGCATCCTGGAGGTCCTGCCTAAATCCAGAAACCCGGAGCCAAGAGTACCTCTGCTTACAAACCTCTGTGGCTGCTGCCCTGGCTGCCGTGTCCACCGAATCATAGGATGATCTCAAGATGCGTTTCCTCCACATCCAGACCGGACTGGAGCACATCTAAGAGCTCCATTTTGTGATCAGAATTGGGCTGTCTTTGCAAGCTCAATTGCCTTGTTCCAGAGGGATTTCTGGTACTGTACCATGTGCGCCAAAAAGTTGAGCAAACGAATGGTGCAGGTGGCCAAAGAGTAGACCTTCCTGCCAAACTGGTCCTGACATTTGGATTCCTTGTCCGGCAGTTGGGAGCTTATGTGCCGGGGCTGTTTGGTCCTGCCGTGGGCAGCTGTCAGCACGACTGAGTCCACATTGGGCTGTTCCTCAAGGAATGGCTCATTCACTGGGGTACAATACAGCCTGTCCGCTTTCTTAGGTATAGCGGGGACCGAAGAGTGCCTCCAGGCTAGCCTGGTAGCGTCCTGAAAGGGAGCTACCAAGGGTGGGATCACTAAGAGTCTGGGCTCATTCATACCCAAAAAATGAGCCAGCCTCTTTCTTTCTGGATCAAGATCCTCAGTTTCCCACTGATTCAAAAATTTGATGCGACGCATCATGTCCAAGGTGGGATTGTCCGGATGGGGAGCGGGGCAATTCCCCTGGAGGGTCAGGGTGGCGGGGAGGAGAGGAAAACTCCCCTGAGGATCTAGAGGAGACAGAAGAGTTTGAGTCTGATGACGTAGAGGAAGATCTGGAGCAAGAATGCTGGTGCCTCCTCCTAGAACACTTGGAGGACGATCTAGAACAATGACTGCGCCATTCGGGAGACCTGTCGTCCGATCATGTAGGAGACCTGTTCCTCGGGGTGCCAGAACCGCAGGGGCTGCTTAGGGGAGTCTACGGGAGGCTGTGGCATTGGAAGCTGGGGTTCCTTGGGGATGATGTCTTTTTTGACCGAGTCCCTACAGGAATTGAAAAGGCTGTGACTTCAATCAATCAATTTATAAAGTGCCTTTCGAAATCAAGGTGCTGTACAACAATAAGCCACAGTACATAAAACTGCAACAGTATAAATGATTTCAGACAGAGAGACCATGGCTGGGGCCAATGTGCCTGGTGTCTCCGACCTGTTATCCAGCTTTTCGAGCAGGTGACCTGACGGCTTGTCGGGAGCCAGCATATGCTCTGGTGAGTTGGGTTTCTCCAGCGTCTGGTCCCGGGGTGGTGCCGGAGCTGATGGCAGGTCGACTGGCTGACCTGACGTCTGACCTCCAGTCATTAGCGGGTCAGTCGTTGGGGGAGGCATCTCCTTGACCGGTGGCTGCGCCCCTTCTAGCGGAAGCTTAGGGGGTGCAGGCAGGCGGGAAGACACCAAGGCAAGGACATCGAGGTAGAGTGCCAGGAGTCTGAAGTCCGATGCTCCGGAGAGCTGGCATCAGGGTGAGACTCCGGTTCCCAACACCGCTTCCTGTCATCTAGTCCAGTCGGACGGTCCGATGAGGAAGAGTAAGCCTTCACCTCATGAGGGGCAACATGATGGCTGTCGCCAGACCCTTTAACAGCGGAATCCCTGGACTTAGACCTGGAGGTATGGCTGAAGAGTCCAAGACTAAGGAAAGGGGCCCGAAGACACATGCTCCGAAGAAATATTACCCCACGACGCACCAAAGCCAGTGGTTTCAAGGCCAGCAACCCAGAGGACACCTGCATTGGCGGGGGAGCAGAGTCCAACCTCCCGCGGGAGGGATGACTAGAGCTGGCTGTTTTCCTGTGCGGAGACCTGGATCGGGAGTCTGAATGGGTGTCCTTCTAATGATGGTGGTGTTTCCCACTGGACTTTTTCTCCTCCGACTTGTGAGAAGTCTCAGATCCCGAAGAAGAAGGGGATCCTAGGCCTGATGAGGTCTTTTGCATGGTGGCCAGCTGCAGTTCTAGAAGACAGGTCTTCAGCATCTTCAGTCGACTGATGCAAGTCTGGCGGTTGAAATTCTTACAGTGCAGGCAGGAGTCGGCACTGTGGTCACGCCCTAAGCAGATGAGGCAGGCTGAATGACTGTCTCGGGCTGGGATTTGCCTTCCGCACGCGCACCTGGATTTCGGTCGCTGACTGGAGGATGATGGAGAAGACGTGCACCATGTAATCATTATATTAAATGATAAAATTGTTTTTAGAAAGACTTGCGAAAAATGGCAGTTGACTGTTAGCAGTAGGTGTCTGTGGAGGTGATATGAACTGGTCATTGGCAGGAAAAGAACTGGGGTGTGGCCGGGGACCATCCCTTTATATCACTGGAGGATGCCGGAGGCGGTCTAACGTCGGGGGCAGTCCTCGATGGGTACTGCTAGCTAAGAATTTTTCCACGGGGTCCTAGTGCCTGGTGGCATAGTCCTTATGGTGTAGCCTGCTGCAAGAGCTCCCACTCGAAGGAAGATCTTTCCTTGTCAGTCTGGAGCTATCAGGATCTTCCACGCCTTGTCCTTCTGGGACTTGACCACCACCTTGTGGATCAAAGGGAAGTAAGGAAAGGTGTACACCTCCAACAGTGTCCTGGACTGTGAGAGGTGGGCACAAAACAGCCTCAGTTTGGCATTCTCTCAGGAGGAAAACAGGTCCACCAGAGGGGTGCCTCACAGGCAGAAGAGATGGCTCACCACCTCCTGATTTCAGGGACTACTCATGTTATGCCTCTCCAATCTGGCTGAGAGCATCTGCCAGCTTGACTGTGAACTCCAGCACTGGGGACAGCTAGGAGATCTGCACCCACACTGCGCTCAAGAGTCCAAGTGAGAAGGAACTCCCAACACAAGCGTAGGGAGTGCATTCTGCCCTGCCTGGTCATCGTGTTGTCCATCTGGACCTGCACAATCTTATCCGACCCAACTAGTGGAGCTAATTCCATCAGAGCTAGCTGTGCTGCATAGATCTGCAGCAGGTTTATGTGGTGCCGAAACTTCCTGGGTGACTAGAACTTGTGGGCTCTGTGGGCTCCCAAGTGTGCTCCTCACCCCATTAGAGGTGTGTCTTTCATGAGTGTGATGGTCAATTCTGGGTGGACAAATGGGACTCTTTCCTCTGGATGTTCTGGGATCAGCCACAACTGGATGGCATCCCACATATGCTTTGTCACTGTGACACGCTGGTTCAAGTCTGGTTGCCCAACTCCCACTGCAGGAGGTGCATCCACCAGAGGGCCCAACAGACCATGCTGGTGCAGAACACCATGTACCCCAGCAGCCGTAGGAAATCCCGGGCAGGTCACAGGAGTCCAACCTGAAATGATCGGGCAGAGGAGGTTAAGATCCACTGCCCGGTCCGCAAGGAAGTGGGCCTTTACCCACAGGGAGTCTAGTTCTGCCCCAATGAACTTGATCACCTGCTAGGGTACCAGCTCGGACTTGTCCGGGTTGACCAGCAGGCCCAAGTCTCGACAGGTCTGGAGAGCCATATCTCTGGATGTCTCGATTGTCTCTTTGGATGGTCCAGCCAGTCGTCTAGATAGGGATACACCCAGACTCCTTGGCATCGCAGGAAGGCTGCTACCACTGCCATGCACTTTGTGAAGACCTTGGGGACCGAGGAGAGACTGAAGTGCATGACCTTGAACAGGTATAGGATCCCTTCCACATTGAACTGGAGGTACCGGCAGTGGGACAGATGGACTGGGATGCAGAAGAATACATCCTGGAGGTCCAGGTAGACAGAATGATCGGATTCAGGGTGACCGGCCAGAACTTGCACTTCCACATAAACTGGTTCAGACACCAGCCACCCACCATCCATTTATGAACCAGTATGTATCTATTGAGTTTTTGTTGACCAGGAAAGAAGGGCTAGGCAACTCTGCCTATTTTCAGCCTCCTCCTGAGGGAGGCGGAAGATAAAGACGGAAACCGTCTGAAATTGAACTAGAGAACGGGGGACAGTGAGGGTGGGGGAGGTGGGGGGTGGCAGTGGGATGACAAAGGGAAGGGGGTGGAGCAGCTGCAAACTAGGGGTGTTGGCTGCGGACTTAGATAGACTGGGTGGTCTGTTTCTGCTGGCACATTTGTAGTTTAAGTTGTTGGTGGTATTTTAAATGAATGGGGAAAATTTGGCCAGGATACTGGGGAAATTCCCCTACTCTTTTCAAGAAGTGCTATGGGATCTTTAATGTCCACAGAAACCTAGAATTTGATAGCAGATAAGAACCCCTTGGCCCACCTAGTCTGCCCATTTCCCTACCTGATGGATAAGCTGCAAATTCTAGTTAACCAACAGCTTACTTCCTCCTACCCCCCACTAGAATTGATTTATGTCTGTCCCATTCATTCTTGAATTCTCCCACTGTTCTTGATTCCACAACCTCCTCAGGAAGGCTGTTCCATGCATCCACAACATTCTCCGTGAAAAAATACTTTCTAACATTACCTCTGAGCCGTTCCCCTCTATCTTCAAATTGTGCCCCCTTGTTCTTGCACATCTCTTTTTCTGAAAGATGCTTCCCTCTCGGACTTTGTTAATTCCCTTGAGGTACTTGAAAGTATCGATCATGTCCCCCCTCTCCCTCCTTTCCTCGAGGGTATACATATTAAGCTGCTTTAGTCTCCCTTCATATGTCTTCTGGTGCAGACCCTGTACCATTTTGGTTGCCCTCCTCTGAACAGCCTCCACTCTGTCTATGTCTTTGTGGAGATGGGGTCTCCAGAACTGCATGCAGTACTCCAGATGGCGTATCACCAACTGTCTGTAAAGAGGGATAACATCATCCAGTTTTCTACTGTTAATGCCTCTCCCTGTGCATCCCAGTATCCCCCACCCCTCCTTACTGCCTTCTCACATTGCTTGCTCACCTTAAAGTCATCTGATATAATTACTCCCAGGTCCCTTTCAATTTTTGTTGTTAGTATCTCACCCCCCACTGTGTACTCTTCCCCTGGGTTTCGTTTCCCAGGTGCATTACCTTGCACTTCTTTGCACTGAATCTAAGCTGCTATACATTTGACCATTCCTCCAATCTTGCCAAGTCCATTTTTCATTCTTTCCACTCCACCTTGTGCATCAACCCTGTTGCAGATCTTTGTGTCTGCAAAGAGACATACTTTGCCTTCCATGTGCTCTGCAATGTCAATTGTAAAGACATTAAAGAGGACCGGTCCCAGTATTGAACCCTACGGTACCCTGCTAGTTACCCTCCTTTCTTCACTGTGAACTCAGTTTACTACTACCCTGCTGTCGAGCCAATTTTTTATCCAGGCTGCCACCTTGGGACCCACTCCCAGGCTGGCTAACTTGTATATTAATCTTTTGTGTGGGACTGTGTCAAATGTCTTGCTAAAAATCTAGGTAGGCCATATCCATAGCCCTTCCCTGGTCTACTACTATGGTCACCCAGTCAAAGAAATCTATTAGATTCATCTGACATGACCTTTCCGCTATGAATCCATGCTGCCTTGGGTCCTGTGCCCCACTGGCCTCTAGATACTCAAAAATTATTTCCTTCAGAAGTGATTCCATCATTTTCCCTACCACTGAGGTCAAACTAACTGGTCTGTAGTTTTCTGCCTCTGCCCTGCTCCCACTTTTGTGAAGTGGAATCCCATCCGCTCTCATCCAGTCCTCAGGTACCACCCCATCCTCCCATGATTTGCTAAAGAGAGTAGTCAGTGGTGTCACTAGTTCTACCCTTAGTTCTTTTAGAATTCTGGAGTGAATCCCATCAGGCCCCATTGCTTTGTCCACCCTCAGTTTCAAGAGTTCTTTCAAAATCCTTTCTTCTGTGAATGGACTGGTATCAACTCCCCTATTCAGAGTGTTTTTGTTGTTTGGTTTAGGTACCTCCTCATCTCTTCTGTTGTGAATACTGAGCAGAAATATTCATTCAGGATCTCTGCTTTTTCACTATCACCCTCTGTCCACTTTTCTTCCCCTTTATTAAGTCTCCATATCCCTCCCTTGGTCTTTCTTCGCTCCCTAATGTACCTATAAAAGGTTTTATCCCCTTTCGTAACAGAACTGGGCATCTTTTCCTCGGTTTGTGCCTTTGCTAGTCTGACTGCCTTCCCTGCCTCCTTCTGCTTTACCTGATAAAGTTCTCTGTCCTGCTCCTTCTGTGTTTCCTTATATTTCCTGAATGCTATCCTTTTCTCCTTAACCTTCCCTGCCACCTCTTTTGAGAACCATAGTGTTTTTTTCCTTCATTGTTTTACTGATTCGCTTCATACAAAGGCTTGTTGCCTCTGTGATGGCGGTTTTGATTATTCCCCATTGTTCCTCCACCCCTCCTCCTTGACCGTTTGCTACTGCTTTTCTGAGGCACTCTCTCATTTTCCCAAAAGTCAGCCCTCCTAAAGTCCAATACTCCTGCCTTTGTATGGCTTGACTCTATGGCTGTGTTTATTGTGAACCACACTGTTTGGTGGTCACTTGTTCCCAGATGGCTACCCACTTCTAAATCTGAAATCCTTTATCCGTCCCCATTTGAAAGCACCAGGTCTAAGACTGCTCCCTCCTGAATGGGTTCCAGCACTAGCTGTCTGAGACATGCCCCTTTGTAGGGCATCAAGAATGACTCTGCTCCTGGATGTGCTTGCAGAAAAAGGTGCTCCAGTTAACATCTGGCATATTCAGTAACCCATTATCTCCCCTTTTTCTGCCATTTTAAGGATGCCTTCTATCATTTCATTGTCCACTCCCTCCCCCTGAGATGGGGGTCTGTACACAACTCCTATGCGGATTGTGGTGTCATTTCCTGTCCACCCGAACAACCGTCAGAACTGGCAGATGTTTCAACGTCTCGTCCGAAAGACAGCAACTCTGGAGTGCAGCACCCCCTTCATGCTGCACTACGGTGTTAGTATTGGGTTTTACCCCAAGTTCCTGGTGTGTGGCTAGAACCCACAGTCTTCTGATCTTCTGACCTCAGAGGTGAGCATTCAACCTGATGAGCCAATGACACTGCTTTCTGCTGCACTGCTCCTACCTGGACATGTAACCCTGACTGGCCACGGTGTCCGGCACACAGGCTATGGTTCCCTTTGCAAGGAACTGAGCGATGTCCTCATGGAGGGCAGACAGAGTGTCCTGTGACACCCTGGACTCCCAAGAAGCATGGAGTCAGTAAGCCGGGAGAGCCTCGAAGTCCAGAGGCAGCCCTCTGCCTTTCACTTCTAACACCTACTTGTCCATTGTGATAGAAGATCAACACGGAAGAAATTACTTAGCTGACCCCCCGAACAGGAGCACAGGCAAGGACATGACTGGTAGAGGGATGACAATCCCTAACCCATCACTATGCAGCTTTTGTGGGGGCACTGGCCTGCAGCGGGGGAGGGCACCACTCCCTGCTCCCACCTTTCTTGGGGTCCTGGCCACCAAACTTGGGTTTCAGATGCCAGGTCGGTGCCCCTGTTGAGGGTCTGCCGAGGAGGCTCTGGCTGAAAGGGCCTATATTGAAAAACCTGCTTCTTAGGCTATTTCTCCTGGTCCTCCTGGAATGATGCCACAGAGTCAAAGGTGGCATTGGACTTCTCAATGTGGGTGACATGCCCTTCCACCTCAGGGCCAAAGAGGCTAGTGCCTAGGAAAGGGACATCAACCAGCTTATGCTGGGTATCCACCATGAAAGTTGACAGATGCAGCCAGCCCTGCAACACATGGACTGCCACTGCTATGGCACAGGCACAGGAGTCGCCCATGTCCAAGGCCATCTGGAGCTGCTGTTTAGCCGGAGATTGCCCTTAGTCTTAGACCAACTTCACTGCCGTATGCTTGTCAGCTGGGAGGTGAGGAAGGATAACATCAGAGACTCCCATTAGGGAGTGCCTGAAGTTAGCCATCATGATGGCATAGCTCATCTGATGGAGACCCAAGGACATCACAGCATACACCTTTTTAGCAGTGTGGTCAATCTTTCTGGATTCCTTGTCCAGAGGCCTGTCCATGTCCCCTTGGCCCCTGAATTTACAGAAAGCCAAGACAGAAATCAGCCCTTCAGCCAAAAGGTGGTCTGAGAACCCGGAAAGGAACCCACTAGGGACCACGTACTTATGGACCATATGAGCGAAGGGTGCTGTCAAAGCGCCAGGGACAGTCCCAATATGGCCTCAGCCATGGGAAAGGCACCCCTGGGATTCATCCCTGTCCAATATGTTTGTGAAAGGTTACTTGCCTCTTTTATGGACCAGCTCAACAAGGACATTCACGGACTCCCAAGATTAATCAGATTACGGCTCCGAATGACACTGGCCCACAGTCAGTAGTAAACTCCTCAAGCAAGCCCCAGTCGAGGATGCGAGTCCCAGAGAGGAGGCCATAGATGATAGGTCAGTCGTTCAAGGACTCCTTGAAAATGGCCCTCTACCATTTCTTGCCATGGACCACCTGAATATCTTCAGCTTGGGTTATCTCCACCGACAACTGGCCTGGTAAGCCAGTTGCTGAACGGGCCTCATGGGTCAGAGCATCCACCTTCAGCTGCAGTGGTATCTGCTCCACTCATAAGGGTGGGGAAGCAGTTGGGAGGAGCACCTGTTTTGCGTGGACCAGTGAGGGCATCACTGGTGGATGCCAGGTGTCCCAAGGTATAGGACAGGCCTATCCTGCAATGGCCCACTATTGCCACAGAAGCTCTTTGCAGCACTGACGCATGTTCCATCGGTGTTTCTCCTCACCCCAGGACGAGGATGTCGAGAAGCATCAGCAGCAACGCCTCCCGGTCAGGTGGGATTGAAAGTGAGTGCCCATCAATCAAGACCTCAACCCAGACTTAGACCTCAACTGTCGACCAGATGATTAATGTCAAGGAGCGCCTTCTGGCTAGTTAAGGTACATCATATGCATGAGCACATTAAGGAGGACAATCCTAGAAGACTTGACTGTCAGTGGAGGCTGCTCGCAAGGTGAGCCGGTTGGGAACACTGAACCAATCCACATCCTCCTGAGTGAGGACTGGGAGCACCGGAGTCTAGAAGATTGCATCCTCAATCCCGTAGATTTCTATGGCCTGCTCGACCAGAGTATCAGTTGACAAGCCCCACGGGGATAGAGAGGATCTCTCGACCTTCCCCTCGACCAAAGGGGTATCGACCAAAATCAAGCAGCCAGGGGAGTCAAGGGATCAGGAGGACCTTGATCTCTCCTGGTCCCACGACCGGTGCTGGCCACACTTGTGTTTCTTGCTGCAGTGGGCAGGGCTTTCCCTAAGGTCTGGAGGGCCATATAGATTTCTCAGAACCCTTCTGTGAATGACCCTCCATTGCTGGACCCAGTTGGGAGCAGCACCAAGACCAAGGATGTGCCTGTCACAGCAGCCACGGCCACGATTTCCCCAAGGGCCACAAGCTGGGATGCAGACCTGGCAGCTGCGGAAGCCTTCTTGCAGCCCTAATGACGGTCTTTTGGATCCCTCTCCGAAGGCTGTCTGAGTGTAAGCTGATGCTTCTGTCCTCAAGAGACTCTGGTAGCATAGAAAGACAAATACCGCACCCAGCTATGTCATGCTGCTCACCCAGGCAGTACAGGCACATGTCATGCAGGTCAATGACTGACATATTCTGCCGGCATCGAACACAGAACCTGAACCTTGGATTCCAGTGCTCCATCATACCCAGTAATTGAAGGGAGTGAGGAAATAAACTCACAAAAGTTTGAAAAAACTTTGAAAGTAAAGGCTCGCCTATGGTGCGCTAAATCCTAAGCGATAGCCACGAAGTAGGTGACCTGTTCTTCCAGCAGAAAGATCTGATGCCACGGGGTGGAGTCGGGGGATATACTGCCAGGTGGTGGAAGGAGCTTAGCTTCAAGACGTCTGAAGAATCAACAATTCCAATGGAACTACCAGAGTGTGAATAGTGAGCTGTACACATGGCCTTAGAAATGTATGTTACTGACATACTTGCTCATCATTTATTTTGTTTCTATATATAACATATAGAATAAAGTATGGGTCGGGGTATGTAACAAGAAGTTTACACAAACCCAAGGGGTTAGATGCTACATAAACCTGAAGGGTTTATGCATAGCATCTAACCACAAGGATGTGAGTGTGTGTGTGTGTGTATAAACTTCCAAGTAAACTTCCATATTTTACTTTATATAATTGCTGGGTTTCCCTTTTTTCGCCTCAGAAATTATATAAAATAAAGAGATGTTGCCAGCTGCAGCAGGACATTTCAGTGCGGTCCGTGGGTGTCCCTACTAGTTATTTAAATATTTTTGTTGATGTTCGTATGGCGTCAGTAGCCTACAGTTGCTTTTTTTTTCCTCTGCGGTAGCAGTTTATTTGTTAAAACACTTACCCGCCAAGACGGCGAGTCCGACGGTGGCAGTTCAAACTCCCGGGGAAAAAACGGCAGCGGACACCGGTTCAGAGGAAGAAATGAGGCGGGCACACACGCAGACTGAGGGAAACCATGCATGTGTTTGCCGAAATGAACACTCCATTATGGCAAATTACGCCACAGTTTCCCTACGGGGGGAAAAAAGGGAAACCAGTTATTATATAGAGAATAATGCATGTCCAACCATGGACAACAAAGGCTGCGTTTCCATCAAGGGGTTCTGAAGGATACAACAGTATTTTAGGACCTTTGAACTGTGGCACAGTAGCTTTTTCGTTGGGATGGAAATCCATGCACAGCAAGAGGTAACCATATACTGTATTAAGAAAAAGCTGTTTTGTTACATTTACAGTAGAACTGCATCCAGTATTTTTTATGGAGCAAAGCTAAAACTGATCCTAAGACTAGTAAAGTGATAACTGGTTAATACACAATACTTTTCTTCTGAGAACTTGAACAAGTGCAGGGTACCAATCGCTCTCTAATACACATCTATCTATATTACCTCTGATAAGCTCTGCAAACTGATTTACAAGATACAGGTGACATATTTACAATAGTGTACACAATAGTGTATCTAAATATCATCAAACACCACTGTACAGTTAGAAGTGTAAAGGCAAGGTCGGCTATATATATATATATATATATATATATATATATTTATTTATTTATTTTATGAATCCTATATCTATACATAGATTTTACATATTTAGATTTTTCCTTATTGATCATTCCTTAAGAAGATCTATTGATCAAATTACTGATTCTAACTTCCCTTTCTATTCTAGGTGTGCATAAAATTTAAAAAGCCACAGACGTTTTAAAGTAAATTCTGGAAAACATAACATTTAGACAGATTTCAACGTATTATTCATTTACCTTCCCATAATTCTTTATTACTAAGGGCACTTGCGTTCACTATCGCTTGACCTTCACCTGCTCTTGCTGCTTGTCTACAAGTTTACAGCATAATGATCTGCTTATGATATCAAAATAATTTCTACAGCAACTAGTTGTAAAGTCACAGGAGACGATTATGATGTCATTTGTAGAAAATGTTGTGTAAGTGATTCTGTTTTCATATGTAAAGGGATTGGAAAAATGGCCCACTCACTACACAAAGTATTTAATTAATTAACTGACTTTTATTCAACACAGAAACACCAGGTAACTCCAACGTTTCGGAAAAATTACTCTCCTTCCCCAGGGAAACTGAACAAAATAAATAGGCAGCAGTGAGTACATTAACCAATATATATATATATATATATATATATATATATATATATGTACAGATTTACCATATCAATAAACTCAAGGTTGCTTTGCATCTTCCTAGAGAATGGGATATAAAAGGAGTATTCTGATGTTTAAATGAAAACTCTCTTTGTAATTTGCCACATAAGTCAGTGTATGCTGCCTATTTATTTTGTCTTGCCAAATATAAATTAATGTAAATAGTCATATTTTAAATTTTATATGAGTTTTAGAGATTTAATACCAGTTTCCCTGAGGAAAGAGAAAGTTTTCTCCGAAACGTTGGAGACTTATCTCTAGTGGTGTCTTTATGTGAATAAAAATCATTAATTGAAACACTTTCTGGTGAGCGGGCCGTTTTTCCAATCTCTTTAGATATACTGAAGTCTTGACTGGAACAATGTCTCTCCTTAATCAGTTTTCTATTTATATATTTTTTTGAGGTGGGCTGTACTGGAAATCTGTGTCTGATTCAGTTTTCAAAAACATTTTATAAGTACAGATCACACGGGCGGGGGTGTAGCTATTTGTTTTAAAACAGAACTGGGCCTTGTAGATGTTCCAGTGGGGTCCACCAGCTCCTTTGAGTATATCATGGGCGAGGGTGTGGGATGCAGGATTCTGCTCATCTACCATCCACCCAGTGATGGGACACAATTCCTGCAGGAGATCGCAGACTTCTTCATAGACGTGGTACTGAGATCCCCCAGATGGTTGATTCTGGGGGATTTCAATGCCTGGGTCAACGATGAACTCTTGCACTTTGGTCAAGATCTCCTTCAGCTTATGTCTTCACTGGGCCTCACACAGGTTATTTCCTTTGCAACTCACACTGGTGGTCACTCATTGGAGCTGGTGTTCCTCCTGGGGATGGAGATCACCGATTTGGTGGTGGATGGAACCTGTCAGTTGGTCTGACCATCACACCATAAGGTTCAGTTTCCTGACTTCCCCCAATGGGCCTGGCCTTATGGAGATGGTCCGGTATCTCCCTTTGAAGGGTGAGACGCCCCCAGGGCCTAATGGTGGTGCTAGACCTATCAAGCTTGACGAGTGAAAGCATGGGTCCAGCTGATCTTGCACTTGCTTATAATAAGGCAGTAATCAGATGCCCTGGACTCCATTGCTCCTGTTCATGTTTGACCACTTACTCCTCGCACAAGGTCTCCATGGTTTGATGAGATCTTGAAGGAGCTGAAGAGAGTTGGTCGAAGGCTGGAGAGGGTCTGGCAGAAAACTAGCCTGAATGTTGACAGACTTAGACTGATGGACCATTATGTTGTCTATCAATCGACAATCACCTGTAAGAAGGCAGCATTCCTGTCCAAGGAGATTGCCGCCACACAAAATGGACCAGCTCAGTTCTTTCGGACTGTGGAGAAATTGTGCAGTCCAATCTGCCTACAGTATGGTGGAGCCTTGTCACAAGAGAGGTGTGATGAGTTTGCTCAATTTTTCACAGATAAGGTTGCCACCATCAGGTCCGGGATCTGTCCAGCTCCCTCTGTGGGGCACTGTGGAGGTCGGTGGGAGGTTATGAGCACCCGGTTTATCTGGTCTGACTTTGGTTGGCCAGACATCGTGAGGATCATCCAGAATATGTGGCCAACCAACTGTAGTTTGGACCCAAGCCCAATGCATCTCCTTGTGCAGTGCATTGAGGAAATTGGCCCAGTCCTGGCTGAGATAGTCTGTAGGTCTCTGGAGAAGGGGGTATTTCCAGATCCCCTTAAGGAGGCGGTTGTACGACCGCTCCTGAAAAAAACCTCCCTCGACCTGGACTGTCTCGCCAACTACAGGCTTGTCTCTAACCTTACCTTTGTTGGAAGGTTAAAGAGAAGGTGGTTGCACTGCAGCTGGATGATCATCTATCCACTCACGATGTCTATGACATTCTCCAGTCCGGATTTAGGAAGAGGCATAGCACCGGGACGGCCCTTGTTCGGCTGCTTAATGATCTCCTAACAGCAAGAGATGGGAGTACCCGTTCCATCTTGGTCCTCCTTGATCTCTCTGCAGCATTCAACACGGTGGAGCATGGTGTGCTACTGGAGCGCCTGCAGTTCATCTGTGGACTGTCTGGTGCTGTCCTCAGATGGTTTTGCTCATTCGTCGTGAGTAGGACACAGAGTGTGGTCTCTGGAATTTATTACACCGACCTTCTCCCCCTATGCTTCGGGGTACCACAGGGCTCCATTTTGGCACCCATGTTGTTTGAAGTGTATATGCTCATGTCATCCCTCTCTTCAAATCAGGTGACCCATGCAACCTCAATAATTACAGGCCCATTTCCCTCCTCCCAGTGTTATCAAAACTCCTTGAGAAAATTGTGAATGTACAATTAAGGTCCTACCTCGAGACAACAAATCTATTAAATCCTATGCAGTCGGGGTTCAGAGCCCAACACAGCACCATGTCAGCACTGACTAAAGTAACTGACGATTGGCTGAGAGCCCTTGTCTCCAGAAACTTCACCTGAGCGGTCTTTCTGGACCTAAGCAAGGCCTTCGACACAGTCGACCACAGCCTCCTCCTGTCCTCCTTACAAACCACAGGAGTGGACTCCTCCTCGCTGCACTGGTTCACTGACTACCTCTCAGGGCAACTTCAGCAAGTCAAAGCGGAAGGTGAACTGTCCCCTCTCAAGCCCCTTCTAAGAGGGGTACCACAGGGATCTATTCTAGGCCCTCTCATTTGCAATCTACATTAATAATGTCGACAATTGTATAAAAGAACGCCAACTTCCACTTATTCGCAGACGATACCGTTCTCTATGTTAGTAGGCCTACACCGGATGCTGCCTACAACGATCTCCAAGCCGACTTCAATCTCCTGCAAAGCCAACTAACTCACAAAAAGCTACTCCTGAATGCTAAAAAAATCAAAAGCGATGCTCTTCACTCCGCTTGCCCATGCAATCAACCTGGCAGCCTGTAGGTCTATTCCCGAAATAACCACAATCCCAGCTGAAAAGCTGGAATTCATCACAAAGTTCAAATATCTGGGAGTATGGATTGACAACAGACTCTCCTTCAGCGAACATATCGAGGACTTGCTAAAAAAAACTCCGACAAAGGCTTGGACTTGTCTTCAGAATCAACCAATTCCTTACCATAGATGCCAAGACACGACTGGTCCAATCCACCTTCTTATCACTGGTCAATGACACTGATTTCCTGTACAGCCAGTGCCCCAGCTCTCATTTATCAAAACTGGACATGCTGTACCACCGAGCCTTGAGGTTCTTCACAGGTCTTTCCATTACTACTCACCACTGCGCGCTGTATGCTGCTGTGGGGTGGACCTCCCTTAAACTTAGGCGCCACAAAAATGTTGCACTCTGGCCCTACCGTGCTCTTGCAAAAAATTACTCCCCTACATCTCTGGCTGCCTACCTTTAAGCACCATAGGAAACTACGCACTTAGAAGCCATTCATACATCTCTCTCAAAGTACCCAAAGCTAAATCTCGCCTCGGTAGCGTGACAATTAGCTTTACGCTACCCATCCTATGGAATAACTTACAAAGAACCCTTAAACTGAGTGCCCTTGTCTCCTTACCGCCTTCAAGGCATTATACTCCCTTTAATCATAAGTTTGCAACTGCTTTGCTCACCCAGTGGCGTCCAAATCCACCTTGGTCCGCCTCCAACGAACCATTCGTAGCTGCCTCCACTGTCTTGCCTTCCCCAGTTTCCTGTAGTATCTTTCCTGCTTCGACATTTTCAGTATAATCCCCCGTCTCCCTTTTTGGCTGGAGCTCCCCGGCACTTTGGATTGAGATACCTTTTCAATGTTCCCACCTTTACCACTTGCACCCTGCCAGCATTACACACCCCTTTCTTACTCCCCTTAATTCCTCTCCTTTCCCCTCTGTGTTATCTTATTTCTTACCTAGCCTGTAGCAGCAGTCATCGCTCAGCACATATATGTGCATTGTACCTTGTATTTGCTATGCTGATGCTATCCCTCACTCCTATGAACCCTTGCATTGTATTATCTATGTTTGTATTATCTGTATTTATACATATGTATTATCATCTCAGGGCTCTGCCCATATTGTGAATGTACTATCACTGTGTGGAATGTTTTAGCTATGTATACATGTTCTAACCAGGTCCATCTTGCAAATGAGCATAGCTCAATGGTGACAGCCTGGATAAATAAAGACTTTGATTGACTGATATGCTGCCGTTGGGAGACATTATTAGGAGGTAAGGTTTGAGTTTTCACTGATATGCAGATAATACTCAACTGTACATGTCCTTTGTGCCCGAGCAGGGAGATACTCTCTCGGTGTTTAACAGCTGCCTATCCGAGATCCAGGATTGAATGAGTGCTAGTTGGTTAAAGGTGAATCTGGATAAGACTGAGGTGTTGGTTGTGGACCCAGATCGTGCGTCGGCCAGACAACCTTCGGGCCTTTGGCTCAGGGGTGTTGAGCTTACCATCTCAGATTGAGTGCGGAACCTGGGTGGGTTTTTTTGACAACGGTTTGACCCTACAATCGCAGGTGTCAGCCGTTGTCAAGACCTCTTTTTTCCATCTGAGGAATATCACCTGGGTGAAACACCTGATCCCTCCTGAGGATCTTTCAACGTTGGTCCATGCCTTCGTGACCACTTGCCTTGACTACTGCAATGCCTTGTAGGGTTGTTATACGCTGTCTGCTGCTGCTAGTGAGGTGGCATATCACCTTTAAGGTCAGTTTGCTGACCTATAAATCTCTACACAACCAGGGACTCCACTACCTGCAAGATCTCCTTTCTCCCTACCACCCTTCCAAGCCTCTCTGATCCACCGATGAGGGATTGCTAGAGATTCCAAGGGTGCGTTTACAAACATCAGGGGCCCTTTCATTTGCATTTGGGCCCCTACCCTGTGGAATTCTCTATCTCATCGGATAAGAGAATGCCTGACCGTCCAAAGTTTCAAGACGGAATTGAAGACCTACCTCTTTGGCCCAGCTTTTGGTGATGAAGTATAACATTGTAGTCATTTAAATTGGTTGGTCATTGTGATGATTTATGGTTTTAAATCTTTTAATATTTTATTATTTGTGATTTTATTGCCAAGTTGTTTGTATGTACAGGCGCCCTGAACTGTGGAAAGGCACTTTTTTATAAATAAACTTTGATTTGCTTGTGAGAGGCAGGTACGTTTATGAAATATAAGCTAACTTACTTAATTTCAAAGTTGTGCCTGTGGTGTCATTCTTATATGGGGCCAGTAAAAGGCATCACACTATCCAGGGTATCTCATGCAGCTTTGAATGACTGGAAAGACTGCAGAAACAACTCACTTTTACAACCTCTTTTTCTCTTTACTCTGTCCAGTGTGTCCTCTGATGTAGTTCTTACAACTCTGCCCTACAGTTTTATGCCATAAAGGAGGTGGTCTAAAATCTGGCTGATAAGAACATAAGAAAAGTGTCGGCAGATCAGGACAGTGTGATCCATCTCGTCTGCCCAAGGTGGCTACCCCCCTCCATTATATTTTTTTCCTAAGTTGCCCACATTGCCTGTCCCAAGCAAGTCTGAATTCCCTTACTGTCTTCGATGCTACCACATCTGGTAGCAGTCTGTTCCATGGGACTATCACTCTCTCAGTGAAAAAGTACTTTCTAGAGTTGCTTTTAAACTTGCCTCCCACCAGACGCAAGTTGTGCCCTCTTGTACATGCCACCATTTTCTTGGAAGAGGTTTTCCTTCTGAGTTGTCAATTCCCTTGACATACTTAAATGTTTCTACCATGTCCCCCCTGTTTCCTCTCTGTTCCAGAGAGAATAAATTCAACTCTGAGTCTTGTCCTGTATGGCTCATGATGCAGCCCCTGCACCATCTTTGTGGCCCTTCTCTGCACCATCTCCAGACGGTCGATATCCTTTTTAAGGGGAGGCCTCCAGAACTGGACACAATACTCAAAGTGTGGCCTTACCAAGGATCTGTAGAGGGGCATGATAACTTCTTGCTTTCTGCTCGTTTTATCCATTCCTATGCATCTAAGGATACTACTTGCCTTCTGTGCTGCTTTTTCGCATTGTTTTCTTACCTTTACGTCGTTGGTAATGATCACACCCAGATTCCATTCCATCTTTGTCTCCTCTAATTGATGCCCTTCTAGTACATACTTTTTTCCTGGGTTCCGCTTCCCCAGGTGCATTACCTTTCACTTCTTGGTGTTAAATTTTAATTCAGTGCCAAAAAGGGGCAGAGTAGAGGAAAACTGGGCAGACTGGATGGACCAATGGTCTTTTTCTGCCAACACTGTCTATGTTTCTTTGTTTCTATGTAACCAACCTATTATTTTACCAGTTGCTCCCACAGCTAGGGTACAGCTGAAATGCCACTGATAGTGTATTTTAATTTCTATTTTATTGAATCTTTCTCAGACAAACAAGATTACATACAGATACAGAATAAATTCTCAGAACAATAACAGATATAACCAGAGACAGGAATGTTCACTGTTATAATTAATAACTCTACGACTTTGATATCCAAGCAAAACTTTATCGTTGCGTTCCAGTGCATCCAGAGGTTGGACCAGGAGACCATCAGAGTGGTACCATGGATCTCAATGACACAGAGTAATCTCAGCCATGGAACACAGCTCCTATCAGATCTGGATATATTTTCCTTCCTGATACATTTGATTTTTCTTGTATTATATGTGTGCATCATGTAGTTTGATATTTTCCAGCAGTTAACTTTTCAGACAGTTGAATGGCAACAATCAGAGAGAGATAAAAAAAAAATACCCTTACTTGAAGTTTATGAGACATTTGAAGATTAATGGTTTTGACCTCATCCAGCTGCTGTCGTAGAGCAACAAGCGTATCCTGTTTTTCATGGATGTCTTTCTCTAGAAGTTTCATGGCGAGTTCCATTTCTTGTTTCATACCAACTTGCAACTCCAGTTCCTTTTCCGTCTCCTAAGAAAAACACAGTGCAGTGAGAACATCAATGTTCGTGAGCTCAAGATTTGTTTTATTCTGAGCAGGAAAAGGGAGTAGTTGCATGTAAATCTGGTTCATTACTAAGTGAAAGTAACCGATTTCAGAACTCTGGGTTCCTTAGTGTCACAAAAATGAAAATATTTTACATTTAGAAGCCAGAGCACCAGCAGTCCCCCAGAAGTATTGGTATAGACAGCCGAAAGAAAGACGTTTTCAATAATTCTGTGCGTCACAACATAAAATACTTTTAAGCAGACATAATGAATCTCATGACTTACATGCTCCAAAGATAAAACCTCACTTCCACCCTCGACACAGACATGTACTATACAGGAAGTGAGACGAAGTGAGACCGTGCAGCTCTTCCCAATTTGTTGCCTTATCTCAACATACATAATCTGAACCGCCTTTTCCTTTTGGGGATCTATCATCTTGAAACTCAGCACATCGTCTGCACTTATCTCATCTGGTAATCTAATCTATAAACCTATTACTCTCTGGGTAACCACTGTTTCCTAATGCCCCCCTGACTGTCAGCCTTTTATCCTGTTCTCATATCCCCTCATTCTGCTAGGCTGGATTCTGCCAAACTGTTTGCCCAGGTCTATTTTTATATAACCTTTCATAATTTTTAATACCTTAATCATATAACCCCCTCAATCTTTTTTCCAAGGAGAACAACCCCATTTGCCCAAGTCTCTCCTCGTAGAGCATGTGCTTTAGCTCCCTTATCATCTTTGTAGCTGTGCGGTGGACTTTTCCAGCTCCCATATGTCCTGTTTATAATGCAATGTCAAGAAGTGCACACAGTATTAACCCTTGCTGTGCTGCAGACTGATATCAGTCCAGAATTTCTATACGTTTTAATTCTCTTGGCAGCCTATGGGTTAAAGATCAGGTCTAACCAGTGTCTTGTACAGTGGCATTATCACCTCCTTTTCTCTACTATTACTTTCCTTTTTAATGGACCCTTGCATTTAGTCAGCCCTACTTGGCTGCTGCCAAGTGCTCTCTAGAGAGTTTCAAGGTTGAGATTATAATAACCCCCAAGTCCCTATCCTACTCTGTAGCACCCTATACTTAATAATTTTTTTTGTAAGCCATTTTATTTTTCTGGCACCTTGAACCTTTACCTTGCTGTAACAGACTGGTCTCTCCCAGACTCAGCCTGTGTCTGTTACCAGCTTTCTCAACCACAGAGACGCCTGAAAGGGTCACCTTGGTATGCCGCCACCACTCAGTCACAGCCTAATTCGGGGTCTCTAGGTTGGAATCCCACCACAGCCACCGTTCACACAGTACAGTGGTCCAACAAACAGGCAAGCGACCCACCACTACTGCACAGCTGAGAATCACTTTGCTTTTATTATGGTAACTGTAGCTTGCTCTTTGAAGTTGGACCACCAGGTTTTTGTAAATTATAACCCAGTTATCTGTACCTCAAAGAACTCAGTCACAGAAACATGAAGTATATAAAAAACAATATTTAATACAAGATATTTACACATATAACATAGGATACTTCTCTAAGACTATAAGTAAGAGTAATTCCACAGAGATAAAAAGAAAGTATTTTTAACAGTACGTAACACACAGAACGAACACTCACGTACTTACCATAACAGTAGATCAAGAGAATCTCTTTCTTTTTTTGAAATTTATGTTTATTATTTTATTGAATTAAACATACAGCTTAACATCCCTATAGGTAGGCATACATATAGTTTTCGTCTCATTACAATAATGTGACACAGCAGTTTTACAGTAACTCAATTCTAAGGCCCCTAAAACATGGTACAGCACTAGGGGGTTAGCTAAATTCTATTTATAAACTCAGTTCTAAAGATTGGCTTAATGCTGCCATGAGCAGGGATTAATCAACATCTTTTTAAGCAATTAAACATCCTTTCCCTATCATGTTAGATAGTAATATCCCCCTCTACAGCAATAATACAGCAACATTAAATCAGCTCTCTACCAGTTCACTTATACATTCAGGCTTATTCTAATTCACGAAAGTTACATTTCAGTTTACACATCTGAAAATAACATCAGGTATTATTAAGTATCCATCGTTTCCCATTACATTCAAACTGTAATCTTCCCATAAATTTACCAATGTCCTTATCTATTCGAAAGTATTAGTGTTTTTATCTCTTTAAGGCCCATCACGTCCCTAAAAGAAACAAATAATGAGTCCGGTTAGACCCTTTTACCAGTCTCTCGATCGGTCTCCATCCTCTTCCTCACTACTAAATTCAGCATCCTTTGCTTTGAATTCTTTCTCCGCATGATCAGTGAATTTACCCGCTTCCACAGGTTCTGCAAATTGAAAAGTTTTTCCCCGTAGAAAATCCGGAGGCTGGCTGGCATCACCAAAACGTGCTGAATCCCTAGTTGTCACAGACGGGCTCGTACAGCATCAAAACCTCACCTCCTCTGCCTCGTCGCATAACTCAAATCTGGAAACACATGGATTTTACTGCCTTCCCATTCCACCGTACCACATCTCTTTGCTTGTGCTATCATTAACTCCAGTTCGTCCACGGACCAAAGTACTGCGAGGATGGTGCGAGAAGGAAACTGACCCGTGGCCATGTGCTGCTTTGAACCATGAGGAGTAATTCGGTAGGCTTTAATCACTGAGAACTGCTCTTCAATAGGAAAAATGTCCTTAAGCACAGACAATGAACTCTGAAAGGTTATAATCTTCATCTTTTTCTGGAAGCCCCAGAATCCGTATATTAGCTGCTCTGGATAAGTTTTCTAGATTTTCTAACTGCCGTGGCAGTACCCCATTCTCTTTCACCAGTCCAGAGGTAGGTGTCATCGCCATATTAGCAGATTTAACTGCCGCTCTGGTGTCTTCCTCTACTATATTAATTTTGAGATCCCTAGTCTTAAACTGAAGGGTAAGGTCTTCCATTTTTCCATTGAGCTTTTGTATGGCTTTAAGGAGTGCAGCACTGGAAGGCTGAAAGATCTCTTCAGCTGCCCTCACATTCAGTTCCTTACTTAGGCCAGGTTTAGCTTCCTTCGCTCGCCCCCGCCCCCCCGTCTCCGCCTGCTGCTGCCTTGTTTGTCCTGCCCATAACATCGAGAATTCAAGCGCTATTCTGTAGAAAATGGTAGTGATCTGTTCAGGACTGTGAGCTCTCTCTCAATATATTATTTCTTTTCTTAATGAAGTTTTGCTTTTCTAATTCTTCTAAAGAATTTCTTTCCAACAGAGCCCATGTAAAGAGACGTTTCTAGCTCGGCTGCTGGCCATGCCCCCCAAGAGAATCTCTCATCAAGCCACATCTTTGGAACATATAGCTGCCAGACAACAGGACCAATCCAAGTAAAAATTCAATGTCCAAGGGAAATCCTGACTGTGAAGATAATTTAGTTGCGTGGAGCAAGTTGCAGTTGTGTAAAAGTCCAGAAAAATAGGAAAATGCGACTGCTCATAAATATGACTCCATGAGATAATGTTACAATAATTAATGTTTTATTTCTTCATCCAGCCCAGTCCCAACGTTTCACCACGCAGTAGCTTCTTCCGGGGAGCTGTTAAAAATATATTCAATAATTAATAAACCTTATTATTAAAGATATGGTTTTATCATACTTGAACTCTAACGCATAAATATATTTTTTAATTTATTAAACTGACCATGAGATATGGATCAAATCCATATATTCAGATGCACAATTATTGGTATACAAGAATGAAAATAAAAATAAAAAAGGGGGGAACACCTATGAATGTTATGGTGTGTCAATCCAGCAAATAACTGCGAGACTGTCAAGGTTATCAAATCCTAGGTCTCACAGGAAAATCTGGTTGCGCAACCAGACAGAGAACAGAGAGAAAAGGAGAGAATAGAACAGATCCCTGCATTCAAACTCTTTCCATAACAACTGGGATAGGATCCTGTTCAACCCTGTCACAACTTTGTTGAAAGCCCAAAAGGGGGAAGGATGATGGGATGGCATGGCCTGATCAAAGAGATTCTCTCGAAGATCTGCTATTACGTAAGTACATAACTGTTCTATCTTCTTCGAGGATATCTCTTTCATCAGGCCACACCTCAGGAACAACTCCCAAGCAGTACCAAAAGATGGATAAAAACTTTTATTTTTAAATAGGAAATAACTTTTAGAACTGTGAGGCCCTGTTTTACAGAGTTGTCCTGTAGTAAGATTACAGTTTCACAAGAAATGTATATGTAAGCATTAATCCAACGACAAGGAAGGGCTCTACTCGGGAATTAATGCCTGGTTGGTAGGGTTGGGGCATAAGGCCGCAGGCCGAATGCATCCAACCACCAACCAGGCATTAATTCCCGAATAGAGCCTGACTTTGGAGTGGATTAATGCGTTTGTAACATGGCTAGCGCAAATTTAGTACTCTTAACAGTTACAATTATATGCTACATACATGAACAGCAAGTTATTATATTGTGGACTACAATATTTGTGCTGTTCAACTGTGTACTTCTGAGACTATACGTCCATCTGCTATGGGCGCATGCATGTTGAGAAGCCAGTATCTATTTAAATTGCTACTGTTTTTTCTTGCACATCTACAATTGCTCTTTAAAACCTATATCCCGCTACATCGACTGTCACATAATACCTTACTTTGCCACCTATGCTGCTGTTTCCACTTCTTTCCCTTACATTTAGAATTCAATAGAGCATTGTGGGACCATAAGTAATATTAACATATCTGTGCTTTTACTTCCTCCTCCTTGCACTCCTTCTCCGTCTACGACTTGAGCGGCTTGCAGACATTGGTCCCAGGATTCCTGGTATGTTACACCTGCACACTAAACTCCGCTGCTTGGGTCCGTGCCTGCCTATTGCCCTCGCTCCCGATCACTTTACTTGCCTCCGACGAGCACCGCACTCCACATTTTTACTGCTCATGCACAGTGGCAACAATGCTCCAATGCTTTGCTCTGCACGGTCCCAATGGCAAACCGGCATCTATCATGGATTAATGCCGTGTTGCTCTTATATCACCTGATGCCACTGGACCAATTGGGTTCCTTGTTTTGCCTCCTGTCATTTTTGCCATGTTACAAAGCTTATTATACAGTTTCACAAGAGATGTTATAGCGTATAATACACAAGTTTCACATTTAAGACATGTAAACAATGGAAATACATATAGAAGTGGTCCCTCTGTTCAATTTACCCCAAAAAACAGACCCCAAGATGTATTCATGAGATAAATTTACACACCTTAATCATTAGCATTGGAAAAATGCAAATCCTGTAATGAAGACAGAAGGAGGACCAGAAACATTATACACAGGGGCCATTACATATGCATTAAAGGATATCAGTCTGGGCAGTTGGAGGCTATAGGCTTATGACAGCAGGCCTTGTAGCACGGCTAGACCATACCCAACTCATCTGAGAGAGACAATGTCCAGATTGTAGTGTTTACTGAAAGTGTGGACAGTATAGGTAGCAGCTGCACAGATCTCTGCAGCAGGCACATTCCTAAAACAAGTGACAGAAGTGGCCATGCCTCTTGTGGAATGAGGACAAACCACACCAGGAAGTTTCTTAGCGTATTTCCTAGAACAGAATGCAATACAATGTGCTAGCCATTTGGACAAGCACAGTTTATAAATGAGGGAGCCTTCTTTCCCTGGGGCAAATATAACAAAAAGCTGTGAGACTTTCTGCAGTCCTTCATACAGTACGTATAGTACCTGAGGATTCTATGCATGTTTAAAGTAAGGAGCAATGCTTCCCCTGGATTGGCATGCTCTGGAAAATACACTGGTAGCTGGATGGTTTGATACAGAAACATAGCCAATGACGGCAGATAAGGACCACTTGGCCCACCCAGTCTGCCCATTTTTCCTACCTTTCTAAACAAGAGATCTTTAGTGGATCTGCAGCTCACCCTTTTGTGCCGACCCTAGGGTACCCTGATGTTTACCCCAAGAAGTCTTAAATTCCCTGACTGATTTTGCCCCCACCACCTCCCCCAGGAGGCTGTTCCAAGCATCCACCACCCTTTCAGTGAAAAAATACTTCATGTTGCCTCTGAACCTCCCCCCCCAACTTCATTTTGTGACCCCTAGTTCTTGCACATCATCTTTTTTGAAAGATGCTGCCCTCTTGTACCTTGTTTACGCCCTTGAGGTCCTTGAATGTTTCTATCATGTCCCCCCTCTCTCCTTTCTTCCAGGGAATAACTATTGAGTTCCCTCAGCCATACTTCGTAAGGCTTATACTGCATACCTTGCACCATCTTTGCAGCCCTGTTCTGGACTGCCTCCAGTCTATGTCCTTCTGGAGAGGTGGTCTCCAGAACTGGACACAGTACTCCAGCTGTGGTTTCACCAATGATCTGTACAGTGGCATAACCACCTCCTCCTTTCTGCTGGTGATACCCCTCCCAATGCACCCCAGCATCCTACTGGCTTTCCCCATACCCTTTTCGCACTACTTGGTTGCCTTTAGGTCATCTGATATGGGTATCCCCAGGTCCCATTCCAGTCTGGTGCTGCCAGTACCTCCCGTCCCATTCTGTATACCTTTTCAGAGTTTCTGCTCCCCAAGTGCATGACTTTGCACTTCTTGGCACTGAATCAAAGTTGCCACATTTCTGACCACTCCTCCAACCTGGCCAGGTCCTTCCTCATTGTTTCTATCCTCTCTGAAGTGTCAACCCTGTTGCAGATCTTGGTGTTGTCTGCAAAAAGACACACAGTACCTTCCCTTCCAGCCCCTCCGCAATGTTGCTTATAAAGACATTGAAGAGGAGTGGTCCCAAGACAAATCCCTGTGGCACCCCACTGGTCAGCTCCCTCTCCTCAGAATGAATGCCATTCACCATCACCCTCTGTGTCCTGCCCTTCAACCAATTTCTGACCCAGGTTACCACCTTGGGGCCCACCCCCATGCTACCCAACTTGTTAGCCAACCTTCTATGTGGGACAGTGTCAAAGGCCTTACTGAAGTCCAAGCAGGCCACATCCACTGCCCTTCCCTGATCCACCTCCCTGTTCACCCACTCAAAGAAATCTAGTAGATTTGTTTGGCATGACCTCTGCCATGAACCCATGCTGCCTTAGATCCTGTGCACTACTAGCTGCAAGGAATGACACAATCCTCTACTACAGCAGTATCTCGTATCTCCATATGCTTTCCCACCACTGAAGTCAGGCTCACCAGTCTGTAGTTGCCAGCCTCCTCACAGCTCCCACTTTTGTGAAGTGGGACCACATTTGCCCTTCTTCAGTCCTCTGGGACTTCCCCTATCTCCAGTGATTTACGAGTAGGGTGGCCAGCGAGGCTGCCAGTACCTCTCTGCGCTCCTTCAATATCCTGGGATTTATCCCATCTGGCCCCATTGCCTTGTCTGTTTTCAGGTTCCCGAGTCCCTCCAGGACTCTCTCCACTGTGAATGGAGTGGTGTCAACCTTCCTTCCGTGTCTGCTTTTCTGGCTGAGTTGTGGATCTTCACCTGCCCCTTCCTTTGTGAAAACTGAACAAAAAGTACATGTTAAGTGACTTCTGGTTGGGCTGTTTCCACTATGGTGGTATAACTAACGAGCTCTGCGCCTACTCCTTCCTAATAACCTCCTGACCAGCTAAAATAAATAGTGAAAAACAGAAAGAAACGCAGGAGAGTCGGGGACCTTGTTTCAAATTACCAAGGAAAAAGAAAATTTGACAGTGCTTGCTTCAAATGCTGCAAATACGACGCGGTCCTGATGTCGGCAGCCGAGGTATCTGACTCCGAACACTCTCAGACCCCAGGGGATTACCAAGGACAGGCTGCCCCTACTAAGAATAAAACAGTTAAAAACAAATGTGTAAAGCTGGGTATGATTTACAAGGAACTTCTTTCCCTCAGAGCAGAAGTAAAAGACCTCTATGGGGAGCTCAGAAAAGATGTGGTAAATTTGGAGCAAAGAACGGCTGCAACGGAGCGCCAAATCACGGTAGTTGAAAAACGTGTAGATGATCTAGAAGCAGAATTACAAAACCTACAAGAACAAAATGCCCATCTTCAACCAGACAAGAAGGTGCAGAGAACAGAGCTTGGTGTAAAAATATCAGACTGTACTGTGTCCCAGAGGGCTCAGAAGAGCAAGACATAAGAGACTTTGTCATAACATTATCAAAAATGGCACTGGAATTACCCTCAGATCTCCAGGTTGACATAGAGTACATAGAGTGCTGGGCCCTCGCCCCACAGACCCAAACACAAGACCTCGATCTATAGTGGCGAGGTTTCACAGCTTTGCAGTTAAAGAACAAATTCTCACCACCACATGGCGCAGAGGAAAAGTATTTTATGGCCAGACACGCATATACCTGGACAACGACTATGCCCCATAAACGCTCAAAAAAATCGTAGGGCATACTCAGAAATTCTACCCGCACTGAAAGAGGCATCCATTAAATTTTCTACACCTTACCCGACTAGACTGGTGGTGCAGCTTACATCGGGGCAAAGGGAGTTTCAATCAGCTGAAGAAGCCAAAGAGGAATTATAGAAACACGGGTTACAATTTAAGGCGAGGTCAGCACTGGGAAAGGAGACGTTGGGCCTGTCTAGATGACAGATGGTAAATTCACGAAACCTGCGCAGAGGACCCCTCCAGACCTCGGTATCCATTTCCAATTACCTGGCTGAACTTCGTCACCCTGCCCGGGGTAGAATCTGAATGGTAGGAACTCTAATTCTGGCACTGATACACAGCGGGCCTGCAAATAGGCTTACCTTATGGCTCCTTAAGCCTTAAAGGCTTAAAAAACTTGTATACCAGCTGGAGTATCGCATTTAAAAGGCGTCAAACTCCTTTTAGAACTTGCAGCTGACATAAACCTCCATCTTAAAAACAGAGACTTGAACTAGAATAATGTATGGATGCTACTCAAGATACATATATGCAAATCTGCAAATCTGCTATCAGAAGCATTAAGTTGAAATAATTTCCTCTGTTTTTTCCTTTTTTACCCGTTTCTGGGTATCTAGGACTAGATCCTGGTGGCTTGGGATCTTAAGAAGTGGTCTGTTCTACTTACAGATATAGCCCTAGATATAAAATTGTTTCTTCAGTACAAGAGGGTACTATTAAATGAATAAGTTACAAAGGTAAATCATTATAAAAATGATAAAAAGGAAGTGGGTGGGCGCATAAGCCGCCAAAATGGATAGCTCACATATTTATAATTTACAAGGGCCAAATATTTTGTGGATGCTTTTTTCTTTATTTCAATTTTATCTTTGGCCTGATCCTTATTTGTTTTTAAGGGGGTTAATTTACCCCAAGGGGGCCAGAGAGATTAGTATCTTCGTATTTCCCCCAGTGCACCTTGAATCTCTTAAGGTGACACAAAAAGGGAGAGAAACAGAGATCTCCCCTACATTGGAAGCACTAATTTTATTTTATTGAAATCTAGGATTACAAACACCTTTGAGCAGGAACTGCTCGTTTACAAAGGTTCCACGTCGAAGGAATGGGGGGTATACATACATACATACAAAGGTCAACATAATACTACATAGTTAGACAATAAAAAGAAGCAAGAGACTGAGGCTTAGGAAATTCCAGTAATTCAAAATGAGCCAAATGTTAGGCAGCATGACATACCAGCCAACGGCAATCTTAGAAATAAGCGCTGCAGGTGAGAGGGGCCGTTGTCGGAGGGTAGAGGGTGAGTGTAAGAGCTCTAAAGGGAAGGGATGAAAGTCAGGAAATGCCCAGTGGGAGGAAAGGGAGAGGGGGTGGGCAGGTGAGGCAGGTAGAAGGGGGGTAAGGCAGGGCGCAGTAGCTGTCAAGATTGAAGTGGAGGACAGTGAGCGGTGGGCCCCTGATTAGGTAAGGCAGTCACAACGACTAGTTGAAATGAGATGAAGTCGGAGAGGTCTCTTAAAAGGGCCAAGAGCAGCAGCAGTAAGAGTTTCTTTGTTGAGAGTATTGTACCACTGTGGTGCTCTGTGGGCAAAGGCCCTCTGGCCCATGGTAGTCCGGCATCTGGGGACAAGGAAGGTTAGTTGTTGTGAGCTTCTAGTTTGCTGGGTGCTATGGTGGTCAATGAGGAGCTTTTCAATGCCCGGGGGCATGACCCCAAGGAGGACTATTTTGGCTAAGAGGCAGGTTTGATACTGTATCCGGCTGATGAGAGGAAGCCATCCTGCCCGAATGTACAGGTCACAAGCGTGTGTAAGTTGGTCAGCCCCAGTTAGCAGCCTGCATGCTTTGTTGAGTGCAACTGTAATTCTGCGGAGGGCAGAGGCAGAGCCATAGATTGCTAGCCCATAATCTATGATGGAGGTGACAGAGCTGTTGATAGCCAACTGGAGAGTGTCAGGAGTCATGCAGTGTTTGTGCCTGTAGAGCAGGCCTATAAGGATGTTGGTGGCTTTGGCGACAGAATCTATGTGCCGATGGTAGGAGAGTGAGCTGTCCAATGTGACACCTAGGTATTTAAAATCAGGAACATGTTCAAGTAAGGTCCCTGTTTGGTTTAGGATGGTGAGGTCATGGGATTCGTACTTACTCCTGGTGTTGTAGAAGGTCATAACCTTTGTTTTGCTGTAGTTCATGTCTCGTTTTTTGTGTGACTTGAACCATTCTTCGATGCACAGGAATTCAAGCTGTAATTGTTTCTCGAGGAGCTCTGCATTTTGGTGGTTGTGAACGTGACTGCATCGTCGGCGTAGAGCAGTAATTTCTGGTGGCAGACACTGGGAAGGTCATTGAGGAAGAGGCTGAAGAGTAGTGGCCCCAGGATGGACCCCTGAAAGGACTGGCTTTTCTTCCAAGGTGACACCAGCAATCCTAACCCGCTGGACCCTCTCCCCAAGGCAGCTTGAAAACCAGAGCAACGCTTCACTGGAGAGCCCAATGTTTGACAATTGTTTGAGTAGGAGTGGGTGGTTCACAGTATCAAAGGCTTTCATAAGGTCAATGAATACTGCCCCTACAGAGTCTCCTTGATTGAGCGTGGTATGTATGAAGCCCGTGAATTCTAATAGTGCAGTGGTGGTACTGTGCCCTTTTCGGAAACCATGTTGCTCAGGACACTGTTTGAGTTTAATAGCGCTAGATGTTATTGGTTTAAACTAGTTGAGATATCTGCACCGGAATCAGGGTATTTTGTACAAGATACAGACACTAATATATTGTTTGTAGACCTGTTGGCTAAGTTACAATGGTTGAAATGTTTATACTGTTTGCGTAGATGGTTTAGCTAGATTTCCTTTGCATTTCACAGCAGAGTACAGCAAGATTATTTTGGTTTATGTGGGAGGAATTTTTCTAACAATATAAGGGACGGTAACAGATCTGAGAGTATAGAAAAGGGGTTTTCAAGAGACAGTAAGAAATACAGTAGAGAGCAGAAAAGTGGTCAAGAGAGAAGGGAAGTGTACTGCGACTCTAGGGATATATGTTATGCTCAGGTGTTTCAAACGAGGTTTTTCCTAGCAGTAATTAAAGATGGCAATTAACACAGTACAATTTGTATCCCTTAATTTTTTTTTGCAACTATAGTCTTTATTGAAAATTTTATCATTTTTACAGTCACATTTTACATCACTGTAATTAATTATTTAGGCAGGGTTACAGTTCATATAAGCTTGCTATAATATACATCATTTGTGTGACACAGTCTACCTGAAGACACAACCTTCATTCCAGGTTAGGCCCTCCCCTCCCCACCGTCTCTCTTTGTCTCTCTACATGAGTTTTTTTTCCCCGCATACCCCTCCTTCTCTCCTATCCCAGATTATATTCCCTCTGGTGAATGCTCCCTAATACACTTCCCTCACCCTCTGAGAGTGGTTCGTGTGCCCTGCTATGATACTATATTCACATCCAAGTGTTAGAAACCTATCATGGTATGGTGAATCTGATTTAGCTAATAGGTGGTTAGAGTTGCTAGGGAATAAAGTGTGGGTCTTTGGTCATGATGTGCATTATCCAGCTTCTCCACTTTATGGAACTAAGATCTGCTTTATCACTTAAGTTGTATGTAATTCTCTCTGATCTATACATGTGGTTAACTCTCTCTCTCCAGTCCGACACTGTGGGTATCGCTGTAGTAAGCCAACGTTTGGTGATGGCCTTCTTCACTGCAAGGAGGAAAATTCCCAGCAGATACTGGTAGTGGGGGTTTCGTAGCTCATGTGGCAGGACATGTAAAATAAAGAGCTCCCTGGTCGGGGCGGGGGCCCTAGCCCAAAGGGCTCCTCGAATTCCTCCAGTAAGCCCTGCAGGAATGGCTGTAGCTTTGAACATGACCATAGGATATGGGAATGATGAGCATTAATTTCCCCACATTGGCGCCAGTATGCTGTGGAGCCAGAGTGACAGTAATGTGCGGTTATTGCTGGGGTACAGAAAAATCTTACCAGTAGCTACCAAGAGAACAGTCTCCACATATGGGAGTAGGTAATTCTCGATAAGTGGCATATTATGCCACACTGCTGTGGTGTAATTTGGGTATCCAGTTCATCACTTCATTTCTCCCTTATTTCCCCTGTACTTGCACCTATTTCCATCAGAGACTTATACAGAGCTGAAATGGGATGTGGTAACATCTTGGACTTTAATGTTTGTTGGAGCAGATGAACCATATGAGGGTGTTCCCCGGGGGAACGGACACTCAGGCGAAGAGCCTCATAATAGTGTCATAATTGTAGGTAGTGGAAAAAATCCGATTGGCGTAGATGAAACTCCTGCCTGATCTCCCCAAACTACTTAAAAAGGGGTCCCACCAGGAGCTGTGTGAGTTTTGTAAGGTGGGTGTGTCTCCAGATATGAAATGTATGATCAATTAAGGCTGGAAGAAAATTTTCCTATAGTTCTATCGGACAAATCAACACCAGAAAAGGGGTGATCTTTAGGGATTTACATGCAGGATACCAGGCCCGGATTTGGTGTGTGATCCAGGGATTCTGAGTCAGTTGGCCTAGTGGGGGAGGATTTCTGTAAATAATAAGCCTTTGGTAATCTCGCTGGGGTAGTACACTCTCCTCAATCTCTCTCCAACGAGCCGGGGATACTCCAACCAGGCGCTGGATTATGAAGGATAGATGCGAAGCCCAGTAGTACAATTAAAGATTTGGAAGTGCAAGACCTCCTTGCGTCTTGTGAAGAAAGTGAGTTTTCAGCTTGATTCTGGGGCGTCTTCCTGCCCAGACAAACCCGGAAATGGCCTTGTTCTAAACACGAAATAGTTTATTCGGTAGATTAAGTGGGACATTCTGGAAAAGGTAGAAGGCCCTTGAGAGAATCACCATCCTCACCATGTCGACTCTCTGAATCAAATTCAGTGGGAGGACATTCCATTTTCCGAGATCCTGCTTCATCTGTGCAGTAAAGGGTAGGTAATTGTTACTTAGGGCATCTTCTGCATTGCGGGAAAGGTGTATTCCTAAGTATTTCATCCTGGAAAGCCCCCATCGAAATGGATAATTCTCCTTAAGTGTCTCAGGAGGTATGTAATGAAAAGTAAGAGCATCAGTCTTGCTAGTGTTAAGCCGATAGCCCTGAGTGCGCTCCAAATTCCTCCAGGATTTGGAAGACCATAGGGATGGATTGTAGAGGGTCAGTGAGGAATAATAGAACATCATCTGCACAGAGAGCTATGCGGTGTTTTGTTTCATCTATACGCACTCCCAAGATCCCAGAAGCTAGCCTGATTGCCTGGGCTAAGGGCTCTATGAAGATGGCAAATAAAACAGCGGACAAGCGGCAGCCCTGACGTGTTCCCCAGAAAAGGGGGAAGTATTCAGAATGGTGACCTGAAATTTTTACGCAAGCCTGTGGGGAGGAGAATACTTCCCGAAGTATGGCCACAAAGGGGGCCGGGAACCCCATCACGACCATAGTGGAAAAAAGGAAGGACCATGACACCCGATCAAAGGCCTTCTCAGCGTCCAGGCTGAGAAGGACTGATGGATCTTCACGAGATTGCATTTCATGTACTAGGTGTAGGGCACTGCGGGTGTTGTCTGAGGTTGATCTAGAACTTACAAAGCCTGTTTAATCCAGGTCTATCAGTGTCAATAGGATCGCACCTACCCCTCGGGCCAAGATGACCATAAAGTATTTATAGTCCATGTTGAGCACTGATATTGGCCTGTATGAGCCACATTGTCGAGGGTCCTTGTCTGGTTTGGGAATAAGTGAAATTGTTGCATATGCCCAGCTGGGTGGGGGAGGCCTCCCCCAAAAGAACTTCGTTAAAGGTGCTTAGCATTAGTTTATTAATTGACTGTGCCGTGCCCTTATAAAACTCCGCCCCGTATCCGTCGGGACCAGGAGCCTTCTGAGTTTTGGACCTGGAGATGGCTAGCATCAGTTCTTCTGGGGTGATCAGCACCGTTAAGCTATTTTGCTGTTCAAGATTGAGCTTGGGCAGTTCTAAGGCTGACAGAAACGTGTTGGTGAGTGTAAGGTCTGACAAGTGATCCGTGGTATAGAGAGCCCTGAAATACTGGCAAAAGGCTTGGGATATATTTGAGTTTGGTGTGGTGTATTCCTGTGTTTGGGTCCTTTATTGCTGTGATAGTGGCCATTTTGTGGTGTTGGCGCAAGTGATACTCCAGTAGGCGGGAGGCCCGTGGGCCAATCTCACCATATCTCTGCCGCAGGTATGCCAGTGCCACCTCCATCTGTTGGAGGCACAGAGCATCCAAGTCTTTCCTAGTCTGCTTGATCTGTGCAAGCACTGAGTGATGATCTTGCTGATGTGCTAGCTAAAGGAACTGTAATGTCTGCTCTAGCTGTGTTTGTCTTTCTTTTCGTTCCTTCACTAGCATAGCTGTGTATTTTATCAGGTGACCTCTCAGGACTGCCTTCAGGGTGTCCCATTAAATGGTGGATGCTATTTCCTGGGAGGAGTTGTCCTGAATAATTTCCGTAATTTTCTCCTTGAGAAAATCTCTGAATTGTTCACTCTTCATGTGAACTGGGTTGAATCTCCACCTGGTGTTGCGCCTCTCTACACCCAGGTTCCATGAGGTTATTAATGATGCGTGGTCTGAATGTGCTATAGTGCCCATTGTAGCACTAACCAAGGAACCAAGGTTTTCCCTCTGTGTGTAGCAGTGATCTATTCTTGTATAGGTCCCATGGACCACAGAATAGAAGTACCCCCTGTCCCTAGGATATAGGGATCGCCATATGTCAAGCCACCCAACCTCCCCGATGAATTGTTTGAAAAATCTGTGTGAGGCCGACTGCCTGCAGCCCGAGGTCCTGGTGGTGTCCAGGGAGAGGCTTGGGACAATGTTGAAGTCCCTCGCAAAGATTAGGGTCCCTCTGGCCATCTCGATTACTTTATCAAGCAAGAATCGAATTGTGGGTGTGTTTGAGGCTGGTGGGAGGTAAATATTAGCTAAAGTCACTTCTTGCTCTTGCAGGATCCCCTGAACTATTACTAACCAACCCGCCGGGTCTGCCCATTCCTTCACCTTCCGAAGGGAGTGTGGCCCAAGATTAGTATGGCGACCCCTCTTTTCCTGCCTCCAGCCACTACTGAAGAAAAGACCTGTGTGTAGCCCCTGCCCTGGAGCTTCCTGTGCTCCGCAGGAGTCAAGTGGGTTTCCTGCATATAAACAATTTCAGCTGTGGATTTCTTCACTAGTGAAATAATTCTAGATCTCTTTATCATGCTACTCAAACCGTTCACATTCAACGAGTATAACTTTCAAGTGTTTGCCTGCCATTTATAATACAAATATGTATCAACTAAGTTAAACCATTTGTTGCATAACATCTGCATTGTAACCTCTGTCAGGTTTGTTGAAGCCTTGTGACTGTTTGCTATCTTCCTAAGGTACGGCTCCTCTTGAGGGAAACTAAAAATTATTTTAACTAACCAGGAGCCCATAACTAGAGACCATGGGCGAAAGAAAATAACTTTTCTAACAGTAACTATAACTAGGTCCAACTGAACGTTTGAATTTAGGGAATAAGTTTCCCCTGGACCTTGGTAGCTAAAAGGACATTTTTGAGCCAACTGGGCTATCAACATTAGCCTAAACCACCAACAAACTGTGGAGCTTCCATCAACCTGGTCATTTCCCATGACCTAAAGAAGGCTTGAGGCCCACTTTCAATATCCCCCGTAAAGCCCGGGGGCCTGTTGACTCTATTAGCATCTGCAAGGGATGGGGGGAGGTGAAACAAAAGGAAGAAAAGGGGGGTTTTGGGACTACCGCAGCTTCCACGTTTGTCCTTCATAATTGAACAATGCTTTTTAAGTGGAAGGGTGGGAGAAAAGAAAGAAAAGCAACTTTGCATGGCTGTAAATAGTTATCTGCCACCTCAGTAATGGAGTAGGAACTCAGCTAGGAACCCAGAGTAAGCAGTGCTCCATCCACGGGGGGGGGGGGCAAGCATATCCCCTATTCCTCCTACACCTACACGGCGAAGGGGGCTGGGGGGATGGAGGAGCAAGGAACCCTCTTAATCATGGTAATACCTTGGGCCCCTTCTGTGATTGATATAACAGTTATTTAACATTAGATCTGCAGCATCTTGTCTAGTCCATTGTCCCTCCCCTCCAGGAGATAGTTGTTAGCAGGGTCTATTAAGCTTAATCACTAAGAAGGGGGGGAGGGGAGAGGAGTCCCAGTCTGATAGGGAAAAATAGTTATAGATCCCACTCCACCCAGGGCTTCCATTTTATTTACCAGAGAGCCCTATTCCTGAGCTGGAATCTTGAGAGGTTTAGTACAGCCTCCCCTTGGAAGAGGAGAAGTGTTGTTATGGGGGGGGGGGGTTCCGGACCTGGGAGTTAGTGACACTCCAGACATTAAGGGTGAACAGAGTTGTTAAAAGCAGTAGGAAAAAAAGGAGTATTAGTTTAGACTGGGACTTATCTGAATCAGCAGCATCGTTTAGTCCCTTTGTAGGAGTCTTCGATGGGGGTAGTCGGTGAAAAGGAGTGAGGTTCCCCAGCAGTCGCTGTCATCTCTCTCTCAGAAAGGGCAGTAATTTTGTGCTGCAAATGTCCTTAATGAACCGATGGGCCGGCCACCCATTTAGTAGGTTTAGTTCAGCATGAGGATCTGGGACTGGTATTCATTAAGGACGCTGTTCTGTGAGAGGTTGCTGATCTTTGCCCCGAAGGGCGTTTAGTTATCTGCTGGATGGCTTCTCGCCCTTGCCTTCTCCGCGTGTCCCGTTGGCAGCTGTTCCATATCTGCTGTGCCAGCTTAGAGGAAATCATTGGTTTCTGTGGTTTCTGCCCCTAAGGTGCCTCAATATTATGCTTTTTTAGCTCGCTGATCGCCTCTTCCGCAGTGTCAGAAGTCTGGGACCCTTCAGGAAAGTGCACCGTTAGCGTTGCGGGGTAGGGGGTTCTAAGACGGAGACCCGCTGATTTTAAGGCCCTCATCACTGGAATAAACTGCTTGTGTCGAAGCACTATCTTGGGTGCATAATCATTTTCAACAAATAGCCTGCTTGTGTGATAAGAAACAGTCTCCTGTTTCCAGGCAGAATGTAATACAGTCTCTTTCTCCTGAAATCTTAAGAATCGAATGAGAATCGTTCGAGGGCATGCTCCTGCGGATGGTCTCGGGCCCAGAGTGCGTTGGTCCCTCTCTATTTCCATCGAGAGGGCCTCCGGTGTTGACAACCACTTCCTGTAGGAGCTGCTTAACAAACTAACATATCAGAGTCCTCCGACCCCTCCAGAACTCCAGAGATGCGAATATTGTGCCGGTTGCGGCTTTCAGCATCCTCTGCCCTTGCCTGCAGGCTCTGGATATTTTGATGTAGGTGTGCTATGGCAAGCTCCACGCTGTCAACTCGGCGATCTACATTTGTGGCTTGGAGTTCGAGCACCTCTTGCTGCTTCTCCAATTTTGAGACATCCGTGCGGAGCGCCGTGGCGGTGGATCTCATCTCTTTTCTGAAATCCCTCAGCTCATTTAGCACCAGAGACATCTGTCTTTGAATGGTGGACATCGGGAGGTGCTTTGTCTGTGATCTGCCTTGGCGCAAAGAGGTTGAGGCCTGCGAGCCCTTACTGCGTGAGTTCCCCTCCGATAATCTTCCCTCATCTCTTTCTTTTTGTGGCTTATGGCTGGATTGATCACCCTTCCTCGGCATTACTGCGATCCTCCGTGGGTGGGTTAGGAAATCGTTCAGCTGGAATGGCTATATTAGGAGGATTTTTTAGGACGAAGTAGGAGCTCGATGGGTTATGCTACCATTAGGCGCGTGACGTCACCGGAAGTCTGTATCCCTTAATATTAATGGACTTAACAATCTGATCAAAAGATCACGTTTGTTTCAATATATCAAAAAACAGTCCTGTAATGTAATTTATCTACAGGAGACACACCTATCAGATAAAGAACACCTGAAACTGGCATGGGCCGGGGGCGATTCTGTGTTTTCCACTCTTCATATTCAAAGGAAAAGCGAAGGGGAGCAGCAATTTTGATTCCCTCTACTGCCCAGTTTCATGCTGAGTCACAGTACACACACCCACAGGGATGTTTTGTCATTCTGAAGGGGCGAATGTATGGTCACCTTGGTGAACATCTATTTTCCACCACAACATACACCTGTACAACTGAAACTTTTTTTCTAAATTATTAGATCATATGGAGGGCTGATTGATAATGGGGGGGGGGGGTATAAATCTAACATTGCTACCACACATGGATTCTTCAGCTCCATCCCAATATCACCTAACACCATCCCAAAAATTATTTCGGGCACAACAGAACTCCCTGGGAATAACTGACATTTGGAGGCATTTTTACCCTACTTCTAGGATATATACCTGCTACTCACCAAGACACAATAACCATTCGAGGCTAGACTATTTTTTCTTATCCAAAGAACACCTAGATCGGGCACAAGACCTGACAATTGGGCCCAGATTTATATCAGACCATTCCCATTTATTCTTGAAATTAGATTTTAAAATACCAAAAAAGTCCACCAGTTGGCGCCTTCATACCTCTTTACTTAGGGAGGAAGCTTTCAAAACCAGCTATAGAGACAAGATTAAACAAATATTGACTGAAAATACTACCCCTGAAGTGACTGCAACCATAATTTGGGATACACTGAAGGCAGTCATACAGGGAGAAATTATTGCTTATACAGCGGATAGGAAGAGAAAATGGGAAAGTAACTGTGCTAGACTTCATGCAGAATTGCAAGAACTGCAACACAATACCAATTTAGCTAAAACTGAAATCAGAAATCAGATCAACCAGAAGAAAGCAGCCCTGCAAAAGATTCTAGATGAAAAAAAAACACAGCAGGCTTTATTTTACCTTAAATCATATAGATCTGAAAGGGGCCCAGAGGGGCCAGAAACTTAGCCCGCAGACTGAGGGGGTCATAGAACCGCAATGTATCTAACACATCTTAAAGATGTAAAACAGAATGTTTATGCTAGAAACACAGCACAGATAATGGAGATATTTAAGAGTTATTATTCTCAATTATATTAAACACCCCCAAAGTCAAGTGATTCTGCATATGAGGAACTCTTTAGTGGTATTACCCTCCCCAAAGTTACACAAGATATGGTAGAACAACTGAAAGCACCAATACAGGCAAAATAACTCAAGAAGGCAGTCTCACACAGTAAAACTCTAAAAACTCCAGGCCCAGATGGACTTCCCTCAGAATGGTATAAATCTTTTTATAAGCAATTAGCCCCAGCTTTGTTAGCAGTTTTTGTGAGGTACAGGAGGGTGGACCTCCTCCCCCCTCCATGGGCCTACACTAATATCTCCCCTATATTAAAGCCAAATAAACCATCTGAACTACAGAATTCCTACTGACCAATATCCATCTTTAATATGGATTATAAGTTATTCATGTCTATCTGAGCCTTTAGAATAGAGGAACTGATCCCACACCTCATACGTGCCGATCAGTCTGGTTTAATTTGGTTCCCCCACACCACAGTCAATATACGTAGAACCGTACATCTTCTGAACCATATAAACCAGAGGAACATTCCTGCGGTCTTTATTAGCCTTGATGCGAACAAGGCTTTTGACTGGGCCAGATGGCCCTTTCTGTGGAAGACTTTGTCTGAATTCAGCCTCCCAGCGGAATTTATAGACCTGATGAAAAGAATATATACCTCCACCAAGGCATATATAAAAATAAATGGACAGCAATCAAAATTTATTTCGCTTAACAGAGGTACAAGACAAGGTTGCTCCTTATCACAGATTCTTCTTGCTTTTTATATAGAACCCCTCGCTGAACTCATACGACAATACCCGAACATCCAAGGTATCCCACTTGGGGGCCGGAAATTTTCTCTTTCACTGTACGCAGATGATATATTAACACTACTGGAGCCAGAAAGCTCTATTCCAGCCACTTTGGAAGCAATTCTGATTTTATTCTGCTATTTCTGGACATAAAATCAATATACAGAAGACAGGAATACTACCTCTGAACTTTTCTCCCACCCAAAATCTGAAAACACGTCTCCTGGCAAGATGGAGAAACAGTAAAATAAAATATTTGGGGGTACATATTCCTAAAAATGTAGAACATCTGGAGCTTTTTAATTTGGAACCACTGTCTCTAGAGATAAAAAACTTGATGGAGAATTGGTCACATTTGATACTTCCATCCTGTTCCAGGGTACAAACTATACGTATGACAGTCTTTCCTAAGATTCTGTATTTTTTTCAGACCTTGCATCTTACTCCTGTTCGATTTTATTTTGTTTCTTGGAACAGAATGATGTCGAGGTTTATATGAACAGGTAAACATCCAAGAGTCTGGTGGTCAATACTGCAATTACCAATCGACAAAGGTGGTTTAGGCCTTCCAAATCTGAGGGAATATCAGAGCAGTAACTTGCAAAATAGTAATGATCTGGCTTAACAGTCAGATGAATCCACCTTGGAAATATACTGAGTTTGTGATAAATTATTTATTCAATATCTACCCAACAGTATTTGCACCCTTCTCCTCTCCTCCAAGGCTTAAGAGATTTTGCTTTTAGAACTAGTGATACTCTGAGGTCTTGGTATGACATTAGGGCACTTCCAGCTTTAGCGGAAATTTTTAATTTTTTTCAGACCCTTAACTAGCGAGAGAGATTCTATCCCAGTACAAATGGACCATGCCTTCAGAGAATGGAGTTTAAGAAGGCTCTTGCTGATATACCAATTTATGGATACTCGGGGTGGTGACTTTTGCTTCTCTACAGACTACCTTTCATCTCCCAAATTCTCACCATTATAGGTATCTGCAGGTTAGAACATTTCTAGCACAGAAAAAACACCTCGGAATGCTTTCCCCAATCCTATCCCACTCATGATGAATCTACTTATAGATGCCATAAGAGGCATGGAAAACATGCATCTGATAGGGCTTATATATGGAGCTCTAAGAAGCAATTGGCTTGACTCCACTAGAGATGCACTGAATGCCTGGAATCAGGAATTAAATATACATATGACCTATGTGAAATGGTTGGAGCCAATTCTACCATCCATTAAAGTCTCTTAGGCTCCATATTGGGTTGAATTCATATGGAAATGCAGACTTCGTTTTTTTAATACACCAGATAAACTAGTTAAGTTTTTACCACCTAGTTATGGAACATGCTGGAGGGGCTGTGGAGAAGTATTGGCTAATACAACCCACATTTTTTGGGCCTGCCCAAAGTTAACTCTATACTGGAAAGACAGAAAATAGCTTGCAACAAATAGTGGGAAATGATTTTAAGTTAACCCCACAATATGCCCTGCTTTATGTTGGAGAGGATGACTCAATCCCACCTAGTAAGAGTTGACTATATTTACATTTGGGTGCAGCAAAGAAAGTTATAACCCGCCTTTGGCGCACTAGTACGACCCCTACATTGGTTTCATGGCACTCAGTGATGACTGAAATGTATTATCTGGAGCAAATCAAAGCCAAGAGAACAGGAAGAACTAAGCAATTTGAACTGACATGGAGACCCTGGGTGTTTTATAGAACCCTGATAGATTAATCATTTGTCCCCTGACCATTTTAGAAATTAGATTAACAGGAAGATGATAAATGATGAATTATATGATGTACTGTATTGTCTAAACCCTTTTTCTCCCACACTGATATACTGGATTATGTAAAATGATGAAAATCCTAAGCATTTTTAAATCTGCAAACTGTATCTTTGCTGTTATGATGCTGTAAACTTGAAAACGGGAAAATAAAGAATATAAAAAAAAAGTATATGTTCAGTATAGTTGCCTTGGCGATTGTGTAGAGAGTTGGACCACCCAGGTTGCGTAGCTCAAAAGCTACGGGAATCGCACACCGCTTTCCACTGTAAACGTAAGCTTAGCATAATGCTTACGTAACGAGACACTCGTGTCAACTGACCCAACTGACACAACCACCACAAATAAAATAAATTATCATGAAAAAGTGTAAAAAAACAAACATAATAGCAGACTTAATCAATGTACTTAACCTTTCATCAGGCTATCTCTGCACGTAGGTATGCAACATGACGTTTGCTCATTATCAGTTACGCATTAAGCGCAGCTCCGCCGCTGGTCCGACAAACTACACAATCACTGTTGCCTTTTCTGAGTCTTCCTCTGTGCACCCTCCTCCTTTATCCTAACAATCCCACCTCTCTTTCTTACTCTCGCTGATATATCTGAAGAAAGTCTTATCCCCCTTCTTTACAGCCTGTGCTATATTTACTTCTGTTTGCGCCTTTGCGCTTCTGACCGCCTTCCCTGCCTCCCTTTGTTTCTCCAGATACTGCTCCCTGTCCTCTTCCCTCTGTGACTCTTTGCATCTCCTGAATACATTTTGTTTGTCCCTCACTTTCCTAGCCACTTCCCTTGAGAACCAAGGCGGAAGTTTCTTTCTCTTACTCTTGCTTTACTGTTTCACGTAGAGGTTAGTTGCTTCTATTATGACCCCCTTGAGGACAGGCCACTGTTCTTCCTCTCCCCCCCCCACCCTCTTTTCCAGGGCTTCCCAGAGACATTCTGCCATTTTGTTGAAGTTGGCCCTCTTGAAGTCCAGGACCTTGACTTTATTGTGGTTTGTGTCCTCCATTGTGTTTACCTTAAACCACACTGTCCTGTGGTCGCTGCTACCTATATGGCTTCCTACTTTAACCTCCTTAACCCTTTCCCCATTGGTGTGCACCAGGTCTAGTATGGCCCCTTCTCGGGTGGGTTCACCCACCAGCTGTCTGAGGCCTTCCCCCTGCAGTACTGTCAGTATGTTCCTGCTTTTGGCTATACTTGCTGTCTGTGTGCTCCAATCCACATCTGGCAGACTGCAATCCACTAGCAGCAGTATTTCCCCTTCGGTTGTCATTTTGTGGATGGTTTCCACTAGTGCTTCATTCAACTCTTCCCCCTGTGCTGGAGGTCTGTAGATCACTCCTGTTCTAATGCTGGTTCCACCGCCTGTCTGTAGGGTGACCCACAGTGCCTCTGCTCCCTCCTGCAGTCATTGAACCACAGTAGCTTTGATTCCCTCCCTCCCTCACGTACATGGCCACCCCACCCCTCCTCTCTTTACCTTTCTGAAAAGTGTGTATCCTCGTATGGCTACATCCCATTCATGGTTTTCTGTGTACCATGTTTCTGTAACAGTCACAATGTTCAGGTCCACTTCCCCCATTAAAGCCTCCAGATCTGGGAGTTTGTTCGGCAGACTGCGGGCATGTGTGCATAATACTTTCCACATTTGGTCCCCTGTCCCCTCTATCTCCTTTTTGCTTTTTGTGCAGTTATTTGCTTTCTTCTTGATTTCCTTTGCAGGATTTCCATTTTCTTGGTGGTATATTGACCCTAGTATCCTTTACTGTGACTGCTCCTTCCTGTTGGGGGGGGCTATATGGTATTACCTGCCTGCTTTCATCTCCCCCCTCGGCTAGTTAAATGTTTGCTGATGAAAAAGTTAAATGTTTCTTCGAGGATCTTGGTCCCCCTCTTGGCTGAATGTAGGCTGTCTGGTTTGTAAAGACCTTCATCCCCCCCCAGGTTGAGCCCCAGTCCCCGATGAAGCTGAAACCTTTCTGTCCACACCAATCCTTCAGCCATACATTGAATTCCTTGGTGCGGATGACCCTTCCTCCCCCCTGCCATAGACAGGCAGTACCTCCAAGAATGCTACAGAGTGTGCTACATGCTTAAGGCCCCTCCCCAAGTCCCTAAAGTTCTCCTTCACTGCTTCTATGTCCACTGTTTTCCCTGCTAATCATTTGTCCCCATGTGGACAATGACATCCAGCTCCTCCCTCCTAACTACAGCCCTGGCGATCCCTAGGATCTGCCCCCCTTCCCGCCGAGCTGTGCCTCCAGGTAGGCACACTACCTTCCTCCCCCCTCCCACTGCCTCTCCCCAACTCTATTCCCTTCACAATGGAGTCCCCAAACAGGATTCGTTTCCTCCTCTAGGGTCTCCTGCTGCTCCCACCAGGGATTCCATCATGGAGGCCCTGCTCATCCTCCTTGGTGACTACACTGGGAGGCTCTGGGGAATCATCCCACTCTGCCAGGGTAACATACGGGTTTTGTAGCTATACCAGTTGGGGGATGTGCCTGTACCCCCCTCCTCTCACCCTCCCTGAGCCCACCTTAATCCACCCGGTCTCTCTGCGAGGCAACCCTTGAGGGGATGGAATCTGACGAGGTGGCCTCTGAGTGAGTGCGAAGTCCTCCCCCTAAACTAGCCAGCTCGGCCTGGAGACTGGTGATCTCTGCCCTCAGCCCAGAGAGGTGCCTGCATATGGGGCAGCATCACAACATCCAGAAGGGTTCTTCTGAATATTGCTGCTCCAGTCATTGCACTGCACCACTTCCATCATTGTCCTCTATTGACTTTCGGCTTTGCCCACCTGAGTTTACTTTCCTACAGCAAATCTATTTTTTGTTTTGTTTTTCCTGTACTGTTGTTGCTTTCCCCTTGTTTTCTTTGCTGTATTTGCTCCTCCTTTGGATTGTCTCATATCAAACTAGGGCTGCCCTTGCTACTCGCTTAGTGACTCTCAATCCTGGAGAGTCTACCTGTATTAACTCTAAAGTAACTACTTCCTGTGTAGTGTCAGGAAGTGCCAAGCCCCTAAGACCCTATAAAGGTGGACGACCCAGGGGAGCATGGGAACTGGGGGGATTGTTTATCATCTACGGGCCTCTGTGGCAAGAAAAAACAATTAGCCACAGTGTCCTCTCGGGTTCTCGTCAACCTGCCCTTCTGCCGCCAGACACAAAGTGTACTGTATATTTTAAATCCCCCCAATCAATTACCACAGAGCACTGTGTAACCTCCTGCTAGCCTACTCCTCCCACAAACAAGCTTTACAAATCCCAAAACCACAGAGCACTCCCTATGTTCCCCTACCTCCTAGGAACAGCCCATCTTGTTGTTATTGTTAGGTACTCGTATTTGTATAAATTAATATAATATCCTTTCTTATCACCTTTGTGTTTTCTTACCCTCCCCTTCCTGTTCCGTGGAGTAGACCCTTCTGATCAGGGACACGAAGGTGTGTTCCACTACAGACCCACCCTCTACATAAAGAGGATGAGCCTAAGAGTGGTGGGTTGCAAGGAGGGAGTGTGGGAAGAACCCCCCCCCGACAACTGAAAAAACAATCAGCCGAGGTCCTGTTGCTCCTTCTGGGGCTCCTTACTTCTGTCGACCCCTAGGCATGGTGTAGGCTCTCCTCCACCAGCTCTCCTGCATTCCTCTCCGTTGGTGTCTGTGAACTGCTCCTCTGACAGCAGTTATTTAAGCCCCTGCCCCCGTGTGAAAATTTCAAACAGCACCTTGCAGCATCTCTCTCCTGATTGGCCCAACTGCTCCTGCGTCAGAGAGAGAGCTGCAACGGTCTCGGATGAGAAAGAAAAAAATAAATAAAAACTGGGGACAAAGTACAAATACTTTACAGTTTGTCCCTTCCAACCAAACAGGTATTACAATGCTCAGCCCCAAATAATTCAGTGAACCCTAGAATGTGCCACCCGATTCCCTTGTGTTCTGTATAGTTAAACACAATTCAGTCAGTGACCCTTGTATTCTAATACACCCAAAGCAACACTACCAGCTATTTAGTAAAAGTTTAACAAGTCACACTCCGTTATAGACCAAGTGGTTGCAGTATGCTCACTCCCCCCCGTCCCTTTATGCCCAGATGCTACACTTATTTACTAAAAAATGCAGCTAGTTTCCTAGAGAAAATCTGTACTCCTTTTCCCTCTTGTGGGATCACTGTTCCAGTGCATCCGCTCCTCCGTAGTCCCGTCGGCACAGTTCCACCAAAACCCAGGTATTCTCTGCTTCCGAAGATGCGCTCCTCTCCTTGCTGCTCACAGTGCCCCCTTCACAACAATCAGCTGAGGTCCCCCACTCCTGTCAACCCCTAGTCATGGTGCAGACTCTCCTCCACCAGCTCTCCTCCCCATCACTGTCTGTGAACTGCTCCTCTGTGAGCAGTTAGTTAAGCCCCACGTGTGAAAGTTTCAAATAACAGCGCACTGCAGCATCTCTCTCCTAACTGGCCCAACCGCTCCTGCATTAGAGAGACAGCTGCAACGGTCTTGGAAAAGGAAAAAATAAATAAAAAAATGTGGACAAAATACAAATACTTCACAGTTTAAACTCAGACAGCACACCTTTGGGAGAAACTTAGGATTCACATGTAAAGACTCCCTGCCTTTGTGGAAAATCAAATAAGGAGGCTCACAGATTAGAGCCTGCAGCTCTGAAATCCTTCAAGCAGAAGTGACTGCAACTAAAAAACATCTTCCAAGAGAGAAAGCATAAGCCACAAGTCACGGCTGACTCAGAAGGAGCCAAAGTCAGCTTTTCCAAAATAAAATTCAGGTCCCAAGCTGGGACTGGATTCTGAATTGGCAGACTTTATGTGTAAAATGCCTTTCAAGAACATACAGGCTACCTCAAGCTGAGCAACCATATGGCCCTCCACAGGCATGTGCACCTTTGTGTTTTCTTACCCTCCCCTTCCTGTCCCGTGGAGTAAACCCTTCAGACGAATTCCCAATAGACCTTTCCCTGTACTGTTGTTGCTTTCCCCTTGTTTTCTTTGCTGTATTTGCTCCTCCTTTGGATTGTACAGTACAGGGAAAGGATTTCAGATGAATGCTGAGATTGAAGTCCGGGGCACCTTAATGGAGCAATACTACAGGCCTGAATCTGATAAGGACAGCAGATACTCTAGAACCTAATTTATCAGGCAGGTAAATGGATCCAGGTAATGGGGAAGCGGCCCATAAAGCAAACCACTTCCACTACATAGAGTAAGCATGCCTGGTGGATGGTTTCCTAGAAGACACCAGAACAGCTGCCACTTTCTAAGACACCCTAAAGTGGGCTATGGCTATATCTTCAGGAGCCATGTGTGCGGATGCAGGGACTTCAAAAGTCTGGGTGGACTAGGGTGCCCTGCTCCTGTGGCACTAGACTCTTGCACAGGGACAGAGGTACTGGGGGGTTCACTGCCAGCTGTTGCAACAGGCACATGATATCTGCCGAGGTCACAAGGAAGTAATGAGTATTAAAGTTGTCCCCTCCATCTTCAACTTGAGTAGTACTCTTTGAATTTGGGGAAAGGGATACAGAAACCTCACTTTCCAACACAGGGACAACGTGTCTCGCCAAAAAACTCCAGGCCCTGGAGCGAGTGAGCAGAAATGTGGCAGTTTTGTGTTATGTGAGAACACAAAAAGGTCCAACTCTGGATGACCCTATCTTTTGAATAGGTCATCGACAACCGATGTCAGCAGTTCCCACTCATGCATCTTGGACTGTGACCACCTTAGTTCGTCTGCCAAGATGTTTTGGATGCCTGGAACATGTACTGCTGATAGTTCTACACCGTGTTCCAAAGCCCAATATCAAACACTCATTGCTTGTCTGCACAGTGAATAGGAATGAGTCCCCAACCACCACTTGCTGATGTAATGCATCACACTGACATTGTCTGTCTGTATTAGGTGAAGATCTGAGGACAAGTGGTTCTGGAAGGCTTGGAGTCCATATAGGGCTGTTCTTATCTCCAGAACATTGAGGTGCAAAGCACGCTCCATCTGGGTCCATGTGCCTTCTATTGTGAGGATCTGAAGAGGGGAAGGAATCAGGATTAGAACCCCCTTGAGCTGGTTGTTGCATTCCATCCACCACTCGAGCACTTTGCACAAGGGGGATGTGGCTAGAACCATCTATTCTAGATCATTCATCAGCTGGTCCCACTGGACTCTTATGGTACACTGGGGGATCTGCATGTGCAACCTGGCCAGTGGCACTGTACCAACAGTGGCAGCCATGAGTCAAAGAAGGCATAAAAGCATCCTTGCTGAGACCTAATGGCTGCCATGCACTAACTGTGCTTGGGCAATCAGGTGGTCGGCCCTGTCCAGAGGCAGAAAAGACAATTCCTGGGACATATCCAAAACTGCCCCTATATACTGTAGTCACTGGCAGGATGTCAGTATGATTTTGGTATGTTGACAGTCACCCACAAAGCATCAAACAGCTGTCTGGTTCGAGCCAAGGTCCTCAGCAGCTGGTTCCTGGAGTGGGCTTTTAACAGTCAGTCATCCGGGGGGGGGGGTGGCCTGACCAAGGATAGAGATGGCTGCTTAGTTCAGCGGCTCTGGGACTATCCAACCTATTTCAAGATTTTGATCGCTTTATATTTCATTGCAAACTTTAAAATTTTGCTCAAGCCAGTAATACTTTATGCCCTCCTCAAAAAAATCGATTAGAAGCAAGCTTCACAAAGTTTTTCAACGGAGAAAATTACGCAAATGGCAAGCCAGATCCAGAAGCTTATCTCTAACATGGCGTCTACTACCAGTGAGGGCCCTGATACAATACAATCAAGCACATCTGAATGTCCCGCTCAACAATCACCGGGATCTATGGAAACTCTGCTAAATAGCTTAAAATCTGATATAACCAGCCAAATGCGTGCTGGTTTTGAAAATATAGGCTCCCAATTAAATGCAGCTACAACAAACCGTGAATGGTCTGAGCGACACGGTGGAATCTCACTCAACTCGGCTGGAAGACCTGGAACAAAGGGTGAGCAATCGAGAGGATGCCTATCAGAGAACGGAACATAACTTGAGTCAAGCTAGGAGAGAGACAAAAACCCTAAAGGCTACCCTGGACGATCAGGAGAAGAGAGAAAGAAGATGCAACGTATGTATAGTAGGTATGACGGAGGGGTCTGAAGGGAAGGACTGTGTGCATTTTGTCACGACTTGGCTCAAAAATAAATTGAACTTACCGGTCGATACCTTGCTTGAAATTCAGAGAGCCCACCGTTCCCCGGGTCGAAAGCCTAATCCTAATGAGTGCCCTAGGCACTTGATTGTTAAATTCCTCAGGTTTCCAGAAGAACAAAGGGTGCTGGAGAAGACCAGAGCGACAGGGCCGCATTCAGGAAACAGGGTCAAGTTGTGAGCATTTTTCCAGACTTTTCAAGACTGCTACGGGGGAGCGACAGGCCTTTACACTGGCCAGGCGTAAACTACACGAGCTGAACTGCCAATTTTCACTTCTATACCCTGCTCGCATGGTGATAAGACCCCGTAATAGAGATAATAAAATCTTTTACTGACCCAGACGTGGCTATACGCTACGTGGAGCAGGAACTGGTCCATCAACAGGGAATTCCGGAGGTAGCCCAAAGAGCAGAAAGATGAGGACCAAATTGAATGGACATAAAACACGTTTCAGATGTTTATTTGTGTATAAGTAAGAGGTTAAAAGTAAAGGTCTTTTGCACAGAGTGAGATTCTATCTCTGTTACCAGTTCTGTGAGTTACAGGCGTTAGAGGTGCTCGAGGTGTTAGTCAGCATGGCACTGCGCTCCTCATCGGGCAGAGAGCTATATATGAGGCCAGAAATGGATTATTTTTCCAGCCTATAATGGCTGGGCTTCTGATCCCTCGGTCCTGATTATTTTAGGTGTGTTTCAGGAGGACTGCTGAACTCCTCATTCTTATTACAAGGTTTCTCCAGAAGAGGGCAGCAAAGATCTATGTTCTGACTGCCTTTAAAACTAACTTACTGCATGTAAATATACATATTGAATTGCAATGAATAAGTACATTGTCTGTGGGGGGGGTTGAGGTTGGGGATTTTGAAACTTTATTTTAGTGTTACCTTCATAATATTGCGGTATAGAATTTTTTAAGGTTAGGTTAGTGGCCCTTGATCACATTGGGGGAGTAGGTGCCATTTGGTTTAATCTGTAACAACATAAGAGGGGAAAAGGGGGAAAGCTGGACCCCATTCTGGGGGATTCATGCCTCCTATCTCCCTCCAAGGGTCTCTGTAAACAACAGTTTATAATTTCTTATAAGTGTTTCCTTTAGAAAAGGTTGGATAAGGAAGGATTTGTTGGAAAAATAATTTTCCCTCAGGCCCCCGGGACCAAGGCACAATGGGAACATTTTCATTTAAAACTTGTATACAGAAGGTTGGATGGCCCCACCCGGGTGCTTCCATGCAAGGTAGTGGGTATTAGTATTTGATAAGTTAAAATGGGGTTTGTACAAGGAGGGGGGCTGGGATTAGAGGGTACTTTGAGATTGTTTGTTGGGTTTGTTATGGAACAGGGGAGGTTGGGGGCAGGAGAAAAGTTTAAATGTTGGAGAAAAAGGGGTAAAATTATGGCTGTTGCGCTGGTTCAAGCGTGTGGGACAAAATCATTATGTAACATAATTGTTAAATCTCTAAGATGTCGTCGTGAACATTTATGACATGGAATGTGCGGGGAATAAAGATGGTGGTCAAGAGGAAAAAGATATGGTCATATTTTAAAAGACAACAGGGAGATGTACTGTTTTTGCAAGAGATCCATCTGCGCAAGGAGGAGGTTCAGAGTTTGCAGAGGGCCTGGGGAGGTATACTGTTGACTGCTCCCTTTACATCCAAGGCCCGAGGGGTAGCAATATGTTTCACCCTAATTTAAGAATAGAACTTCATGATATGAAATCTGACCCTCAAGGGAGATATGTATTGGTTGATGTAAATATTGAGGGCTCTAGATATACATTGATGTCAATTTATGGTCCAAACATAGATGACCCTGGGTTTTTCAACCATTTAGCAATAACCCTAGCTCCCTATCCAGATAATTTAATTGTGGGAGGTGATTTTAATACATATTGGGATCAGACATTAGACACTTCACATACCCGTAGTAAATATCTGCCTAGAAGTTCATTGGCATCAAGAGCTTTGGGAAAGGACGGGGCATTAACAGAAATATGGAGACATTTTAATCCAGTTAAAAAAGAATATTCTTATTACTCCACACCACACAGATGTTTTACTAGGTTGGACTATTTTTTAGCATCCCCTAGTCTGTTAAGAGGCTTAAAATATCCACATTACGGTCCCATTTTTGTCTCGGATCATGCGCCTTTGCATTTTAACCTCCCTAAGCTAGGAAACAATCGGTCATTTAAACAGTGGAGGATGGACCCTACTTTATTAAATTCTCCAGACTACAAAGTTCATATTCAACAGGTAATAGCAGATTTTAGGTCCCATAATAAAATTAGTGATATGTCTGCAGCCACAACTTGGGAATCCCTTAAGGCTGTAATTAGGGGGGAGTCAATTTCATTTGCTGCTAATTTAAATAGAGTAGCTCTGGAAAAGGAAAGGGAATTTGAGGATTGTATATTACAATTACAACGTGAAATTATATAAACTAATACCCTTGATAAAATGCCTGAACTTAACAGATTAAAGGGGCAATGGGCTCAAATAACGGACAAATAGAAAGAGACATTATGAAGGCAGGGGCTAGAACATATTTTGAGGGGGATTCCATGGGGAAATGGTTAGCCTGGAAAATTAGAGCGAAGCAGGCTGATAGAGCTATAATCTCCATTCATTCTAGGGATGGAACAATAACGTCGGATCCACAACGGATTAATGAGGAGTTCCAACTCTTCTACAAGGCCCTATATACTTCAGAAGCTCCGGTTGGAGCTGATCCCATTACATTTATGCAAAATATACAATTAGCCTTGATTGATGATGCATTAGTAGCTCAACTTAATAGACCCCTTCCGACTCAAGAAATAAAGGAAGCCATATGGGACTCGAACCTAGGGAAGGCTCCCGGTCCTGACGGGTTGCCTACGGAATTTTTCAAGTTGTTTTGGGAAGACCTTCAACAGTTGGTTAGTGATATGATTAGAGAGCTATGAGTAAAGGGATGCTGCCTCCTACCCTCCAAATGGCCACTATCATTGTCCTTCCTAAACGGGTAAGGACCCAACAAAATGTGGGTCCTACAGACCGATCTCTTTATTAAATGCAGATTACAAAATCATAGCAAAAATTATTGCTACCCACATAGAAAGGGTCTTACCTTTACTGGTACATCAAGACCAGTGTGGCTTCGTGAAGGGGCGACAGGCGATGCACAATCTGAGATGAACTTTAAATATGATTCAAAAGTGGTGAGGAGGATCCAAGTAGAGTCCTTCTGGCTCTCAATGCCGAAAAGGCATTTGATAGGATGGAATGGAATTTTATCTTTGCAACCTTAAATAGATTTAGTTTGGGTCCAGTAATTATGAATTGGATTAAAATGCTCTACTCTTCCCCTAAAGCCCAAATATATACAAATGAGACTATGTCCCCGTCCTTTCCACTCACTAGGGGAACTAGGCAGGGATGTCCCCTATCCCCATTACTATATGTTTTGACGATGGAGGTACTGGCCTCAGCCATTAGGCAGCACCCTGATCTCCGGGGGTGTGAGGTGGGAGGCAAGGACCTTAGAATCTCCCTCTTTGCGGATGAGGTCTTATTATTCATTAAAGATCCAAAGACGTATATTCCAGCGTTGACTGGATTATTCGCAGAGTATGGCCTTATTTTGGGGCACAAAATAAACTGGACAAAGTGTGAATGGCTTCCACTGGGGAAAACAAAACAAAATGTGCAGATTCAGAATTATAAGATCAACCCAACCCCACAGCTGAAACATCTTGGGGTAGTCATCCCCAGTAAATTAACATCTCTTTTCTGTCTAAACTATCTCCCATTATTAAAAAAGATCAAAGATCAGTGTGAAAGGTGGAAAGGTTTTCCGTTGACCCTCATAGAAAAGGTCAATCTTGCTAAAATGTTTATTTTACCTCAGTGTCTATCTTTTTCAATCTCTCCCAATTTGGATTCCGAAATACTTTTTTACATCTTTAAGGGGAGCGATAGGTACTCTTCTCTGGGGTTCAAGGAGACCCCGAATTCGGCAGGAATTCCTTTGGAAACTGGTATCAGAAGGAGGTCTAGGCCTTCCAAATATGCCCTTATATTACTTTTCAGCTCAAATATCAGCCTTACAGGATATTTCTATCAATGGAAGGGGGGTACGGGCCTGGGTTAAGGTGGAGAATGAGAATGCTTCCCCGAGTCTTATTCCAGTTACACTTGCCTCTTTGCTAAGTGGTAAGCCTCCACAAAAGAGTAAAAATCCCTTCTCTAGAACCTCAATGAGGATTTGGTTGGCGGACCATGAGATCTTGAACTATCTTCCTGCCCTCTCTCCAGAGTCGAGTATCAGAGGTTGTCTGTGGGATGAGGATAAGATTCAGAATGTAGAGAGATGGGTTTTTGACAAATGGGATGGGAAAGGCCTTGGATGTATGGAACAACTATATGAGGAGGGTAATTTACTTTCATACCCAGTTTTGGTGAAGAGATATGGATTGCCCCCTCAAAGTTTTTTCATTTACCTCCAGATTTGTAACCGACTGCAGTCCTGGGACCCAGGTAGATTACTACACCGTTCTCCTTTACAGGAACTTTTACGGCAGGCAGCATCTGAAATAAAGGTGAGGGTTATGAAAGTGAGTTATAGATCCCTTCTCAATGCCCTACCTAATGTGAGAATGAACCTGAAACATAAGTGGGACAAAGACCTGGGGGAAGAAGCATTATCTCTGGGAGACTGGAGGATGGTACTAAAAAGGGACATGTACTGTTCTATTAATGATAGAATTCGGGCTATCCATTATAATATATTACGTAGAACATACTTTACCCCAGTTTTAGCCAATAAAATTGATCCAGAACGTTCAGAGACATGCCCAAAATGTAAAGTGGAAAAGGGTAGTTTTACTCATTTAATTTGGGATTGCCCAATAATGCAGGCCTTTTGGAAAGGAGAGGTAAACATAATGCAAAGTACCATTCATGACTCACGATTGGTGGGTATTCGAGGATTAATTTTGGGTCTCCCCGGAATATCCCGGAAAGGTAAAAGACTGGATCACCCCCTATGGGCCCCGGGTATGGCGACAGAAAAACAGACAACTGCCCGCCATTGGTGATAGGATGTATCCCCTACAATAACAGAATGGGCTAATAGCCTTTTATATTGTATGAAACTAGAACACACCCAATATAGGGCGACAGGCAGAGAGGGAAAGTATAATAAAATATGGGAACCCCTAGAACATGCCATTTCTCAGGGTTGGTTTCCTGTAATTTAAGATGGGGAAGTCAAGGTATCCCGAAATAATCCATCTGACTAATAGTTAGTCGACTATCTATTAGCCGACTATGTGTTTGCTACACGTCTGTCCTCTTGACATGCCACATCTATGTTATCTGGTCTTTAACTGCTAATAAGTTTAAATCATATAAGGGATTGAAAGTTGTTGGGATATGTGCACATTCCTGTATTTAGAATGCAGTATTTTAGACTTCTCTCTTACTTTCTGTCATTGTATTGGAATGATAACATGAAGTCTTATTTTATTATTTGTAACAAACAAGAACAGAAGTATTTCCTACCTCTATGAGGTATACCAGTGTACCGCCTTACAATAAATAAATTTGCAAAAAAAAAAAAAGTCATCCAGGTAAGGAAAACCACACAGGCCTTCCCTGTAAAGGGCTGCTGCCACCTCTGCCAAGCATCTGGTAACGACTTGTGTCACAGAAGACAAGCCAAAGGGCAACACTCTGGATTGGTAATGCTCCCCTGAAGAAGGAATTTCAGGTATTTTCTGTGATGTTTCTGGATTTTGATAAGGAGGTATGCCTCCTTCATATCCAAGGAGTATATCCAATCCCGTTTGCAGTAATGGGAGGAGACCCTGCAGAGTGACCATCCTGAACTTCTTATATTCTATGAAGCAGTTGAGAACTCAGATACAGACTAGGCCTTAGGTCCCCTGTCCACTTTTTGTCCAGGAAGTATCGGGAATAAAAACTTGTGTTCTGCTGTTCTAGATGTACAATTTCTAAGGCCCTTTCTGGAGCAGAGTCTTTACTTCCTCCAACTACAGGGACAAATGCCGGGGGGGAGGGGTGCTGTCACAACCTGAGGATGATCTAGAGGGTTGTCCAGCAGCTCCAGAGTATGACTCTTCTCTATAATCTCCAGAACCCATGAATCTGTAGTCACTTCCCTCCACTGGTTTAAGTGGAGGGAGAGGCAACCCCTCTATAACCAACCCAAGAGATAAAGGTGGTTGGGGGTGTATAAGGAGTCAGGCAGAGCCAGTGGGGGTGGCTCTACTGATACCACCACCTCTGGGTACTTTTAAATAGGTACATGGAGTAGTGCTGGAAACTGGCAAGGCCTCTGCACCTTTGCCCCTGCCCTGCTGTCTGTAGGATGGGCACTGCCCCCTGACAACAGTTGGGTGAATGGTACCCCTGCTCATGTCACTGTGTTGGGTATGGTACAGGGAGTGTACAGATTTCAAAGTCCTGCCAGAGAACTGAAGATCTTTTAAAACTGTTCAATCTCATGGCCAAACAACTTCCGCCCTCTGAATGGGGCATTAAGAATTGTTTGTTTCACATCAGAGGCAAAGCCTGCCACTCTGAGCCAAGAATAGTGCCCGAGACAGATGCGAGAGGCTGCAGCTCTGGCAGAGGCATCGGAAACATCATGTGCTGTGCGAAGCAAATGCTTCCCCACATCAGCACCAGCCTTCAGAGTTTTCATTAACTCCTGTTTAGGAGAACCCTCAAGCAAAGTCTGTGCTGTAGTCTCAGCCTTCCACCACAGGATATTCTGATACTTCATCATGTGGGCCTGTCAGTTACAAATATATAGGCCCAGTTAGGCACAGACATATGTACGTTTGCCTAGAACATCCAACCTCCTGGATTCTTTGCAGCAGGAAGGCAGCTCAGGTGTTTAGGTACCCTGGACCTGTCATGGGCAGCTGTGATCACCACTGAGTCCGTCTCAGGCTGAGTAGCATAAAAAGGTTTCAGAGAGGGGGCAGAATACATTTTGTCTGCCTTTCTGGGCACAGCTGGTATACCGTTTGGCTTATACCAGGCTGCATAGGTGGCATCCTCCAAGGCTGGAAATGGGAGGGACCGCGACAAAGGGAGATTCTGGCATCTCCAGAAACTATAGCAGGTTATTTTTGGTAAAATTCTGCTCTTCTAAAGTGAAGCCCATGGCAGCTTACATTTGCTGCATCATGGCAAAATATGAGGGATCCTCTGGAGGTGACCTGAGTGTGGTCACAACAGTGTCCTCTCTATAGGTGGAGACTGTGGAGCTGGTGCCACGTTCATAGTGGCTCTCAGCATAGTTTCCCTCTTCCTCCTACTCTTCCTGCATCATCAGACCAGGACTGTATTCACACTCATCACTGACTGTATCATCGATGGGAATTAGAGACTGTACTGGTGATTGTGGTGACGGCAAAGTAGGTTTCTGTGGCAAGGGAGTACCTTGCAGTATTGAGGGGGTAGGCACAAAGGGCCACATCGATGGGCTCCCTGGAACAGGAAGACCAGGCAGTAAATGCCTTATATCTGCTAAAGTGATAAGGAATGCCTGAGCATCAGCGCCGCTTTGGTTGGTGAGCAGGACTGGAGGTATCGACAGTGGAGGTTGGGTCCACATCGATGACGGTGATTTACTGGCCGTAGTATGCTTGGTAGTGCCTACACCGAGCACCGATTTCAGTTTCTAGTCAATGGTCAGGGGTAGTCAGCATCACAACTGGAGCACATGACGTTGAAGCAGAGGTTGTAAGGGTGAAGTACATCTAGCCAGGAAAGTCTTATCCTTGCCCCGGTGCTTGTGACTCCCTGAAGATTTTTCCTGGGATCTCAACAACTGTGATTTGGTCAACAGGGCCGGTGACATGGATTTTTCTTGGAGCTGCTTCTTCATTCTTGCTATGGTCTTTCTGAGTAAAAAATTAAGTAAAGCCCCTTTCTGCATCGCCTAGTAGCAGAACTGAACTCCTGGCAGATTTTGCAGGCTTTAACATTGTGGTCTAAGCCTATGCAGCAGACACAGATGTGGGAGTCTCTGGTGTAAATTTTCTCTCTGCAGTCGCAGTACTGAAGACTTTCGATGGCATAAAGGTCATCATAAGTCACTATAAAAGTGATTACTTAGCTATAAAAATAAATAAAATGGCATTTATGAACAGCAACGTTTCTGATGGTGGTCCAACAAATCTGATTGATGGCAGGAAAAGAACTGAGGAGAGGAGAGGAGGGACTGCCCATGTTTATCTACACACCGACATGACATCGTCATGGGCAGCCCCTGGCTGACTACTTGTACAAGTCTCCCTGTGGTCCTAGTGCCAGACAACTATATGTCCCAAAGGTGTGGCCCAATGAAAGCAATATCCTTGAAGAAGACAAAGTTTCCATTTAAAACTGTGCTGGCCCTGTTCTGAATGTTTCAGCTCATTTTGAATTTGCACTGTTTTATTTGGTGTGTGAGTTTGACTTTCTATGCGGGGAAAAGGGGAGTGGTTTGATAATTTTTGCATTTTAAGCTGTTCCAGCTCTGTTTCTGAGGATTCAACTCATTTGGTTCATGAGGTAAGATTCCCATCTTTTTTCTGCAATTGCTCTGTACTTTTTCCTTTTTTGTTCGCATTTTGTCTTTTTGTTTGTTTCTTACGTGAGGAGGTTTGTCATGAGGTTGCGTTTCATAGGGGAGGCTAAATATATGGGGGTTCATCATGTGATTGTGTCATTTGCATACTGACTTTTTGACCTGGGTGACTTGGAATGGTTCCACAGCGACGTTGTGATCTGCAAAGGTTATACTAAAAATAATGCCCCTAGAAGGGAATTATCTCTACGATAAGGTAGCCCCATGTGACTGACTGTTAACCAAGAAGGAGACAGACGGACAAGACCCAATTTTATAAGTTTGTTTAATGCATTTTCCAGATGTTAAAAGCACACTTCCCAATGCACGCGCGTGTGTGTGTGTGTTGCATTAATTTAACACAATGTGTGAGTGGTTCAGTGGGTTGCATGCTCACCTCTGGGGCGTGGAGGCCCAAAGGTAGTGGGTTTTAGCCCTTCACTAGAAGACTGGGTTAGTACTCAATATGGACTCTGTAGTGCAGCACTAAGGAGTGCTCTACTGTTGAGGTGCCTTTTTACATGCAAGTAAGGTGAAACACCAGTATCAACCTAACTGGATCATAGCCTTCTGCCAGTCTCGACAGACTATTCAGATGGAAGTCAAAGATCCCAAGGCACTAACCAGAACAGCAGGGTATTTTCTCTGATGTCCTGACCAGCAATCCCCATGACAATAAAACAGGTTTCATGAGTGTGCCTTTCTAGGTCAAAAATTGCAAATAAATAAGAAAAGCACACCGGACGCGGGTTATAGTATTTATGTGTGTGAGCACTCACTTGTGCACACACAACATACAATATACAATAAAAACAGGTTACTCACTTGTAGCAGTAGTTCTAGGAATGGTATATGTTGTTCATCCACACTCTTTGGCATGTCCCTTTCCCCTTTAAGGATCACCGGAAGTCTTCAAGCTGGCTCCTCCCGCCCACCCGGGTGGTATAACCATCGGCTCCACCCCATGATGCCAGATCTTAGCCCCCTGGAAGCCAGGTGTTGTGTATCTGCAACCGGGGAGGTCAGGTGGGTCCATGTGGATGAATAACATATACCACTCATAGAACTACCGTTACAGGTGAGTAGCCTGTTTTTCTAGGATTGTGGATATGTTGTTCATCCACACTGTTTGGCAGACTCCGAGCAGTTCTCTGGGAGGAGGGAGGCAAGGCGCACACCCCCTACTTAAGAAACACAGATTGTCGAACTGAAGCCCCAATCCCAGCATCCCGTCGTGACTCAAGGTCAATGTGGTAATGGGTAATGAAGGTGACTGCTGACTTCCGGGTAGCAGCCTGGCAGATTTTCTGAATAAGGATGTCCCTGGAAGCAGCCACCAAAGCAGCAATATGGTGGACAGCATGAGCTCTTATCCCTTTGGGAGGCTCCATGCCCACCAACTCATAACAGACTGATGCAAGATGTAATCCACCTTGCAATTGTCTGTTTTGCTGCAGGTCTACCAGAAGCGGCTTCAGCATAGGTGACAAACAGCTGGTGAACCTCTTCCCCGAATTTCCACCGTCCTCTCCTTGTAATAGGAGAGAGCTTGTCTCAGGTCCAAAGTATGGAGCCTGCACTCGGCCTCCGAGGTGTAATTAGGGTAATAAACCAGCAGAGTTAACACCTGATTAAGGTGAAACTCTGACACCACCTTCGGAAGGAATTTCAGGTGGGGGGCATAGGACAACCTTGTCCCTGTGGAAGAGCAGATAAGGGGAGTCCACCGAAAGCACCTGGAACTCCCCTGTCCTTCTGGCAGATGTGATAGCCACCAGGAAGGCCATCTTCCACAAGTGTAACAAGGCACACTTGTGCATTGGTTCGAATGGCTTGCCCATGAGCTTTGCCAGTACCAACAGTAGATCCCATGGAGGTGGAGATTCATGCACCGGAGGGGATGTGTGACCCAGGCCTTTGAAAAAGCACCCGCGCCCACTGCCTCCTGCACCAAAGTCAGCTGATCAGCCTGCACCCGGTAAGCAGAGATGAGTGCCAGGTGCACCCTAAGGGTCGATGACCAAAGACCCCCTTTGGACAGGGACCAAACGTAGTCGAGAATGTCAGCCACCGGACAGGACAGAGGGTCCAGGCCCTTACCCTGACACCAAATGGAACGCCTTCGAAGGCATAACATTTTCTGGTCGATTCCTTTCTGGATGCCTCCACCACAGTGAGGACATCCTCGGAAAGACCCAAAGCCTGGAATTCTAGCCGCTCAGGTACCAGGCTGTGAAGGTGCAGAGAATGAAGGTCTGGATGGTATACCTTCCCCTGATTGAGAGAGATCAGGTCCGGGCGTGCTGGAAGCCGCTCCGGGGGCCTGCAGCTGAGCCTGAGGCGATCTGGTTACCAGAACTGGCGCGGCCAGTCTGGGGCTACCAGAATCACCTTCGCCTTGTCCCTCCTCACCTTGAGGAGTACCCTGTGGATCAAGGGAAATGGAGGGGAGGCGGCCAGGGGCCCATGGCCTCAAGAAGGCATCCACTGCAGCGAACTCTGCTGAGGGGGGAGGGCATGAAACAGCCTCAGCTTGGTGTTTTCCCTGGAGGCAAACGGGTCCACCATCGGTTTGCCCCAGTGGGAGAACAGGCTGTAAGCTACCTCTGGATGGAGAGACCACTCGTGGGATGTTTCGCCTAAGCGGCTGAGAACATCCGCCAGATGGTTTGAGGCTCCTGCCACATGGATGGCTAGGAGATCTGCCTCCAAACAGCTGAGGAGGGTCCAGATGCGGAGGCCGAGTTGGGAGCAGGTATGGAGGGCCAGGTCCCTGGACCTCTCCACCTCCTGTTAGGTGTCACCTGCTAAGAGCCAATCGTCGAGGTAGGGATAAATCCTGACCCCCCCCACCCGAGATGGGCTGCCACCACTGCAATGCATTTGGTGAAGACCTGTGGGGCCGATGACAGGCCGAATGGCATGGATCGGAACTCGTATAGGGTCCCTTCGGCTCGGAAGTGGAGGAACTGCCGATGAGAAGGACGGATTGGGACGTGAAAGAACGCGTCCTGCAGATCCAGTACACAGAACCACATGTTTCGCTCCAAGGATGGTATAATCTGCGACAGAGTGACCATCTGAAAGGTGCGTGACCTGAGATATTGATTCGGGTCGTGCAGATCTAGAATGGGGCGCCAGCCCCCCCATCCCCTTGGACACCAGGAAGTACCTGGAGACAAAGCCTGGGTCTGCTGGAGGATCCGCCACTGGAGCTACTGCCTCCTTGAGGAGGAGCTGAGCAATGTTGTCTCGGAGAGCCGACTGAGTCTGGACGGATACTCTTTCCTCCCGAGGGGCGTGGGCTCAGCTAGGAGGGTACTGCTCGAATTCCAGAGGCAGTTCTTGACCGACCACTTCCAAAATCCACCTGTCCGAGGTAATAACGAACCAGGAGGAAAGAAAGTGGCAGAGCCTGCCCCCAACCGGGAGGACCCAGAGTTGGCGTGACAGGAGAGGGGGAGGCAGCCCCCGCCCCATCACTGAGCAGGCTTGGAGAAGAAGGATCCAGGACCTGAACCTCGGCCTCCTTTACAGGCCTGGGAGGGCCTAGGCTTGGGCCAGGGTCACCAAGCTTGAGCCTGCTGCTGCTGTTGCTACTGCCCTCCTTGAAAATAGGGTTGCTGTGCTGCAGGGGAAGAGTGCCGAAAAGGCTTCTTCTGCTGCTTCTTGCCCAAAGAACCTTTAGCAGAAGTAGTGTCCAAGGTGGCACTGGACTGCTCCATACACTGAAGGTGACCAGCCACACATGGGCCAAAAAGGTCAGTGCCCAGGAAAGGTACATCAGCTAGTTTGTGCGGAGTATCTGCCGGAAAAGAGGAGAGTCTCAGCCAAGCTCTGCGACGAGAGGCAGCTGCCATCGAGAGGGCACAAGAATCCCCAGTGTCTAATGCTGTCTGAAGCTGCTGTTTGGCAACAGCCTGGCCCTGATCCTGGACCTGCTTGACCATGGTCTGCATGTCCTCGGGGAGGTGTGGGAGGACTCCAGCCAAAGACCCCAAGAGGGCATGGGAGAAGTGTGCCATGATGACGGCTGAACTTGCCTGACGAAGGCCTAAAGAAAAGGCTGCATAGACCTTCCGAGCCGAATGATCCAAGAGTTTGGATTCTTTTTCGGGAGGTCGGTCAGTGTTGGCAGAACTGCCAGGATGCCTGAACACAGAGGCAATCACCAAGCTCTCGGCCGAAGGGTGCTCTGTAAACCCCCGAAAGGGACCCCATGGGCACTGCACACTTGTGGGCCATACGGGCAGATGGAGCTGGACAGGAGGCAGGATGCTGCCAAAGTTCTAAGGCTGAGTCAACTATGATCTCGGCCACAGGAAAAGCCTCCATCAGGGTAACCCCTCTCTTGAGGATGTCCATGAGAGGGTACTGGCTATGTTCATGAAAATCTTGTACCATTGGAATGGAAATGTTAAGAGTGTGATATAAAGTGAGGAAAAACTAAAAAATAATATTTGAAATGCTGTTTCAATGCTTTGTATGTGTAGAGATGCATATAATAAAATTGTGGTCTGCAGCTGCCTGGAATTTTTTTTGTTTGTTGTCCAACCCAATTTTCTTGCTGTTTTATTGGTCCTAAACTGTGACATGGAAAGTCTATAGGTTTTAGTTGTATGTTTTCTGTCAATTCTGCCATTTTTCTGTTTAAATAAAGTATGCTTTCAACAATCCAGATGTTGTCCTGTAGTTCTGTTATCCTACATATGTTGTTTTCCCCATTACTTTTATAGTTTGAAGCACCTCCAAAATGTGTTCTGAATGTACTAGTTGGTGTCTTCAGCTATTACATTCAGAACATGGCCAACTAATTACTTTTTGACATGCACATCCCTTTTTTTTTTTTAATGCTACTGTGTGTTACCAGTGCTGCCCTTGCTATACTGCCAGGTAATACATCTTGCCTGCTCTTTATCGTTTGAGTCAGGTCATCTTTTTCAACCCTTCCAACCAATGGTGTCCATGCTCCTATTAGGTACAATCAGAGCACCCCCTCCCCCAATTGGTTGCCCGATTCTTTCAGGATTCCAGTTTTCCCTGTGATATAGGTGGCCAGCGGGAGGTGTAAAACCTGCTGCACATAAGTGCTTGCCCCCTTTCTTGCTGTTTTTTGTACAGCAGAAAGTGCTGGTGTCAGCTTGGAGCAGCCGTTGTGCATTCAGAACGAGAAAGAGCCCCAGTCATTCAAAGTGCACTCAGAGTGCCAAAAGGTAGGGTTCTAACCATGTCTGCCAGTTTTAGGGACAGGGTATCATTGTGCAGCTTATTTTGACTCCAGCAGTGTGATGTATTTACTGTTTGCTGCCCAATGATGTTTGTTTATGCTCGACCTTCCTGCTACCAAAATGCTTGTTTAAATCCATGGTTTGTTGTATACAATTTTTAAAACCACTCACTGTATGGTCTCCACATGCTGGATGCTGAGCAGGCCATGTTGAGACCATGCAATCTATGAGCTGTTGGGGGGCAAAGTACTGTTTGAGCTGGTCCAAAATGCTGTTTCTGTTGCACTCCACATTGTCAATGGGTAATAATAGTCTCCATGATGTTTTGTAATGTCCATTGTATTTTTTTTTTTTTTTTAAATCCATGCTTTGCTGTGCTGATGCTTAACATAGAAACATAGATTTTGATGGCAGATAAGGATCGCCTGGCCCATCCAATCTGCCCATTTCCCTAACGATTGGATAAGCTGCAGATCCTAGTTAACCAACAGCCTACTTCTTCCTGCCCCTCATGAGAATTGCTTTATGTCTGTCCCATACATTCTTGAATTCCTCCACTGTTATTGACCCCACAACCGCCTCAGAAAGGCCATTCCATGCATCCACCACCCTCTCTGTGAAACAATACTTCCTCACGTTGCCCCTGAGGCCCCCATCTTCAAATTATGCCCTTTGTTCTTGCACATCTCTTTTTCTGAAATATACTACCCTTTTGGACATTGTTGATTCCCTTGAGGTATTTGAAGGTCTCTATCATGCCCCACACGTTCCTCTAGGGTATATGTATTAAGCTCCTTTAGTCTCTCCTTGCTGTAACTTTGGTGCAGATACTGCACCATTGTTCTCCCTCTCTTGACTGCCTCCATCCTGTCTATGTCCTTGCGGAGATGGGGTCTCCAGAACTGCACACAGTACTCCAGATGGGGTCTCACCAACTGTCTGTACAGAGGGATAACAACCTCCTGTTTTCTACCGTGATGCCTCTCCCTATGCATTCCAGAATCCCCCCCTCCCCCCGCTTAATCATGTCTGACAGAATTTTGCATAACCACCCACCACATGGTCTCCACATGGCTGGATCCTGTGCAGGCCACTGTTTGCTGCTCAACCTTCAGCCATTTTGAGAGCTTGCATTCTGTGGTTATTTGGGGACGAGGAGTGCAAAGTATTGCCTGTCTGCTATTAAATGTTTTTCTGTGAAATGGTTTGCCTGCTGTGTCCATTTCTGTGGTGCTGGGCTCTGATGTCCATCTGCTTCTGTGTAACCACCCACCGCATGGTCTCCACATGGCTGGGTACTGAGCAGGCCAGTGTTTGCTTCTCTACCCTCACCCATGTTCAGACCATGTAGTTGTGGGAATTGGGGGGGGGGGGCAGGTACTTTGGGGCTCAGAGTGAAGATATGCATTGTTTTTAAAATGTTTCTCAATGTTTTGCTGAAATGTGCTTCCTAATGTGCCCCACATGGTCTTAACATGGTTGCATGCTGAATACAGTCCTCTTTTGTTAGGTACTCAGCATGCAGCCATTTTAAATGAAGTTTCTGATATAATTTATTGGGCTTTATAGCCCAGTATTTTATATTGTCCTGAGCTCGCCCCTGCAAAATGTTTAATTTTAAAGCTAGTAATTTTAGCATGGGAAGGGATTGTAACTGGCACTGAACCCTCAGCCAGCTGATCCCTTCCAGCTTCCTGGTGCCCCCACTCCAACCCAACTCCACCCCTGCGCTCTTTGAAACTGTGATGTGTGGCCAAGGAGAGCATGAGGGCCAGCCCCATGAAAGTCTATGGAGGCTATTTTTAAAGCCAGTTTTTAGTAATTTTTAACAGTCCTTGAGGAAAATTAAAGCAGTCGCTTAACTAGTAGGGACCCTACTAGTTAAGTGACTTCAATCTTTCTCTAGAGACGATTAAAGTACTAAAAATGGATTTAAAATAGCCCCATAGACTTATGGGACTTGCCCCCACATTCTCCCTGGCCACATGTCACAGTTTCAGAGAGCGCGGGGGCGGAGTTGGGACAGAGTGGGGGCACCAGGAAGCTGGAAGGGATCAGCTGGCCAAGTGTTTGGCGCCAGTTACAATCCCTTCCCATGCTAAAACTATGAACTTTAAATTTAAATCTTTTGCAGGTGTGAGGTCATGCTGTTATAAGGTATTGGGCTATGAAGCCCAATATCTTATAGCAACTAGTCGGAAATTCCCTTTAAGACCATGTCTGATGGTGGTGGTTGGATACAAATGATAGTTATACTGGCATCTAGCTGCTGTTGCAGTGCACCATTCTCCTTACATTCATCACACTGTGTTGTGTACCAACTGACTGGTGATCTTCTTCCACCAGCTGTGATGTAATTGTCCCCCTTCTGCATTCTGTCATTTCATGTGCTGTGAAGTAACTGATGGGCAATCTCTTTGTTTCTTTCTTATCTCCACTGTGACATAATTGCCCACTTTCTGTTCTGCCATTTCATCTGCTATGATGCAACTTTGGGCAATCTCTATTTCTTCCTTTCCCCCTCGTTATGAAGTAATTGTCCACTTTTTGTTCCACCGTTTCATCTGTTGTGAAGCAACTGATGAGCGATCTCTGTTTCTTCCTTTCCTCTGCTATGACGTAATTATCCACATTCTGTTCCATTGCTTTATCTGCTGTGAAGTAAGTCATGAGCAATCACTGTTTCTTCCTTTCCTCCACTAAGAAACAAATAAACACAGCCATAACAGTAGCAGTGCAAGAAAATTTCAGTGATCCAGCTCCAGTTGAGGACACCCAATCAGACGTTGCCAACTGAAAGGCAATTCAAATGGCTCAAGCAGGACTGCCTAAGTCACCTGCATGGTTTGCATCAACAATAAAGTGATAATATCAAAGTTCACCTGCAAAGCAGGCAGTAGTATCAAAAAGAGAACTAAACATGAAATGATGTCACTATTTTGAGGCAAACATTATGGATGTTATGAAGGTAAATGTGAAGAATAGACAACAGGAATGAGGGTGGGTCAGAGCAGTTTTGGTGCTGAAAAAATACAAGATGATATGTACGCAAGCACAATCCTTGGAATTAGCTGGACAACACTCATGAATGCACTTCATAGTGAACAGAAACATGTAAAAGGCATGCAAAATTCTGTACTACCTCAGGAAGTTACAAAGTAAAAAGCTATTTTGAACAGTCAGCAACCCCCCTGCCATACAAGAAGGCATTCTTAAAAAGAAGCCAATGTACGAAAGTGTTCCTGTCAAAACACCTTCATTTAGTACATGCAGAATTTCTGAAGCAACACCCAGAGTGTCATATCAGTGTCATCAAGTTCAACAGTTTGTGCACCGAGCATATATAACTTGCCAGACAACAGAAACTGGGCAAGTGCCTATCCGAGTACTTTGAAAATGCCACATTAAAACTGCAATCATTAAACCACATGGCAGATTTTTACAAACTGCCTGAGTGCAACATCACCAATATTTACAAAACTGTGGAGCTGACAATGTGTGCAAATGAAGGTTCCATGTTTTCCAGAAAAGACTGTCTGGAGATGATATGCAGGACTTGTGCAGTGAAGGCAATTGAAAAACTTGCAGAAACTCTACTGAATCAGCATGGATTGGAAATGCTAAGATGGTACCAGTGGGAAACCATTACAGTGAAGAAAACAAATGACGACATTAACAAGAACACATCTGGCAAAGTTTTGGTCAGCAAGAAGACCACATTACAACAACTTATTGGAAGGCCTGCAGTTTCTTGGTCGCCATCTACATGCGGCATTGTGGTAAATAATGCAATTCACATTACTCAAGACACATATACCACAAAGCTGGGTCATCATGGTGCTGGACTTTGATGAAAACTATGCCGGCAAGTACCAGGATGAGATCCAATCCTGCCACTGGCATCAAGAGCGGGCTACAGTGCACCAGATAGTTACATATTACAAGTGCTCACATTGTAATGACCTTATCACGGAATACCTGGTACTCATCTCAAATGACCTCACACATTACCACCATGCTGTTCAACATTTTGTTAAGATGGCCAATGAACACATCATAAACGCTCGCCACATAAACATTAGGGAGGAGGTACATTTCACAGACGGCTATGCCAGTCAATACAAATCAAAATGGTCCTTCTATGGAATTTCAAAGGCTCCATCAGAGCATGGATTCCCTGTTAAGTGTGCCGATTTTTGGATCACACCATGGTAAGCAACCCTCTGATGGGAAGAGTGATGTGGTGAAATGGTAAGCACCACGGCCATGAAATCATGAATCACTATAATTTCGACAGCAAAAGAGATGTTCCCATAATGTCATAATAATCTGACCAGAGAGCCTCCAAGTGATGGGTGTGGGCATTCCAACAGAACATTTTTTTGGCTGCCTGAAAAATCCATAAAAAGGCCAAAATGACCAGATGTTATAGCTTCTCCTGGGACAAGACATGTCCAGAGTGTAAGATCTGTGGAGGGTGGTGTGGTTGCCACCAGAGCACTGTCTAGTGTCTGCCACAAGTGCCAAAATGATGATGGCCCATGTGTGAACATGGAGCATGTGGATCAGTGCACTTCAAAGAGGCTCAGACTGAAACATGGCAGCACCAGTACTTCTCAGACAGCTGAAATGCTTGAACTCAGGAATTACACTGTCCAGCAATGCCAGTGACAGATTCCTCTACAACTCGGTGCACAAAAAAAGGAGTGTTCATGAGCACAACACTGCAGAAATGGACACTCCCACTGTTCCAGCACTCCAGTGACGGATTCCTCTTCTGCTCCTGCCACTCTACTGGCAGACCCCCTCTGCTTTTACTAGCACTTCATCAACTACCTTGATTGCTGCTTCAGGCACTGAAGCAATGGACAATTCTTCTTCTCTTGAAACTTCAGCAGTGGCTTCTCCACTGCTTCTGTCCCTAGTGTGCTTGCTGACTGTCCACCTGCTAAAAAAAAATTAAACCCAGACAAGATACAGCTGGGAAAATTCTATGCAGTCTACCATTCTAGTTTTTTTTTTTTTTTTTAATCAGGCAAGTGCTTGCATTTAATGAACTATGATGTACGTTCACTGTCAAATTCCAGGACCAGCATGCAAATCGGTGTCTCACACGGCCTCAACAGCAGAACACTGATATGGTGAGACAGCAGAGACCTTTCCATGGACCTGTACATCGGTCAGGAAAGGGAAGCTTTGCAATTGCACAGGATGAACTGCAAACTATCGTCACAAAATACGAAAAGCTTAAGAAATGCTGGAATTTACAACATTTAAAGTGTTGGACAATATGATCATTTGCTATGCACAATCTTTTCTATGACTTATTTTTAAATCTTATTGATTTTTTTTCTTATTTCAGTGCACTTCAGTGCATGAATATGTAATTATTGACAATATAGATCACAGCATTAAACTCTTATGAACTTACATTATTGTTTGCTGGTCTTTGTCACACTGACAATGCTTGTCTGGTGTCCGCGATACATTCGGAACACAAAGCTGGTGTCCGCTATAAATTCAGAACACAAGGTTGGTGTCCGCTGGTACATTCAGAACACAAGGCTGGTATCCGCTGGTACATTTGGAACACTGAAGCTCATTTTTCTTGGTCATTTAAAAGTCGGTTATCTTGCAACACAGTGCATTTTTCACTGTAAGGTCATGGCATGTTAAAATACTGGAAAAAAATTATCTACACTGCATTTGAAAATTCACCCCTCATGTCAAAATTTGGTACAACATTTTCATGAACATACCCTACTCCGCCATTTTTCTGGATAGGTTCCAGGGACATCCCTGTAGACTCAGAGATGAGACGAAGAATGCCCTGAAAGGACAAAGGACCTCCATCCGTCTCTAACCCACCGGCCAATTCATCATCCCTGGGATGAGAATGTAGGCCGGTCTCATCCGAATCCGGATACAATGGTCGATTACCCAGGTCGCCTTCGACCCGCTGAGGGTGGTCCGGGGTGACAGTAACCAAAAGACGCCAAGGAAGCCCAGTGTCTGGTCTATCTTCCTTAGGAGCCCCTCCCACAGGCTGCTTGGGTGGTAGTTCCACCACAATCGGTGGAGACACCAGTTTTGGCTGAACCGGAGATTCGCGGACTCCGTGGGCAGGGGAACCAACTTAATTGGCTCCAAAGGAGTTGGCTTCAGCCTGGGAGGCGAAAGCCAAGTAATGGACGGGGTAGGAGCCGGAGTCGGCTTGTGCCTGGTCAACATCAGCTGTTACCACATGGGGTCCTCGTAGCGCCGGAGTTTCCTCCAGAGCCTCTCCTCATCCAAGGAGGACGAGGATAACCGATTGCGTCACCTCTTTTTAGAGCGCTTGTGGCTCTTCCTCTGCCTTTCGGTTGAGGGGGTCCTGGACCTCGATCAAGATCGGACAGGACGGCTCGGTCACTTGGGAGACATCGGCAGGACCGGTGATTTCCCAAGGTCAGGGATCACTTCCTCGATAAGATTCCCAACTGGCTGGGTCTCCTCGTCGGGGAAGGAAAGGACCTGAGTCTGACAGAGAATCGTCGACCAGAGTCTGCGATAATGGGTCAATCAAGTCGATGATAATTTCAACCTCGTTGATTGACACTTTGGTCAACTGGCCAGATGGTAAAGCCAAGAAGCCAGCGGCTGAAGAAGCAGTTTCGACCGAAGTTGAGACTGCCAGTTCCTGGGACCGAGATTTCTCCTGATCCCAAGAGTGTCTCCGTCGAGATGAAGACGATCCTGGGTCCTTTTCCTGCTTACGGGACTGAGAGGAATGCGTGCCTGCAGGACCCTCCCCCTTAGTTGGGAGAGACTGGCACAACTCGCAGAAAGAACCCGAGAAGGTGGAGCCCAGGTTGAGCGGAACAAAGAAGCTCCAAGAGGATTCCCCGGCGTGAGCCGCTTCCTCCTCAAAGGCTTGCATGTGTTCCAGTTGCTCAGCGGATCCCGCAGCCACGGAAATTGCCCATCGAGCCTCCTTTGATTTCACCGGTGGGTTCTGTTTTTCTAGCCTCCCCAACTTCAGGCATGTGAGATGGTCATCGAGGATGTTAGAGTGAAATGCAAGACAAAAATCGCACTTCGAGGTGTCACGGTCGACACCCAGGCAATAGATTCACACGGTGTGGGGGATCGGTGCACAACATTTTCTGGCCACCCGAACACCGGCGAAATCCGGAGGGAGACTTGTCATCCATAATCAAAGGTAAGCAGTCGCGATCGCTAATGCAAACTACAGAGTTTCAGAATAACCGAAGGTTTTAAAGCCAGGGCCTACAAAATGAGGGAACACGAAGGAGGCAACCTGAATCTTCCAGTGGAAAGGAAGACCTGGCGCCATGGGGCGGAGCCGAGGGTTAAACTAGCAGTCTCAGCAGGGTTTGTTTCCTGCTGCAAAGGGGTGGGGGTGTGTGACTGGGAAATAAAAGACATTTCAGTGTGTTTAGCTGTTTTATCCTTCCCCTCCAATCTTCTGATGCCTAGGTTTTCCCCGAGTCTCTGTCTTAGAAACGAACTCTTCCCTGTTGCTCATCACCACACCCAACATGGCTTTCTTCCTTATTCTCTTACTTACTAATTGCACAATGAAACAGCCATTTAAGGTTTCCAGGAAGTTACCACCCATCCCTGAACTGGTCCTGCCTTCATCCTCTTTATCCCTTGCTCTGCCCCTCACAACAGACTCTGGGACTTTCCATTAATAATTGTGTACATTCTAATGCTCAGATTAACACCAAAGCCAACTGGTTTCATACAGTACCTAAAATTAATGAGCTGTGAGGAGCAGTGTAGTAATGCACAGGGCAGCAACCAGGGTTTGGTCGGTTTACTTTTCATGGGTACAAATTCAGCAGCTGTTCTAGTTTTGTAGGTCTCTGAATTTATCCTAGGTCCCAATTCCTTTTGTACCTGTGTTGTCAGTAGTTGCACTGCACTCTTCTACTTTATCTCATGTGGTAAATAAATAGTTAACAGCAGTCAGAGTGTGCACCACCTTTTGCTCTTCCAAGTTTGTCTTTTTGGTGCTGTGGCACCTCTATGTTTCGAGTGTGCACTCCTTTTCCCAGTTCACTATACCCAAATTCTAAAGGTCAAAATTATGAACAGACCAATTTTTTAGATTGTTAATATGAAAAAGTTACTCATCTGTAACTATTTTTCAATACTGATATTCCTTTTACAGTCTACTAAGCATGTGTGAAAGTCTCAGAAAGTCGACTGACTGGAGCCTCAGCTACTTTCTTCTTCTTACATCCTCATCCCTCCATGCTTTAGACCTTTAATCAAAGAAACATGTAAGTGAGGACTACCCAAAAGATACCGATACGAAGTGCAAGTAGCCAAGGAAGGTTGGGTGGATTGTGGAACTATATAAGGAGTACCAATACTGAAAAGAACAGTTGTGTAAGAACTTGCCATGACAGTAGATCTTAGAGAATTTCCTCCATTAGGCCACACCTTTGTATCTGTAAGCCGTCAGCATCAGGACCACTCGGAAACTTTTTGCTAACCGGGGGGCTGTCCACAATGAAATGCAGCGTCGATGCACATATAATGTGGGTGACTTCATCTTCCGACCCAAAAAAAGAGATTAGCCTCAGAGGGCCTCCAACCATGAGGAACCAGGAAATGGAACCAGCACATGACATACAAGGAGAGGCATTGAGCTGGGGACAGGACACATGAAGTAAGGTTTTAGGCACAGCATCTCACTGAAAATAAAAAAAAAAGGGGGGACAAAAGGAGGGCACAGCATGGCCTAATGGAGGAGATTCTCTCAAAGATCTACTATTTTTTTATCACCGTTTATTAAAAGACTTTTGCATGTTTATACATACAACGCAGAAGATCTACTGTTACAGTAAGTTTTTATGTAACTGTTAAATCTTCACCAAGGATATCTCCTCCACTATGCCACACATTTGGAACGACTCCCAAGAAGTACAAAGCAGCAGACATGATGCCATAATCTGATATGTAATCAGGCTCTTTCAACTTTGAAGGCATACAGAGTCAATTACAGTATACTAAATAAAAGTAAAATCTTAGAGATGTTCTGTTGCTAATACTTGCGCTGTTCTGTCTCCCTGTATCATAATGTCATCTGTGCCTTATTCCGTGTGGTACTGCATGGTTTCATTAAGCTCTTCAGTTCCTACTGTTAACTGTATTTACCTTGTATGTTCTATATATGTAGATCAGAACTACTAATGTACTCAAATACCATGTTCTGCATAATATGCACCATATCTGTCTACTGTCTGCATATCTGCCTGTAACTAAGCCAACATTGTATAAGTCAACTGTCTGTATATATTGTCTATAATTAATTCTGGGTCGCCCCTGAAAAAGGGACCACTGGTTCCAGTGGGCTCACCCAGTTACCAAAATACAAAAAAAGAAAGAATGAACAAACTAAAGGTAATGGCTTACTTGATGGTGTTTCCTTCAGCAGCTTCGACGAGGATGACTGATGGTGGGAGAAAGAACTGAGTGATGGGGCTGTCCACGTTATATACACATCGACACAGCATGTCATTGTGTCGTTCCCCCCTCCCCGCAAGCAAAAAGTTTCCAAGTAGTCCTGATGTTGACAACTTGTAGTTCCCAAAGGTGTGACCCAATGGAGGAGATATCCGCAATAAAAAAAAAAAAAAAAAACAGTTACAGGTCATTAACTGTAACAGCTACCTGGATTGTTTCTCTGTGGTCACAGTTGTGAAGACTAACAGCAGTACTCAGGCTGGAAAAGGGCTAAGGCCCTCAAGCTCAGTTGAAACCAGCCGTCGTGATGGAGGACCCTCAAGAAATGTTCCTGCAAGCTTACCCACAGAGGCTGAAATAGTTTGTGAAATTTTGTGCCAGTGCCCTGATGGTAGCCCTGCAGTTCTCACTGATACTAGGAATGCCCAAGGAACGGAGGCAGCAGCGTGCTGGGTCCAGTGGGCTCTGATGCCATAGGAAGCGTACAGGAGGCCAGTATGTAACAATGTTCAATATGGGATGCAATACATAGAGCGATGGTTTGCCTGGAAGCAGAATGACCTCGGAACCTATCAACCTAGGCTGCAAACAGGTGTGACGTGGTCCCTCTGAATTTGTCTACTCTTGGGTGATAGAACAGAAGAGCATGCCTGACATACAGGATATGCAGCTTCTCATCAGCTGAGCTGGCATGAGGTCTGGGCCAGGACAGAGGCAGCTCCAAGGGCTGGTTTAAGTAAAACTCAAGAAACTGCAACAAAGGGGTGTTGCCACATCATGCAGGAGATACCTTAATTTCACCTCCTCCAATCCACTGCACAAAATACAGATGGTAAGTAGGCATCAGTGAAAGGGGTGCTTCAATATGAAACAGTTATATTAGGGTTGGTCTATGCCCCTAATATGGAGGACATGTATTTTCATGGACTGTCCTAAAAGTTAATAGATATTTGCGAGAGAGGATCATGAAGAGGAATTGATCATACTACAAGGCAACCAGAATATATGTATACAGCCACTTATAGATAATCTCAGCGGACACTACATTAAGGGAGCAGAAAAGCTCTAGTGCTGCTAATGAGGAAACAAATCCCAGATGCTTGAAACACACACCCTGATGGCAAATACTTCTCTTCTTTCTGAACCTCACAGTATGCAAAGCAGGCAAGACTATGTATTTGTGTCTGGGTCCTATGGGCAAAGCATATCTTACATATACAATAATTTAAACTCAGATTAAGCTGCAGTAGAAAGAACAGTTACGTAAGAACTTACTGTAACAGTAGATCTTCAACAGGATCTCAGTCATCAGGTCTCACCATAGGAACCTCACCGTTGGTGAAGCAGGATCCACACGGCAGATTTTCAGCAGTACAACTAAGGCCACCCATGCCGACGTCACATGTCGACATCACCAACCCCATAAAGGTGTGAGCAGCCACTCTTCAGTTCTTTCCCCTGGTGAGAAGGGGAACATAGCTCTAGCCAAGGGGAACTGAGGGGAGAGAGTTGCCCAGGCTCAAAAAAAAAAAAAGCTGGTTACACCAGATAGCCAGTTCCAGAAAAGAGCCCCCCAAAAGGGGGATGGTGGGAGGGAAATAGACCTGATGACTGTGATCAGGTCACACCACAGGAACGAGTCTCAAGCTGTTATGGGTGCAAACAAACAGCCCTGGAGGAAGGCCATCCTTAAGCTTAAGACAGGAGGCCCTGCAACACAGCCCTACCAAATCCTGCATGGGCTCTAGAGGCAATGTCCAGACTGTAGTGGTTGGTAAAAGTATGGACGGTACTCCAGGTGGCAGCCGCACAAATGTCCACTGCTGAGATCTCTCGGAAACGAGCCACAGAGGTAGCCATGCCTCATGTGGTATGAGCTTTGACAGCTTCAGGCAGTTCTTTGCCATACTTGTTGTAGCAGAACACAATGCAGTTGCCAGCCCACCGGTGCAGCAGCATGGTGTCCGCCTGTGACGCCGATGACCCAAGTTCAGGAACGGACTCTGGAGTCAGAGTGCCGGTCAGGGGGAAAAGGATTGAGCATCTGAGTAACGTCTCCCTTTCTCTAGGGGAGGGGTGTTGTGTCCGGCACACTATGAACCTCTGGCGGAGGCTGGGGGGCTCTGTTGGGACCGGCACCTGGCTTCTTGGGGCGGCGTGCGGACGCTGACGCTCTGCATCACTGCATCATTGCATGCCACACCTCCTACTGGGACCTTAATAATGGGGAAAAAAATAGCAGCCACCATCTATGACACCTAGCTTCCCCTGGCCTCAATCGCTGACGCGGCTCTCCTGCACAAGTCGACCTACCCCGTCGCCTCATGTCTCCGGTCCAACTCCATGCCCCACCCTGGGGGGTAAGTCAGAAAGGCTCCTTCTCTCGTCATCATGCAGGTTCGCCCTGGTGCAGTGGCCCTGCCTTGGGGAGTAAGCCAGGGGGTATTGTCACTAAGGGAGGTAAGTCCCGGTGGCAAGGAGGGGGTCCATGGTGGGCGGAGACTGAGCTCAAGGCGAGCTCACACTGAAAAGCACAGTAAATTAAAAAAAAAAAAAAACACAAAGCAGTAAGCCAACCATTTGGACAAACATTATTTGGAAACCTCAACGCCCTCTCTACCTGGGGCGAAACGAACAACTGCTTTGACTCTCTATATTCCTTGGTTCGAAGCAGGTAGTATTTCAAAGTTCTGCGCACATCTAATGTATGCAGCAGTGCTTCCCGTGGATTGGCATGCTCTGGAAAATAAACAAGAAGATGGATAGATAGGTTCAGTGTAAACTCAGACACCACCTTAGGAAGAAACTTAGGATTTGTGCACAAAGACACCCTGTCTTTGTGGAAAATCAACTAAAGCTCCTCACACTGAGGGCCTGAAGCTCTGAAATTCTTCAAGCAGAAGTAATAATCCAGGAAAGAAAGTGCAGCTCGCAAGTTGCGGCTGGCTCAAAAGAAGAGAGGGTCAACTTCTCCAAAACAAAATTCAAATCCCAAGCTGGGACAGGAGAATGGATTGGAGGTTTCAGATGCAGGATGCCTCTCAAAAAGGTACAGGAGACATCCAGCTGAGCAATGGAACGATCACCCACAGGCTCGTGGAAAGCAGAAACAGCTGGAACGTGTATCTTAAGGGAGGAGTACTGGAGACCCGAGTCAGACAGAGATATCAGGTAGTCCAGAATATGGTACACCAGACAGTTGAAAGGGTCCAGATTATGCTTGGCAGCCTATATGGCAAACCGCTTCCACTTCATGGTATAAGTGGCTGGGGTTGAAGGCTTTTGGGCGGCCACTAGGACGTCTGCCACTCTGTTGGAAACCCCAAATCTGCCGATGGCTACGTCCTCAGGAGTCAAGCGTGCAAATGGAAAGACCTCAGGTTGGGATGGACAAGAGTCCCCGATCCTAGGTCAGCAGATTCCTGCAGAGGGATAGAGGGACTGGAGGTTCCTCCACCAGCTGCTGTAGAAGAGAAAACCATATCTGGTGGGCCAGAACGGGGCTACCAGGATCATCATGGCCCCTCCATCTGCGGCCAGTTAGCACCCTCTCGATTAAAGGAGCAGGGGGAATAAAACCTCCTGCTCAGGAGAGGGACAACACGTCTCACCAGAAAACTCCAGGCCCTGGATCTAGTGAGCAGAAATCGGACAGTTTTGTGTTGAGTGGGGACGCAAAAAGGTCCAACTCTGGACAACCCCATCTCTCGAGCAGCTCTTCTACGACGGAAGAGAGGAGTTCCCACTCGTGCATGCTGGACGGAGTCTGGCTGATTCTGTCCGCCAGAGTATTTAGCACTCCTGGGACATGGACCCCCGAAAGCGTCAGGCTGAGGTCCAATGCCCAGTACTACACTCACGGTCCCCCTGCACAGGGACTAGGAATGCATTCCCCCCTGCTTGTTGATGTAGTACGCTACACTAAGGTTGTCTGAGTGAATCCTCAACTGGCCCAGGAGAAAATGGTTCTGAAAGGCCTGCATGGCATACAGAACCACCTACATCTTCAGAACACTGATATGCAGCGAGGCTTCGATCTTGGACTAAGGACCCGGAGTTTGAAAGGGGCCCAGGTGAGCCCCCCCAGCCCAAACCAGAGGCATCCGTGATGAGGATCTGATAGGGTGACGAAATCTGGAATGGAACTCCCTGCAGAAAACTGAGGGGATCCATCCACCATTGGAGCACTTTGCTGACTGGGGAAGAGACCAGCACTAATTGATCTAGGTCATCCATACGCTGATCCCACTGAACTCAAAGAGTCCACTGGAGAGTGTGCATATGGAGCCTGGCCATTGGAACGGTGGGTATGGTCACCGCCATCAGACCCAACAGTCTCAGGAACACCATGGCTGGGATGTAAGGGCTCTGAGCCACCTCCTGAGCCTGGGCAATAAGGCATTATTCTGCCCTGGCCAGAGGCAGAAAGGCCTTCTCTTGTACTGAATCTAGAACCGCCCCTATGTATCACAGTCTTTGGGACGGCACCATGACTGACTTTGGCAGACTGACAGTAATGCCCAGAGAGAGAAACAATTGGAGAGTTCTCTCGAAGGTTCCCAAAAGCAATTCCTTGGATGTGGCCTTAAGGAGCCAATCATCCAAGTATGGGAAAATGTACATTCCCTCTCTTCTGAGGGCCACAATCACTGCTGTTAAGCACCTGGTAAAAACCCGCGGCACAGAGGACAAGCCAAAGGGCAACACCTTGAACTGGTAATGCTCGCCCTGAAAAAGGAACCGGAGAAATCTCCTGTGAGGAAGAAACACCGAGATGTGTAGGTATGCATCCTGCATGTCCAGAGAACACAGCCAGTCACCTTGTTTGAGAAGGGGCATCAGACCTGGCAAAGTTAACATTCAAAACTTTCTGTACTGGATGTACAGATTGAGGTCCTTTTAAATCTAAGATGGGCCTCAGATCTCTGGTCTTTTTGGGGACCAGGAAAATCTTGGAATAAAACCCCCTGTTCCTCTGGCACCTGGGCACTGGTTCTATGGCCTGCTTGTGCAGGAGGGACTGTACCTCCTCCCGGAGAACAGCTAGGTGGGCGGGGGTAGCTGGAGGGAAGAAGGGGAGTTTCTGGGGGTTGCTCTGTGAGCTCCAGAGTGTGACCACTTTCTATGAATTGCAGAATCCAGGCATTCACTGTAATGGTTCTCCATTAATTGAGATGGAGGAAGAAACTACCTCTGACCACCACCTCTTGGTCGGGGACCAGAAGAGGGGGAGTCTGGCAAGGAGTCAAGCGGAGGTGGATCCAGCCACTGGGGCTGGTCTGTAACTTCTGGGATTCTTAGCCACAACTTCAGTAGTGGAGGGAGCGGGCAAGGGGGCAGAGGTTCTGTTTCTGCCTTGAGGCCGAGAGACTGCTCCTGGTCTATTGGGTGCCTTACGAAAGAGGTACCTGCTCTTAGCTTGCATATGGTAGAGCAAATAAACAGATTTTAGAGCCCTGCCAGATTCCTGTAGGTCACTGATGATGCCCACTCCAACGGCCATGGTAGCAATCTTGAGGTAAGAGTTGAGGTGCTAGGGGAAGTGCTGTGCCATTGAGACCTGTGAACCTTTGTAAGGATGCTTTCAAATAAATTACACTCGAGACTAAAAATATTCTACTGCATCCCTGTGCTTCTTCGAGTGCTACCACAGCTGTTGGGAGTGTGTGTGCGTGTGTTTAAGAGGTGAGCCGCCTCTTGTGGTTAGCACCGGACCCTTTTCATTGATTATTGCTACCCAGTGAATTTTGGTCATTGATGATGTCCTGGACATCCAGACCAAAAAGCTTAGAGCCATTAAACGGGGCATTAAGCACCTTCTGTTTAACATCAGCAGCAAATCCAGAGGCCCTCAGCCAGGAGTGCCTATGTAGGCAAGTGCCGGTGGCAGTAGCCCTGGCAATAGTGTCCAAAATATTACAGAGGGCCCACAGGAAGTGCTTGCTAACATCCTCAGCGGCTTGCAAGCATTTGAGAATCTCCTGCTTCTGTGTACCTTCTGGTAGGGCTTGGGCAGCGGCTTTGCCCTTCTTCCAGTTAGTATTTTGGTACTTTGCCATATAGGACAGGTAATTAGAAACCCTCAGCCCTAGGGTGGAGGAAGCATAAACCCTCTTACCCCAAACGTCAATCCTGCATGACTCCTTGTCAAGGGGGAGGGAGCTAAGGTGCTTAGGTGCTTTAGACCTGTCATGAGCTGCCTTAATAACCATTAAATCAGTGTCACGCTGGGCAGCATAATGATGAAAGCCATGGGGGGTTCTATGGGGCATGGCTGGCACCATGCCGGGCCTGTGCCAGGCTGCTGTAGTGACACTCCTCAGAGCAGGCAAAATATGAGGAATGATCTTGGGAGGAGACTCTGGAATCTCCAGGAAGTTTACAAAATCCTTCCTGGTGACATCCTCCTCCTCAGTGTGAACCTCATAGCTGAGGACATCTGCTTCATAATATTGAAGAAGGTGGGATCCTTTGGAGGAGACCTAGGGCTGTGCTTGACAGAGTCCTCGCTGATAAAAGAAGCAGTGGACCTGTCAGAAGACAGGTGGTCTTCCTCCTCCTCTTCATCAGGAAGAATGAGATCAGGATAGTACTCCTCCTCGGCATTGACCTCTTCAAGATCCATGTCCAAAGTGTGAATGACCGACAGCCCATGGAAGACCGCCCACAGCCATCTAGGAGGAGTTGATGATGAAGCTGCTGGTGCCAGCAACTAAGGCCTAAAGGTGCCAAGCTGGTGAACAGTCACCAAAGTGAATTTAGTCAAGATCTCGTTAAGGTCGAAGACCTTCAAAGACTGCATTGATGGAGGAGGGGTCGACGGCGCACATGGCGACGACCTGAGGGGCCATAAGGAGCTGAAGAAGCTGTGACCTGCAGAGTCGAAGAAGCTGTGATCTGAGGGCATGGACTGGGATCAGGCATCATCGGGAGAGCTATCGACGACGGGCTCGGAGGGGCCGATGACCGGGAGGTCGACATCCGGCCATCCTGGGTATCGGGCGGAGGTGCTGTTGGTATGGGTCAGGTGGGCGCAGAGACCTGGACAGTGGACCTATGTGTCAGTGCAGCCGCAGTTGACGAAGAACCCTCGGACAAATGTGAGGAGGATATTGGAGAACGAGACCACCACTGGGGGGAGTGGTCCCAGTCTCGGTTCTTTCTGTGACTTTTCCCCAAGGACTAGTCTTAGGACTTAGAGGCCTGGGAGCTCAATGACCCTGCCGGTGACTGAGAGGCTGGGACCCTGGAGGACCCCTGCCCAGAACTGGCTACCTGTTGCTCCATTACAAAATTTTTGAGAGCCTTTTAGCGTCGCCTGAAGGTTGTTTGATTAAACTTCTGGCAGAGCTCACAGACAGAGACTTTGTGGTCAGGCCCAAGACAGCAGACACAAAGAGAGTGTTTGTCTGTGGAGGCAATCTTCTCTCTACAGCGGCAGCGATGAAAGAGAGAAGTCGAAGGATTAACTCTCAACATAAACAAAATAAAGGATCTCTTTTTAAAAAGAGATTCTAAGGTAAAATGAAAAGAAAAAGCCGTGAGCTGAAAAAGATCTTGAAACTACTTTGATGGAGCTTCTGCGAAGACCTGTGCAAGCAAGTCAATGGCGGAAAGGAACTGAGGTGGGAGCAGGGCCACTCATGCCTTTATAGGGCTGGTAACGTCGACACACAATGTCGGCGTGGCCGGCCCCAGTGGTACTGCTGAAAATCCTCCATGTGGATCCTGCTTCACTGATTGTGAAGTTCCTACAGTGAGACAAGACGACTGAAATACCTCCAAAGATCTAACATTACTAGTTCCTAGTCCAGAACAGACCCCCTTCAGATGGTGCACGAGTCCAACACGCCTAAAACAATAATTTCAAACATGGATTAATGGCAGACTCTGAGGAAAACATGAGACTTAATGATACCCCAAATGTATCTAAAGCCACAATATGAGAGGCCTGAAGAGCCTAACAGTGAGGCATGGTTCTCTCATATTCCTGCGCACCAAAGAAACTGAGAGTATCTGAACTCAAAGCAGCAACAGATAAACTCTCCTGGGCCTACAATATTAGCAGGCCCCACAGAATACACTTCCTCTCCTCCAGGAGATAACCCACTCCGCTCCATTGAAGTGGTTTTGCTGAAAATTCCAAGGGTTTGCCTTAAAACATCTGGTGCTCGTGCTTTTTCTCTTCAGTGCACTGACCCTGTAGAACACCCTCCCATATTACATAAGAGAGAGTTCATCTCTGGGAATCTTCAAATGAGAGCTGAAAATGTTTTTGTTTAGTTAGGCCTTTTTATATAATTAGTTAGCCCACCTATTAATTTCAATGCTTCTTATCAGTTTTTATTGTCTTGTGAATTTATCAATGTTAAGCGCCATGAGTTACAATTGATGTGTGCTATACTAAATAAAGAATGATTGCACGATTGATAACTACGCTAAGAATTTGATATTTATGAAGTTCTCAGCTACAAGGCTGATTTGTCTTCTATACAGCACATGTCAGAAATACTAGGACAGAGAGAGGGGCAGATAAGACTACTGATGTACAGCCTGTAAGCACAAGGGTTGAAAAGGCAGTTATGGAAATTAAATGCAATACTGAGTAAATAAAGCAAAGACCAGAACAAATTAAACTTACACTGAAGTATGTAAACCTCAAATGGTGGAGAAGGAAAATAACACACAACAACTACCTTGAGCAAATATTTAAAGTGCACCAGTTTATGTGCAGTCTGCAATACCTCCACTGTACGCCTACCTATCAAGGACTTAAACAGTCCTTGTTTGAGAATTTATAAATTCAGTATTTGAGCATGGGATGGGACTGAAAATCCATGTTAGTTGATCGGAAGCACTGACTTATACCCGGTGGCACTGTGAAATATAGAAAAACGTTAGGTAGAATCTGTCCCCCACTGAATTCAATAAGGAGCGCCCCGTGCTCTACAAACTCTTAAAACACAAAATGTATGATCGTGGGAGCAGCACTAGGGTGGAGCTTGTAGTATAGTGTACCAGGAAGGGGAAGGGCTCTGCTGCGAGCTCCTTGATACAATGGTTTTCAATGTCTTCCCCCGTCTGAATACTAACTATATAAATTCTCAAACAAGGACTGTTTAAGTCCTTGATAGGCACGTTTAATGTGGAGGGACTGTGGATGGATCGTGGATGGATCTTAAAACCAAAGTGAACTGTTGCACTTTAAGGCTTAAAACTTCCCATAGTAATATACGAGGAAAGCTGCAAGTTAGATGGGCCCATCATTTCTTCTGAAATACTTTATTGTATGAAAGGTCTGCAGAATGAAAAAAAAAAAGAAATCCAGGTAGGGATGGTGTTTCACTGGAACAATATAAAGAGCTGTGAGAGAAGTTACTAAAACCCTGGTGAAATACTTGGTGAGACACAGCAAAAAGAAACAAACACTCACCACACCCATAACCTACTGCTTTTGTCATCATAGTATTTCCATGGCAACCAACTATGATTCACAAATCAAGGATTATGACATCACATGTAGCTACTAATCCAAGATACACTGGAGCACAATCTCAGATTTTTTCTGTTGTCTATTACTCTATAAATTTGCCATAGTACAATCATGTTTTGTAACCAAGCATATGGTCTGTGCATGGTCAGCACTTTCATTTTCAGACAACTTCCTTGTCCATATTTTGCTGTAGCTATCAGGAGAGGCAGGCAGACTACTGAGTGGTCAGACAGGATATCAGATATAGGACTACTGGGTGGTGGGTGGTACAAAGAAAAGTGCATAGCTGAGTCAAGAAATTCTATTATGTATGAAGAACTCACAGCAGCCGCTCTCTTTCTGTAAGTAGAATGAACTATTGGGTGAACAGGTGAGTGGAGGCTGCTAGTCAGCTGATGGGAGAAACAACAGGTAAGTCGTGTTCTGTGGCCCGTTTGGAGCAGGACAGGCTCCTCCTGCTAGAGAATCTGAAACTGACATCTGTGCTGAAGAGTGTGTGAAGCAGCCTTTAAAACTAAGACTCCAACAAATACTTTGAATGTCCCCACACAGTATGCAGTAACACTGGCCGTTTAAAATAAAGGCCACCCTCAAATACTAGCTACTCTCTATTAAAAGCCTCAGCTAAAACATAAAGGGCCAGATATTCAAACTACGCTATTTTGTGGAGCAAGCCCTTGCGCTGCACAAAATAGTTGCGTAGGGGTGTGACCACAGCGATATTCAAAGGAGTTGCGCCCTTGAGCAACTCCTTTGAATATCAGCCCCCGGCCACAGCCACTGTGCATGGTGCAGTGGAACTTGCGCCACCGCAAGTGGTCAGAGTGGTGCATTCAACTTGCGGTGGCGCAAGTACCATTGCGCCATGCACAAATTTCCGAAATTCAAAAGGTGACATGCAAATGGGGCCATAATTCATGCAAGGCACAGGGGGGGCCATTTGCATCTGATTATGGCCCCATTTACATGCTCTCTAGCATGCAGGTGTGCCGATCTCGAGGACTGTCGCCTGGCGCCCTGCCAGGCAGCAGCCATCGGGGACCAACGCCCTGCAACCCGATCGCACGGGCAAGAGAGTGAAAATCCTCACCACCACCCCCACTGGCCCGATCGCGGGCAACAGCAGAAATGTCCCCCACCAGCCCGATCGCGGGCTGCATTAGTTTAAAAACAACCCCCCAAATACATCCCTGGTGGTCCAGTGGACCGAAAAGACCGATCGCGGGCTGTAAGCAGTAAACACCCCCAACACATCCCTGGTGTCTAATGTCCCCCCCACCCACGAAGCTCCACCACCCCACCCCGGCAGGCAGCAGCATCCCACCCGCTGCCGTCGCCCATTGGTGACTGCCGGTAGACTCTTACATCCCGTGGTAGAGCAAGAGCTAATGGGCGTGCAGTCCATACCGTACAAGACAGTCCAGTTTTGTGAATGAATTCATTCACCTCGACTGTGAGGTCCTTGCAGACCCAGCAACTGGATCCCTCCGTCTGCACTCCCCGCCTACACCCTGGACTTTTCACTTGCCTACTTGGGCGTGGGAGGACAGAATCTGCAACCAAAAAAAAATTCCTGCACAGCCTTACCTGGCTATGACTCTCCAGAACGCCGTTTGCCAAAAAGAGCGCAAACCAGATTTGAACATAGACGCTGTTCGCCCATTGGTCCTGATCTGCAGTGATGCTCAGGCGGCGATCTACAAAGTCGGCTCCTGAGCCCCGCTGGCCACACTCGCACTGCTGGATGCCCAGGGGTTTGAGAGGGTGGCCCTTTACCGTGGGTCCCTTCCCCCGCCACGACCTCCTGAGATTCACCGAATGACTTTCTGCCCAACCACCCACCCCGTTCCCTCCTCCAGTTAAATGGACCCTTGCCCCGCCCTTCCCGGGGAGAACCTATCCCTCTCTACCTACCCCTCTTGCCATGTCAGGATACCCCCCCACTAGACAATTTGCTCCTTGGACACCATATGTCTGCCCCTGCCTTCTAAAGCTGTGTACATGTTAACTTGTTTATTTGCTCTACTGCCTCTCTCAGTTCTATAGCTTCCTACACTGTTTAAACTTGTTTTGCCAAACTCAGGAAAAGCAGATCTCAACTGACTATCTCTGAGCTTGCTGACTGCCTGCCATAAGCTAATTTTGCTGTCTACCTCTGCTTTCCTAGATGTGTGCACGTTAATTTGTATATTGACTTGCTGCCTGTTGAATAATGTTATCTTTCTCCCCACTGAGGTTACTGTTCCACAAACTGTCCTACACTGTTTAAAGTTATTTTGCCATACTTGGGGTAAGCTGAACTCTACTGTATATCTCTTGAGCTTGCTGCCTGTCTGCCCTAAGTTAATTTGCTATCAGAGGTTTATTTCCTCTAGTCTAATTGCCTAGCACTCTACACTGACCCTCCTCTCCCTCCCTGCCGAAGGAATCTGGTCCATAGGCTGTCCTGCTGGTGAACCCTCACCCAAAGTTTTTGCTTTGCTTCCTACCTTAGGAACTGCAGACTCACACCTGGTCATAATCTAAGTTACCATGCGGGGTGCTGGACCTATGGTAGCCCTTGCCTACATAGCCTTTATCCTGGAAGCTGACCTGCTCTCCTCATGGGCTCCCAACCCCCCTGACCAGGGTGTACTCTCGGGTCTGCCCCTCTGTCCCAAGCCCCTAGTGGAGGAGGCCAACCCACTGCTCCTCTCTTTATACGGGATAACCCAGAATGGAAACTGCTACAACCTCTTCTATAGAATCCTCCTGGAAGACCAACAGAGATACTCTTTCTCTCCCTCCAAAATCATTAAGTACCTTGCCAGGCTCAAGCTTGCTCTGGGGGGGGGGAATGTCAAGCCTAACCCTGGCCCCCACTCCTCTAACCTTGCTCTCAGTGACCCTGCCAACCCACTCTGGGCTGCGCCGAGGGGCCTCCGGCTGGTCCACATCAACATAGACAGCCTAAGGCAAAAAATCCATGACCTTGAAGCCTGGTCAGCATTGTACAAACCTGATGTACTAGCAGTGATGGAGACCTGGCTTAAACCTCATATACTCCCACATGAGGTAGATTTGCCTGGCTACAACACCTATAGAAGGGATTGTGTAAACAAGAGAGGTGGTGGGGTCCTTATCTACACCAAGAGAAGTCTCAATGCCTCACAGTTGGACCTCCCCCCTCCCCTTGTGACTCTGTAAATGAGATCATTCTCGTTAAGTTTTACTTGGAGATACCAAACCACTGTACGTCGGGTGTGTTTACCTCCCACCCCAGACTGCTGCCACTTCCCTTGAATCCCTAATACATGCTATGGCTGAGCATCCCTTGGGGGAACTCGTCCTCCTCGGAGACTTTAACCATAACTGGCTTGCCCTTGGGACCTCGACTAATAGAAACCCAGTCCTTGACTCCAACCTGACCCAAATTATAAACCTGCCCACTAGGCTCAATACCAAGTCTGGCAACCACTCCCTACTTGACTGGGCCCTTCTCTCCTGCCCTGACCATATTCTTGCTGCCGGGGGATCATGTCAGACTCCCTGAGTGACCACTCCCCAATCTTTTGTACATGGTCCAACAAGCCACCTAAGCTGGAAGCCAGGGTTATTGAGGCCAGGAATTACACCAGACTTATCACTGACAATTTCTGCTCTGACTTTCGTGCCATTGATTGGCATCCCATTCTCATCCTCCCCACCCTGGTTGAAGCCCTAGAATACTTCACCTCCTCGTTCCTGACCGTGGCGAATGCTCACGCACCACGAAAGAAGTTCAGAGTACAAGGAAAGTGTCACAAATGGCTAAGTCCAGGCCTTAAACATAGCATGTTGCTCCGTGACAAGGCCTGGGGACTGTTCAAATCCTCCAGCAGTAGCACTGACTGGGAGAAATATAGAGAACTAAGGAATCACTGCAAAAAAGCCTCCAAATATGCCAAAACTAAGTACATATGTGATCTCCAGACAAGTCACCTCTGTGACCCTAAGAAATTCTGGAGCCAAATTAACCTATTACTTAAGGGTGCCTCCCCTGAACAGGATGGAGTTATGCTCATTGGAGACACCCTGATTAATGACCCCTCCATAGCAGCGGAGGCCTTCAACATTTCCTTCTCCAGCCCAGGCAGACCCTGCCCCCATCCCACCTGATGATCCCCTCTCTGGTGAAACCTCCCCAGTTTCACCTCAAACTCGTCAAAGCTCCTGAAGTACTGCCCCTCCTGCTCAGGATTAACCCTGATTCCTCACCAGGACATGATCTGCTTGAACCTAGACTGCTGAAGGCTGCTGCCCCTGCCATTGCCCTCCCTGTCACTTGGCTCATCAACAGATCCTTCCTTGAGGGCACAGTCCTGAGTAGATGGAAAGTAGGCACCATAGTCCCGGTTCACAAAAAAGGGCCTAAGGACAAAGTGGGGAACTTTAGACCCATTTCCATCCTCTGCCCTCTCGGGAAAGTTCAGGAGAGACTGGTCCACAACCAGCCACATGACTACGTACAGCATCACTCCCTCCTAGTTGATATTCAACACAGCTTCAGGAAAGGCCACGGCACAGACAAGGCCCTCATCCGGCTCACATCTGATGTTCTCGACGCCATGAACCAAGGCTCTCTCACTGGTGCCCTATTTGTCGACCTATCAAGGCTTTTGATCTAGTTAACCACAGCCTACTGCTCACCAAACTTCACCTCGATCTAGATGAACTCTCTCATTCCTGGTTTGAGAGCTATTTACTAAACAGAAGTCACAAAGTCACCTGGAGGGGAACGCAGTCCAGCGTCCATCCAGTGGTCTAAGGGGTACTCCAGGGTTCAATCCTGGGCCCCTTGTTCTTTACTCTCTTTGTCAACGACACAGAGTTGGCTCGTGGGCCGAGCAATCTCATCCTCTATGCTGACACCATCTACTACAGTGACCCGGTATCCAGTGCCATCACTGCTAAACTCCAATCTAGTCTCACTACATTTGAAACCTGATTCTCCACCAACTCTCTATTACTGAACAAGGAGAAAACTAAGGCTGTCCTGTTTGGGCCCAGGCGTCTCGGCCTGAACAGGAGTGACCTTCTCCAGCTTAAACTAAACCAGGGGAAGCAGGTCGAGGTCCTCGATAGGATCAAATACCTGGGGATACTTCTTGACCAAGAACTGTCCTACAAGCCCCACATCGACTCACTAACCAAGTCCATCCACCAGAGACTCGGACTTCTCTATCGACTAGGAAACTCCCTCACTGACGTGGCTTGGAGTGCAATTTCTAACTGCACACTCCTCCCCCACCTCTTCTACGGGGGCCCCCTACTGCAGTTCCTACGAGAAGGGGAACTCAAAAAACTTACGGTGCTTTACCACAGAGTTGCAAGCATTGCCACAAACTCTCCTCCCAGGAGACATCACTGTGAGGTCCTTGCAGACCTCCACTGGCCGACCTTCTGCCTGACTCAAATTCACCACCGCCAACCCTCCCCCTCACCTCTACGGGCTGCTAAACCCCAGAGTACAAAGCAGAGAAATGAGGTCTTCGTCCAGCCGGCCCCTAACTATCCCCCGAATATGCACCAACTCGGGTAAGCGCTCATTCTCTTATGCTGCCCCGTACCTGTGGAACACGCTCCCTGCTAATCTGGTCGAGAGGCCCACTCTTCAAGGATTCAAAGCCGGCCTTAAGGTCTACCTGCTGGAACTTAGCCTATGTGGCTGCACTCGTTAGTTCTCCTTCCTCCTATCAGACCTAATGCTTCTCTCATGCCCTGTTGACATATGGTTGAATTACGACACCTACTAACACTGTACTGTTTACAACTGCTTCACCTGATTTTTCTACCTGTAATTACTGTCTCTCCAGTTGCTGCTGTCTCGCCTCCAATCCTTGTACTACTGTCTGATGTATGTAATATTGCTGTATGCAATTTAACCCCGGGTCACCCCTGAAAAAGGGACCAGAGGTCTCAGTGGGTTTTCCCAGTCATCAAAATCTAAATAAATAAATAAATAAATAAAAACATCCTTATAAAATAAAACCAACCCACCTCCCCTCGCTCATGCATGGAACCCAATACCAGACGATAACCTATCTATTCATCCATTTTTTGCCCAGGAGACAGCTGTTCCATAACCAGTCTTAGAATCTCTCAAAAAACAAACAAACCAAATCAGGGGAAGAAGCCCTTTAGAGTTACCCAGGTTCATTATGTGCCCCCAGTAAGTAGAAAGAAAGGGGGAAACATAGAAACATTTGAAATTGGCAGCAGATAAGGACTGCAAGGCCCAGCCAGTCTGCCCATTTTTTCTACCTTATGAATGTGCCATAGGCCCTTTGCTCTGTCAATGGCCTATTTATTCATACTCATCTGTACTGTACCCTTATACCTATCTCATGCCTGTTTGAAGCCCTGTACTGTATTCATATTCACTACTTCCTGAGGTAGGCTGTTCTATGCATCCACCACCCTTTCTGTGAAAAAGAACTTACTCACATTACCCCTTAATCGGCCTCCCTCTAATCTCATGCTGTATCCTCTTGTCCTGCTAATTTTCTTATACTGAAACATTAGACTCTCACCTTGTTAATGCCCTTAAGATACTGGAATGTTCTGATCATATCACCTCTCTCCCTCCTTTGCTCTAGTCTAGGGTATACATATTGAGCTCCATTAATCTGTCCTCATATGTTTTCTGATGCAGTCCCTGCACCATTTTTGTTGCCCTTCTCTGGACTGCCTCCATTTTGTTAATGTTCTTGTGCAGGTGCAGCCTCCAGTACTGCATGCAGTACTTCAGATGGGGACTAACCAGTGTCTTGCAAAGAGGGATTATTACCTCCCTCTTATGACGTGTGATGCCCCTACTAATACACCCCAACATCCCGCTAGCCTTACCTACTGCTTTAGTGGTCTGCTTGGAGGCTTTCAGGTCATCTGTGATGATGATGCCCAAGTCTCTTTCTTCCCTTGTGACTGCCAGCAACTCCCCTCCCAACCTATAGGTAGCTTCAGGGTTTCTCTTCCCTATGTGTATGATCATGCACTTCTTTACATTAAACCCCAGTTGCCACTCTTCAGACCATTTTGTCAGTTTTTCCAGATCTCTTCTCATTCTGCCCACCCCCATCTGGATCATCTACTCTGTTGCAGATCTTGGTGTCAACTACAAACAGGCAAACCTTACCCTCCAGTCCATCTGCAATGTCACTGATGAAGATATTGAAGAGGACTGGCCCCAGGACTGATCCCTGAGGTACCCCACTTGTGACTTGCATCTCTTCCGACTGTATACTGTTTACCACCACTCTGTTTTCTGCCCACCAACCAGTTTGCCACCCAGTTAACCAACTGCTGTGAATCTGAACCACCCTGAGCCTCCCCAGCCTATTAATCAATCTTCTATGTGGAACAGTATCAAAAGCTTTGCTGAAGTCAAGGTAGACAACATCAACTGCACTCCCTTGGTCCACCACTCTGGTTACCCAGTCAAAGAAATCTATGAGATTAGTTTGACAGGACCTTCCTGTTGTAAACCCATGCTGTCTTGGATCCTGTGCTCCTGTGGATTCCAGGTGTTGCACTATCCTTTCCTTAAGGAGTGCCTCCATAATCATGCCCACTACTGAGGTGAAACTGACTGGTCTGTAGTTCCCTGCCTCCTCCCTGCTGTCACTCTTGTAGAGCGGGATTACACGAGCCCTTCTCCAGTCTTCTGGGACCTCTCCTGTGCTCAGAGACTCACTAAACAGTTCTGCTAATGGCTCTGCTAGTACCACCCTTAGCTCCTTTAGTACCCTGGGATGCATGCCATCAGGTCCCATTGCCTTGTCCATCCTGAGCTTAGCGAGCTCGTGCAGGACTCTTCCTTTTGTGCAGGGATTTGTGCACACCTCTCTCCCCTCTGTCCACGGTGCTGAGCTGTGGGCCCTACCCTACCTTCTCCTCAGGAAAAACTGAGCAGAACTATCTATTTAGGATAGATGCTTTTCCTTGGTCCTCCTCCGCACACTCCCCCTTACCCCCTTTGATCTCAGCAATACTCCCTCTGGACTTTCTCCTTTCACTAATGTATCTATAGAAAGTCTTGTCCCCTTCTTTTACTGTTCCTGCTAGTGTTTCCTAGGTGTGGGCCTTTGCCTGTCTTACTGCCTTCACTGCTTCCCTTAGGGAAGTTTGGTATTCCTCCCTATCTTCATCCCAGTGCACTGTCTTATATTTCCTGAAGGCCAACTTTTTGGCTCTGATCTTTTCTGCTACTGTTTTTGAGAACCAGAGTGGTTTCCTCCTTCTTTTGCTCTTGCTTTTCTCCCTAACACAGTGGGGTGTTGCTTCAAGTATTGCATCTTTAATGCCTGCCCACTCTGACTGTACCCCCTTACCTGTATTTCTTCTTGCCAGGGCTAGCTTAACTCTGTTGGCCATCTCATCAAAGTCAGCTCCTCTGAAGTCTCATATTTTTGCTTTGGAATGGGATGATTTAGTTCTAGTGGCCAAACTGGACCATACCATGTGATGCTCACTGGCCCCCAGGTGACCTACCTTGAGATCTGTGATCCTTTCCCCGTTAGTCAGTACTTAGGGAGGCAGTATAGCGCAGTGGTTTAAGGCTCTGAACTGCAAATCTGGAGACTTGAGTTTACACAGAAACATAGAATTTGACGGCGGATAAGGACCACTTGGCCCACCCAGTCTACCCATTTCCCTACCTAATGGATAAGCTGCAGATCCTAGTTAACTAACAGCCTACTTTCTCCTACCCCTGACCCCCTAGAATTGCCTTATGTCTGTCCCATGCATTCTTGAATTCCCCCTCTGCTTTCGACTCTACAACCTCCTCAGGAAGGCCGTTCCATGCATCCACAACCCTCTCTGTGAAAAATTACTTCTTCATTACCTCTGAGCCGTCCCCCCTCTATCTTCAAATTCTGCCCCCTTGCTCTTGCTCACCTCTTTTTCTGAAAGATGCTACCCTCTTGGACTTTGTTGATTCCCTTGAGGTACTTGAAAGTTTCTATCATGTCCCCCCCTCTCCCTCCTTTCCTCGAGGGTAAACATATTATGCTCCGTTAGTCTCTCTTTATATGTCTTCTGGTACAGACCCTGCACCATTTTAGTTGCCCTCCTCTGGACTGCCTCCATCCTGTCTAGGTCCTTGCGGAGACTGGGTCTCCAGAACTGCATGCAGTACTCCAGATGGGGTCTCAACAGCTGTCTGTACAGAGTTTGAATCTCACAGCACCCACTTGCATACTGTGTGACCCTGAGCAAGTCACTTAACTTCCCTGTGCTCCCAGGTCGCACCTGTAAACAAGCTTTCAGCTTAGTGTGCCACTTCTGGTTAAACAACTGAAGAGAAAAAAAAGATCCAGGATAGCCCTGTCTCTTGTAGGTTGTTGCACCAATTGCTTAAGGCCCCCCCCCCCCTTTACAGGGAATCCACTATGTGTCTATTTCTGGTGGATGTTCCTGCTGGTATTGACCAATCTGTTTCTGGCATGTTGAAGTCTCCCTTACCAGAACCTCCCCTTTAGCTGTTATGTTTTGTGTATCTTCTAACAGTAATGTGTCTATGTCCTTCCCCTGGTCTGGAGGCCTATATACAAGCCCAGTTCATATGGCTGTCCTATTTCCTTTTCCAGGATGACCCACAGTTCTTCTGGCTCCTTATGTGTATTCTGAATTTCTGAAGCTTTGATACTTTCACTGACACACGTTGACCAACAGGCCTGGAATGCACGCTCCATGTGATAGAAACATAGAAACATAGACTTTGACGGCAGATAAGGACCACTTGGCCCACCCAGTCTGCCCATTTTCCTACCTACTGGATAAGCTGCAGATTCTAGTTAACCAACAGCCTATTTCCTGCAACCCCCCACTATAATTGCCTTATGTCTGTCCCATGCATGTTTGAATTCCTCCACTGTTTTAGACCCCACAACCTCTCCAGGAAGGTGGTTCCGCGTCCACCACCTCTCTCCGTGAAAAAGAATTTCCTCACATTACCCCTAGCTGTCCCCTCTAACTTTAAATTGTGCCCCTTGTTCTTACCACGTCTCTTTTTCTGAAAGATGCTACCCTCCTGTACTTTGTTGATTCCCTTGAGGTACCTGAAAGTTTCTATCATGTCCCCTCTCTCCCTCCTTTCCTCGAGGGTATACATATTAAGCTCCTTTAGTCTCTCTTCACATGGTTTCTGATGTAGACCATGCACCATTTTAGTTGCCCTCCTCTGGACTGCTTCCATCCTGTCTATGTCCTTACGTAGATGAGGTCTCCGAAACTGCACACAGTACTCCAGATGGGGTCTCACCAACTGTCTGTATAGAGGGATAACCACTTCCCTTTTTCTACTTGTGATGCCCCTCCCTATGCATCCCAGTATCCCCCTGGCTTTCCCTACTGACTTCTCACATTGCATACCCACCTTTAGGTCATCTGATATGACTACACCCAGATCCCTTTCCATTACTGTTGTTGTTAGTACCTCCCCTGCTATTGTGTACTCCATTAGAGAATCCACTAACTCTCCATGGGGCACTTTATCAAAGGCCTTTGAGAAATCCAGAAATGTGACATCCACTGGATGTCCCTCATCCTGAGCTCTACTAACATTCTCGTAAAATCCCAAAAGATTTGTCTGGCAAGATCTTCCATGCCTGAAGCCATGCTGTGACATGTCAGTGTCTCCTCTGTTTTGCAAATCTGCTTCTATACATTCTTTTACAATCCCCTCTAACACCTTCCCTAGCATAGAGGTCAGGCTTATTGGTCGGTAGTTACCTACCTCGTGTTTAGTGCCTTTTTTAAAAATGGGGGTGACATTTGCCTCTCTCCATGCCTCCACAACTTCTCCCTGATCTAGAGAGGCCTGGAATAAATGGGTCAGTGGTTCAGCCAATAAGTGTGCCAATCTCTTGATTAGTCTGAGATGCATCTCATCTGGACCCATAAATTTACTGGAGTTTAAACTAAGCAATTTATGTTTAATAGCTTCTTTAATATTAACCGACTTGTTGATTCCTGGTGTTGCTTAGTAACACTGGTACTTGGATTATATACTGATGAAAAATAACTATTAAACTCCTTAGCCATTTGTACACTTTCCTGGATCAAGGTATCATCAGCTTTTTTTTAGTAGGCCTATCCCTTTTTGTCCTCCCTTTATACTACCTATATAACTATAAAATGTTTTATAATTGTCGTTTACTCTGTTTTCCAATTTATATTCATAATTTCTTTGGCTCCTGAGATGCATTTCTTTGTCCTTTTTTGTAACCGTTTATATTTCCTCTGATTAATCACATGGCCATTTTTTTGGGCTGTATCATAGACCTTTTTTTCCCCTATTTATCAGTTGTTTAATATTTTTTGTCATCCAGACAGGGATCTTCCCTTAACCATTATATTTCTTCTTTATTGGGACATGTCTGTCTACTATCTGTTTCAGTTTATTAGCAAAGATGTCCCACATCAAAGTGACAGTTTTCTGATGTAAATCAACCTTCCAGTCAGAAATTTCTAAAATCCTCCCTTATTCTATTATAGTCTGCATCAGAAGCGATAGCTTTTCCAGCATTTAAAGCAGTCAGGAATACAGGGGGCCACTCCTGGTGTGAAGGGACCCAATCACCTTTCCAATGCCACAGAATTATTAATTTTGTAACTGCAGAAATAACCGCCATATATTTCTTATCCCTAGTGGAGTCTATTGCCTCACAGTCACCCCAAATACAAATCTCAAGAGTAAAAAAAAGTCTGTTTTGCCAAAAAAAGGGGAGAAAAACTGTTTAAGTAAAAGCCAAAGAGGTTGAATTCTTGGGCAAGTCCAGAGAGCGTGTAAAAGGGTACCTTTTTCCTGTTCACAGGCTTCACAGTGAGGGAAAGGAATATGACCCATCCTAAATAATTATGCAAAATGTTAAAGTGTACCAACCTCAAATGATCTTGTTTTACAAATCTGTACAGATCTGTCCAGATTTGTGATGAATACTCCTTTGAGCTGTTCAATTTGAGGCTGATTTCCAATAAAAGGCGGCAGGGGCTGTATCACTCTATATCCATTGGTTAATTTCCTGGTAAAGATGTGAGATAGCTCTTGGTTGCACCGAGATTGATGACATTTTAGTGAAAAAGGTCCCAGCCATAGCTTGCCAGGGGAGGGGGCCTAAGAAATTTAAAAGGGAATGCTTAATTTGTGTATGCAATAAAAAGGATTGTGAAGGGAGGCTACATTTTATCTTGAAATCTGAAAAAGAGAGAACAGAATTTTCAACAATTAAATCCCTGATCGATTCTAATATTACTCTCCTTCCAGCCAGTCTTCTGAAAGGGTTTTTGGCCAGTAATCAAGTTTAGGTTGGAAAAAAGGGGTTGAGTTACATCTTTCAGATAAGGTAGTTGTAAAAACCTACAAAACTGGGAATGAGCCCTTACAGACCAATTAATAGGGGTTTGCTTAAGAGCTATAGGTAATTAAACTAATGGATTATACAATAATGAAGGCAAGGAGGCATAGTACTTCTCAACTAAGTTACGTTCAATAGTTAACCAACTTGGTACATAAGAACTCCCCGTGATAGGGTATCCACACTGGAAATATTATGCCCCATGGGAAGCAAAGTAATATCCTAATAGGAAGGGAAGCTGAAGACTTCCCAAAAGACGAGGTCGACACAGTTTCTGAAAGGCCCTTCGAGGAGACCAACCCAGCCAGAGAAACTGTGCCTATGGAGTGAACCTTATTAAACCACTTCTTAGGGAGGACGACATTCAGCATACTTGGGGGGTAAGTAAATGTGGCAAAACATTCAATTTTAATATATTAGCTCTTTATAAGTGACATTGCAGAGGGACTGGAAGGAAAAGTATGCCTCTTTGCAGATGACACAAAGATCTGCAACAGGGTTGATACACAAGAAGGCATGGAAAGGATGAGAAGGGACTTGGCAAGATTGGAGGAATGGTCAGAAGTATGGCAGCTTGGATTCAATGTAAAGAAGTGAAAAATAATGCACCTTGGAAGCAAAAACCCAGGGGAAGATTACACAATGGGGGTAGTAACAACAACAAAAATGGAAAGGGACCTGGGGATAATCATATCAGATGACCTTAAGGTTAGCAAGCAATGTGAGAAGACAGTAGGGAGGGCTGGGGAGATACTGGGATGTATAAGGAGAGGCATCACCAGCAGAAAACAGGAAGTTGTTAGCCCTCTGTACAGACAGTTGGCGAGACCCCATCTGGAGTACTGCATCCAGTTCTGGAGACCCCATCTCCGCAAGGACATAGACAGGATAGAGGCAGTCCAGAGGCGGGCAACTAAAATGGCGCAGGGTCTGCAAAAGAAGCCATATGAGAAGAGACTAAAGGAGCTTAATATTTTTTTTAGTTGTTTAACCAGGAGTAGCACACTAAGCTGAAAGTTTTTTTTACAGGTGCGACCTGGGAGCACAGGGAAGTTAAGTCTTGCTCAGGGTCACACAGTATGCAAGTGGAAGCTATGGGATTCAAACCCAGGTCTGGTCTGCTGGATGTCACCAGATTTGCAGCGCACAGCCTTAAACCACTGCACTATACTGCCTCCCTTGTATACCCTTGAGGAAAGGAGGGAAGGGGGGATATGATGTAAACTTTTAAGTACCTCAGTGGAATCAACAAAGTCCAAGAGGATAACATCGTTCAGAAAAAGAGATGTGCAAGAACAAGGGGACACAATTTGAAGATGGGGGGCAGTTCAGGGGCAATGTGAGGAAGTATTTTTCACAGAGAGGGTGGTGGACGCGGAACAGCCTTCCTGAGGAGGTTGTGGGGTCTAAAACTGTGGGAGAATTCAAGAATGCATTGGACAGACATAAGGCCATTTTTGTGTGGGGTAGGAAGAAATAGGCTGTTGGTTAACTAGGATCTGCAACTTATCCTGTAGGTAGGGAAATGGGCAGACTAGGTGGGCCAAGCGGTCCTTATCTGCCATCAAAGTCTATGTTTCTATGTTACCCCATAAGGACAGTGCTAAATGTCACCACTGCTTTAAATCTAATTCTGTAGTTCTAAGTAATGGGTCCAAATTGAGGGTGGCCAGTTTAGTGATATCCGGGAAAGTTTTATTCCTAAGTAAGTTATTGCCTTAGATTCCCATTGTAGTCCCAGGTCAAGGATGTCCTGCTTAGTGCAACTGAGTGACAGAGCATACTACAGTTTTGTTTAGATTTAATTTAAAACAAGAAAAATTACTGAACTAAGTAAAGATCTGTAATGCTGCTGGTAAAGTAGTCTGCCAATTGGCAAAGAGGCAGTATAGCGCAGTGGTCTAAGGCTCTGAGCTGCAAATTTGGTGACATCCAGCAGACCAGACCTGGGTTTGAATCCCACAGCTTCCACTTGCATACTGTGTGACCCTGAGCAAGTCACTTAACCTCCTTGTGCTCCCAGGTCGCTCCTGTAAAAAAGCTTTCAGCTTAGTGTGCTATACCTGGTTAAACAACTAAATAAAAAAAATATGGATTAAGATATCTATGAAAGTAGATAATTGGCATTCCACATTTCCTGCTACAATGCCTTTGATGGAGGGGGAAGTCATCATTTTCCTAGTTAATGGTTCTATGCATAAAGTAAATTAAAAAAGGGATACAGGACATACTTGCCTGGTACCTTGGGTCAAAAAGAAAAGGTCTGAGAGTCTGTTATTACAAAGGACAAGGGCTGTAGGATTAGAATATAAGATTTTCATTCGCTGGATAAGTTTTTTCGGAAGACCATACTTCACCAAATTGCAAACAGGTAAGACCATGACACATTATCAAATACTTTATCCACATCCAGGGAAACCAACACAGCATTGGTGTCTGTCTCCCTGGACGCAGAGAAAAGATGAAAATGTTTTCTAAAATGGTCACTTGGGTGACGTCCAGCTACAAACCCAGCTGTTCCGGTCCTATCAAACCGGACCATACTTTACCTAATCTAACAGCTAAAACATTGGCCAATATCTTAATATCAACATTCAACAAAGAAATACGGTGGTGATCCTCTGGCTGAATGGGATCCCTGCCAGGTCTAGGTAGAAGCACTATCCAGGCTTCTAAAAGAGATATTTCTTGCATTTCGGTTTCAAATAGAGAATTAAACAGCTGTGTCAACAAGGGGATCAGTTCTTCCTAGAATTTTTTTTTATAAAACAAAGGCAGGAAGCCATCAGGCCCCGGTGCCTTGTCCGGTGGAAGCGAGGAAATGGCCTGAGCAACCTCAGATTCAGTGATGGGGCCAGTTAGAAGGGCTTGTTGAGATTCTGACAATATGGGCAGGTCCACATTGTTCAAGAAAGCGTCACGTTCTCCCGATAACATGGAGTCAGGCCCATCCGAAGAATATAATTGCTGATAATAAGAGGGGAAGAGTTCTGTCATCCGGTGGGTCTCAACTTGTTATAGTTTGAGTTAGTGGATCATTTAGGGCCGAGATTCATCGAGATGCAGACTGTTTCATCCACAAGGCTAGTAGTTTTCCAGCCTTCTCACCCTCTCCGATGTAGGTAGCTTTTACCTTAGCAGAGGTGCGTTCCACCTGTTCCAACAAGTGGGCTCAATACTGGGCCCACAAATGGGTCAGCTTTAAGCACTCCTCTTCTGAAGAATGGGAGGAAAGAGATCTCTCCAGATCTCTTATCTCCTGTATCCAGCCATTAACTTTTGCAGTTAGTTTCTTTTTTTGGGTGGAAGCAAGGCTAATTAGCTCGCCTTGCTACAATGCTTTCAAGGCTCCCCATAAAACATCTTGTTGGGGTATAGAAGCAGCATTATCCTGAATAGACTGTGGTATGAAGGTTTTTAAATGGGTCTCTATCCATTGGTCTCTAAGCAACTGAACGTGTAGAGACCAGTTATGGGCCCGGAGTTTTAAAAATGGGGTTGTTAAACACAATAATACAGGTGAATGATCTAAGAGAACCTGAGCTTCCACTTCACAGCTTTGTAATAATGGTAATAACTGGCAGCTAATAAGGAAATACTCCAGTCTAGAAGAGCCCTTTGCAGGGTAAAAACTTTCTCACCAGAGTGTAAAGTCCTCCATGGATCATCTAGCCCCAAATAATCTACCAACTCTCGGAGAGTCCTCTGTGCCGGAGATAAACCCGCAGCCATCCTATAGGTCCTATCTAAACCATTTAAGAAAACCAGATTCCAGTCTCCTCCCAGTATCACTGGTAATTGCACATAGGGAGCTAGCACAGTACCTAACTGGGGGAAAAAGGAAGGGTAGTCTTGGTTAGGGCCATATATTGATCCTAAAACCACCTCCTCATGACCTAATCTTCTATGAACTAATATAAATCTACCGTCTTTGTCTCGGACCTTGTTCGGGAGAGCAAATGGAACCGATTTAGCCACTAAAATGGTGACACCTCTCTGACGAGGGCTGTTCCCCGCGCCATATACATGTCCCACCTAATTTTTTTGCAAATCTTTTAAATGATCAGTTGTAATATGAGTTTCCTGCAGAAAAGCAAATTGGGGATGACAATGTTGCAAATGACACAAGATGCTATACTTTTTAGATTTATCTCCCCCCCCCTTAATATTCCATGTAACAGTGTTTAAGAAATTGGCCACTTAATCTCATAAGAAAAACTAAAAAAGTAAGCTAGAGGAAGGAGGTGCTGTTAGAACTGTACTACTCTACTGGGACTAAAGAACTAGAACTCTACCACTGGGACCTTCAATTTAGGGTAAAAACAAACAATAACAAAAAGTTAGTGTGTTTGTCTGAGTTGGGTGAAGTGAATTATCTGTGCAGTTAGCTAGGTATAGAAGGAAACTGTGAATTAGGGTGTGTGGCTTAGGCAGAAGGAAGCCAGGTGTTTTGGATTTAAAAACTGCCCCAGATAGCTTTTGGCAGGGAACTATACTACACAGCCCTCCCTCTCCACCCATAGCCAGTTCTACTTTTATAGGCACAGGATTTGACTGACAACAGGGACTTCCTGTTTGGAAGCAGGAAGGAAGTTATCACAGAGGCACAAAAGACTCACCATCGTAGAAGAAAAGAGTAGTTCTTCATCCCCCCTTAGCTGCTGGATGTCTGATCCTTAGCAAGTAAGAAGAAGACTACTGAGGAATATAGGAACTTCCTGTCCCAGAACAGAAAGATCAGGAACTTTAAGGGCACGGAGGCAGTAGGAAAGTAGGGAGAAAAAAAAAAATTATATATAAAAAAAATAAACAGAGAGAGGAAAGAGTAAGTATACAAAACAACAGTTATGGGGCCACAAATAAGACATGATGGGAGTGGTGCAGTGCAGTGGCTGTGGAGCAGCAGTTTTCCGGGAGACGTTCTGGAGGATGCGGTGTTCTCCCATCTGCAGGCACCTCTCTGGGTTGAGGGAGGAGGTTGCTCATCTCCAGGCTGAGTTGGCCAGGATTCAGGAGATCTCCTCTCCCATCCGGGGACCACCAGTGCAACCACCGCAGCCTCACAGAATGCCAAAAAAGAGAAAAGGTTGGACCACAGTGGGCTCAGGCAGGGTGAGGGTGGTGGAAGAGAAGCGCATCCCTCCAGTTGTACCTCTCCACAATTCATATGCCGTTCTGGCAAAGTGTGGTTCCATTATGGAGGCACCCGCAGTGGAGACCAAGGAGGATGCTGGGAACCTCCACAAAGGAGACCCACAGGAGGGTGGCATGGGACCCCATACAGGAAGGAAACAACTCTTGGTTGGGGACTCCACTGTTAGGAGGGTAAAACTGGGGCAGGGAGGTAAGGTGCCTGACTGGCACCATGGCTTGGAGGGACAGGGAGAGTATTCTCAGGATCACGGGAGCAGCTGCATGGGGGAGAGAGCCGGATGTCGTTGTCCACCTAAGGACAAATGACCTGGCTAGGAAAGGGATCAGAAGAGTGGAGGAGGAGTTTGTGGAGTTGGGGAGGGGCCTTAGACAAGTAGCATGCACAGTAACCTTCTCAGAGGTCCTGCCCGTCTATGGCTTGGGTGAGGCTAGGGTGCTCTGCACCATGGGATTCAATCAATGGTTGAAAAATTGGTGCAGAGCTCAGGGTTTTGGCTTCACTGGGGACTGGGGTCCACCTGGAGGGATGCAGGCCTATACTGGCGCGATGGTCTGCATCTGTCCAGGATGGGAACCAGGATCATAAGTGATAGGTTTAAATGCTTCATTGGCAAGCATTCAACTAGCCAAGGAAGGAAGCACAGAAAAGGAGCAGGGAAATCCTAGCCCCCACCCCAAAAAAAAAAACAGGGTAGTTAGTGAGGTAAACACCAAGATAGAGACATCGATAGGGAGAAGGGCAGGAGTTAAGGGAGAAAAAAGGCAAAGGCAGTAAGGACAGGAATGGGGCAAAAAGGGGTAAGACCATCAAAAAATTGAGGGTAATGAGTACCAATGCCCGAAGTCTAGGTAACAAGCTCCCTGAACTGGTGGCCTTGATGGAAGAGGGATGCCTGGATATCGTGGCAGTCACAGAAACATGATACACAGAGAACCATGACTGGGATGGCAACATACCAGGGTGCACAATCTGCAGGAGGGACAGGGAGGGTACAAGAGGAGGAGGAGTAGCCCTGTATGTAAGGGAAGGGATCAAAGCAAGGGAACAAAAGGGTAACCAGGGAGGAGAGGAGGCACTGTGGGACACCCTGGAGACTGGAAATGGCACCACAATCCGCACAGGGATTGTATACAGACCCCCATCTCAGGCGGAGGAAATGGACAAGAAAATGATAGAAGGCATCCTTAGGATGGCAGAGAAAGGGGAGATATTGTTGATGGTGGACCTGAATATAACAGTGTGGTTCACGATAAACTCAGCTACAGAGTCAAGCCATACAAAATTGAGGGTACTGGACTTCAGGATGGCTGATTTTCTCAAAATGAGAGCGTGCCTCAGAAAAGTACTAGCAAACAGACAAGAAGGAGGGGTGGAGCAACAATGGGGAAACTTCAAAACTGCCACCAGAGGCAACAAGCCTTTGCGTGAAGCAAATAAACAAATCAAAATAAAAGAAAAAAACACTATGGTTCTCAAAAGAGGTGGCGGGGAAGGTTAGGGGGGAAAAGATAGCATTTAGGAAGTATAAGGAAACACAGAAGGCGCAGAACAGAGAACTATACCAGTTAAAGCAGAAGGAAGTGGGGAAGGCAATCAGAATAGCAAAGGCTCAAACCGAGGAAAAGATAGCCAACTTGGTTAAGAAGAGGGATAAAACCTTTTATAGGTACATTAGGGAGCGAAAAAAGACAAATGGAGGAATAGTGAGGCTGAATAAAGGGGACGGTGGGTGGGTGAGCAGAGAGGGACAGTGAAAAAGAAGGGATACTGAACGAATACTTCTGTTCAGTATTCAAAAAGAAGAGGAGGGGAAGGTACCTAAGCCAATCAATAGAAGCACTCTGGATTTGGGGGTCGATCGCAGTCCTTTCACAAAAGAAAGGGTTCTGAAAGAACTCCTAAAACTGAACGTGTACAAAGCAGTGGGGCCTGACGGGATTCACCCCAGAATTCTGAAAGACCTAAGGGGAGAACTAGTGATACCACTGAGTACCTTTTTTAATAAATCATGGGAGGATGGTGTGGTACATAAGGACCGGAGGAGGGCGGATGTGATTCCTCTTCACAAATGTGGGAGCAAGGCAGAGGCAGAAAACTACAGACCGGTCAGTTTGACCTCAGTGGTAGGAAAAACGATGGAATCACTTCTGAAGGAAGGAATTGTTGAGTACCTAGAGGCTAGTGGGGCACAGGACCCAAGGCAGCATGGATTCACATCAGGGAAGATCATGTCAGATGAATCTAATCGATTTCTTTGACTGGGTGACCAAAATAGTAGACCAGGGAGGGGCTGTGGACATGACCTACTAGACTTTAGCAAGGCATCTGACACAGTCCCACACAAAAGATTAATAGTCAAATTAACCAGCCTGGGAGTGGATCCCAGGGTGGTAGACTGGGTAAAACATTGGCTAGAGAACAGAACACAGAAGGTAATAGTAAACGGAGTCCACTATGAAGAAAGGGGGGTTGCTAGTTGTGTACGGTAGGGTTCAGTACTGGGTCCAGTCCTTTTTAATGTCTTTATAAGTGACATTGCAGAGGGACTGGAAGGAAAAATATGCCTCTTTGCAGACGACACAAAGATCTGCAACAGGGTTGATACACAAGGGGAGATGGAAAGGATGATAAGAGACTTGGCAAGGTTGGAGGAATGGTAAGAAGTATGGCAACTTGGATTCAATGCAAAGATGTGCAAAGTAATGCACCTGGAAACAAAAACCCAGGGAAAGAGTACACAATGGGTGGGGGGAGGTAGTAACAACAAAAATAGAAAGGGACCTGGGGGTAATCATATCAGATGACCTAAAGGTTAGCAAGCAATGTGAGAAGGCAGTAGGGATGGCTGGGGGGATACTGGGATGTACAAGAAGAGGCATCACCAGTAGAAAACAGGAAGTTGTTATCCCTCTGTACAAACAGTTGGTGAGACCCCATCTGGAGTACTGCGTCCAATTCTGGAGACCCCCATCTCTGCAAGGACATAGACAAGATGGAGGCAGTCCAGAGGAGGGCAACTAAAATGGTGCCGGGTCTGCAACAGAAGCAATATGAGGAGAGACTAAAGGAGCTTAATATGTATACCCTTGAGGAAAGGAGGGACGGGGGGACATGATAGAAACTTTTAAGTAGCTCAAGGGAATCAACAAAGTCCAAGAGGGTAGCATCTTTCGGAAAAAGAGATGTACAAGAACAAGAGGACACAATCTGAAGCTGGGGGGGGGGCAGCTCAGGGGCAATGGGAGGAAGTATTTTTTCACAGAGAGGGTGGTGGCTGCATGGAGTCACCTTCCTGAGGAGGTTGTGGGGTCAAAAACAGTGGGGGAATTCAAGAATGCATGGGACAGACATAAGGCAATTCTTGGGGGGTGGGGTAGGAAGAAATAAGCTGCTGGTTAACTAGGATCTGCAGCTTATCCAGTAGGTAGGAAAACAGGCAAACTAGGTGGGCCAAGCAGTCCTTATCTGCAGTCAAAGTCTATGTTTCTATGTATGTTTCTATCTGGACATCAAAGGTTTCATGCCTACGGTGACCTTCCCTCCAAATTACCCCACTAAATAACTTAACAAACAAGAAACAATTAACTATATACAAGAAGATAAACTGAGAATTAACCTTAAAATGGAGACTACCTGGGCCTGACGGCTACTCCTACCTGTGTGGACCGCGATTCGCAGGCTCGAAGCAGCCAACGTGAGGACCTGTCACTATAGCTAGACAAAATTGTCCCTTCCCCCCTTTAGTGTTATATCAAAACCCCTCCTCCAACATAGACATAACTACTCCATTACCTCATTATATCATAAGTAGCCAGAAAATATAGTAATATAACTGTAAATGCTAAATATCATTTCTAAAAAGAAACACTTAATAAATGTTCCAACCTGCTACTGACTGCAATATTTAAAATGATAAATCTCAAACAGTAATTAAAATTAGTTGAATGCTCATGCTCTAAACATTGTTGGAGTTAGTTTAACACTCTGGCTGACAGGAAGAGACTAAAGTTCCAATATCTCCACAAAATAGCAGAGTCAAAAGTGTTCATGAAGCAAGGTTCGAACACATGCAGCATAAAAAATAAAATATAAACACTTAGAAACATATTCCTTGACTACTTTAGGACAGGTAGAACTAACATCACACAATACTTCCCGAACATTCTAGAAATACCCATAATGAAATAATGAATTTGCCATGATATATATTGCACTAGAGAATAAAATTTTCCCTTTGTCCACTTGAGGGAGCTCTGATATTAATAAAATGTCTCCAATGTTCAACAGCAAAAGAAAGAACAGAAATGGGTCCCCATTAACCTTATATTAGAAGCCATATAAGGAAAAAAGAAGGTAAAACGTTACAAAAAGAAAAAATGATCTCCCCACATTAAACTTCCTGTCTTTAGGCAACTCGTCATGCCAAAATTGCAATATGTAACATTGGCTCCCCAAATCCTAACTGTTAAAGTAAAAGAATAATAAAGGTTTCAGCAGGTTGTAGAGTTCAGTATAAAAACGGATGATCCTCAACAGTCCTTTCTCTCGATCTCTGGCTTGCAGTTGTTATGTTACTGGACGTCCAATAAAACAGAAAGAATAACCTCTGGCCACAATAGCTTTCCACAGAAACTCAGGGCACAAGTCAGTAAAAAAGATTCAGGTGATGGACCCGAGGAACCTCACTGTCAGCAAGAATAGGGCCCAGTATCACTGACAGGATTCAAAACAGATTACCAGCCAAGGCTTCATCTTTTTATGTCAAAAAGATCCGGAAAGTGCTGGGTGAGTTTTGCTGTTGCCTGGGCGGCAGCATCAAAACAATGAGTGCCTCCATCAGTCTGGACTTCCAATCTTTCAAGTCAAAGCATACGGTGATTTATATGTGCATGGGCCATAATTTATTCTGAATCAGGAGCTATTCTGCTCTGGCTTGCCGCACCTTAAGCATGAGCTCCTGAACCAGGTGCAACTTCTTTCCTTCCCAAAGCAGGCTATCCAGTTTGTGAGTTTCTCGCAAAATGTGATCCCAATCCAAGTAGTTGAGTAATTTGAAAAACGATAGGTCCCAGCTGTGCACCAGGAGCTGGTTTGTGGCGTAATGCTCTGTGTGCCCACTTGATAACTTATATCGGGCCGTGAAGTAAGAGGCCCACCACTTTCAAACAAAATTTCTGAATAAAATCCACAGCATTTGGGCCCTCTTCCCCCTCCAGCAACCCCAGCAGCACTAAGTTATTCTGACGACTTCTCCATTTGAGGTCAACTACCTTTTCCTCCAACGTGGAAATACTGTGACACAAGGCCACCATTTCAGGATCCATGCAGGCCTGCTGATCTTCCAGGGAAGAAATTGGGGCCTCTGCGTCGGAGATTCGGTGGGCACGTTCTTGAACAGCGGGCTTCAAATCTTTGAACTCGGCTATCAGATACAGCAACGCTTCCTTAATAGATGTTAATTCCTGGTATAAAAGCTCATTAGAAATATCAGAAGGAGGGGTTGCTTTTGGCGACGGTGGAGTTTTACTTCTCCATGGACTCTTGGATTCCAGAGCCAGAGCTTGAATCGGGTCTGCACCGGCAGCAGACATAGAAATGTCTCTCTCCAGTAAGTCTTGATCCATTCTGAAGGAAATTTCAAGCACTTCCAGATACAATAAGAGGCACAAGAACTGTTTGCGGTCAAATGTAAAGTAGAGAAATGGATTTTATTAATTTTAACTGAAGGTCTTGATGGAGCTCCAAAGTTAGGCTGCTACTCCGAACTTGCATCAAGTGACTCTCCTAACAAGAGTTTTTCAACTGGGTGACAAGGGTGGTAGACTGCGGAGGGGTGGCGGATGTAGCCTGTCTGGATTTCAGCAAGGCTCACAGGAGGCTGGAGAACAAACTGGGCAGTATCAGAGTGGGTCCTAAAATAGCAAAATGGGTAGAAAGCCAGCTTAATGATAGAAGCCAAAGGGTGGTAAGTAAATGGGGTTCACTCGGGGGAGGGGAGAGTGACAAGTGGGGTGCCACGGGTTGATATTGAGTCCAGTCCTCTTTAATGTCTACATTGGTGATGAGACAGACTGGAAGGGAAGGTGTTCTTATTTGCAGATGATACAAACATCTGCAATAGGGTAGACACACTGAGGGGAGGTAGAAACAATGGAGGAGGACCTGGGGAGGTTGGAGGCATGGTCAGCAACATGGCAATTAAGATTCAATGCAAAGAAGTACAAAATCATGCACTCAGGATATAGAAACATAGACTCTGACAGCAGATAAAGACCGCTTGGCCCACCTAGTCTGTCCATTTCCCTACCTATTGGATAAGCTGCAGATCCTGGTTAACCAACAACCTACTTCTTCCTACCCCCTACCAGATTTGCCTTATGTCTGTCCCATGTATTCTTGAATTCCCCCACTGTTTTTTACCTCACGACCTCCTCAGGAAAGCCGTTCCATGTATCAACCACCCTCTCTGTGAAAAAAATACTTCCTCACATTGCCCCTGAGCTGTCCCCCCTCTATCTTCAAATTGTGTCCCCTTGTTCTTGTACATATTTTTCTGAAAGATGCTACCCTCTTGGACTCTCTTGATTCCCTTGAGGTACTTGAAAGTTTCTATCATGTCCCCCCTCTCCCTCCTTTCCTCAAGGGTATACATATTAAGCTCCTTTAGTCGCTCTTTGTATGGCTTCTGTTGCAGGCCCTGCATCATTTTAGTCACACTCCTCTGGACTGCCTCCATCCTGTCTATGTCCTTGTGGAGATGGGGTCTCCAGAACTGCATGCAGTACTCCAGATGGGGTTTCACCAACTGTCTGTACAGAGAGATAACAACTTCATGTTTTCAATTGGTGATGCCTCTCCCTATAACATCCCAGTATCCCCAAGCCATCCTTACTGCCTTCTCACATTGCTTGCTTACCTCTAGGTAATCTGATATGATTACCCCCAAGTCCCTTTTCATTTGTGTTGTTAATACCTCCCCCTCCACAAGCCATGTATAAACTGGGGAGGGGGGGGTAGTCATGGTAACAAGTCAAGAGAATAACCTGCGGATTATGATATCGGATGACCTAAAAGTGGTGAAACAGCATGATAAGGCAGTAGAAAAGGCAAACTGTATGTTGGTTTGTATAAGGAGGGGTATAACCAGTAGGCGAAGGGAGGTCATAATGCTCCCTATATAAATCATTGGCGAGACCCCACCTTGAGTACGGTGTGCAGTTCTGGAGGCCTCATCTCTGTGCAGATATGGACAGGGTAGAGAGGGTACAAAGGAGGGCAACCAAAATGGTGCAGGGCCCTCATCAGAAGCCCTACAAGGAAAAGCTAGGGCGATCTAGATCTGTACTCCTTGGGGATCAGGAGGAAGAGGGGAGACACGATTGAGACATTTAAATACCAAAAGGGAATAAACAAGATACAGAAAGGGAGCATCTTTCAAAGAAAAAGATGCCCAAGGACTAGAAGCACAATATGAAGTTGAAAGGGGGTAGGATCAAAGGGAACAGGAGAAAATACTTCTTCACAGAAAGGGTGGTGGACCCCTAGAACAGCCTCTCAGTGTAAGAGGTGGGGCCTAAAACGGTTACTGGATTTAAGAAAGCATGGGACAGACACATGGTTATCACCAAAACTGGTAGGGAAGGAAACACAGAGCCCGAACAGGGTCTGGAGACACCACTGGTAGGGGTAGGAGGCGGGAGAGCAGAGGCTGGTGACCATGTAGGGTCTGCGGTTTTATATTAGGCAGGAAAAAAGGGGCAGACTAGATGGGCTGGGCAGTCCTTTTCTGTCGTCAACCACTATGTTACTATGTTAAGTGTATGAAGCAATGCCTCACCTCTTTTAGCATGTTCAGAATAATACGCAGGAAGGTGTATGGTCTAATTCAATGTGAAATCAGAGACAGCCTTCGGTAATACTCTAGAATTGGTCCACAAAAGCACCCTAACCTTGTGGAAAAATCAAACAAAGAGGCTCATGCCCGACAGCATGAAGCTCAGAAATACTACAAGCAGAAGTCATAACAACAAGAGAAAGTGTCTTTCTCAACAGGAAGCACATGTTAGAAGTTGTGACTGACTCAAACAGAGCCCCAGTCATTTTTCAAGAACAAAATTCAGGTCCCAAAGGTGGAACCAGTTTACGAATCGGCGGATGCCTTTGCAGCATGCCCTTAAGAAATCTATGGGACACTTCAAGTTGTGCCATCATGCACCCAGCAATAGAGGCATGTAAAGCAGAAATGGCTGCCAAATGCACTGTAATACAGGAGTACTAGAAACCAGTCAGAAAGGGACAAAAGATAGCCCAGTACAGTAGTCACTTAACACATATATGGGCCCAAGGGACAGGACACACAACATATGGTGAAGCGATTCTACGAACATATGAAATGCCAGCAGAAACAGGCCACCCGGACTATCGAGTCTGCTCAATTGCACAGCTAGCCACTCAACTTGCAGCTGCCCCAGCCCTCCCTCCCCACAGCCTTCCCCTCACTGTGTCCCAACCCCTCTTGAAGCAGCCCACCGTCCTACAGGAAACCACCTCCTGAGTGTTCCACTTGGCTACCACTCTCTCCGTGAAATAAGGACTCCTGATTTCCCTCCTGAATTTTCCCTCCTCCAACTTCAGGTTCCATCAAACACTACTGAGTGTTCTAGGGCTCGAACCCAAGGACATAATCCATGGTTACCACTTGAACTCACAGGGTGCACAACTGAAAAATGTTACTCTACACATAATTTTTTTAGCAACCAAAAATGCAGAGACCAGGGACAGACTTTTACAATAGGCTAGGCTCAATTTTCCCATTCTGATTGAAGATAGACATAAAACTGTTTCCAGATTGATTTTTTGCCACAGAGTCAAGGAGGAAACTTTTTGACCCCACATGGTAGTAGCTGAGGGGCCTGGGAGTGGTGCACTTACTTCCAGCACCAGCCTGGCTGAGAATCACCCATGGAGGCCGTACTTTTTAATTCAGTGATCCTAAAGAAGCACAGAAGACAACAGACTATGTAGTGGAGGAACCTAATCATGCACCACTGACCACCTCAGCAGAAGAAGCAATCTTGGACGATGGAGATGAGTAAACCTGAGGCACTTTATTTGAGTAATGCATGTTGTTTAACATTTATGAGCTCCCTTGATTCCTCACTCCATGGAGCCTAAAGGTTATTGTTTCTCCTTTAGTTAGACATTTAAATGCGTTGCTGCACAATCCTGACTCTTTAATTCATATGGGGCAAGTTATGCAGGATAGGTCTACATGAAGGAGACAGCGGGAGTGTGTTTCACATACATATTATACTCTGACGGTTTGGTGTGAGGGTGTGTTATTATTCATTTTTTCTTCCCTTATTGTAGAGGTACAAGACCACGTAACATTGGATGACAGTCAAAATGACGTCAGGGATTAACCTGCCTTCTTTATCCTGGGCTGCGTTCCTCAGCTTTTGCCATGTAGACCCAACCATGCACAGTGATCCTAATTATCTGGACAATCTAAGGGAGGGCTGAGGTGGCTGTCTATATTAGAGACAGAATACAAAAAGGGAGGTCACTTATGTTTAATGTTTTAACAAGGAATGTTGCTAATTTTGTTCTCCCTCCTAAGTCTGCAATCCCGGTAGGTCAATGTTACTGTTTGCCTAATAAGTGGTAATGCTTATACCCGTTCAGTTGTAGTCAGAGAAGTTATGCAGTTTTCCAACAAGATTTGCAAAACTGGTGGACTTTAACGTGCCAAAATGTCTTATTTGATTATCCTGCCATGTGGATACAGAGACTGAAAGGGTCGTGTTTCCCCGATCTGAACAATCTCTTATTACAGGACTTGTCAGCAGGTCGCAGCATGGCTTGGCACATGTGTACTCATGTGAATTTTATGGCAAAGCCATATCTCCATGATGTAGCTAACATATCTGGACCAGTCCTGTGCTATACTGTACATGTATCAATGATAAGTTTAAATGCTACATTGACAAGCATTTAAACTAGCAAAGGGGGGTGGCAAGCCAGCAAGGAGGGTACCTACTTGCTCACCCCCCACAGCTAGCAGTGGAACCAGTGAACCAGAGGAGTTGCTGTCTCTACAAAGCAGTGTGCAAAAGATGGAGATTAGCGCCCAAGAGGTGGATAGGCAGAAAAGGGGCAAAATTCAGCAGAAGGGCAGACAGCAAGGAGTACCAGGGATAAAGGACAACTAAGGAAGGGGCTGGAGTAGAACAGCAAAACAGTCTAGAGAGGTAAAATCATGGAAAGCCATGTGTGCAAATGCCAGGAGCCTTAGCAACAAGATGGAAGATCTAGAGGCTGTCATGGTGCAGTCAGACCTGGACATTGTGGCCATCACTGAAACCTGGTGTAATGATAACCACGACTGGGAGATGGCCATACCTGGCTACAACATATTCAGAAGAGACAGAGCAGGCAGGAAGGGAGGAGGAGTGGCACTGTATGTGAAAAATGACATAAGGGCCACAGAGATCCAGGAGGAACAAAATGGGGGTGGCGGGGGGAGAGAGATACTGTGGGTTAAGCTGGAAAGGAAAATGGGGACAGCCATCCGCACAGGTGTGGTCTATAGACCACCAGCCCAGGAGGGAGAAACAGATAGGGAGCTGATGCTAGCCATCCAAAAGATGGCAGACAAGGGTGAGGTAGTACTGGTTGGAGACTTCAATATTCCAGACGTGGACTGGAGCATCCCAGCAGCAGCATCAACTAGGAGCAGATTTATCCTGGACTCCCTTCAGGGTGCCTTCCTCAAGCAACTGGTCATGGAACCAACTCAGCAGAAGGCAATTCTGGACCTTGTGCTCTACAAACAGGGACAGTGTGATGGGGTAACAGTGGGGAGCACCAGGGGAACAGTGACCACCAGTCACTGTGGTTTGAAATCACAGAAAGAGCAGAACCAAACCACACAAAAACACGTATCCTGGATTTTAGGGGCAGACTTTGGGAAAATGGGAGATACTTGAAAGAGGCATTAAGGGAATGGGGCAGGAATCAGGGTTAAGAAACAGTGGGCAGTATTTAAAATGGGGATTACAAGAGCAACAGAATTATGTATTAAGCAGGTTAGCAAGAGGAAAGGAAGAGGAGACCATTATGGTTTTCCAAAGAGGTAGCAAGAAAGTGAAAGCCAAAAGATTGCATTCAGGCAATACAAAAGACACAGGCAGAAGGGGATAGGGAGAAGTACCAGGAGAAGCAAGGGAGGCAGGGAGGTCAGTAAGGAAGCCAAAGCTCAGATAGAAGAACACATTGCAAAATCAGTGGGTAGGGGGACAAAACCTTTACAGGTACATAAGTGAAAAAGAAAGGCAAAGGGAGGGATAGTGAGACTGAAGGGGAGGATGGAGGCTGTGTGGAGGATGACAACAGTAAAGCTGACATACTGAACAGGTATTCCTGCTCAGTCTTTACTGAGGAAGAAGGAGGTAATGGGTCTGAGCGGAGTACAAGGGTGAGAATGGTGCAGAAATGGACACAAGTCCCTTTACAGAAAGGGTCCTGAAGGAACTGGAAGTAATAGAGTTGATAAAGCAATGGGGCCAGATGGGTGCACCCCAGGGTCCTTAAAGAACTAAGAGGTGGTGGTGAACCTCTGGCTATCCTGTTTAGCCGATCACTGGAAACAGGGAGGTACCCAAAGACTGGAGGATAGCAGATGTAGTCCCCTTATACAAAAAAGAGGAACAGAGAAGGCGAGGGAACTACAGACCAGTCAATGCTCTCACCTCGGTGATGGAGAAGATCATGGAAGCACTACTGAAGGAGATTGGTGGAACATCTGGTTGTCAATGGACTACAGGACCCAAGGCAGCATGGTTTCTACCAGGGAGGTCATGTCAGACCAACCTCATTGAATTTTTGACTGGGTGACTAGGGAGGTGGATCAGGGAGGGCAGTGGACATGGCCTATCTGGATTTCAGCAAGGCCTTTGACACTGTGCCACATAGAAGACTATTGCACAAACTGGAGAATATGGGTGTGGGCAGGACATTAGTGTGGTGGGTAGGTAACTGGCTGGGTGGCAGGACACAGAGGGTGGTGGTAAATGGCTGTCACTCCACAGAGGGAAGAGTGACCAGTGGGGTACCACAGAGATCAGTGCTGGGACCGGTCCTATTCAATATCTTCATCAGTGACATTGCGCAGGACCTAGAAGGCAGAATTTCACTGTTTGCTGATGACACAAAGCTCTGTAACAGAGTAGACACACCAGAGGGTGTAGACAGAATGAGAATGGACCTGCAGAAACTTGAAGAATGGTCAGGGGTTTGGCAGTTGAACTTCAATGCAAGGAAGTGCAAGATAATGCATATGGGGCACAAAAACCCTGGCACAATATATCAGTTGGGGGGGTGAGGATATAGCATGCACCAAGCAGGAAAGGGATCTTAGGGTTATCATCTCTGATGACCGCAAGGCAGGGGAAACCGTGTGACAAGGCAGCAGGTAAAGCAAATAGGATGCTGGGATGCAAAGGCAGGGGCATCACCAGCAGGAAAAGGGAGGTCATAATTCCACTATACAAGACACTGAAGTGAGCCCCACCTGGAGTACAGTTCTGGAACCTTACCTATGTAAGGACATAGACAACAGGGTAGAAGGTTCAGAGGGCAACAAAGATGGTGCATGGATTGCATCACAAGTCCTATGAGGACAGGTTGAAGGAACTGAACATGTACTCCCTGGAGGAGAGGAGGAGGAGAGGGATATGATAGAGACATACAAGTATCTTACAGGGAGGAACAGGGTGCAGGAATACACTATTTTAAGCGAAAAGATGTTCCAGGACTGAGGGCATGGGATGAAGTTGGAGGAGGACAATTCAGAGGAAGCGTGAGGAAGAATTTCTTCACAGAACAGGTGGTGCACAAGTGAACACCCTGCCAGAGGAAGTGGTGGGGCTGAAACAATCACGGGATTAAGAATCCATGGGATAGACATAAAGGAATTCTGGAGGTCAGGGGTAAGGGGCAACAGACTTCTTGGAAAACATAAACTGAACTTACAAGCTCAAATGGGCAGACTGGGTGGGCCACAGGCCCTTATCTGCCGACACTGTCTATGAATCTATGTATGTATCTATCTATCTACTTCATCATTTCTATATCCGAGATTGTACTTGCTTGTATTTGGAAGCTTCATTTTAAAATGAAAACACTATAAGTTAAGTCAATGGCTTGAAAGTTAGTAATATTCCTGTAGAAGCCGGCACAGCCCCCAGCTATGCTTGCCTTCTACTGTAAGCAATGTATTACCAAACTGCAGATTTTGGGGGGGGGCGGGGCTGCAGCAGTCCTCAGAGGATCAGCATGATCCCAGAAGTGAGACAGCTATTAGATAAATTATTTATTAATGCCTGCAAGAAAAAAAATTAAAACGAGCCTTATTTAAATCCTCAGACAGCTCCAGGGCATGAGCTGACTGCCCCAAAGATGGCAGCTGCTCCATAAGCATCTTCAGGGTGTGAAGTGCAGGGAATCAATATACTCCTGGATGGTGAATACACTCAGCAGAGCCCTGTGCCTCACAGCACAACTGAGAGGTGCCAGCTTCCCCAACCATGACATCGTTTTCTATCTCAAAGTTTCATGAAATGGGTGCTGCCTTGAAACAATTTAAAGGGATGGCTTCATAATGAATACGTAGCATCTCTCTAGACCATTGACACCTACAGGATCACCCAATACAGTACAGTACTGTATATCCGAACCACTTGGGTGACAAGTTTTCAGTTCAGATATATGAGAGTACGTAGAAACTGGATTACTGTGTAGTATGTGCTGTAACCAGTAGCGACTGATGTACTGTGGGGTATACAGTATATTGAGGGCTTACTGAAGGTGTTTGGGGGGTGTTAAGCAAGAAATGCATTTTTTGTTTTTTGCGGTGCGGTGCATATTCATGGTGTTATGGGTGGAAGGGTATTAAGGAGCAGTGCTTAACAGTGGGGTGATTTTTTTTTATGCTGTGCTGTGCCTGTGTTCACTGTGTATTGCTACACTAGACAGTTTGTACAGAACTACTTGTTCAGAGGTGTGAAATACTTTTTACACTGTTGCTTGCTGAAGGTTATAAACTCTCTTCTTTGCAATCTTTTAAAAGAGACTTCACAGTAACATCTGTTGCACGGGGTCACAGTCCAGCTTATTCTCCAGCCACATCAAACATTTATTAAAGCAGTCCATAGCCTCAGAATGTGTAGGGATGGGTTCTGCATCATCAGCTTCCTCAAATCATTTTCTTTGGTGTCACTACCTTCCGGTTGTGGCCTCACTGCGTCAATGATGGCCTCATCAGACATAAGTTCATGTCCTTCCTCCACGCTGTCACAGAGGACCCAGTTCTCCATATCTTCCTCAGTAAGTGAGACACTGGGCTTGCTTATCATGTCCTCTGCCAGGGCTGCAATTTTTGGGTTATTGTCAGGGGTCCATCACTTCTCTCACCCTCTCTGTCTTGGCTTCCAGTTCCTCGGCCACTAGGATGCCAGACTTGCACCAAGCCTTGGCAGCTGTTTCAGATCGGACCTTCTCCCACACCTCTCCACTCATATAAATCACATCTTTCAGTGATATGGACTTAGTGTCAGACAAAACTGCCTGCAGCAAACACTTTCTGTACTGGCTTTTGAAAATTTCCAGTACGCCCTGACCACAGGGCTGTATCTTAGAGCTGGTGTTTGGGGGCAGGAATACACACCTAATGCTTCCATCCCTAGTTTGGACCACTGGCATCTCAGGGTGCACAGGTGAATTGTCCATAAGCAGGACTGCATTTAGGGGGAGACTCAGGGACATTAGATGCCTTTTTAAACTTGGACCGAAGTGTTCCTTGCACCATTTGGCGAACAGGATCCCATGGATCCATGCATTCCGCTGACTTGCATAAACCATCGATAAGGCTGACATGTTTACATGGCAAAAGCACCTGGGCTCACGAGATTTTCCAATCAGAAAGTTTATGAGAGCCACTAGCATTAACACAAGCAAGCACAGTAACCCGGTCCTTTTGTGGCATCCTTTTCTGTACTGTGGGCCAAAGTCTTGACAGGAAGGCACCGCCAATGCAACCTGGTTTCCGCCGCCTTGTAAATCTGTTTTTTGATAGTGATTCAGCATTTATAAGTTCATTAAGCTGCTGCATGAAAGAAGCATTCCTTCTTCAGCAGCACTTAGCCTCTCCCTACACAGCCTCAGTTGTCTAATGCCATGTCGGTTCTTGAAGTGATCCAGGCGCCCATCACTGGCTACAAAGCTACCATGATCACCACCGAGCTTTGCATGCAGCTGTATGTTTTTTTCTTTAAGGAGGAGGCCAGAGATAGGTGTGCCTTTGTCCCTTTCCTGGCAAAACCACATGTAAAATCGCATAATCTCTCTCATCATCCTTGTAGGCTCTCATAGTTTTCTTTTCTCTATACCAAAGGACTCTTCCATAGACACGGCAAAATCTCTGAACTTCTCCTTAGCCTCTTTAAATCGCCGATAGTAGATTAACCCACCCCATACTCAGCTGCCAGAGCAACTGCATGATCACCATTTTCTATACGTTCAAGGATTCGCAGCTTTTGCTGCAAGGTTAGAACAGTATTCCTCCTCTTGCTGCCACTTATTTTTGATTTCCACTAACAGTGCTCCACATTCAAGCAAACAGACAGGTAACAGCAGGCTCGTTAATAAGGAAGGGCTACTGAACAACTGATGTCTGACTGCCAATTGCCGGGTGACAAGATCGGGGATCGGTTAAGAAGGAGTTCCAGTTTATCAGGGTTTGGTTAAATGGGACTATATTGTACCTTATTTCAAAGGTCTTCCATCCTTTGAGGGACCCTGCACACATACTGTGTGCTCCCCTCTAATTCATCTCCCCGTGCTCGCCTGATAGCTGAGGCTGGTAAAAGTACTTTGGTGTATAAAAGGCACTATAGGAAACAGAATTCTTTTTTTTTTTTTTATTACAGAACTGCTGTAGTTACTCAATAGTAAGGATGACTATAACTAATCACGTAGCGATTTCCTGGAATCTGCAAACACTAGTCCACAAAAAAGTAGGTATGCCTTTCCTAGTCCAAAACGGGAACTTGGGCCTTCCAAGTTTCATATCCGTGGGCTGTTTGGTTTGGTAGCCTGTTTAGCAGGAAAAGCACACAGCAAAGCATGCACACCTAGTCCACCCCATTTTTTGTTTTATTTAACCACACCCAGTAGGGTGGGACCTCAACAGGATACTTTCATGCCATAGCTAGCCAAGCGTAAGGAAAGTTAAGTAGCTGCAGCTTCTGGAAAAAGAAACTCTGAAGAACAGCTTATTTAGGCACATTAAAGTGATAGCTCTTTTTTTTTCTTTTCTTCAATTGTTTAACCAGGAGTGGCACACTAAGCTGAAAGCTTGTTTACAGGTGCGACCTGGGAGCACAGGGAAGTTAAGTGACTTGCTCAGGGTCACACAGTATATGCAAGTAGGGGCTGTGGGATTCAAACCCAGATCACCAGATTTGCAGCTCAGAGCCTTAAACCACTGCACTATACTGCCTCCCTGACTATCTGACTCTCTGTACATCTCTGTCCCTTCTGTTTATTATTTGCGAACTTCACCTTGTTAAAATCCACCTGCTCCTGCAGAGTGCTGTGGAGAAAAAAAGGACAATTTATTTTATTTTTATTTAGTTTTTGTTGACCGGGTAAGTGCACGAGACAAATCCTGCCTATTTTCAGGCACGACCTGGGGAAGGGGGATACAGATGAATGCCAACTGACTTTGAACCAGATTAAGCTGTTGGTGGTATTTTTAGTGAATGAGGGACATTTGGCCAGGACACCGGGAAATTCCTCTACTCTTTTCGATAAGTGCCATGGGATCTTTAACATCCACCTGACCTACCACCAATCCAGGCAGATGGGACCTCGGTTTAAAGTCTCATCTGAAAGACGGCACCTCAGAAGTGCAGCACCCCTCTCATGCTGCACTAGTGTCAGTACTAGGATATTAACCCATGTGTAAGATGTGGGAATGGAACCCACAGCCCTCTGCTCTCCCAGCCTCAGAGGCAAGTGTGCTACCTGCTGAGCCACTGAGAGGGAGCGAGAGGAGATATGCCAAGTCTTGGTTAAAGGAATAACTCCATCTCATCAGGTAAATCACCCAATAATATATCAGTAAATAACTAGTAAGTAGCAATTATACAAGAACAATTTACAAAGATGATTTATGCTCATCAGTTCACAAACAGAGTAGTTTTCTCAATACAGTGCCACCTTAGGTAATAGCAGCTGTTGCTAAAACATTTGCACATGTAATATGGTTACTCCAGCAAATTCTAAAATATTGTTTTTTTTTTGGGGGGGGGGCAGCATATGGCTACCCGCAGTCTCCATGGATATCACCAGATTTTTAACTCTTCTGAATTCTGGAATTTTTCCTTAGACACTTTCAGAAGACAGGTATCCGTCAAAAAATAAAACAAGAATTAAATTCACTGGACCAACCAAACCGCACATGCAAACATTTGAAAACATGTCCCAATTCTAAATTAAGGCTACATGAACAACTAAAGAAAACAAGAAATGGTGTTGCTCTCTAGATAAGCTATCAGGCCAGCTGACTAGTCTGAGTTTCCCTGCAGGCACGGTTTCTCAAACTGTAGCTCCATGGAATGCTCCTGACCAAACAGAGCTCTTCTTTACCCTGGATGCGAGACCCTCATTCTGTAAAGAGCAGGGTCCTTGATTCTCTGTGGCCCTTCAGTCAGTTCTGTGGCATGGCTTCTAAACCCCTGTGGCACATCTGTATCACTGCAGTGGCAGGTACTGATACTTCTACAGCATAACTGCCCATCTGTCCAAGAAAGTATGGATTTCAGTCAAAAGGAGTGATGAGTGCTTTGGAGGGTAGTGATAAGAATTAGAAGGATGTACCAGAGATGTGCCATCAATTCTGGAGCATGCCCCCACTTAAATAATATAAAAAGGGGGCTCACCCATCTGACATGATCCCTCGTCATTCTTTCAGAAACATGGAGCTCCTGCCCCCTACCCGAATCCCTGGGACAGGGGCAGGGTGGTGGTTGAAGGGAGCCAGAAGGTGGAGGGTGCAGCGGGGGCACAGCCAGCACTCTGGCCCAGACCATGCGAATGGGAGGAGTGGGAGCCCCTATGAAAGGAACCGCTACTGCACCCACATGAGGGCTGGAAAACAAGGGATTTTAAGGAACAAAGATTCATTTGGGAAGACTAAGTCTTTAAGCATGAGCTCAAGGTCATAGCCAAATAATTTCTGGGCATGACACAGCACAATGAGAACTGACTCTTGGACATTGGTAGCAAAACTAGCCACTAGCAGCCATGAATAGTGGCAGAGGCTGATGCATGAAACAGCTGTATGAGCAGAAGCAGAGGCACAGCAAGATTTATTTATTTGATACATCAGGTTTACAACCTTTGAGGCAGAGGCTCATTTACAAAGGTACCTCGTCACATGTAAGACAGAAGCTAATACAGAACAGGGTATGACAACAATTACATTAAGCATGTGTTACAGACATTTGTCAGACATTATTTACAATATTTGGATGTAGATATTTTCAAACATTATTTACAATATTTGGATGACGATATTTACATAATCACAGCAGAAAGACATTATTAGATTGAGAAAGCATCTAAACAGAGTAGTCAGTCCTATTCATGGGTTTGGTATTATTGACGGAGGTTGCAATCCATAATGGACTTTGTCAGAGAATTTGGATCAGAGTGGGTGAGAGAGTGAAATGTTAGTTGCAGTTACAGGAGCGGGTATTGAAGAGGTGGTTGCGAAGAGTGGTTTTGAAGTGGGCGATCTTGGGTGCACTAGTGATGGTGTTTGGGAGTGCGTTAAATCATGTGGGGGCCCTGTAGTGGAAAGATATCTGGGCAAGGGAGGTTTTTACCCTGGGCACAACCAGTGGTGCTTTCTCTGACTTGTGGGTGGAGACAGTAGGGTGGCAGGATGAAGAGAGGCGGGGACCCGGGGAGTCCGAGCAGTATTTTCTTGACAGTATGCTGGTCTGGTAGCGGAGCCTTTCATCGAGGTTGAGAAGATTGGCAGAAGTATAGAGGGAGCAGGTGTGAGTGAGCCTAGGTGCGGCAATTAGGAGCCTACAGGCCTTGTTTAGGGAGACCTGGATTTTCTGGAATGTGGAGTTATCTGCTGCCCCGTATACAGGGAGCCCATAGTCCACTAGGGACAATACTGATGAGGTGATGGCAAACCTAAGGGCGTGGGGGGGAAGGCAGTCCCTGTGTCGATAAAGGAGTCCAATCCGGGTGTTTGTTGCAGCAGCAAGGGTGTTTATGTGGTCATGGAAGGTAAGGGCCGAGTCAAGGGTAAGTCCAAGATATTTGTAGTTGGATACCTGTTCAAGGGGGTGCTGGGGAGGATGCGGAGAGGTGCACTTTTTGCTTTGTTTTGGCGGTGAGAGAAGAACATTGATTTAGTCTTAAGTTTATGACCAGTCTACGGTCCTTAAACCATGTTTCGGCCTGGGAGAAGGCATGTTGGAGGGAGTCCTGAAGGGGCGCGAGTTTATGATGTGAAGTAAAGAGCACTGCATCATCTGCATATAGTAAGATTTTTGTAGAGCAGGCCTTTGGCAGGGAGTTTAGGTAGAGGGAGAAAAGAAGTGGCCCCAGGATAGAGCCCTGGGGCACCCCGGAACGGACGGGCAGTGTGTCGGATAGGGTTCCGTTAATTTTGATGCATTGGGGACTGGGTGGAAAGGTAACTGGAATATCAGGCTAGGGGGCCTGTGGAGAAACCAAGTTGGTAGAGACAGTTGAGAAGGAGAGGGTGGCAGACCATGTCGAAGGCCTTGGATAGGTCTATGAACACAGCTCCTGCAATGTTACCGGCGTCTAGGGAGGAGTGCAGGAAGTTGGTGAATTCTAGGAGGGCTGTGGTGGTGCTATGGCCCGAACAGAAGCCATGCTGTTCTGGGCATAGAATGTCATACTTGGCTAGGTATTCAGTAAGTTGGGTGGCAACCACTTTTTCCAGCGCTTTAGAGAAGGGGGGGGGGGGAATGGAGATGGGTCGATAGTTATTTGGGGAGGCTTTGTCACCACTTTTATGGATGGGGGTAATGATAGCTGTTTTCCAGGCACTAGGGAATTGCCCTAGGCATAGGAATTTGTTGAGCAGGTCCGTTAGGGGGACTAGGACCTCGTCAAGGACTAGTCGAAGGAGCCTGGCATCTAGGGAGTCATTTATAGGGTTATTGCTGTTTAGCGCTTTTTGTAGGTAAGGACGAGCTTCATGGGTGGATATTTTGCACAGGAGGAAACAAGGATGCTGCAGGGTTGGGGGTTGGGATTGGGGCACAGGGTCAAAGAAACAACTAGGGAGAACATTGCTGAGGTCCGAGAAGGTGGTGTTTAGACAGTTTGCTATGGTGAGTGTGTCTGTGGAGGCAGTGCCATTTATAGTGAGCTGGGAGGGAGGTGGGGAGTGTGATTTCTCATTGAGTTCTTTGATATTACTCCAGAAGGTCCTCACAGACCCCCACGTGGTTGTGAGAGTGGATTGATAGTGGTCTGCTTTCGCCTTACGGATGGCTCGAGTGCATCTATTGCGAGCGGCATTATAGGATTGTCTGTCTACCAATCTGCCAGATTCTGTGGCTTTGTGCCAGAGATTATCCCTGTCTCTCAACATCTGGAGTAGGGAGGGGGTTATCCACGGAGCATGTTGCCGTTTGGTGAGGGGAACATAGAGGTCACAGGCCTTGGTGAAGGCCTGTGTAAACAGGTTGAGTGCAATGTCGACGCTGGGGGCTATATTAATGGGGGACCAATCTATTTGGGTGAGCAGCTGTTTAAGTTTTATTAACCCTCCTGGTCGGAGACGCCTTCGGAAGGTTGTTTGGGTTATGGGTTTGGGTGTGGAAGAGGTCCACTGGAATAGGATGGGCGAGTGGTCACTTTGGAAGTCAGGAAGTAAGTTTATATCCTGGATTTTGTTGGGGCGGTTAGAGATAATGATATCCAGGAGGGTGTGGGTACCAGTAGATGGATGAAGTCTAGTGGGTTAGGTAACTAATTGGACCATGTCAAGGGCCGAGAACGAGTCCTTTGTTGGTGCGGCTGAGGGGACAAGCAAGTTGATATTGAGGTCCCCTACTAGTGTCTGCTCTGTGTTGTGTGGTAGGGTAGAGAGGTATTCGGTGAGGGATGTGACGGCAGGCTTTTGGTTCTTAGGGGGTATGTAGGCGACTGTGAGGTATAGTGGGCCCCTGGAGGGGTCAGGGGTGATCTTTAGGGTGAGGGTTTGTGCTCCGTTTGTGAGTTTGGGGGGTGTGAGCATGTGACCAATAATCTTATTATTGATGTAGAATGCACAGCCACCCCCACGCTTTCCTACCCTGTCTTCCTGATATAGGGTGTATCCAAGGAGTGAGACAAAGGCGTCGGGAGTAGATTTGGAGAGCCAAGTCTCCACTAGGGCAATGACGTCTGGTTGGCGAAGGGTGGCCCAACACTGAAGTGCTGCAGATTTCTTTGACAGGCTACGTATATTCAGAGAGGCAATGCGGAGTCCAGAGAGTCTGGTAGGTGGAGTGGTGGGGGCAGGGCCTGGATTAGGGTGGATATTACCAGAGAGGAGTAGTAGGATGACTAAGGCTCTAACCATTGGGCGGCAGGTTGTTATATTTTTGGGAGTACATTTAGAGGAGGGGGAGGATGTAGTGGAGCAGGGAATGGGCAGATGCAGAAGGGGTGGAGCCAGGGAGGGCCCGGGTGGGTGCCGGGGTTGGGGCTGCCGGTGAGAGGTGGATGCAGGGGTCCAGTGTGTGATGACAAGGTAAGATGATAAATGCTTATCAGTCTTCAAACCGTGCATAACACACTGCTGGACTTCGGCTGTAACACAGACATTTCACAGTTTAGCCATCACAGTAGACACAGACTTAGATATTCTGATACTTAATCATGTCTGCATAACAGGCAACACAGTGGGAAAGTCAGGTGGATGAGCGGTGGTGGGAAGCAAAGGAGGAAAGGATGAGCAGAGACCCAAGAAAACTCAAGGAGTGGTAAAAGGTATGGCAGCTGGGTTGCAATGTGAAAAAGTGCAAAGTAATGCACTTGGGGCACAGAAACCCCAGGGGCAGAGTACAAAATGGGAGGAGTGGTACTGACGACCACCAAGCAGGAAAGAGACCGGGGGGAAGACCATATTGGATGACATAAAGGTGGCCAGGTAGTGCAATAAGGCAGTTGGGAGGGCTAGTAGGATACTGGGGTGCATAAGGAGGGTTGTCACCAGCAGAAAGAGGGAGATGTTATTGCCTCTGTAAAGATCGCTAGTAAGATCCCACCTAGAGTACTGTGTCCAGTTCTGGAGACCACATCTCTGGAAGGACATAGACAGGGTGGAGGAAGTCCAGAGGAGGGCAGCTAAAATGGTGCAGGGTCTGCATCAGAAGCCCTGTGAGGAGAGACTTAAGAACCTAAATATGCACACCCTGGAAAAGAGGAGGGAGATGGTGGATATAATAGAAACCTTTAAGTACCTTACGGGGTTAAATAAGGTGCAGGAGGGAAGTGCTTTTTCAGAAAAAAAATGTGTTCAAGGACAAAGGGATACAATAAGAGGCTGGAGAGGAGTAGATTCAGGAGAGATGTGAGGAAGTACTACTTCACAGAGAAAGAGTGGTGGATTCCTGGAACAGTCCTCCAGTGGAGGTGGTAAGGGTGAACACTGGGGGAGTTCATGAATGCATGGGACAGGCAAAATGGAATCTTAGGGAAAGGGTGAATGGTCCAGAGATCAAGTAGGATCTGCAGTGATACTATTGGCACAGAAAAATAGGCAGACTAGTTTGGCCAAGTGGTCCTTATCTGCTAGCAAATTCTATGTTTCTATGTAGGTGGAGGCATAAGTCCATTTGCCCATAACCTCTAAGTCTCTGGACTACCTGTTAGGGAGCAATAAGCTCATATGACAAAGAGACCAAGATCTAGCATGAGTGGCCACACTGACCACCGAGTCAGTTTCAGGCTGGGTGGCATAGACGGCTTTAGTAGAAGGGGAAGGATACTATTTACCCACTTCATAAGGGGCAGCAAGCAATGTTCTGAACCTCTGTCAGGCAGCCATGGTGTTTTCCTTCAAAGCAAGGCATATGGGAGGAATGGTCTTGAAAGGGGAAGTGGGGGCTTCCAAGAATTCATACAGATTCCACTTAGTGGAGTCCTCCTCCTCAGCACCAAATCCTAGCTTGTCCTGCATGAAATATAAGCAAAGCCTGAAATAAGGCATCCTCATGGGGAACCTAAGCATATAAACCACACTGCTTTCACTACAGGAGACAGGGGATCTAGTCAAGCCATATACAGGCTGCTCCACCTCAACCTCCTCGTCCTCCATATCTAGGTCAGCATTATATTCATCCTCTTCCCACTCCGGCTGAGAAGGCAGAGAAGGGACCACAGAGACCATGGGCTGCTGAAGCAGCAATGGTGGTGGCACAGGGTCAGGAATAGCAGTCCCCGAGGAAGCAACAGCCTGACATCAATGGAAGTGATGGCAATGGGTGAGCCATCCACACTGTAATCGTCTATGGCAAGGAAGGCTAAGGTCACTGAAGTAATTCAGGGACAGTAACCAAAATCATAGCACTAATGTCAATGGCACCATCCGGTGGAGTTGATAAAGGAAGCAGTGAGAGGACAGTGCCCATTGATGACATGCTATGAACAGCTACATATCACTGATGGAAAAGAGCCAGAGCCTGAACTTGACCTTGATGTCTGAGTGAAGTTCGTGCTGGTAACAGGGGCTTACAATGTGGCCTGAGACTTAGAAGGGAGACATGGTGATGCTGTTGAAGAAGCTTTTTTTGATTTCTTTCTTCAACAAAAAACATGTTTCCAGCAATGGTGACAGGGCTTTCCCTCCATGAGGAGACTGGCACAGTTCCCTAGAAACCGATCCAGTGGAGTGAGTCAGAGACCCTATGGTAGAAGTCTAAGCTACGCAGCTGGCATTCTCCATTATCTGCAGGAAAGTTTCCGAAGTCTTGAGGCATCTTCTCCTCATGGCCTGGCTGAAGCTTTGAAAAATGACATATTTCGTCACGTCCTGTAAGAGGCCCAGGCAGACGTGTAGGCCATCCAGATGGTGTTGAGGGCTAAGGCATTGAACACCTTTCCTCCTGCCATGCCGGCAACTCTTATCCAGGAACAATCATGGGTTGCTGGGGGTTAGTGAGGTGGGAGAGGACGGAGCATCCCAGGGACAACTCTCCTCTCCCAGAGAGGGATGGCCAGCCATCTCTGCCCCAAACTACCACCAGCTGGAGGCCCAATAGCAATGCAGGTCCTGATGGTAACTTGAAGTGAGGGGCTATGGCTGTGCAGGGTGTGTGCAACTCCATGCACACACACTGACACTATAGCATGGGGGAAAAGGATGCAGAAAACAGAACATGGGAGGACGGACTACATGAAGCCCTGCCCATCTTCCTGGGGCCCACTCTGCCATCCAAACTGGAGGGGGCTCTGGATATACTGTCCAGGTGAGAGAAGGATCCCTCCAAGGCCCCACTGCGTGGGGGATCTGCAGGGGATGTATACCACCAGAAACAAAAACGGTGGGAACCAGCTATAGGGGATGGGCTGAACAGCCACCCTTTCCACCTGCAGACAGAAAAACCTTAATGAAAAAAAAAAAAAAATTAAAACACAAAGTGTGAAAGCATCATCACAAAATTTCTTCATGCCACACCAACAGAGACAAAAAGTGAAGACTTCTTGGGAGGAGCGAGGGGGCGATGATGGTATTCAATAACATTAAGCAAGCAAATATAAAAAAACAGAATGAACACTGAAGGAAATTGACATTAGCATAGTTCACGATCTGCTGAGCAGTTGACAAGGCAGAATAAAATGGAGAAGGTATGGGGCTACCCATGTTACATAGGCAGCACCGTTGTCAGTCAAAGTGGGTGGCCCCAGCTAGGCAAACGTTTCTGCGTGGTCCTAACACCAAGTGCTTACCGTTCCAAAGATGTAGCTCTATGGAGGGAGATGGCCTTGAAGAAGACTGGCACTGCCATAGGACAAGAAATCTACAGGATGGCACCCTTTTCGAGACTCACATCAGCATCGCCCAGGCCACTGGTTCAACTACTCTCAGAATGAGGCAAAAGCTGAAAGGACATGGCCAGCAGCCAACTGAGCAACTCGCTCTGCAGAAGAGCTCCACTTCTACAGCTTTAAATTTATACAAACCACCTTTTTTGAGTATCCAACCACAAAATATCTACAGCATTGACTTCCCTGACAAACCCAGAGCAGAAGGATATAATTCATTACCAGAAAAAAAACACAGTAAAACCTTGCTAAGTTGGCCTGCAGGACGGTGGGAAATCAAAACCCAGGAAGCATCAGAGACAGATGACCACAAGGCACAGGGGAGCCTACAAAAACAGCCCTTTTAAAGGCCAGAAGGAAGTGCAATAAAAAAGCAGATCGACTTTCAAACAAATTGACCATAATGGAGTTGAAACTGAATGCAGTATCAAGTGGGTTAAAAGGGGCAATGGAGTCGTCGAAACAGACGGCCACAGTGGTGACTGGCATTGTGGAAGAAAACAAACTGTTGCATCTCCATATGGAGCAACTGGAAAATGCAGCACAGATGTGTAATATTAGGGTCCTGGGAGTTCCTGAGGGTCTGGAGAACTCAGACCTAATTGTGCTAATTTTAACAAAAAAATGGACTTACAAATGGAGAACTCAATTATAAACGCTTATAAAGTCACTGCTCGAAGGAGACCACTTGACACAGATCAACTTCATACCACACTACGCATTACAGCAGGAGTGCATATTAAAGGCATGATTTTGGCTGCTGCAAAGAAAAAGGGACTGTCGTACCTCTATGCTGGAACACCAATACACATACTTCCAGATTTTAGCTTTGCTACTTGACAAAGATGAATGGGCCTCAAAGACGTAAGATTGGGCCTTAGGATACTTGGAGTGGTATATACACTCCAATTTCCAGTACAACTCTGCATCTCCTATGCGGGGAAACCTATCTGTATACAGATCCTTCAGAAGCAGGCAAACAGCTTAAGCTAAGCAGATTTTGTGAGAAGGGAATGGCAGTAAGCTACTGCAGGAAAGGGCTGAATAAATATGGTGTCTTTTCTCCTTTTTGACAAGTAAAGTGTCCGAACCAAAAATAACTTCAGAAATTTAAATTCCAATAACTCAAGCTATGTTTCACAGGATGGATTTATAAGGGTCTTAATGGATGTTGGGAAGTAGGGTTGAATTTAAGGAATAAAGTTTAATATTTTATGTACTTTACAATAGCGCTGCACACTGTGGGTTTTGTCTGTAAATTGGTGACCGGGAAAGGCACACTGAGTCAAGGCATGACCCAGGGAAGTGGGAAACAGGAGGAACAAAAAACCAGGTGCCTTTGATAAATACAAAGAAACTCTGCCGTAGCAGTGATTTAAAAAAAAAAAAAAGGGGGAGCCGAAGGCAGCAATATGGCTGACACCTTGTGTGGGATTAAAGCATGCTAAATGTGCACACATCCAACCCCTCAGAACAGAACCAAGAACAAATATATATACAACTACTGTGCTCTATTACTTTTCTTCATTTCAACTGTTGTTAAATGATGTGCCCTTAAACCACATCAGTATAGGGCTAGAATAATATGAATGTCATGTTGTTCTGATACTGTTGGCAATGTGAATTTGAACAGTTACAGTTTCACTGTTACGTTATTCCAGACTTCTGTTCTACTTGCAATAGCACCTTTTTATGTATCAACTAACTGCTGAATTGTCTTTTCTTGCAGGATGGTACTTGAGTTGTATGAAAACTTGTATTTTTAATCACATGGACTTAACAAGCCACTGAGAATGGCATATTATTGTGCCGGAGGTATAACAGTAAATTTCAAGGATTTAAACCAGTCCATGGTCACTGTTGTAAAAGCTTATTTAGAATATTTTTGAGTGATTACATGTATACATACATACACTAGACATTGAGTAACTGTCCTCCACTTGCAATAACCAAGTGAAAAAAGCATTCTGTATACTAATATTATGATGGCTTACAAAATCTTCTATGCGTAGAACCAATACTGTATCAAATGTACTTTGTGTATTTGAGAATACAATAAAATATATCTGAAAATGAAAAAAAAGTGTAAGGCAAAAGCTCAAGCAATAAAAAAAGCCATAGGTCATCTCAGAGAGATGAGGGCAATCCAATCAGTGCCTTGCCATCAGCATGGCACAGGTCTGGACCCTATTGTCTTCACTGCCCAGAAAAAGACTGGGGGATTCTGAACAGTGTTTGTCCTTAAACACCTCAACAAATTCCATTCTTGCCCACTACAACTTCCTCTACTGCAACTATGGGACCCACAGAAGAAATGTTTGTCAACCAGGATTCCTCAAACGGTACAGCACAGATTGTTTTTTAGATGGTGGACAGCACCTGTAAAGCTAAACAAAGGGGTCTTGCTAAGGGACGATGAAAGAATTATGCTCACAAAAGAGGTCTTGAGAGCTCAGGAGTAGGTCTTGCCACAGTCTTGGCACAGGGGACCTGCAGCCTCATGGAAGGGAAACTGCCTATCAACTTTCTGGGCCAGGCTGCACATCCAGCATTCCCTTGTTGACTGGACAATTCAGTAACAGTAACATATCTCAGGTTGCAGGGAGGCTCGAAAAGCAAGTCCATGATGGATGAGACTTACAGTCTGCTCTGAAAGGCAGAGAAGAACCTTAATTTTTTCGGCGGTAAATCTGGAAGGCACTCTCAACTAGCAAGCGGATTGGCTCATGGCCAGAAACTACATTTGGGAGAATGAGAAATTAACCAGAAAGTGTTCCACATGCTCTGCAGAAAATGGGGAACTCCAACCTTGGACCTAATGGCAAGCAAGACCAATGCAATGACCACAAGGCACTTCAGCAGATATCGGGATCCAAAGTAGCTAGGCATTGACTGGTGCTCCCTGGCTTGGCCAGACACTTTACTGTATACATTCCTTCTACTGCCAGTGATCCCAAAGGTAATTAGAAAGTAAAGAAATGAGCCTTCAGCACTGCTCCTCAAGGTATTCAGATGTGATCCACCTGGCACTGTGTGATCTCAACACCCTGTCAAGTTCCCTGGACCTCATTCATACCATAAAAGCCCATTCTTCTTCTTCCATGCCCAAACATGGTTCAGCTCATGGTCCGGCACCTGAGCATAGAAGAATGGTAAAAGCAGAATATGTGACAAGAATCCTGAAGGTTCTACTGCAGTCCAGCAGGGTCTGTACCAACAGAGTCAACAGAAAAGTCTGGGCAACTTTCAGATGACAAGTGCACTCTTCTTTACATCAAGCCCTAAGCCCCCTCTCTGTCCAATGTCTTGGAATTTCTGCAAAAGGGACTAGACAAAGGGTTGTCAGTTTCCTCTGGGTGTACGTGGCAGCTCTCTTAGCTGTAAGAGCTTACAATCTCTTGGGTTGCATCCACACATCATCCATTTTTCTGAAAGCATGTCAAAAGATATGCCTAAGGATCACACAAGTTCCTGCCCCCCCAGCCACATGTGGTCCTTCAGGCTCTGATGAATCCTCCCTTTAAGCCTCTTTATGAGTTGTTAGTCTGGCACCTGCCCCTTAAGTCCTATTTCTTGTAGCCATCTGCTCAGTGAATCTGAGAGCTCCAAGCCCTGTCACACAAGAAGCCTTAGTTGATATTCCACAGACCTGAGAAAGGTTCCCTCCAGTCTCCTTAAGTTGGTCTCAGATTTCCACAGAAACTTGGAGATAGCGTTGCACTCCCATTGCCCAAACCCTATGAACTTGAAGGAGGAATGGCTATACACCCTAGGTGTTAAGACAAACCCTCAGAATTGATCTTAGGTGCACACCAAGCTGTTCCACGATACAGACAGGCTGTTTGTCCCCTTGGGTTTGGAGAAGAAAGGCTTCACCCTAGCTACAGGAACACCAGCTAAATGGCTATGTTAATGTTAATCCATCATGCTCACATATTTTTCCTAGGGTTGGAAAGCTCCTACCCAAGATCAAGACACATTTCACAAAAGTCAAGGCAACCTCTTGGCTCAAAGGGATTTCAGCCTCTCTAGATCTATGGAGGGCTGCTAAGTAGGCTTCTGTTCACACGTTCACTAGGCACTACCACCTAGATGACCTCTACTCCAAAAATGCTGTTTTTGGCAAGTGAGCGTTAGCTTCGGTAGTACAGCACTGATCCCTCCCATTGAGGGCCCGTTTATTAGGGCCCATTCCATTTGACTGCCCATAGCAACAGATGCACAAAGGGGAATAATATTACCTTACTGGTAATTCCAGTTGTGTGTAGCCTCTGACCATGAGCAGTCAGACGCTCCCAGTTTTCCCTGCTGTTTATTTCAGTGCATCTTCAGTCCCATACTGAATACAGTTCCTCTCAAGGTTTAACGTATGTTGTTGTTTGACATTACCTTTTTATTATCTTTCTAAGCAGTGTTCCTACAGACCTGGACAGAAGATTCGACTGAGGGAGTCTAAGAAGGGACTTCTCTTAGACGGTTACAACCTGACCCAACTAGTAGGGATGGACAGCCCATTCCATCTGACTGCCCATGGATGAAGCCTACACATAACCGGAATTACTGGTAAGGAAATATAATTCTTTACATTCTAGGCAGCTCTAAAATTACAGGGCCAGGGCAACTTTTACAGGCAGAGAATATAGAAACTCTGTCACCAACTTCTTAACTGCCCTGTTCTAGACCACTAACTCACAAAGTGTTCTCAGAAAATCGACACTCTAGAAAAATGGGCACAGCCCTTACCATACCAGCACTGCCTGTCTGTTGCAAAATATAAACAGCAGTTTTGAATCAGAATACCTTAACAGTTCAGTCAGAGTGTTTATGCTGCACAGTACAGCTACAAATTTCAGTGCTAAGTTTGTTAATCCGTTTACCACACCTGAAACAGGGAAAATACAGAGGAAGAAAGGGATTCGCAGGAAGACATGCTCTAATGGGACACTAGTTAGAAAGGAAAACTAAAACCAAAACTTTCCACGGACCAACATTAACAACTGTACAGATGCCTCAAAAATACCATTTCATGTTCATCCTGCTTATTATTGCTAGGCGCTAGCCTTACCACGCGAAGTTTCTTCTCCTCTTTTAGTTGCTTCCAGACCTCGTTGTACATTTCATCCAGACCTTGGCGGGACTGTTTGTATGTTTCTAGTTCTACGATTGTATCTTGTTTAGTCACCTGTTTGAAACACACAGGGGTTTTATGAGCAGTCGAACACATTAACAATCATGTACCACACAGCAGCCCATAAACTCTGCCCACTTTCATCACAGTCTTAGCCAAGTACCAGCAGCTGTCCCGAGATGGGTTCTCCTCCAAAAACTAGCCAAGTTCTGCTCATCGTCAGCTGTCAAGGGCAAGGCTAAGCCTTCCCACAATAGTGAACATACTGCCTCTGTGAAGCCCCCCCACCAACCATTTCTCAATCTAGCAAGTGAAAGACACAAGGCTGTACCATAAATACAGGTTACTCACCTGTAACAGGAGTTCTAGGAATGGTATATGTTGTTCATCCACACTTATTGGCAGGTTCCTTGCCGCTTTAAATCTTGCCGGAAGGTCTTCCAGCTGGCTCCTCCCACCCACCCGGGTGGTAAAACTCTCAGCTCCGCCCCATGACACCAGATCTGGCCCGCTGGAAGCTCAGGTTGTGCGTCGGAGCCGGGGAGGTCGGGTGGGTCGTGTGGATGAACAACATATACCATTCCTAGAACTCCTGTTACAGGTGAGTAACCTGTATTTCTAGGGACATGGATATGTTGTTCATCCACACTTATTGGCAGATTCCTAGCAGTTCTCCGGGAGGAGGGAGGCAAGGCGCACACCCCCTACTTAGGGAATAAAGACTGGAGAACCGAGGCCCCAAAACCAGCATCCCAGAGTGACTCAAGGTCGATGTGGTAATGGGTAATAAAGGTGTGTGCTGACTTCCAGGTAGCAGCCCTGCAGATTTCCTGGATAGGGGCGTCCCTGGAAGCAGCCACCGATGCAGCAGTATGGCCAGGTAGAATGAGCTCTTATCCTCTGGGAGCTCCATGCCCGCCAACTTATAGCAGCGATCTATGCAGGAGGTGACCCACCTGCCTACCGTCTGCTTGGCTGCAGGTCTGCCAGATGCGGCTTCAGCGTAGGTGACAAACAGCTGGCGAACCTCTCCCCGAATTTCAGCCGTGCGCTCCTTATAATAATCGAGCGCCCTTCTAGGGTCCAGAGTATGGAGCCTATATTTGGCCTCCGAGGTGTGATTGGGGTAGAACACCGGCAGAGTCAGCACCTGGTTAAGGTGAAACTCCGACACCACCTTCGGAAGGAATTTCGGTTGGGGGCGCAGGACAACCTTGTCCCTGTGGAAGACCAGGTAAGGAGACTCAATGCAAAGCGCCTGGAGCTCTCCCATCCTTCTGGCTGACGTGATAGCCACCAAGAAGGCGGTCTTCCACGACAGGTGAGAGAGATCACACCTGTGCATTGGTTCGAATGGCTTGCCCATGAGCTTTGCCAGTACCAGCAGTAAATCCCATGGAGGTGGAGGTTCTCGCACCGGAGGGGAAATGTGATCAAGGCCTTTGAAAAAGCGCCCGACCACCTTTTCCTGTGCCACCGACTGCTCCCCGGCCCGCGCCCAGTAAGCAGAGATGGCTGCCAAGTGCACCTTTAGGGTCGTCGACCTAAGCCCTTGACTAGAAAGGTACCATAAATAGTCCAAAATGCTTGCCACAGAACAGGAGGAAGGGTCCAAGCCCTTGCCCTGACACCAAATGGAGAATCTCCTCCATTTGAAGGCGTAGCATTTTCTGGTCGACTCCTTACGGGACGCCTCAACAACATTGAGGACCTCGTCAGAAAGACCCAAGGCCTGGAACTCTACCCGCTCAGGAACCAGGCAGTCAGGTGCAGGGACTGAAGGTCTGGATGGAACACCTTCCCTGGTTGACTGAGATCAGGTCCGGGCGAGCTGGAAGCTGCCTCGGGAGCCTGGAGCTGAGGCTGAGGAGATCTGGGTACCAGAACTGGGGGGCCAGTCTGGGGCTATCAGGATCACCTCGCCTTGTCCCTCCTTGCTTGAGAAGCACCTTGTGAATCAAGGAAATGGGAAAGGCATAGAAGAGGCCCGGGGTCCACAGACTCGAGAAGGAATCCCCCTGCAGCGAGCCCTGCTGAGGGGGGCAGGCATGAAACAGCCTCAGCTTCGCGTTCTCCCTGGAGGCAAACAGGTCCACCTGAGGTGTGCCCCAGTGAGAGAACAGATCTTGTACCACCTCCGGCAGGAGAGACCACTCGTGAGATGCAGCCCCTATCGGCTCAGGGCATCGGCCAGGGTGTTGGAGCTCCTGCCACATGAATGGCTGGAGATCTGCCTCCAGGCTGCGCCGAGTGACCAAATCGCGGAGAGCTTCCTTGCATAGAAGCATGGGCGCGTCCCGCCTGGCGTTCAGGTAAGTACATGGTCATGGTATTGTCCGTCTGGACTCAGACCACTTGACCCGGAGAGAAAAGGAGCAAAGGCGGTGAGAGCTAGGCGGACCGCCGGAGCTCCAACAGGTTGATGTGGCATCGGGACTCCACGCGGACCAGAGGCCCGTGCACTCGGTGTTTTCCCAGATGGGCACCCCAACCCATCAGAGAGGCATCGGTCGACAGACCGTCACCGGGGCGGACAAACGGGATGCCCTCCTGCAGATGGAATGGAGCGGTCCACCACTGGAGGCGTTCCACATCTCCTGGGTCACTATCACTAGCTGGTCAAAGGATCGCAGCGTTGTGACCACTGGCTGGCCAGTCCCCACTGAAGGGGTGCATGTGCCAGTGGGCCCAACGGACCACGCTGGTACAGGCCACACTATGAGACCCAGAAGGCGCAGGAAGTCCCGGCAGGGGCGCGATTGTCCAACCAGAAATGATTGGGCAAGGAGGTAGAACCTCGGCCCTGTCCGCCGGGAGCCGTGCTCTGGCTCGAAGAGAGTCGAGCTCTGCCCCGATGAACAGGATCACCTGCTTCGGCTCGAGTTCCGACTTGGCCTTGTTGATGAGAAGGCCAACTTGAGAGCAAACCTGGAGGGCCAGATCTCTGGACCGCTCCACCTCCCGTCTGGAGGAGGCTGCTATCAGCCAATCGTCCAGGTAAGGGTACACCCGGACCCCTCGGCGCCGCAGGAATGCTGTCACCACTGCCATGCATTTGGTGAAGACCCTGGGAGCTGGAGATAAGCCGAAGGGCATGGCCCGAACTGAAAGAGGATCTCCTCGCCGAAAGCGGAGGAATCTCCGGCGACGGACGGATAGGATGTGAAAGAACGCGGCCCTGTAGGTCCAGAGAGCAGAACCACATGCCGTGTTCCAGAGATGGTATTATCTGCGTCAGGATGACCATCCTGAAGGTTCGAGACCTTAGGAACTTGTTCAGGTCGTGTGGATTAGAATGGGCGCCAGCCCCCCGTCCGTTTCGGAACCAGGAAATACCTGGACACGAACCTCGGGTCTGAATGGGGGTCCTCCACCTCCGTGATCACCTCCTTTTGGAGGAGGAGAGCGATGTCGGCTCGGCGAGCCGCCAGTGAGGCTGCGGACCCCGAGGCCCCAGAGGTGCGACGGCTCTGAAGGGCGGGGCCTGCTCGAATTCCAGAGGTAGGCCTTTTCCCACCATCTCCAGTACCCACCTGTCCGTGGTAACAGCGGACCAGGTGGAAAGGAAGTGTCAGAGCCGTTCCCCCACGGGGGGAACCAGTGGTGAGGTGACAGGGATGGGGGCGACACCCCTCAGCCCGTCACTGGGCAGGCTTGGAGGAGGGACCGGCCGAGGGACCTCCTGGGCCTTTACCTCCCTGCTTCCTGTTGGAGGAAGCCGACGCCTTGGGTTTGGGATACCAAGGTTGAGCCTGCTGGCCCTGACGTTGCTGGGCCGGGCGCGCCGCAGGCACAGAAGGACGAAAGGGCTTAGGCTCTGGCTTGCGGCCTTTGTCCTTCTGAGCGGAAGAGACCGAGTCCAAGGTAGCACTGGACTTCTTGATCCTCTGCAGGTGACCTTCCACCCCAGGGCCGAAGAGGTCAGTCTCCAAAAAGGGAACATCCGCCAACTTGTGCTGGGTATCCGAGGTAAAGGTGGATATCCTCAGCCAAGCCCGACAATGCATGGCCACTGCGGCCGCCACAGACCTGGCACATGAGTCCCCGATGTCCAACGCAGTCTGGAGCTGCTGTTTGGCCACTGCCCTGCCCTGGTCCCGCACCTGCCTGACCGTAGTCTGCAGATCTGCGGGAAGATGAGGGACAACCTCATCCAGGGAGCCCAACAGGGCGTGAGAAAAATGTGCCATGAGGACGGCCGAACTGGCCTGACGAAGGCCGAGAGAGGACGCAGCATAGACTTTTCGCCCAGCATAATCCAATTTCTTGGATTCCTTGTCGGGAGGTTTGTCCACATCCTGGCGTTCCCAGCACACGGAAAACGCTGTCAGTAACCAACCCTCGGTCGAGGGTGTTCAAAACTGGACAGGGAACCGTAGGGGACCGATACTTCCTGGCCAACCTGGCCAAGGCGCAGGGCAGGAAGCAGGACGCTGCCAAAGTTCCAAGGCCGGACCCACTATGGCTTCGGCCACCGGAAAGGCCTCCGTAGGAGAATCCTCTCGGTCCAGAATCTCCGTGAGGGGATACCTGGCCCGTTTTGAAACGGGTTCGAGCTTCATCCCGGTGGACTCCGAGATGAGTCGAAGCAACCCTAAGAAGGACGAAGGGCTATCGTCCATTGACTGCCCTCCCGAGGACTCCAAGTCCATGCGCTTGGAGAAGAGGGAGGAATCATCATCAGACTCAGAAGAGTCCTCAAAGAACTGCCTCGGGCCTGAGCCACCCTCCACCTGCCGAGGTTTATCGGAAGTGAGGGTGACAGACAGCCTATGGGGCAAACCCAAAGCCGACCGAGAATTTTTGGTCAGAGCCCCAACTAATGGCTGTGGGCTGGAGGTTCCACAGGGTGGTGGGGCAGCTGGAATGGCCGAACAACCGGCCTGAGAACAGGCTCCTCGACTACAGGGGTTGTTTGACTGCTCCGGTGACAGCCACTTAATGGCGGGGAAAGGCGACTGGGTAAACTTATTCGGTCAAAAAGAGCTGTTGCCACATAAGTTCCTTGTGCCTCCGGCGCAACTTGCGCCCGAAGCCTCCCTCGTCTGAGGAGAGGAAGAGCAGCGGCACCGCTTGCGCGGTGCCGAGACTGGAGACCGCCTATGGCGGCGGGATCGGTTGGACGCGAGGATGTCCGAGACCAGAGTCTCGACTAGGCCAGGAAGGCGAGGAGGAAGTGTCGGAGATCGGCCTCCCTCGGCTCAGACGATCCACTGGAAGGCTCCGGAACCGGAGGCACAGGCAGAGCAGCCGGATCCTCAACTCCACCGGGGAACCGAGGAGGAGATTCTCAGCTTCTCCAGCTGACAACCAGTCTAACGGGTCGAGAAAAATCTCGACCCGGCGTCGACGGAGTCTCAGTCAACTGGCCTGGCCAGGGGACACCGTGAAGCCAGTGGCGAAGCTGAGGTCGACCGAAGTCGACTGTCGACAAGGGAGGGATCTTTCCGCTCCCAAGGCGTCGACGGAGAGACTTACTTTGCTCTTTTGGACCTGGAAAAGGTCCGAGAAGTTGGACCCTCACCCTTGGTCGAGAGGGTCAGACAAAGCTCCTTAAAAGAAGCAGAGTCGAGGCACCGAGAGAGGCGGACAAATGCCGCAGCCGGTAGAAGCGGCTTGGCGCCTGCCTCCTCTTGAGAGCATCATCTGCTCTAGCTGATCCGCCCGAGCCCGCCGCCAACCGACACAATCGGGCCTCTTTAGATTTCACCAGTGGAATTCTTTTCTCGGGCGCCCAGTTGTAATCCGACAGCACGGTCCTTCAAGGACGTGGGCCGAAAAGGAAGAGCACAAGTCGCAGGCCTGCGGGTCGTGCTCAAGGCCCAGGCAGTGGGCACGACGTGGAGTCTCGGATCCGTCTGAGACATTTTCTGCCCACAAGGGCACCTCCGAAAAACGGAGTCGATGGTCCATCGCAGCCGCGAGGAGAAGAAGACCAAGTCTTTTAGCAAAAACTTTTGATTTCAACAAGTATTAGGAACCAGTCTTAAACGCAGCTCGTTAAGGAGGGAACCTGAGCTTCCAAGCGGTAAGGAAGATCTGGCGTCATGGGGCGGAGCCAAGAGTTTTACCACCCGGGTGGGTGGGAGGAGCCAGCTTGAAGACCTTCCGGCAAGATTTAAAGCGGCAAGGAACCTGCCAATAAGTGTGGATGAACAACATATCCATGTCCCTAGAACTTGGGCCTTCTGTGTGGTAGTGCAATGTGTGGTTGGGGGGGGGGCTTGCACATAGGAAACAAAAGATTTCATTTATATTTTATCTGAAAATTATTAACTGGGAGAGGCACACTAAGCACAGTTTAACACAGTACAAGTGCACATAAAAAGTAAATGGAGCAAGCAAAGGTACAATGAATGACTTTGACAAACAAAGAGACCAAAACAGGTGGAATGAATGGCAGTGCAGATACAGAAAAGGAAGGAACCTGCTACAGGCTCGGGTAGAACCCAGGAGGAGGCCCAACAACAGGGATGGATCAGTGAGGGGTATAACAAGAGCAGGTGGGGTGGGAAGGAGTTTTAGCTGGTGCCTAAATGACACAGGGGAGGGGGGAGAGATGGAGAGAGAAGGGGAGCAGGTTCCAGAGGGAGGAAAGGCAATTAGGAGAAGACTGACTGCTCAGCAGACATAGTAACATACTAGGACATCTACGCCCATCACGTCTGCCCCACCCCACCACCTCCATAAGCAGAGATGAATAAGAATAAAGTAGATCAATTCTTCCCACACAGCTAAACATTCTTCCGTGGATCCGTTTTTATTAAGTATGTAACACATATCCACACTAACGGCTTATTCACAGAAAAATCTTTTAAGGTTCTGTGATTCCAAAATAGTAAGGTGTGGTCTCCAGGTAAGTGTTCTTAGTGCCAAAAGGTATGTGTTTTACACAATAATAAAGGGGCTTCATGAGGCGGGGGGGCAAGATGGCAACCATCAGTGAGGAGTGAGAGGAGCTTGGTGTGAGAAGCAAGCCCAAACCACCAGTCTTGATAAAATGCGACTGCAACTTAAATATTTGATTTAACTGTGCCTTTATATCAGAATGCTAGGTGGTAAACAGCAAGAACACAGTAGGACGCAGTTTATTGTAAACCAACAAAGAAATGAGAACCAGAGAGAGAACATCACCTGTAACAGTAGTTCTAGGAGTGGTATATGTTGTTCATCCACACTGTTTGGCATGTCCTTTCCCTTTGATTATCTTGCCGGAAGTCTTTAAGTTGGCTCCTCCCACCCACCCGGTGGTATATGCCTTGGCTCCACCCCCTTGACACCAGATCTTGTGCATCAAAGCCGGGGAGGTCGAGAGAGTCCATGTGGATGAACAACATATACTACTCCTAGAAAGTATGGTTACGTAAGATCTTACCATAACAGTAGATCTTCCAGGAATGTCTCTTGCAGTAGGGCATTACTTCTGGGAGTTTCCAGCAGGTGGCGCTATCACACAGCAGCTTCTTCCACCACTCTTTTCAGCAGGGACCACCCACACATGACATCAGTTCCTGGCTCTGCCTATAAAAGTGGGTGGTCCCTAGTACCCTCTGTTCCATGCCGGATTCAGCTCGTGAGCGAGGGTCCGAGGGAAACCGAGGCACCAATGCGTCCCAACCCTAAGTTCTTAGATTATGATTTATTTCCCCTATTAGAAATGTCAGGGGGATGGAGGGTGGGAAGCTACCTACTGCAAGAGACATTCCTGGAAGATCTACTGTTACGGTAAGATCTTACGTAACCGTACTATCTTCTATGGAATGGTCTCTTGCAGTAGGTCATTACTTCTGGGAGATTCCCAAGCAGTTATATCCTAGTGGGGAGGACAACTGTGACATTGTGCCTTATAGAACAGTGCAGCCTAATAACCGGTAGTTGTCTAAAGGCAGTATCCAAGTTATACTGTCTAGTAAAGGTCTGGGTCTAGTAAAGGTCTGGATAGTGTATCAGGTGACCGTATTATAATGTTGGTGATAAGATCACTGGTAAAAATGGAAAATTAGCTGATGTTTTCAGTGAACAATCTGGTTAAACAGTATAAAGTTCTTGTGAGTAGGCAGTACTATGAGCCCAGGGTTTAGGATGAAACTAAAATGATACAAATGTGTCCATTTAGAATTACATGTGTTACTTAGTAACTTTCAGGGAAGTAGCAAAGGAATGTTTGCTACATCGTTATATGTTTGTAATCTCTTTGGCAAGAGAGTCCTTGGGCATTAAGCCTGGGGACTGCAGACCTTCTAAGTTGTGGTGTTTTAATGTTTCTCCTTTGCCTTTGATCTGGTTAATTTAATTATAATGGCTACTAAGTGTCATTGTAGCCTGTGATATTAGGTTTGTCGAGGCCATGTATGAACCAGGTTTTTTTTTTTTTTTAAGATAATGGTTATATTTCAGATATTTTAAAAGTTGCATCTGTTATTTGTATTTATTGTTGTAACAGACCCTGGCTGAGGTTGCAGTCAGTGTCCTCCAAGGAAGGGCATTATATGATGCAGGTGGGCTCCAGATGTGATGGTCTGATTGACCCGTACTTGTTCTCTGCTTTAAATTGTCCAATGTTAGGGACATACACACATTTTTTTTTGTTTTTTGTTGTATAAATCCTCTTTGTTTGAGTCTCTGAATACAAAGTGGTAGAACAACCCCTAAGTGTCTCCGAGGCCTTATGGAGGGGGCAAGGGTTGGGCAATTAAATTATTGAGAGGTGTAGGCTCCAGTGTCGCCAGAATGACGGGTCTGAGCGTGCCTATAGGTAGTGTGTGCATCTTTTATAGCCTGTTCTTTGTTTCGGAAGGCACCTCTTTTGTTGTGGTAGTTATCACTCTTTTGGAAATATTTGTATTGGCTACGTTGTTTGTAGTACAAGGTTTTGTACTGTACGTAATTGTCTGCCTGAGGCTTGTAAGTCGTCCAGAATGGTTTGTGTTGCTGGACCAAACAGTTTATCACCTGACAACGGGGCATTAGCCACCTTATGTTGTATATCATGTGCAAGGCTGGAAATTCTGAGCCAGGCCTGATGGCATACAGCAATGCCCGTGGCCGAAAGTTTGGCCTAAGTATCCACTGTATCATACCCCGATCTTAAAAGATGTCGGGAAATGGATATAAAAGTGTTAATTATAGGTATTAGTTGTTCCTTTTCAGGTGAAGGAGGTAATTTGTTAATAATTACCAGGGCAGAAGTGCTCAGAGTATGCTGATATTTCAGCAGATGGCCCATATCATTCATTATTCGTATGTTCAAAGTACTGGAGGTGAATACTTTCTTCCCCATGTAATCAAATTATCTCGAGTCTTTCTGGGGGTATTGAGCTTCTGTGTTTTGGTTTATTGGTGCGATCATGAGCCGCCGTGATAATCACGGAATCGGCGGTAGGTATGTTAGCGAAATATTGATGGTCTAATGGGGCCTTATAAAGTTGGTCTGCTTTTTGAGGTAGAGTAGGGGCAGCCATAGGTTGGTGACAGGCCTCTGTGATCACATTTTGGTATGTCGGAATTAATGGTGGTATAACCATGACTGGCTCCTCTGGGAGTTCTAAATACTCTGTCATGTGTTTTCTTTGTTTATCTTGTTCTGTTATGAACATATGAAATTTTCCAGCAGATAAAGGCCTAGAGGTCCATCAAGTCTGCTTGAATGTGCAGCTAGCACCCCTTATTCCGCAGCTGCCCCTCCCTTCCCCTCCACTGACCTTCATCCTTGTCCTGTCCCATCCCCTTCTGAAGCAGTCCACTGTTCTACTGGATACCACTTCTGCAGGTAACGCATTCCACCCAGCTACCACCCTCTCTGCGAAAAAGTGTCTCCTCATCTCCGTCCTGAACCTTCCTCCCTCCAGTCTCATATCATGGCCCCTGGTGTCCCTCCCCTCCCTTACTTTGAACAGCCCCTTCTGTACCTGTCTTGTTTATTCCTTTCATGTACTTAAAGGTTTCAATTATGTTCCCCACCCTCCTCTTCTCCATGAGAACATGTTCAACTCTCTCAGCCTCCTTTCATATGAGGCAAGTCCAGCCCCTTGATCATCTTTGTCGCCCTGAACTGAACCCCCTCCAGTAACTTAATGTCCCTCTTCAGATACGGGTGCCATTATTGCACGCAGTACTCCAGGTGTGATCTAATGACCTATACAGTGGCAGAATCACCTAATCCCTCCTTGAGAATATACCCCTTGCAATGCAACCCAGCATTTTGATGGTCTTTCCAGTTGCCTTCCTACATTGTGCAGAGTTGTTCATTGACCCTGTAATGAGCACCCAGAGATCCTTCTCCTACTCTGTCTGGGCTAGCTGCACTCCCCCAAGCTGGTAACTCCTCCCTGGGTTCATCCCAAAATACAGCACCTTGCACTTTTTGGCATTAAACCCCAATTGCCAGGTGTCTGACCAGGTTTCAAGCTTTGCCAGATCATCCTGCAACCCCTGCCACCCCCCTAGGTTGTCCACCACCGCTCCCATCTTGGTATCATCAGCAAACAGACTGATCTTGCTCTTGTGTCCAATGATATGTCTGCAATGAATATCCCAAACAACACTGGTCCCAACACCGAGTCCTGTGGAACACCGCTCATCACTACCCATAGGTGTGAGAGCTCCCCACCCACTACCACCCTCTGTTACCTTCCCTGAAGTCAGTTCCCTACCCATCTCACCAGTTGTGCACCCAACCTTGTGCCTTCTAACTTATTTCCCAGTCTCCCATGCGGCACTGAGTCGAATGCCTTACTGAAGTCCAGATACAGGACATCCACTGTATGGCTCTGTCCAGCTGCCTAGTTACCCAGTCACAGAACTCCACCAGGTTGGTTTGGCAAGATCTGCCATGTATGAAGCCATTCTGTTACAGAAAACCCCACTATTTTTTGTATTTGTATCATCATAACTGTAAATGAGGGGTCATCAGGGGGTGAAGCAGCCCTGGAAGGTTGAACCATGTCCTCATCACAAGAGGATATTCTAGAGTAAGGGGAGTGTGACTCCATGTCAGGAGCTCCCTCATAATACCTCTCCTCTGAAGGGTTCTCCATTCTGTGTGGTTCGTTATCAGAACAGCATTCCTCCATGGGTGTCGGAGGTGATAAGGAAGGAGAGAGTTCCAGCTCCGTGTGGGCCCCCTTTGAAGGAGGCAGAGGCATATTTTGAGAGGAGTGGGGTTTAGGCGGATCAGGTGTATGATCAAACCCCACAGCATGTAAAACTTTATTAATAATAAGCTCGATATTAGGTACCTGTGAAGGTGGCAGGCCAATAGTTTTAGGTTGTGAGCCCATTGTGATTGTTGTACCTGATGGTAGTGGGCATTGCGGAGGATCAATTTGTGCCTCCTGGTAGTATAATCCTGTACTCCTTTGGTGAGGAGTTTTTCTCTCATGTAATGAATGTGGTGCATTCGTAGGGGTGAAATATGTTGGTTTGCCCCTTTTTCTCATGAGGTGTGACCCCATAATGTGTGGTGAGGTATCCTCATGAGTATATGCAGGAGGAAATGAGATGTCTTTATTATGAAAGTTAGGGCCCTGAGGGGCTGACGTCGACATAATAGTCTCCGTTGGTGGAGAAATAGCCTCTAAAGGTATTGTTTCAGGATGAAAAACATCCTCCGTCGATGGTGGAATGAGGCCCGTCGATGGGGGAGCATAAAATAAGTGCTCTGTTGAACACAGAGGCACTCCCGTCGACGGGAGGGCTATAAATGCATGGCCATCGACGGGGAAGGCAGTCTAGTCGATGAGAGAGTAACATCCATGTGCTCAGTCAACAGGGGAGGTAGTCTCGTCAATGGGGGAGGCTTCCTGAGAGCCTCCGTCAATGGGGGAGTGTGCCTAGTCAGCAAGGAATGTTGTTTTGATGTTGTCATTGACAAGAGAAGTAGCCTCGTCAACAGAGGAGCATAGAAATGATGTTCCATCAACGGGGAAGGCAGTCCCATGTATGAGGAGGCTGGTTTTCTGCACCCCGTCGACGATGAAGACTGAATATTTGTTAGAGTTGTTGTAACCTTTTCTAGTTACAAAGTTTGGTTCCTGGCAAGAAGCACAGGAATTGGTGCCGTGTATGAAGCCCAGGCACCTCAGGCTATGAAGTTCAGTTCTCGTCGATGACTGCTTACACAGAAGACTGTGCTAGCTGCTGTGCGAGCTGAAGCCAGCGGGAAAATGAACGGAGAGTACCAGGGATCACCCACTCTTATAGGCAGAGCCAGGAACTGATGTCATGTGTGGGTGGTCCCTGCTGAAAAGACTGCTGGAAGAAGCTGCCGTGTGATGGTGCCACCTGCTGGAACCTCCCAGAAGTAATGACCTACTGCAAGAGACCATTCTGTAGAAGATCTACTGTTACAAGTGAGTAACCTGTGTTTCTAGGGATGTGGATATGTTGTTCTTATCCACACTGTTTGGCAGACTCCTAGCAGTTCTCCAGGAGGAGGGCGGCAAGGGGCACACCCACTACTTACAAAACAGAGAATGGAGAACTGAGGCCCCAAAACCAGCATCCCGGCGTGACGCTAGGTTAATGTGGTAATGGGAAATGAAGGTGTTTCCTGACTTCCAGGTAGTAGCCCTTCAGATTTCCTGGATAGGGATGTCCCTAGAAGCAGCCACCGACGTAGCGGTATGGCGGGTGGAATGAGCCCTTAGCTCTACAGGAGGCTCCCTACCCGCCAACCTATAGCAGAGATCAATGCATGATGTAATCCATCTGCCAATTGTCCACTTGGCAGCAGGTCTGCCAGGTGAGGCTTCAGCGTAGGTGATAAACAGCTGGTGAACCTCTCCCCGAACTCCAACCGTGCACTCTTTATAACAAGAGAGCGCTCTTCTCTGGTCCAAAGTATGGAGCCTGCATTCGGCCTCAGAGGTGTGACTGGGGTAATACACCAGCAGAGTCATCAGCTGGTTCAGGTGAAGCTCCGACACAAGCTTTGGAAGGAACTTTGGGTTGGGGCACAGGACAACCCTGTCCCTGTGGAAGACCAGATAAGGGGACTCAACAGAGAGGGCCTGGAGCTCACCAATCCTTCTGGCTGATGTGACAGCCACTAGGAAGGTGGTCTTCCATGACAGGTGTGACATTTCACTCCTGTGCATCGGTTCAAATGGCTTGCCCATGAGCTTTGCCAATACCAGCAGTAGATCCCACGGTGGTGGTGGTGGTTCACACACCGGAGGGGTAATATGGTCGAGGCATTTGAAGAAACACCAGACCACCTTCTCCTGTGCTACTGTCTGCTGACTGACCCATGCCTGGTAAGCAGAGATGGCTGCCAGGTGCACCTTAAGCGTCGTAGACCAAAGACCCCCTTTGGAGACAGACCAAAGGTAGTTGAGAATGCTAACCACCGGAAAGGACAAAGGGTCCAGGCCCTTGCCCTGACAACAAATGGAGAATCTCTTCCATTTGAAGGCACAGCACTTCCTGGTCGATTCCTTCCTAGATGCCTCAACTACAGTGAGGACATCTTCGGAGAGACCCTGAGAAGCCTGATGCTGAAGCTGAGGAGATCGGGATACCAAACCTGGCGGGGCCAGTCTGGAGCCACCAAGATCACCTGTGCCTTGTCCCTCCTGACCTTGATGAGCACCTTGTGGATCAAGGGAAGCAGACAAAAGGCATAAAAGAGGCCTGGGACGCACACTGTGCAGTGGTCCAGCAGTAGATCCCACGGTGGTGGTGGTGGTGGTGGTGGTTCACACACTGGAGGGGTAATATGGTCGAGGACAAGGCACAGGTGATCTTGGTGGTACCTGAGGAATGCATTAGCAAATGGCCAGAAAGGAGGGGTGGAAGAACAATGGAGAAAAATCAAAACTGCCATCATGGAGGCAACAAGCCTTTGTGTGAAACAAATAAAGAAAACAAAGCAGAATAAAAAAACACTATGGTTTTCAAAAGAGGTGTCAGGGAAGGTTAAGGAGAAAAAGGCTGCATTCAAAAAGTATAATGAATCACAGAAGGAGCACGACAAGGAACTGTATCAATTAAAGCAGAAAGAAGTGGGGAAGGCAGTCAGAAAAGCAAAGGCCCAAACCGAGGAAAAGATAGCCAACTCAGTTAAGAAGGGGGATAAAACATTTTATAGGTACATTAGGGAGCATAGAAAGGTTAAGGGAGGGATAGTGAAGATTAATAAAGGAGAGGAGAGGCGGGCAGAGGGAGACAGTGAAAAGGCAGAGATACTGAATGAATACTTTTGCTCAGTATTCACAAAAGAAGAAGAAGAGGAGTTACCTAAACCAAACAGTAGAAGCACTCTGGGTAGTGGGGTTGACACCAGTCCATTTACAGAAGAAAGAGTCCTGAAAGAACTCCTAAAACTCAAGGTGGACAAAGCAATGGGGCCTGATGGGATTCACCCTAGAAGAAGATGAGGTGGAACCTGAGGACTGGAGGAGGGCAGATGTGATTCCCCTTCACAAAAGTGGGAGCAAAGCAGAAGCAGGAAACTACAGACCTGTTAGTTTGACCTCAGTGGTGGGGAAAATGATGGAATCACTTCTGAAAGAAAGAATTGTTCAGTACCTAGAGGCCAGCGGGGCACAGGACCCAAGGTAGCATGGATTCACAGCAGGAAGGTCATGTCAGATGAATCTAATCGATTTCTTTGACGGGTGATCAAAGTAATAGACCAGGGAGGGCTGTGGATATGGCCTACCTAGACTTTAGCAGGCATTTGACACAGTCCCACACAAAGACTAATAATCAAGTTAGCCAGCCTGGGAGTGGGTTCCAGGGTGGTAGCCTGAGTATAAACTGGCTGCAAACAGGACACAGAAGGTAATAGTGAATGGAACACATTCTGAAGAAAGGGGGGTTACTAGTGGAGTACCTCAGTGCTCAGTACTGGGTCCAGTCCTATTTAACATCTTTATAGGTGACATTGCAGAGGGTCTGGAAGGAAAAGTATGCCTCTTTGCAGATGACACAAAGATCTGTAACAGAGTTGATACACAAGGAGAGGTAGAAAGGATGAGAAGGGACTTGGCAAGGCTGGAGGAATGGTCAGACATATGGCAACTTAGATTCAATGCAAAGAAGTGCAAAGTAATGCACCTGGGAAATAGAAATCCAGGAGAAGAGTACACAATAGCAGGGGAGGTACTAACAACAACAACAATAATAATGGAAAGGGATCTGGGTGTAGTCATACCAGATGACCTAAAGGTGGGTAAGCAATGTTCAACGTCAGTAAGGAGAGCCAGGGGAATACTGGGATGCATAGGGAGGGGCATCACAAGTAGAAAAAGGGAAGTGGTTATCCCTCTGTACAGACAGTTGGTGAGACCCCATCTGGAGTACTGTGTGCAGTTTTGGAGACCTCATCTACGCAATGATATAGACAGGATGGAAGCAGTCCAGAGGAGGGCGACTAAAATGGTGCAGGGTCTACATCAGAAACCATATGAAGAGAGAGACAGAGAGCTTAATATGTATACCCTTGATGAAAGGGGGGACATGATTGAAACGTTTAAGTACCTCAGGGGACTCAACAAAGTCCAGGAGGGGAGCATCTTTCAGAAAAAGAGATGTGTAAGAACAAGGGGGCACGATTTAAAGTTAGAGGGGGGACGGCTCAGGAGTAATGTGAGGAAATTCTTTTTCACGGAGAGAGTGGTGGACGCATGGAATCGCCTTCCTGGAGAGGTTATAGGGTCTAAAACAGTGGGGGAATTCAAACATGCATGGGACAGACATAAGGCAATTATAGTGGGGGGTTGCAGGAAGTAGGCTGTTGGTTAACTAGAATCTTCAACTTATCCAATAGGTAAGGAAATGGGTAGACTGGGTGGGCCAAGTGGTCCTTATCTGCCGTCAAAGTCTATGTTTCTACATTTCTAAGGCATCCCCCTGCAGCAAGCCCTGCTGAGGGGGGCAGGCAAAAAACAGCCTCAGCTTTGCATTCTCCCTGGAGGTGAACAGGTCTACCTGAGGGGTGCCCCACTGGGAGAACAGGCTGTGTACTACCTCTAGATGGAGAGACTACTCGTGGGACGCCTCGCCCACACAGCTGAGGGCATCCGCCAGCTGATTTGAGGCTCCTGCCACATGAATGGCTAGGAGATCCACCTCCAGTCGGCTCACGGGGATCCAGATGCACACAGCTTCCCTGCACAGAGGCCGGGAGTGCATGCCACCATGTTTGTTAGGATAGTATATGGACATGGTGTTGTCTGTCTACACCTGAACCACTTAACCCCGAAGGAATGGAGCGAATGCAGTTAGCGTGAGATGAACTGCTTAGAGCTCCAGCAGGTTGATGTGGCATTGTTATTCCTTTGGGGTCCAGAGCCCATGGACTCTGTGGTCCCCCATATGGGCACCCCAGCCTGTGAGTGAGGCATTGGTCATCAAGATGACTGTCGGCTCGGGGCAGACAAATGGGATCCCCTCCTGCAGATGCTCTAGGACGGTCCACCACTGAACAGCATTCCACATCTTCTATGTCACAATGACCACCTGGTCGAAATGACCTAGTCACTGAGTCCACTGGCTGGCCAGCTCCCACTGAAAGGAGCACATATGCCACCGGGCCCATTGGACCATGGAGGTGTAGGCCACCATGTAACCCAGAAGTCACAGGAAGTCCCAAGAAGGATGCAAGTGCCCAACCAGAAATGATCGGGCAAAGGAGGAGAGAACCTCAGTCCTGTCCACCAGAAACCTGGCTCTGGCTCGGCAAGAGTCGAGCTCTGCCCCGATGAAGCAGATCACCTGAGAAGGCATGAGTTCCAACTTGGCCTCGTTGATCAGGAGGCCAAGGCTGAGGCAGGTCTAGAGGGCCAGATCCCTGGACCTCTCCACCTCTAGTCTGGAGGGACCCGCTATAAGCCAATTGTCCAGATAGGGGTACACTCTGACCCCTTGATGCTGAAGATGGGCCGCCACCACTGCAATGCATTTGGTGAAGACCCTGGGGGCCGATGACAAGCCGAACGGCATGGCTTGAAACTCGTATAGGGTTCCCTCTGCCCTGCAGTGGAGGAACCTTCGGTGTGACGGACGACCGGGATGTGGAAAAACACATCATGCAGATCCAGGGAGCAAAACCACATGTTCTGCTCGAGAGAGGGTATGATCCAAGACAAAGTTACCATCCTGAAAGTGCTAGACCTGAGAAACTCGTTCAGGTCATGCAGATCTAGAATGGAGTGCCAGCCCCTGTCTGTTTCGGGACCAGGAAGTACCTGGAAATGAACCCTGGGTTGACAGGGGATCCACAACTCTGACCACTACCTCCCTGCGGCGGAGTTGGGCGATGTTGTCTCGGTGAGCCAACAGTGTGCACGGATACCTTCTCCTCCAGTGGGGTGCAGGCTCGGCTCTTGTTGGGTACTGCTCAAATTCCAGAGGCAGCCCCTAGCTGACCACTTCCAAGACCCACCTGTCTGTTGTGACAGCGGACCAGGAGGAAAGGAAGTGGCACAGCCGGCCCCCCCATGGGAGGACCCAGAGTGGGCATAACGGGCATGGGAGTGGCAACCCCCATCCAGTTACTGTGCAGGCTTGGAGGAGGAGGATCCAGCTGAGGGATCACCGGGACCTTCCCTTCCAGGCTAATGGGTCACCAAAGCCCCTGACCTGGGTCAAGGGCGCCAAGATTGAGCCTGCTACTGCAGGCCAGATTGGTACTGGGGTTGCTTGACCACAGGGGCAGAAGGCCGAAGGGGCTTACTCTTTTGCTTTCTGGAACCCCAAGGTTCCTTCTGGGCGGAAGCAACAGAGTCCAAGGTGGCACTGGACTTCTTGATGTGTTGAAGGTGACCACTGACCCCTGGACTTAACAAGTCAGTGCCCAGGAAGGGAACGTCCACCAGTTTGTACTGGGTGTCTGCCGTAAAGGTTGAGACCCTCAGCCAGGCCCTACAGTGCATGGCAACTGCGGCCGCCACCAAACGGGCACAAGAATCCCCAATATCCAGAGCCATCTGGAGTTGCCGTTTTGCCACAGCCCGACCCAGATTCCCCATCCTGCTAGACTGTTGTCTGAAGGTCCATGGGGAGATGAGGAAGCACCTCATCTAGAGAGCCCTGGATGGCATGGGAGAAGTGTGCCATGATGATAGCTGAGCTCTCCTGATGGAGACCAAGCGAATAGGCAGCATAGACTTTTCAAGCAGAGTGGTCTATCTTTTTGGACTCTTTGTCCGGAGGTCTATCGACACTGACTTGCCTAGACAACGAAACACAGATTCGGACACCAGCCCCTCAGCCAAAGGGATGTTCTGTGAAACAGAAAAAGAGCTGATGGCGGAGGGCAGGAGGCAGGGTGCTGCCAAAGCTCCAGGGCCAGGCTAACAATGGCTTCAGCCACTGGGAAGGCCTGTGTCAGAGAATCCTGTTTCCAGAATATCTGTCAGGGGATATCGAGCCAGTTTCTGAACAGGCTCCAAAGGCATCCCCGTGGATTCAGAGATGAGATGGAGAATGCCCATGAAGGATATGGGACCCTCCTCCGTCAAGAGACCCCCAAGCGAAACCTCGAATGGACAAGAGTACAAAGAGGAGTCCAGATAGATTGGCTGACCACCTGAGTTACCTTCAACCTGCCGTGGACAGTCGGGATTGAGGGTGACAGACAACCTGTGCAGGAGACCCTTAGCGGGCAGAGATTCCTTGACAGGAGCCCCGGAGGGAGGCTGTTTAGGTGGCAGCACCACCATAATTGGTGGAGAGGCTGGTTTTGGCCAAGCCAGGAAGGCCATGACCAGCTCTGCGGGCAGAGGGACAGTGTCGGCCAGTTCCGGAGGAGTCTGCATCGGCCTAGAGGGCGACAGCCATGTGATGGCCAGCATGGAAGCCGGGGTCTACTTTGGATGGGCCAACACCAGCTGTTACCACATAAGATCCTCGTAGCATTGACGCAACTTGCGCTGAAGCCTCTCCTCTTCAGAGGAGGAAGAGGATGAATAGCAGTGATGCTGCTTCTTGGAATGCCCAGAATGACATTTGTGAGTTCTCCTCGATCAGTTGGTCGAAGCGGACTGAGACCTAGACCCTTGACCATCGGAATTCGGCGGGGTACTCCAGAAGGAGCCAGGGAGACCCGTGGCTCCTCCAGGTCAGGGACAGGGACCATGAAAAGGTTCCCAGCAGGCTGGGTCTCCTCCTAGGTAGGTCCAGTCAGGACCAGCATCCTAGGAACTGTCAGCCTCATCTAGCGACAATGGGTCTATGGGGTCAATAATTTAAACCAGGTCGTTGTCCCTCGTTTTAGCCAGCTGGCCTGACAGGGGCACTATGAAGCCAGTGGCCGAGGCCCCAATTTTAACTGAAGTCGAAACTGGAGATTCCTGGGAATGAGACCGCTATCTATCCCAAAAACGACGTCGACGAGGCATCTCCTTCTCTCTCAACTCCCTGGAATCCTTTTTGCGGGAACGGGAGCTGTGCAAAGTTGACAGACCCTGCCCCTTAGTCAGGGGAGACTAGCATAACTCCTGAAGGAATCTGTAAAGGTAGAGCCCAGTTTGAGCGGTACGAAGACCAATGCTGAAGAGGACTGAGCGCCGGCCCAAGCTGCCTCCTCTTCGAAAGCCTTCATTTGCTCTAGTTGTTCAGTGAACCCCGCAGCTGTGGAGACCACCCAACAGGCCTCTTTAGATTTTTTTTATTTATTTTTATTGAAAGTAGGTGACATAAATCCATACATTTATATATTTAGTTTTAACAATGATCTTATTCAGAAGTACATTTGTTACACAAGTAAACTGTTAATTCAGTGTAGACCATTTGGTAGTAATTTAAGTTAAAAATAAAACAGAAGACTGTCTAGGCAAAGAGCATCCCAATTTAATGATCTATTATCTCTCCATGGGTATACATCTGTTTATATAGGAACTGCCTGCATGCCTCTGGCAACCCTGTCTAAAGCCCCCCCTCCTCCCCCCTAAAGTCTCGTATATGAGAATACAGGGGAGATTCAGGGGACAAAAATCGGGTTCGCACCTTGAATAATAAATAACCCACGGTCTCCACAGGGGTTCAAACAAAGATTGTTTGTTATGAAGTTCTGCTGTTAGGGATTCCATATGGTAAATGTCTGCCACTAATCTTCTCCAATCATGAACCATTGGAATGGTTGGGGAATGCCATCTTTTAGTTACAGCCTTTTTGGCTGCTAAAATAAATATGGGTAATAGGGTCCGATGCCAAGGGGGGCTATGATGTGGGAAAATAGAAAGTAGCATCAGTTCTATAGTGAGTTCAACCGTTTCCTCAATACATTCCGTCATTTCTTGTTGTATCGTGCACCAATATAGCATCAACAAAGGGCAAGACCAAAAAATGTGACCGTGGTCTACTAATTTACATGAACATCATCTCCATCATGCCCCAAATAATTGTGGAAGGTACTTAACTAGTATTGCTGGGGTATGAAAAAAGCGACTTCTGCATTTCCAAGCAAATTCATGCCATCTAGTGGTGCAAGTTACTTTATATGCTTGTGTAGATGCTTGAAGCCATTCCTGTTCCTGTATATCTAGTTCAGAGATTGAAGAATCTCCCATTCCTTCTCTCAAAATTTTATAAAGAAAGCCCACCTATGCTGGCCCGTCGGCACAGTGGTTGGGATTCCGCTTGTGACACTGGCGACCCGGGTTCGGGAACGGACTCTGGTAGTCAGAGGGCCGACCGGGGAGGGGGAGAAGGATTAAGCGTCCATAGGACTGCTCTCCTTCTCCGGGAGGGAGGGGGTAGTACATCCGGCATACGATCGGCTCCCAGCGGAGGCTGGAATTGCCGCAATGCGCCAACATCAGCAAGTCTCCGGGGTGGGGCAGATGCTGGACATTATTCGCTCCCTGCCCTGCTTCGGGGAGGAGAAAAAAAGCATGTAGGATCACCTCCATGGTGCCCCTTCCCTCTAAGCCCCAATTAGCCTTGATTTAGTGATCCCCCATTCCAGATGGTGTGATGCGGGGCTGGTGGGAAGCAGCTCCAACCCCGCCCTCTGGGGTAAGCCAGAGGTGACAGCGGAGGAACCTGGCGATGGCCGGAGGTGGGGGACAAGAGGGGCCATGACTCAGGGCTGAAATTACCAGCGATCCAAGGCAACAAAAAGCATACTAAATAAAAAAAAAAAACCCACCTTGTGGGGCCACAAGCGCCCATTGATATCATCATCTAAGAATTTCCAGGCCAAGGGCAAGGGGTCTAGTAGTTTGGGAACCATATCTCTTTGGCATAACAGGTAGTTCCTGACCGGATTATATCTAAACGACTTGTTGTCTGATAGTCCAAATTTGGTTTGAAATGTTTCAAATGGGATTATCCCAGATGGGGAGAGAAATTGTTTAAAAATAATGAAGTCCTAAGTGTCTCCATCTGGAGAAGACATGGTCTAGGGATGCTGGTAGAAATCGGTCATCTTCAGAAATTAAAGTATGGAAGAAAAAAAGTTCCTTAAATGCCTTGTGTTGTTTCAACCTGTGCCAAATTTTTAATGTTTGAGCTGTAAATATGGTAAAATCGCTAAAAAGTGGTGGCTTAGTTACAGAGGTCAATGTTATTTTGGTAATATCATAGAAATCATTTATGGCAAACTCCAGATCTTCCCAGGGTGAATGATAGGTTGGGTTAATCCATAAGGACACAATTCTCAAGAATGATGGTCTCGATCCTCTGAAAAAAGGATAATGATAGTTGAGACCAAGAGGACAAATCCTTTTTGAATCTGAATAGACAAGGGTTCATAATTTAATAACTCCAGTAATTCTAGGTTTTTTGAAATTGTGATACCCAGATATTTAAATTTAGTTTTATGCCATTTAAATCGGATATTTATTTTTTAGGTCCAGAGAAGGAGTAAAAAATATGGGAAACAGGTCTAGTTTAGTTATAGTTAATTGGAAACCTGAAATTTTTTTAAAGTCCTCTAATAATTGCCATAGAACTGGGATAGATCTATCAGGAGACAGAGCAGTTATCAGAATGTCATCCGCGAATAGCGCTATCTTACATTCTCTTTGTCCCACCGAGATCCCCTCTATATCTGTATTTTTTCTAATGGTTTCCGCCAATGGCTCAATGTATAGAGCAAACAACAGCGGAGCTAGAGGACATCCCTGTCTTGTGCCTCTTTGAATCTGAACTGGTTGAGACAGTGAGCCATTAACTCGGATGTACGCATTCGATTGCTCATATAAATTTTTTTACACAGGCGATGAAAGACTCCGGGAAAGAGAAGTTTGACAAGATAGTCCATAGATATTCCCAACTCACCCTGTCAAACGCTTTATCAGCGTCTAAGCTGATAATTATAGATGGAATCTTTCTGGAATGTATAAATTTAAGAAGAAGCATTAGTCGACAGAAATTATCGAAAGTATTTCTTTGTTTTATAAAGCCTGATTGATCGTGATGTATTAGGGTGGTAAGAATAGGTTCTAATCTTTTGGCCCATATGGCCATAAATACTTTATAGTCCATGTTTAATATTGAAATTGGACAATACGATAAAGGAAAGGAGGGATCCTTATCTGGTTTAAGTAAAGGGGATAAAACTGCATAGTTCCAGGAGGGTGGTGGGTTCTCCCCCATCCTTTACTTCACGCCAGGTTGATAGTAAACTAGGTAGGAGCTGAGGGATGAATGTCTTGTACCATTCCGTGCAGAAACCATCTGGGCCTGGACATTTTAAGGGCTGTAATTGTTTAACTTGAAAGAGAACTTCTTACACGGTAATAGGTCGTTCTAAAAGTCTTTTCTGGGATTCAGTTAAAGTGGGTAACTGGAGTTTTTTTTAAAAGAGGCCGCTATGAGTTCTTTCTGGTTCTGACATGGGGAGGGGACAGTATATAAAGCTTCATAAAACTGCTTGAACGCCTGTTTTATGTGGTCTTCTTTGTATGAAAGGGAATCTGCATGAAGAGATTTTATTTTTAAGATAGTAGAGGCCTTCCTCCTTAAAAACATAGAATTTGACGGCAGATAAGGACCGCTTGGCCCACCTAGTCTGCCCATTTTCCTACCTAACAGATAAGCTGCAGATCCTAGTTAACCAACAGCTTACTTCCTCCTACCCCCCCCCCACTAGGACTGCCTTATGTCTGTCCCATGCATTCTTGAATTCACCACTGTTCTTGACTCCACAACCTCCTCAGGGAGGCTGTTCCATGCATCTACAACCCTCTCTGTGAAAAAATACTTCCTCACATTACCTCTGAGCCGTCCCCTTCAAATTGTGCCTTGTTCTTGCACATCTCTTTTTCTGAAAGATGCTACCCTCTTGGACTTTGTTGACTCCCTTGAGGTACTTGAAAGTTTCTATCATGTCCCCTCTCTCCCTTCTTTCCTCAAGGGTATACATATTAAGCTCCTTTAGTCTTTCTTAGTATGTCTTCTGGTGCAGACCCTGCACCATTTTGGTTGCCCTCCTCTGGACAGCCTCCTTGCTCTTAATTTCCTCGCCAATGCTCTAGCCCCCCCTAGCACTCCCCTCGTAAGTATATTGACGAAGATAATTTAGGCTCGAGAGAGTTTTATCATCCATTATTTTTGGAATATTGTGCTTTAAGTTCCTTATCCAAGTCATTAATACCTTGTCGCCCTCTCTATATAACAACTGGTAAGATGCTAAAAGATCTGTCAAATTTAATCTAAGGCCGGCCCGGTGGCGCTGAGGCGCTGAACGTCTTACCTCATACCACGCTGGCGACCTGGGTTCAGGAACGAGCACGGGCCGCCGGGGGTCAGCTGAAGAGGAGAAGGACTGAGCATCCAATGGCTGCTCTCCTTCTCCTGGGGGTTACCCACCCTGCTGCAATACCAGCACCTAGGGGAGCCCGGGTGGAAGGTGCAGTAGGGCGGTGAGGGCAGATGTCAACAGAGGGCAGAAGGAATGTCTCAGTGTGCCTCTGTGCTCATGCCTTCATTGCTGCGCTGGCTACGAGGCGGACAGGAAAATCACCCTCGTCTCTCCTAAACGACGACTCCTCGCTGTGTCCTCAGGTTTGTCGGGCAGACTCCACTGTACCGGTACACGTCACAGCAAACATGGTTCGGTGGAGGTAAGAGGGGAGTGTCTCCTCATCCCACCCGGGGGTTATCCGGGCACCTAGGTTAGTGGACCATGTACTCTAGGAGCAGACCCAGACGAGGGAGGTAACACAGGTTGAGGTAGTCAGAGAGTGGAGAGAAGAGGGCAGGAGAAGCATAAATACAGGGTTAAAAAAAATAAAAAATGTAATCTAGCTTGTGTCTTTTTTTCCTTATACGATGAATATGACAGCACCTCGCCTCGGATCACCACCTTTAACGTATCCCATTGTATAGCCTGGGAGATTTCAGGAGATGAGTTGTCCTGTATTATTTGTAAAATGCAGTTTCTGAAATATTCCAAAAATTTTTGATCATGTAATAAAGAATTGTTAAATCTCTAGAGCTTCAGTTTCTTTTGTTTACCTAATTAATTTTACGGATTAGAGGGTTATGATCTAATAAGATTCTAGGTTCTATCAAAATATCTTGTATTAAGGTAAGATGTACTCCTGTTACAAAAAAAGAATCTAAACGAGAATAGGTATTATGTCTCCCGGAAAAAAAAGGTATAACCTGGGTTAGATGGGAAGATCCTTCTCCATGTATCCTCTATCCCCATAAAAGACAAGTTCTCCTTTAGATATTTAGCTGCCTTTTAAAGCCTTTGTGGTTTTGGGTTCGAGGAATTGAGATGGGGGTGAAAGGAAACACTGAAATCTCCTCCCATTATTAGAATACCTCTAAGCCTGTCCACAACCCTCTGTAGAAAGGTCTTAACAACACGGAGGGGGGTCTGTGGTGGAAGATATTTGTTCACCAGGGTCACCGTCTGTGAATAACGTATGCCTGAAATGATCACATATCGACCTTGGGAATCTAAAAAAGTGTCCTGAATTTCTAATGGTGTTGTGGAAGGGATCAGAATTGCTGTTCCCCTTTTATGGTCACTTGAATGAGAGGAGGCATAGACCCAGTAACGTCCACCCCAGTGAAGCTCTGAATGCTCTGATAAAGAAAGCTGGGATTCCTGGAGAAAATGTATGTCAGCTCCTTGTTTGACAAATGCTGCATAATTTTATATCGTTTAATCGGGGAATGCAGGCCATTCACATTTTGTGAAAAAACTTTTACTGGTATATTAACCATAGTCCCAAGGAAAAGATATCCCACTAGAAATTTTGGCAAAGCATCTAAAATCCTGGGGAGTGGGTGAAGTATAATTTATTGGGAAAACTTCCCCTTTCCCATCCAGGGGTCTCTTAAGACCCGTTCCAGTGCACCTGGACGTGATTATTTGCCAGCTTCCTCCATTTCCCCAGACTCCGATGACATCTGCCAAAAGTGGGTGCTCTTGCCTAATTTTACTTGATTTGTCACCAACATTTTTTATAATTAACAAGAGAAATATAAAACACATTAACATTCTAATTTCAAACCTAACACAGTTCTTAACCACAAATCTCCCAAGAGGGAGAACTATGTACATATGAACTTCCACTATGAGGGGGAGATACATCCATCTCTGTCCCGGATCCCAGGGAAAGAAAAACTCTTGCTCCTAGGTAAGTGGGGAAATAAACCACTAATGTGGATTTAAGCCCACTTGAGGGGAAACTCCCTCTCGATGGACTAGCTCTAATAGAGACTAGTCCTGTGGTGGTGGGACATGGATTTAAGTCACTATCAAACCATTAAGAGGTTCTCCTTGTTAAGGGGAAGAGCTCACTCGCCTCTAAAATAAAGCTAACCTCGATGGATGTTCCAATAAGACAATTTCTTTAAATTTATTAAAAGGAGAGGAAGCCTATTAGGTCTCTTACTCTATATGTAAACCATGTCCAGTAAAGCCTCCTTTCTGTTTACATTAAAACTGGTGTATTCTATGCTGGGGGAAGTATTCAGACACTACCCTCTGTGTTACAGTTGTATGATAAATAAAATCTCACAACATCGCGGTAACTCTTGAGGGTCAATTCTAATAAATTTAGCAACTTTTATTTCTAAGTGAAGGAATCATCGTGCCTTATCGGGGCTCTGAGTCTAGCAATGAATTAAAAGATATTTGATTGTATCCATTCAGATAAGGGTGAACGGAGGGGAGGGGGAAGAAAGATCCCTTTAGAGCCATATCTACCCTGACTTCATTAAAATACCAAATATCCAAGGTTACAACTTCCATATGACCCATTCAGGATCTGTATCCCACCCAACTGTTTCCACAGATCCATTTTCTACTTGTTTTGAGCCCAGTAAATATTTATGTAGAGAGGAGTGTTATATCACCCTCTAGTGTTATATAAGTGAAATAAAATAAAAACCTCTGATATTATATATATTCCTATAGAAGCGCTATTGATATTGCCACCTAATTCAAGCAGGATTTTCGACCCTACTTACTAACTCTGCAGTTCATTACATTTTTGGGTTTCATAAGTGATATCCCAAATTAACAATTTAAAAGTCCTTTTCTTGTATCTATTCCTCTGGAAATCCAGTTGTATATGTAGCTAATAACAGTCAGTTTATTTCTTTATTGGATTAGTAAGGGACAAGATGACCTCGACTTCCAAGACAACTCTATATTCGAGTAGACTGATTCCATCTAGTTGAGAATGTCCACTAGTGAGAATCACAAAAGGAAAAGGTTGCTGGAATGGGAGATGAGGCTCAGGGGAAGTGAGAGGGACACCAGCACGCACTAACGAGGGGAAGACTAGCACCCCATATGGTTAAGTATATGGCCTAATAAGTCCTACATGCCCGTGATGTAAAACTGAAATAGCCGTTAGAGAAGCTATAGCTCGCTCTCTACCATCGAAGCACAAAAGCAGCCAGTAATCATCCCCCGCCCACCGGCATAGAATTATATCCTTATAATGTACTTAGCTTTTCACACTGGTTGAATAGTAGGATTTCTGAGGGATTTCACTTTATCCAGCAGATTTTGTATCTTCTGTTCTCCCATATTTGTTCAATCTGCATCTTGAGTGGCAGGAACTGAAGATATTTGTCTGACCCTGGACATCAGTTTAGGATCCCCGCTGGAGATTATTCCGTGATGCATGAAATCTGCTTTGGCCTCTGCTGCTGAGTTATAAGTGATCGAGCCAGTAGGAAAAGATGACCATCAGCTTTGCAGGGTAAGGGGTCCGGAATTTCAAGTTTTTCGCTCGTAGCAGGGGAAACGGGGGGGCGAGGCGCAATACTCCCTTCTCTGACACTGAGTTGCTGGAGCGTAATCATTATCGAACAGAATACGACGATCTCCCAACATTACTTTTTGTTTGCACCATGTTTTAGATAGAATTTGATCTTTTTGATAGAAACTATTGAGGGACGAGGTCTAGAGCAAGGCATAGGAAACAGTCTGCAAAAGCATTAGGGTCATTACCCTCTTCGCCCTCTGGAATACCACAGAGTATGATATTTTTATGCCGCCCCCTGTTCTTAGTGTCCTCTTGTCTTGAAGAGAGATGAAGTTGTTCTTCAGCCAAAGATTGAACTGCTTGCTCTAGCATGGCAATTTTAGTGGTGTTCTCTGATATCTGGGCATCTGATTCAGTGACTCAAGATTGCAGGTCTCCTAGATCTGATCATAATTCCCGTAATGCGTCTCATTTCAGACCGAAACTCGGATATTGCAACAAGAATGGTCTCCGAAGATGAATTCTCAATGGTAGGCTTTCCTTTATCGCCTCTTTTCCCCCTTTTAGAGTCTGGTTGGGAGGTTTTTTGAGAGGGAGTACCAATGTCTGGAAGGCCGCTTTCTTCGGCCTCAAGGAGATCTTGCAAGAGCTAAAAGAGATTCCTCTCAGGAAAAGCCATTTCTCCTATGGCTAGGTTTTTTGCTTCTGGTGTCTTTCCCGCAGTACCCGAAGGTAAACACTCCAGCTTGAAAGTTATTTTTTTAATGTTTAGTGGGAGAGAGATGATGTTATTAGGAGACGATATAGAGGAGCTCAGATCTCTGCGTGTTCACACCGCCATGTCTCCACTGGAAGTTAGGCCTCTTTAGATTTGACCGGCGGGTTCCGTTTCTATGGTTGGCTGACTGTAATCATGAGAGGCGACTGTCCAACACGTTTAGCTGGAACAAGCAACAAAAAATCACAAGCCTGGGTATCGTGGCCCAAGCAATAGGTGCATGTGGCATGCGGGTCAGTGCGAGACATCTTCTGCCTGCAGGGGCACAGATGGAACCCAGGCGAGGACTTGTCCTCCGCGGTCGCAATCAAAAAATGATGCGGTGAAACTAATGAGTTTAAGTTTTGCTAAGTAATCCAAAGATTTAAAGCACCAGGGCATACTTAACACAGGAGCGATAAGGAGAGAACCTGAGTGAGGGAATTCAAACATGCATGGGACAGACATAAGGCAATTATAGTGGGGGGGGGTTGCAGGAAGTAGGCTGTTGGTTAACTAGAATCTGCAGCTTATCCAATAGGTAGGGAAATGGGCAGACTGGGTGGGCCAAGTGGTCCTTATCTGCCATCAAAGTCTATGTTTCTATCTTCCAGCAGAAAGGAAGATTCGGTGTCAAGGGCCGAAGCATATACCACCCGGGTGGGTGGGAGGAGCCAGCTTAAAGACTTCCGGCAAGATAATTAAAGGGAAAGGATATGCCAAACAGTGTGGATAAGAACATATCCGCATCCCTAGAATGTACGTTTCTGCTATTAGTTACGCGAATGCTTGATGTGGATGAGGGTCTGCATTTCAAGAGTAAGCCGGGGATGGCGGTACCCGAACAAGTCATTTATCAGCAGGCAGATGCAGAAATAATAGCAGTTTACTCCAGGGGCAGAGGTCTAATGCTGTAATTGAAGGAAATACCAATCACTGTGGTGCTGGCCTGAATGGAAAAGGACTAGAGATTTAAGGTCAGAGAAACCCAACTCTATTGGCTTTTTTTATATATGCTTGAACATATTTTGTGCTTAGTAGCCTCCTAAGTGTCTCCTTTGGAAACTGGGTAAAACTTACAAAAAAAAAAAAAAATATCGGAGTGAGCACAACAGTTTGACCTGAGAGTATTCAGTCTGAAATTCAAATGTACACACAGACGTGGTAATAAGTCCTTTTGAAGTATTACTATTTGAATGCACCGTGCGGGTGAATTATGAGGCTGGCGGCTCTTATGTGTGTACCCTGACTAGAACTCTGGGTGGGGGATTATAATGGTCTTAAATCTCTTTTCATCTTTAATGGCTGTTTGAAGATGTTTTTATGTCTATTCAGACCAAGTAAAGTGGCACTGAAATGGCATAATTAAAGTAGCAGCGGAATTTGAACAGGAAGAGCAGCAATGATTTAATCCGGTCAACGGCAGCGTCAAGCTCAGTAGGCTCTTTAAGATAAGAGGAGGGCGCAGTAAGTAGAATGAGAGATAATTAAAACAAGATTTAAATACTTTTTTGTATGCTATATACAACAACAGAGGAAGTCTGAACATAAGCTTAAATGAACTTTTTTGGGAAAAGATGTGTGCTGCACTAAACAGACTGAAAGATATGGCAGTTCTGTAAGGCGGTACACTAAGGGGATTCCATGAACTAGTGCCATGGGCAATATAAAAAAAAAGTCAGAAGGAAGAGGGAAGAAGGAAAAGTTAATATAAAAGCAGCTCTGTAAGTCAGTACAAAAGGGGACTGCATGAGCAAGTGCTACCAGAAGTGCTACAGAACCACCTACCCCAGTTTGCTGGGGTGATGTGAGACTGAATGACAAGGATTCAAAGGATCTGAAAGACTTCTTTAAAAAAACAATGGAGAAATGTAAAAGTAAAGCAGATATTGAAATAGAGAATACTAAAAGGTAAAATTAAAAGAAATGCACCAAGAAAGCTTACGGCTCAAAATAAAGATACAAAGCCTATAGAGGCATGGGCTAAAAAAAGGAATTTAATGGAGGAGGAAGATGACTTGGAGGAAGAAAATACGGAAATAGCTGAACAGTAGAATCTAAATACACAAAACCAGGAAGATACAAAAATGAGTGGCATAAACATAAATGAAGAAAGAGAATCAAAGGAAGGAAAAACTGCAAAAAAAAAAAACAAACATTTGTGTTCTGATTAACCAGCAAGTGGACATTCCTCAGCCTTTTCAGGTCCCAGAAGGTTCTGGATTTACATTTCTACATAACAATGCAGGGGGCGCAATTCTTAAAGATAAAAGCAAATTGAAACTACATGCTGCTGAAATGCAAACTAAAGCCCAGAACCAATCGGGGAACGTAAGCTTGGATGACAATACTATGCGCAATTACTAAAAGAAATTAAACAAGGATCTGTTGGAATTCACTACAAAATTGACTAAATCATGGATGAACTAGGAGAAGTAAAGAGGGAAATCAAAGACATAAATAACAGGATGTCGGAACTAGAGAACAGAGTATCAGATATGGAAGATTTTTTACCATAAATTGAACCTAAGATAATGGAACACACAAAGGAACTAGAGGAAATGAAACAAAAAGTGGAAGATTTAGAATGGCGTTCTAGACGTAATAACTTAAAATTTCTGTCTTGTTTTTTTGATATTTCCGTTTCTCCCCATGACCCCTGACACTGTCACCCGGCAGAACCCTCAACCCCACTAGCCCGGAGGAACCCCCATGGAGCCATAGCTTACCCCCCCCAGGCAGGGACGGAGTGGGGGCCCCCTGGCTTTAAATCACCCCTCCAAGTTCCTGTACCTCTGTCTCCTTGGGGTCCATCACGGGCAGCGGCATTGGCAGTGAGGGCCTCTCTCTGACCCCCGTGTCGGTGCTGCGCCAGGGCCAAGTATTTCTAAGTACTCCCCCCACCGGAGACATGATGTGCGCAGATGCCAAGGCAGAGGCCAGCGTTAAATCACGCTCCTCCCCATATGCCTGGCCTTGAGCATGTGATGTTCCTCAGCCACCACCTAGAGGCTGGTCATGCACCGAGCCAAGATTCCCCGAGCAAGCAGGCAGTCCCTGGACACTCAAGCCTCCTCCTCCCATCCGCCCTCCAAAGACCTGAGCCCATTCCCAACTCTGGTCGCTGGTGTCACGAGCGGTAGCGCTATTCTGAAACGTCCCAGAAAGATGGGAAGCTCAAAATATTCATAAAACACTTGAAGACTGACTAAATGAGACTTTTAAACATGAAATGCGGGAAGACTATAGAACAGAATTAGACAGAGTCCATAGCTCCCCTGGATATAGACCAAATGCAAATACAACACAAAAGTTCTCCAGCATAGTTTATGTGAGATTTCTGCAATATCAAGATAAAGAAAGAGTAATGCTATATGCACAGAAAAAAGGGCTGACTATTAACGGAAAACTACTAGTGTTCCCTGATTTCAGTCCAGACTTGTACAAAAATAGAAAAACATTTAACCCACTAAATGCGGCACTATGGGGGAAAAAAACATGCAAGATTCCAACATTCTCATCCTAACATACTAAGGATATTATTTCAAGGAAAATACACAAGCTTCACAACATCAAAGGCAGCAGAGGTGTTTTCTAAGGAAATGCTCAATATAGTTGTTAAAAGAAATACACAAGAATTTAGTCATAAAAAAATTCTGACAACAAGACACCAGATACAGAGGGGCGAAGTACATATAATGAGCACACTAAAAAGGACCGTCAAACTAACAAAGATGTCAGTAAGATGGAGAATAATTCCCAAAATCAAAATCAAGAAGAGGAAGAGCAGATTACATTGGAAGCAAGCAAACAAGATGAAATGCAAGAAGCAGCAGCAGATAATATTCCAGATCAGATGGAACAGAACATTACACAGCAATAAGATGGTTTCGAAGAAAAAGGAGAAGAATCAAGCAATGTGTCACCAATTTTTTCCCCTTCTTTTCCTCTTTTTCTCTTGCATCTTCTCTTCTTTTATCTTTTGTGTTCCGTCTTATCTACTCCTTTCTTGATATTCTCGCTATATTTTCTTTAGAAGAAAGAGCTTTATAGAAATTACAATTTTAGTTGACTAGATTACATTTGTGAAAAATAATATTATATAATTACTGATTAAAGATTTTAATAAGGGGGGAGGGGGAAGCCCCTCAGCACCTAAGGTCGGTGTCAATACTTGTTAAGAAAAAAAAAAGAAAAAAAAGAGAAACAGGGGTATTGAAGAGAGGTGCCTACTTGCACAGCTCTACAATGGAGCATTTGAAAGCGAATGAGGAGGTCATGGGAACCAAGTATAAGATTAATAATGTGAAAGTAAACATAATGGTTTTGGGTAAAGGGGAAGGGTTTTTTCCCCCCCAGAGTAATCAATGTGTAGTACAAACACTGTGGGTGGGATATTCAGACTGCACCAGGCAGGGGCGCAAGCCTGGGCGCAGCGCAACTGGAATAAGCCAGGGCATGTACTAGGCGATATTCAACAGTGCTGCGCAATGGCTCAGCACCGTTGAATATGGCACTGAGGGCACATGCACTGCGCATGGCGCAGTGGCAGCAGGGGAGCAGAGGTCTGCGCCAGCACAAGAGCGGTTGTGCCAGGTGCAGCAACAGCGATGTTCAGCCGTGGACATGCAAATGAGGCCGTTATACATGCAAGGTGTAAATTTGCATGTCATTATGGCCCCATTTGCAAGCGGTGCGCTGATCCCCGGTGACCTGGGCGTTCATTCACAATTCGGGACTGTGTAGAACAATATGGTCTGCATGCCCACTGGCCCACATAGTGGACCAATAGGCATACAGCCCTAATGTACACTGTCAGTCGGTGGGCGGCCAGGCGGGGAGCTTGGGTGGGGTGCAGGGTGGCGGAGGACTCAGTTGGCGGGTGGGGAGGGGGATCTCACTGGATCACTAGGGTGTCCTATGGTCATGCCGCCCATGATCAGGCACTGGGGGGGTGTCCACTGGACTACCAGGGTGTTGTACGTTATGACCATGATCGGGCACTGGGGATTGGTCCACTGGACCACCAGGGATCATTTATACATATGAGCGCGATCAGGCAACGGTCCACTGGACCACCAGGGAATATATCTACACATGCCCATAATCGGGCGAGGGGGGGCGTGACGCTCCCTGAGCAGAGGGCTCATGGACTGTGTCCTGGGTGGTCGGGTGGCCACCCACAGCAGGTGGCTGCCGTGTTGCGCCTTGCACTATGGCAGCTCGCCTGTGGGTGGCCAGGACTTGCTCTTGGTTTCGAGGCACAACTGCGCCCCTGTGCGGGCGCAAGGGTTTGTGCCAGCATATGCCCGCATATCCCAGGCTGAATATCGGGATGTGCCACTTGTGCATGGACACGCCCCCCACACTTGCCCCACCATACATTGCTGGTGCGCCCTGGCGCTGGGAAAGCGCAGCGCAACCTGTCCTTTGAATATCACGCCAGGGCGCATTGGTGGTGCGCATGGTGCAACCCCTTTGAATATCCCACACTCTGCACGCAAGTGTTGATTAAAAATAAAATTAAAAAAAAATAAGCAATATATACCACAACCAGACATTAAAAGTAAAATATATAGGAAATGTGTGATGAGATAAAAATTATGTCATGGAATATTAATGGTTTCAGTAACCCCACTAAAAGAAAAAAAATACTAAATTACACAAAAAGAGGTAATTTAGATTTGATTTGTCTTCAGGAAACGCATCTAACTGAGAAAGAAGCTGTTAAAGTAAAGAAAATTTTGGGAAGACAGTCTTTACATTCCATATTTACTTTTAAGTCATGAGGAACATACATCCCATTTAAAAAAGGGCTAAAAATGAAGATAGAAAATCAAAGCATAGATGCGGAGGGAAGATATGCAATAGCCAAAGTAAGGGTTAATGGTATCCAACTGACATTAGCATCATTATATGTCCCAAATGATAAAATCAAAGACACTTTAGGAGAATTTTTCTCTAAACCTACTGAATTTCCACAGCCTTATTTATTGGGCGGAGACTTTAATATGATTTTACTAGAACGACTAGACACAACTGCAAAAAAATACAAAGAAAATACAATAGCAAAGATATAGTATCCATGTAAAACAGGATGGATGACCTATCATTAATAGATTTATGGAGAATTTTGTACCCTACAAGTAAAGAATATTCACATTTTTCCTATAGGTATAAGACATATTCAAGAACTGACATGTTCTTAGGCTCAAGACAGTTATCTAAAGATGTTAATAATATACAATATAAGCCAATACATATTTCTGATCATGCGCCTTTGTATTTAATTCTTGCATCCAGGGACACCACCATTAATAAACAATGGAGATTGGATCTGTTATTACTAAAAGAAGAAGCATTTATTAATAAAATAAAAGAAGAGACGGAGGTGTATTATTCTAAGAATGACCCCTCTGAGGTCTCACTTAAGACAATAAGGGATGCTTATAAGGCCTTTTTAAGGGCAGTTAGTATCTTGTATGCTGCTAAAAGAAAAAAAAACAAAAAAAGATTGGAGCAGCTAGAAAAGGAAATACTAGAAGCCCAGAAATTACATTCACAAAAAAATCTAATATCCACTTAAAAAGATCAGAAAAATGTAGACATGAATATAATCAAATTTATAATGAAAAAATAGAAAAACTGATGTTAGTTTCAAGATCTAAGAACTTTGCTAGTATAGACAGAGGGGTTAAACTATTAGCATACATGGTACAACAAGAAAAGACTGAGAGGAGTATTGCCAAAATTAAAGTAAATGATCAATTATTAGAAACCGACCAAGATAGTAACCAAGAATTTGTTAAATAGTATCAAGATTTATACAGATCACAAATTAATACTCATGAATCTAGTAATTTTCTTGATATACTCCAGATTAATGAATCTCAACAGCAACTGTTAGAGGAAGAAATAACTGTGGAAGAAGTAGAGAGGGCAATATTGGAGTTGAAACCAGGGAAATCACCAGGATTAGATGGGATAGGGATCGACTTCTATAAAGCTTTTATTTGCTCCTAAGCTGGCAGCACTTTTGAATGCATTCTAAAGTGGTCTACCTTCTTCCTTTGACAAAGCCCTTATTCTGGTCATTCCCAAAAAAGGTAAAGATAGATCATTATGTACAGTACATCTTACCATCCAATCTCACTGCTAAATGCAAATTCTAAAACATTTACAAACATTTTGGCAGCTAGATTGGAAGGAATCCTTCCTGGCCTGATTGGGGCTGACCAGACGGACTTAATCAGGGAAGAGGGGGTCATAATAATATCAGAAATGCAACGAGTGTGTTGTATAATGCTAAAGATCCTAATGCAATGGTGGCATCCCTGGACGCAGAAAAAGCATTTGATAAGGCTGATTGGCACTATTTATTTAAAATATTAAAAAAGGCTAATACAGGTCCTAGATATTTAAAGTGGATCAATGCAATATATTCAACACCTAAAGCCAAGGTAATGACAAATGGCGTAATATCCTCTGCATTTCCCCTATATCACGGTACACTTCAATTATTGCCATTGTTATTTACATTGGTAACTGAACCATTGGCCAATGCCATAAGGGCAAATAAGGAAATTTCTGGGTTCCAGTACTCCAATGCAAAATTTCTAAATATATCTTTATTCACGGACGATATTTTGCTTTATCTTAAAAATACAGAACAGGAATTAAAAATTATGATGCAAATTATTAAATATTATGGCAGATGTTCGGGGTACTCGGTTAACTGGGATAAATCAATAGCTTTATTTGCTCACCCTGATAAGAGAAATATTAATATTGCAAACTTTTCCACTACAATTAAAACTGACAGTTTGACATATCTGGGTATCCAGATCACACATAAATGGGGCAAATTACTTGATACGAATTTGTGTCCACTAATAATAATAATACAACAACAATAATAATAATATACTTTATTCATATAGCGCCTTTCTAAAACCAAGGTGCAATCACAGCAAGCTTACATAAAAACAATAATATAAAACACATACAATAAATATTCAGTTCATAAAATCCAATAAAAAATCATCAGCTGGGATATGCTTGATACCATAAGTGGGTCTTTAAGGCCTGTTTAAATTCCTCCACTGACGCGCACTCCTGAAGCCGGGGGTAGAAATTCTAAAGGGCTGAGGCAGCGTACATAAAAGCACAGGACCCCAAAGATTTAAGAGAAACCCTTGGAATCTCTAGCAACCCCTTGTCTGCCGAGCAGAGCAATCACCTAGGGCAGTAAGGTACTAGAAGCTCTTTCAAGTAGTCCGGGCCCAGTCCATGTAGGGCTTTATAAATCAGAAGACCAACTTTAAAGGTGATCCACCACTGTATTGGCAGCCAGTGCAGTTCATGCAGCACCAGAGAAATACGACAGGTACGAGGAGTACCCATCAATAACCAGGCTGCTGCGTTCTGCACAAGCTGCAGGCAGTGGATATCAACCCCTGGTAGCCCTAGATACAGGGAGTTGCAATAATCAAGCTGTGAGGTCACAAAGACGTGGACCAATGTAGGCAGATCACCTGACAGAACTAGATGCGTAATCCTGGAGATGTTCCTTAGATGGTAAAAGGATGATTTGACAACTGCCGACACCTGCAATCACAGTGTCACCCCGTTGTCAAAAATCACCCCCGGGTTCCACACCCGTTCAGGGGTTGGGAGCTGGGTGCCACCCAGAAATAATCCCGAAGGCAAACCAGCTCCCATCCCCTCTATCCAGCGACCTGGGTCCACCACCATCATCTCTGTCTTCTCAGAGTTCAACTTCAATAAGCTCAAATTCATCCAGTTCTGGATTTCAGCGAGGCAGTTGTTGAATATCGAGAGAGCTCTATCCTGGTCAGATGCAAAAGATAGGTAGAACTGGGTATCTTCAGCATACCAGTGAAACCTCAGCCTATATCTTTTTACAATATCTCTGAGGGGCAGCATGTACACTGCAAACAACATGGGGGAACAACACCGAACCCTGAAGAACCCCACACGACAGAGAGACTGGTCTGGAAGAATTAATTCCCCACACCACCCTCTGAGTTCTGCCAGTGAGGAAAGATCTAAACCACTTAAGGACTGTACTAGACAGGCCACAAATGAACCTCAGGCATTCAGGAAGTATCCCATGGTCCACAGTGTCAAACGCTGAGGAGAAATCAAAAGATAGAATGGTTCTTTCAATTTCTAGCCATCAGGAGATCATTGAGCACCCGAACCAGCGCAGTCTCGGTACTATGCCTCTTTCGAAAACCAGACTGGAATGGTTCATAGATGTCATGGATGGCCAAATGGTTCTCCAGCTGTGTGGCCACTACTTTCTGAATCACCTTCCCCACAAAGGGAAAGTTAGAGATTGGCCTGTAGTCGGCATGGCATTCTGGGTCTAAAGAAGCTTTCTTCAGGAGGGGTGTTACCACCGCTTCCTTCAGGGAGCTAGGAAACTCGCCCATCTCCAAAGAGCACCAGACTATCTGTGCTAGGACCGGGTAGATAGTATCACAACAACCCTTTATCAGGGAAGTTGGGCCCGGATCCAAACTACAGTATGTAGGGCGCATATTGTAGACAATCCGCATGACATCAATGAACTCTGGCTGGTCAAAGGAACTCCAGGAGAGACTAGGGTCAGTGATCAGGCGCTGATCCATAGCTTCTCACATAGAAGGTGCAGGTTGGAGTACCGCCCTGATGTCAGCCACCTTAGCCACAAAGAAGCAAGCAACCTCTTCACACTCTACTTGTGAAAATGCTCTTCAAACCTGCAGGCAGGCTGGGTTGCACAGTCTGTCTACAGTTCGAAAGAGCTGAGCTGGTCAGTTCTGAGCAGCTGCAATCTCCTCAGACAAGAACTCTGCCTCCTCAAGGGAGATTACGGAATGATAGACTTGATAATGCTCCATCAATCTAAGATGGTTGGCATCAAGGGTGGATCTCCGCCAGCAACGCTACAATCTTCGTCCTTGTCGCTGCATCTCCCTCAAGGTCCCATCAAACCATGGGGACCGAGGGCGAAGGGGGAGAGGACAAACATGGACAGGAGCAATGATATCCAGAGCCAACGAGATGGCTTTATTAGAGGCCAAGACCAAGGCATCTGGGTCACTGCTCACTTCGGAGAGCTCTGATAGGTCAAGCACTGCTGCCAGGCCCTCAAAGCTTACTTCTCGCAAAGGGCGGTATCTGACCATCTCCACAGGGGTAGGCCTACAAAGGGGGGGCGCAAAAGCTGAATCCCACAGTGTAGTGATCGAACCAACTGACAGGTTTAACCCCCAAATCGGAGGCTTCGATCCCCAGGAGGAAGACTAAGTCAATAGAGTGACCACCTTCATGAGCGGTGGAAGAAACAACTTGTGTAAGGCCCAAAGATGTCATCAATTGTAGGAAGTGTTGTCCACACTTGAGAGTTTGTCATCATCCCAAGTGTTGAAGTCGCCCAGGACCATCAGCCTGGGCGACTAGAACGCCATGTCGATCTCGCAGTTCACTTCTTCCAGCAGGAAATGCTTCTCATCACCTGGTGGACGGTAGATGAGGGTGATCCTGCAACCCACACCTGCCATTAAAGTACACTCTAATGACTCAGCCTCCTTAACTGGTACACTCGTGAGGCCCAGCTCGGTCTTAAAACAGACTGCAAATCCCCCCCAACACAGTCCAGCCTCGAGCAGTGCAACACCGAGTACCCGGTCGGAATAGCGGCCTCTAAAATGGGGTCTGCATTCTCATCCAGCCAGGTCTCAGTAATGCACACCAGATCCACCGACCCAACAAGATCTGCAATAACTGCAGTCTTGTTTTTGATGGATCTGGCGTTACACAACAATGCTCGGGTAGGATGGGCCTCCGGAGCTGCTCGGGCTACCTGCCCACCAATACTGGTGGTGCCCTGGGTATGGAAACCAGACATGAAAGACCACGTTCCAGATTTCAATTCACCCCAGGGCATCTTCTGGATCTTACTACCCCAATATGATGGCCCCGCTCATTCGACCTCCACTATTTGCACCCCCCCAGCTCCCCTCCTCCCCCTATGAGCAATACCCAGAGATCTACAGTGCTGGTATGCAGATAGCTGTAATGGGGGGGAAGGGCAGAGGGCACGAAGGGCGGAGGATGAATAGCGCACGACTGTGGGGACAAGCCTCCAACACATACTAAAAAACTCAATAACAATAACCCCCCACCCCGAAAAACCCTACATTAAATAACTAACTAAACTCCCAAAGTAAAACAAACCACAAAATAAAATACAAATACAACACCCTGTCCCACCACTCTTTCTTGTGGGAACAGTAAACATAAAACACAGAAAAACCAAAAATAATAGGAGAAATGCAGAGTGATTTACAAAAATGGGAAGCTCTTCTGCTTTCTCTTTTAGAGTGTATACAGCTTATTAAAATGAACATATTACCAAGGCTTAAGTTTATTTCAGGCTATACCTCTGATAGTACCCCCAACATTTTCAAGAAAATTGATCAAGTGATCACCAAGTTTCTATGGAAGAAAGGTAGACCAAGACTTAAAAAACAAAAGATAACATTACAATATTCACAACTGGGTCTCAAACTTCATAATTTCCAATATTATTAGTGGATAACTGTAATAGAGCCTCTTGAAGAACTACGGTCAGCAGAAATTCCTCCTTGGGCGTATTATGAATATCAAACTCCATCCCCAACAACTCTTTTGCATGTACTGTCTAAAAAAAGTTAGTGATAACTTAAGAACTATGATAATGTATTTTTTAGACAAAGATCTGGAATAATGTTAGGAATATACAGGGCGGGCGACACACAGCTTACTCACCTGTAACAGTAGTTCTAGGAGTGGTAATATGTTGTTCATCCACACTATCCGGCAGAGTCCTTTCCCTTTTAAGAAGTGCCGGAAAGTCTTCAAGCTGGCTCCACCCACCCACCCACCCACCCGTGTGATATATCCTCAACTCCGCCCATGACACCAGATCTTGCCCGCTGGCAGCAGAGGCTGTGCGCCTAAGCCAGGGGAGGTCGAGTGGGTTCATGTGGATAAACAACATATACCACTCCTAGAAAGTACAGTTGCATAAAAAACTTACCGTAACAGTAGAACTTTGAGGAGTGTCTCTTGCAGTAGGTAATACTTTTGGGTATCCAGCAGAGGTCGCTGTGGTGCACAGCAGCTCTTCTAGTAGTTTTTCACCAGAGAACGCCCACACATGACATCGGCTTCCTGTTTCCAATATAAGTGTGGGCGGTCCCTGGCATCCTCAGTTCCCCCGCCGGATTCAGCTCGCAAAGCGAGGACTGAGGGGAAGCCGAGGTACCAAAGGATTCCCAACCCTAGTCATTGGACCAGAATTTCCTCTCTTAGAGAAGGAGGGGGATGGAGTGTGGGAACCGACCTGCTGCAAGAGACACTCCTCAAAGATCTACTGTTATAGTAAGTTTTTACATAACTGTACTACCTTCCACGGACTCTTTGTAGTAGGTAATACTTTTGGGATGAACCGCAAGCAGTAATGCTCATGTGGGAGGACAATTATGATAGGAGAACTTATAGGACTGCACGGCTGAAGGCCGTCCTACATCATGAGGCAATATCCAGATTGTAGTGCCTTGTGAATGTATGGATTGTGGACCAGGTAGCTGGACTGCAGATATCTGAAACGGAGGCTCCCTTAAAGCAAGCCGCAGTGGTGGCCATAGCTCTAGTGGAGTGGGGCTTGGACATGTCCAGGTAAAAGCTTGTTGTATTTTTTGTAACAAAATGTAATACAATGTGCCAACCAGGAGGAAAGAGTACATGTCGCAACCGGGAGGCCTTAGCGACCCGGGGTAAAAGAGATGAACAGTTGAAACGTCTTTCTAATCGATTGTGTCCGATTAGTATAGTAGCATAGTATACGGTGGACATCTGAAGTATGTAGGAGATGTTCACCCTGATTAGAGTGGTCTGGATAGTAGACCGAAGCTTCAAGGACTGATTTAAAGTATGTTCGGAGACTACTTTAGGAAGGAAGGAAGGGTTGGTGCGAAGGACCACCAGGTCCTTTTAGAAAAATCAAGTAAGGTTCTCTACACATGACGGCATGGAGCTTGGAAATAAGTTGAGCGGAAGTGATAGCCACTAGAAATAGGGTTTTCCATGAAAGAAAACGGAGTTCACAAGTGGCTGCTGGCTCCAAAGGCTCAAGGGTCAATTTTTATGTCATAAAAATTGAGATCCCACAGGAGTGGGTCTTCTAATAGGATGTTTAATATGTAACATTCCTTTCAAAAACATCTCGGCTAGATGATGTTGGTACAGTAACCTGCCATACAGAAGCTCATGGAAAGCGGAGATGGCCGCCAAGTGGACTTTTATGGAAGAATAACTTAGACCGGACTCAGACAGTGAGGCCAGGTAGTACAGAACCTTGGTCAGTGGACAAGAGTAAGGGTCCAAAGATGAAGAGGTTGACCATATGGAAAAGCGTTTCCATTTGGAATGATATGTTGCTCTTGTGGCTGGCTTATGGGAAGCCAAGGGGATATTGGCAACAGGAGAGAACACTTGTAAACGAGGTATGAAAGTGTCCTCAGGAGCCAAGCGTGAAGGTGAAGAGTCTTCAGGTTGGGATACAGTAGAGACCCGTCACACTGAGTGAAGCAGTCTGGTCTGATGAGCAACGGAATGGGGTCCTCCACTGATAGTTGCAGGAGTACACGGAACCACGTCTGGTGAGGTCACGGTGGGGCTATGAGTATCATTGTGGCTGGTTCTAACTGTAGTTTCAGTAGAATCCGTTGTAGGAGAGGGACGGGGGGAAAACATAAAAAGATACCTGTTCAGGGTTGGGACAGGGCATCTACAGAGCATTCCTTTCTGTTCGGGATAATGGAAACATACGTGGGAAGACGGTAATTCTCTGGGGAAGCAAACAGCTCCATCTGTGGAGTGCCCCAGAAGCTGAAGATTTCTTGGAGCACTTGCTCATGAAGTGTCCATTCATGAGTCGTGGAATGATGACTCAGCCAGTCGGTTAACTGGTTGCAATGTCCCGGAAGGTGGACAGCTATTAGCATCAGTCATTGCTAAATGGTTTCCTGCCAAACAGTGAGGGTCTCTCTGCATAGGAAGCAATACTTCATGCCTCCTTGCTTGTTGAGGCAGAACTACTGCAGTGCTGTCTGACTGGATCAGTAATGACCCAGGCTCAAGGTAGGGTGGGAACACCTGAAGGGCTAGGCAGACCGCTCTCATCTCTAAGAGACTGATATGAGACTGATGGGGAGAAGCGGGCCATTGGCCTTTTGTCTGGTAAGGACCCAAGTGTGCTCCCCAGCCCAGCAGGGAAGCATCCACGGTCAGAGTTTGCTGGGAAGGGAGGGACCAGAAAGGCATTCCCAGATTCAGGTTGATTCTGATTGTCCACCATGTCAGGGAGGACCTCAGAGAAGGAGTGACCTTGATTTTGTCTTCGAACTGTCCTGTTTTTTGGGACCATTGATTCTGGAGGGTCCCTTGGACAGGTCTCATATGGAGATTGGCGAAGGCTACCACAGGGATGGCAGCGGACATGTAACCCAGAAGGCACAGCATCTGTCTGGCTTTGACTATCTTCTGAGTATGTATGTGTAATGACAGAGCTATAAGTGTATCCTGCCGGGCAGGCAGGAGGTAAGCTCGGGTGGTAACTACATCTAGAACAGCTCTGATATATTGAGAGACTGTCGGGTTTGGACTGGACAAGGTCAGTTTACTGTGATTCCCAGATCTGCGAACAGTTTCAAGGTAGCATCTAGGGAAACAAGCAGAGATACTCTGGAGTCTGTTTTTATTAGCCAATCGTCTAGATATGGAAAGATGAAGTGCCCTTCTCTTCACAAGGCTGCTGCCACCACCGCTAGGCACTTGATGAACACTCTGGGGGATGATGAAAGGCCAAAAGGGAGTGTTCAAAACTGGCAATTTTGACTCAGTAAGTGGAAGCATAAAAATCTGTGGTGGGCAGGGTGGATGGGAATATGAAGGTAGACATCCTTCATGTCTATGGCGCAAAGCCAATCGCCCTGTTTCAGAATTGGCATGATGGCTGGTAGGGTGATCATGAGGAAATGTTTGTACTGAATGTAAAGATTCAGTTGTTTAAGATCCAAAATTGGTCGGCGGTCTCCCGTATGTTTGGGTACCAGAAAGAAATGGGAGTAAAATCCCATATGATGTTCCAGAAGGGGTACTACAGCCTGTTTGGACAAAAGGGCCGTCAATTCCTCCTGTAGGATGGGTAGATGCTCTGAAGGATAATGAATCTTGCGTGGAGGGGCAAGAACATGGTGTGGAGAGAAACGCCAATGTATGACCCTTCTGTATAATCTGCAGTACCCAACTGTCGGAAGTGATTGCTTGCCAGGCCTTCAGATGGAGGGCAAAATGATCCCCTACAGCCTCCAAAGCCTGGCTGAGGAGGCAGGAGGAAAGCCCTAATGGGTCACTGGGTGGCAGGCTGCTGAGTTCCACCTGAAGAGTGGGAGTGGGCACCCCGGGCGGTAGAGGTGTTGCCTCTGTTGGGCTGAGCATGACCTCTGAAGCCGCCTTTGTTATTACCTCTGTACTGACCACCTCTTTTGGGATAAGAGGAGTACTGAGTATAGAAGGTTGTAGCTGGAGTATGATACATACCATGGACAGTACGGAGGGTTCTGCCTGATGCCTGTAAGTCATCCAGTAAAGTTTGAGTACCTGGCCCAAACAGCTTGGACCCATTAAAGGGGGCATTAGCTACTTTATGTTGTATATAGAAACATAGAAACATAGAATTTGACGGCAGATAAGGACCGCTTGGCCCACCCAGTCTGCCCATTTCCCTACCTACTGGATAAGCTGCAGATCCTAGTTAACCAGCAGCCTACTTCTTCCTACCCCAACCCCCCAGAATTGCCTTATGACTATCCCATGCATGCTTGAATTCCCCCACTGATTTTGACTCCACAACCTCCTCCAGAAGGCCGCTCCACGCATCCACAACCCTCTGTGAAAAATACTTCCTTAAATTACCTCTGAGCCGCCCCCCCCCCCAATCTTCAAATTGTGCCCTCTTGTTCTTGCACACCTCTTTTTTTGAAAGATGCTACCTTCTTGGACTTTGTTGATTCCCTTGAGGTACTTGAAAGTTTCTATCAAGTACCTCAAGGGAATCAACAAAGTCCAAGAGTGTCAGGAGATATCAGGTGCAAAGCCTGAAATGTGAAGCCAAGCGTGGCAATGCAGAGTGATACCAGTGACTGACAGACGGGCTGAGGTATCTACAGCATCATATCCTGACCTGAGAAGGTGACGGGAGATAGAATTACCAATAGTCACTGTAGCCAATAATTTATCTCTTTCCTGTGAGGGAGGGAGTTTATTGATAAGCTCAAGGGCAGAAGACCCCAGGGTACGCGGATACTTAATCATATGACCCATACAGTTCAAAATTCTGATATTCATAGCACCTGAGTAAAAGACCTTTTCCCCCAGATAGTTCTTCGGGATTCCTTATCAGGAGGTAAGGAGCTTATGTGCTTAGGTTTTTTGGTATGGTCATGAGCGGCAGTAATGACCACAGAATCTGTCTCTGGAATACTAGACAGAAAAGGGTGGTCCAGAGGAGCCTGATATAGATGATCCGCTTTTCGGGGAACAGCTGTAATAGCTGAAGGTTGATGCCAAGCAGATAGCATGGCATTCTGGTAAGTTGGTATTAGTGGGGGGACCACTAAAACAGGCTCTCCTGGTAACTCAAGGTATTCCGCCATATCCTTACATTGCTTGTCATATTCTGTAGTGGAGAATCCCATGACTTTCTGAATTTGAACCATCATTTCACTAAAGGAAAGTTCATCTGGGGGAGAGGCTGCTGCAGGCAAGGGCAGCTCCTCATCCAGAGTAGAGACTTCTGAGCAGGGGGATTCCAGATTAGGGAAATCCAAATCTTGAAACTCTTCATCCTCGAGATCACCAGTGAAATCAGGTGGCAATTCTTGGTCATCTGATAAATAGTCCTCTATGAATGGAGGAGGAGGAGACCAGGGTGATGGGGTAACCTGGTCACTGTGGAATCTTTTAGGTGGAGGAGGGGTGGAGACTGGGTGAGATCACCCAGCCCTTCAGAGGACTGAGAATGCTGCATGGCATGCAAGACTACATTGGTGAGGTCCCATTCCTGGGAAGGAGTGGGGGTGAAAAGGGGGGCATGTTGGGAAACCAAAGGGGTGACAGAAGGAATGGGACATGTAGCCTGAGCAGGTCTTGCCCCTGGGTAGTAAAGATCAGGGTCCTGATCTCTGTCCGCCTGACCCCTGTAAGAAGGCACCTGAGTAGGTGGAGGGGCAGTCAATAAGGCATAAGCTGTGGGCTTCCCCTGAGGAATGTGGGGTCTCGTTGATGAGCCCGCAGGGGAAAAAGAGTGATTTCCACTTAAATTGTCAGATGCAGTCGATGGGAGAGGAGCCCCCGTTGACAGAGCAGCAGTATACTTTGCTGCATGTAAAGCACTGGAAAGTATCATCAACGAGAGGGTATAAGCCTCTGTCGATGGAGCAGTCACTAGTTGGACTGCATTCAAAGCACTAGAAAGCGCCATCAACAAGAGGGTATGAGCCCCCATTGACAAAGAAGCGCTTGAAGGACATCCAGCAGACAAAGGGACAACAGAAACAGTGGCAGTCAACAGGCGTTTAGGCAAGGAATGTGAGGAGGGTTTCTCCTTCTCCTTTTTCTGCTGGGAACAAGAACCAGTGGAGGGGGAGCCCTTGGTACGAGCCCCCGGGTTCTCTAAGAGAGACATTTTTTGCTCCATCAAAAGTCTTTGGATTTCAAGCAACCGTCATCGACAAGTTGCCTGATTAAAGTCCTGAAATAAGGCCGGCCCAATGGCGCAGCGGTGGCACTACAGTCTGCGATGCCAGCAACCCGGGTTCAGGAATGAGACCAGGAGCTGGAGGGCCAGCCGGGGAGGGGAAGCCTGAGCGTCCGATGGAGAGCTCGCTTCCCCTAAGAGGGAGGGGGGGACGATGGCCCGGTGCTGGTCTGACCTCTGGTGGAGGCCAGAGGTACGGCAGCCTGATGCCACAGAAGGGGAGGAGCGTGGCAGGACGCCGGCATAAGTGCCCGGACGTCACGGCACAGCCATGACTCCAGGGGTTACAGGGGAAAAAAAAAATTGGGACCTGGCGGAGCACACCGACGAGGATGGTGCCCCTCACCACTTTACCAGCGAGGCTACAATGGGGGGGCCCGATGAAAAAGAAGATTTGGGGGTTCCCTCCACACCAACCCCACCTGGGGGGGGAAAACAGAGGCTTCATGGGGGTGCCTGACCAGTGGATCACGATCAAGATGGTTCGATGGAGCTGTGCCAGGCACCGGGGGATAAACAGTAAGTTAAAAAAATAAAGTCCTGACATAAGCTGCAGGAATTGGTGTCATGTGTGGGTCCCAGACACCTTATACAAAGTGTGTGATTGTCAAAGTGGTATATCTTCCTACCGCAACAACAGGATCAAAATAAAGCCTTTTTTTTTTTTTGCATTATCTGTTTACTCCCCTTCCCTAGCTCTGGTGACCCCTACTCCTTCATGCTTCTACAAGACCCCCAGCTTCCTCCACCAACCTCTTTCTCTCTGGAGCTTCTCCTACCGCCTCACATTGCAGCTGGTCCCTGGGATATCCTGGACGTAACCCTTCACCGGGCAGGTCCCCCTCCTCCAAGAGGAATGGCACTGGGAGGGGGGAGGGTAATTCCCAGCACACTCATACTAGGGCCCAGGGATGCTGCTGAGGACTAGGAGGCTCCCTAGAAGTTCTGGAGGCATTGGGAGTCAGAGAGTCCTCATCCGGGCGGACACCAAGCTGCTTTTCCGGTTTTCTGCTTCCCACATCGCGATGCTTCAAACAACGCCTCCCAGTCTCCACTAGGAGCCACTGCTGAGCAAAGCCTCCCACCCCAGGAGAGGTGAGCCGTCCTCCGGACGCTCAATCCTCTCCTCCCTCTGCCGACCCGAGTCCATTCCCAAATTTGGGTCGCCGGCGTGGTTTGAGGTAAGACACCAGCGTCTCAACCCTCTGCGCCACCTGGCCAGCCTGAAATAAAGCTTAATTGAAGAATCAGTAGATATTCATCTTAGTTCCAAGTTTCTCGTCGATGACTGCTACACAGAAGTTGTACTAGCTGCTGCACAAGCTGAAGATGGCAGGAAAATTAACTTATGACATCAGGTGCTGCCCACACTTATATAGGAAACAGGAAGCTGATGTCATGTGTGGGGGTGGTCCCTGGCGAAAAACTGCTAGAAGAGCTGCTGAGCACCACAGCGACCTCTGCTGAATACCCAAAAGTATTGACTACTACAAGAGATCACTCTGTGGAAGATCTACTGTTACAGGAAAGTAACCTGTCTTTCTAGGGATGTGGCTACTATGTGAGCAGTTCTCCAGGAGGAAGGAGGGAGGACACTCGCACACCTCCTATTTAGGGAACAGAGATTGGAGAACTGAGGCTCTAAAACCAACATCCCAGTGTGACTCCAAGTCAATGTGGTAATGGGAAATGAAGGTGTGTGCTGATTTCCAGGATAGGGACGTCCCTCGAAGCAGCCACTGACGCAGCGGTATGACGGGTCGAATGAGCTCTTAGCCCTCTGGCAGGCTGCCAACCCACCAACCTATGGCAGAGATCAATGCAGGAAGTGATCCACCTGCCAATCATCCACTTGGCTGCAAGTTTACTGGGTGCAGCTTCAGCGTAGGTGACAAACAGTTGGCAAACCTCTCCCCGAACTCCAGACGTGCACTCTTTATAATAAGCGAGCGTTCACCTCAGGTCCAAAGTATGGAGCCTGTGTTCGGCCTCCGAGGTGTTATGCGGGAAGAACACTGGAAGAGTCATCACCTGATTAAGATGAAACTCCAACACAACCTTCGGGAAGGAACTTCAGGCTGGGGCACAAGACAACCTTGTCCCTGTGGAAGCCCAAGTAAGGAGACACCACTGAAAGTGCCTGGAGCTCCCCAGTCCTTCTGGCTGATGTGACAGCCACCAAAAAGGCAGTCTTCCACAAAAGGTGAGATATCTCGCACCTGTGCATCATTTCGAATGACTTGCCCATGATCTTTGCCAAAACCAGCAACAACTCCCATAGTGGTGGTGGTTCACGCACTGGAGGGGAAATGTGATATAAGCCCTTGAAAATGCGCCAGACCACTTTCTCCTGCATCATCAACTGCTGACCAGCCCACGCCCAGTAAGCAGAGATGGCTGCCACATGCACTTTAAGGGAAGTTGACCGAAGGCCCCCCTTGGAGAGGGACCACAAGTAATTGAAAATGCTGGCCACCAGACAGGTCAAGGGGTCCAGCCCCTTGCCCTGGCACCAAATGGAGAATCTCTTCCATTTGAAGGCATAGCATTTTCTGGTTGATTCCTTTAGAGATGCCTCCACCACGGTGAGGACATCTCCGGAGAGACCCAAAACCCTGAACTCTAGCCGCTCAGGAACCAGGCTGTCAGGTGCTGTGATTGACGGTTCGGGTGGAGAACCTTCCCCTGACTGATAGAGAGCAGGTCTGGGTGGAGTGGTAGATACCTTGGAAGCCTGTTGCTGAGGCTGAGGAGATCGGGGTACCAAAACTGGTGTGGCCAGTCTGGAGCCACCATCACCCGTGCCTTGTCCCGCCTGACCTTGAACAGCACCTTGCGGATCAAGGGAAGTAGAGGGAAGGCATAGAAGAGGTCTGGGGTCCAATGCCTTGAGAAGGCATCCTCCTGCAGTGAGCCCTGCTGAAGGGGGTGGGCACAGAACAGCCTCAGCTTTGCATTCTCCCTGAAGGTGAACAGGTCCACCTGAGGGATGCCCCACTGGGAGAACAGGCTGTACACTACCTCCGGATGGAGAGACCTCTTGCAAGACACTGTCTACCTGGCTGAGGGCATCCACCAGCTGACTGGAGGTTCCTGCCATGTGGATGGCTAGGAGATCCATCTCCAGGCTGCGCACAAGTGTCCATATGTGGAGAGCTTCCTTGCACAAAGGGAGGGAGTGTGTCCTGCCCTGTATGTTGAGGTAGTACATGGCTATGGTGTTGTTCGTCTGGACTTGGACCACCTGACCCCAAATACACAGAGCGAATGCAGTCAGCGCCAGCCCAACTACCCAGAACTCCAGCAGGTTGATGTGCCATTGGGACTCCTTGGGGGTCCAGAGCCCGTGGCCTCTGTGTTCCCCCAGATGGGCACCCCAGCTGAGAGAGGCATCAGTCATCAAGAATGACCATCGGCTTGGGGCATACAAATGAGATCCCTTCCTGCAGATGCTCTGGGACCAGCCACCACTGGAGGGCATCCCATATCTTCTGGGTCACAGTGACCAGCTGGTCGAAGTGCTCTTTGTGCTGAGACCACTGGCTGGCCAGTTCCCACTGCAGGGAGTGCATATGCCAACAGGCCCGCTGGATCACGCTGGTGCAGGCTGCTATGTAACCCAGAAGGCGCAGGAAGTGCCGGGCAGAGCACAATTGCCCAACCCAAAATGATCAGGCAAAGGAGGCGAGAACCTCTTCCCTGTCCGCCGGGAGCCAGGCTCTGGCTCAGCAAGAGTTGAGCTCTGCCCAATTAAAGCTGATCACCTGCAAGGGCACAAGTTCCAACTTGGCCTTGTTGACCAGAAGGCCAAGGGAGGTGTAGGTCTGGAGGGCCAAGTCCCTGGACTGCTCCACCTCCTGCCTGGAGGGACCTGCAATCAGCCAGTCGTATGGGTAGGAGTACACCCGGACCCCTCAGCGCCTCAGGTAAGCTGCCACCACTGCCATGCATTTGGTGAAGACCCTGGGGGCAGAGGAGAGGCCGAATGGCATGGCCTGAAACTCGCAGATGCTTCCCTCGGTTCAGAGATGGAGAAACCTAAGGTGGGACAGTGGGATCGGGACGTGAAAGAACGTGTCCTGAAGATCCAGGGAGCAAAACCACATGTTTTGCTCTAGAGATGGTATGAGCTGAGACAGAATTACCATCCTAAAGGTGCATGACCTGAGGAACTTGTTCAGGTCGTGCAGATCTAGAATGGGGCGCCATCCCCCTGTCCATTTTGGCACCAGGAAGTACCTGGAGACAAACCCTGGGTGTTCCAGAGAATCCGCTACTCTGACCATGACCTCCTTGTGGAGGAGCTGAGCTATGCCATCTCGAAGAGCCAACCGAGTGTCTGCAGATATCAAGTCCTTCCGTGGGGCGCAGGCTCAGTTTGGAGGGTACTGCTCGAATTCCAGAGGCAGACCCTGACTGACCACTTCTACAACCCACCAGGCGGAAAGGAAGTGGTGGAGCCGGCCTCCCACAGGAGGCCCAGAGGAGGCATGATGGGTATGAGGGTTGGCACCCCCCATCCCATCACTGAGCAGGTGGCCCAGCTGAGGCGCCACCAGGCTCCTTCCCTCCGGGCTTACAGACCACCGAGGCCACTGACTTGGGTCAGGGCTGCCAGGACTGAGCCTGCTGGTCAGCCTGATGCTGGGCTGATTTTGCCGCAGGAGTGGAGGACCTAAAGAGCTTTCGCTTCTGTTGCCTGAAGCCCTTGGGATCCTTCTATGCGGATGTTACAGAGTCCAAGGTGGCATTGGACTTCTCAATGCGCTGGAGGTGACCCTCCACACCGGGCCCAAATAGGTCAGTGCCCAAGAAAGGAACATCCGACAGCTTGTGCTGAGTGTCTGACATGAAGGTTGAGATCCATAGCCAAGCCCTACAGAGCATGGCTACTGTGGCCGCCACCGAGCGGGCACAGGGATCTCCCAGATCCAGAACTGTCTGCAGCTGCTGCTTGGCCACAGCCCAGCACTGATCTTGGACCCGTTTGACCATGGTCTGGAGGTCTGCAGGCAGGTGAGGAATCACCTCATCCAAAGAGCCCAAGAGGGCGTGGGAGAAGCACCCCATCAAGACGGTCGAGCTCGCCTTACGGAGACCAAGTGAGGAGGCAGCATAGACTTTTTTAGCCACATGGTCCAATTTCTTGGACTCCTTGTCTGGCAGCTTGTCGACATCCCCGATATTGCCCAAGTGCTGAAACACGGAGTCAGCTACCAGTCCCTCAGCCGAGGGGTGCTCCGTGAAATCCAAGAGGGTACCAGTGGACACCGCATATTTGCAGGCCATTCAGGCACAGGGCATGACACGGGATGCTGCCAAAGCTCCTGCGCTGGGCCGACAATGGCCTAGGCCACTGGAAAAGCCTCCACTGGAGAGTCCCCTTTGTCCAGAATCTCTATAAGGGGATAGCGAGCTCGCTTCTGAATGGGCTCCATTTTCATCCCCGTGGACTCAAGAGATGAGGCAGATGATGCCCAGGAAGGAAGAGGGCCCTTCCTCCATTGCTAGATCTCCCACGGACTCCTCGACCAGATGAGAGTGCAATGAGGAATCCGCAGACACGGTGGAGTCTGCATAACGCGGTCGACCACCCAACTCACCTTCAACCCTCCGCAGGTGGTCAGGTGTGACGGTGACCGACAGCCAATGGGGAAGCTCCTTGGCCAGCCGAGACACCTTGGTCGGAGCACCAGTTAATGGCTGCTTGGGCGGCAGCTCCACCACAATTGGCAGAGAGGCCGGCTTCAGACGAACCAAAACAGTCTTGACCGGCTCCGCTGGTGGAGAGGCTGTCCCGGCTGACCCCACAGAGGAAGTTGGTGTTGGCCTTTCGGGCGATGACCAGTGTGGAAACTGGGGTCGGCTTAGTGTCAGTCAGCACCAATTTTTGCCACATAAGATCTTCATAGCGCCAATGCAACTTGCGCCCAAGCCTCTCCTCACCCGAGGAGGGCAAAGATGAGAAATAGTGGTGGCACCGCTTCCCGTGGTGCCGAGAGTGTGGGCGCCGATGATGGTGGGAACTGCTCGACCCACCAGATGAGGTCAGAGAACTTGACCTCGTCTGCTGGGGATGCCGACGGGGGATCTTGGAGGGAGACGGGGAATGCCAAGGCTCCTCCTGTTCTGGGTCGGTGACCAGAAGATTCTGGTCAATGGACTGAGCAGCCCCTTCTATGCTCACAGGCAGAACCGGAGTTCTGAAGAGAGAGTTATCGGCATCTTCAGATGACAACCGGTCGATGGGGTTGAGAAAGATCTCGGCCGCATCATCGGCCAGTGTCTCGACTGACTGGCCCGATGGGGTCTTCATGAAGCCAGCAGCCAAGGCCGCAGTGTTGATCGTTGTCAAAACCTGAGTCTCGTAAAACCAAGAATGCTCCTGGTCCCAAAAACGTCAACGATGAGTCTTCTGTTTTTTCAGCTCCTTCTCCTTTCGAGGTTTAGAGCTGTGAGATTCAGAAGGACCCTGACCCTTCATAGGGAGGGACTGGCACAGCTCCTTGAAGGAGCCTGTAAAAGTGGAGCCCCATTGGAGAGGCATGAAGGCAGAAGCCGAAGAGGAGTGAGTGGCGGCCCGAGCCGCCTTCTCCTCGAAGGCCGGAAGCTGTTCTAGCTGTTCAGCAGACCCTGCAGCTGCGGAAACCACCCAACAGGCATCTTTAGATTTGACTGGTGGATCTGTTTCTCCAGGTGGCCCAACTTAAGGTGGGCAAGATGGTCCTTGAGGACTGTCGCATGAAAAGACTGACATGTATCGCAGGACTGGGTATCATGTTCATGTCCATACAGTAAACTCACGTGGCATGGGGGCCAGTATGTAACATTCTCTGCCAGCATGAGCACGGTGAAATCCGGATGCAGACTTTTCGTCCATCACGGTCGGGAAGTCGAAGACAAATCCGAAACAGTTGTGAATGTTTTTGAAGCAATCCAAAGGGATCAGAAAGCGCTAGAACCTACAACGCGGGAACAGGAAGGAGGGAATCTGATTCTTCCAGCAAAAATGAAGATCTGGTGTCACGGGGCAGAGCTGAAGGATATACCACCTGGGTAGGTAGGAGGAGCCAGCTTGAAGATTTTCCGGCACTTCTCTGCTGGACAGTGTGGATAGAACAACATAGCCATGTCCCTAAAAACAAAATATATAAAATGTCTCCATTATACCAAAACAATCTTCATCCCTACATTAACACCCCTGCATTAAGAATGTGGCAAGATAATAAGTAGATCTGTATGACAATTTGGTCCTGAAATCCTTTCAACAAATAAACAAAGAATTTGGAATACATAAAAACATGTTTTACAATTATTTACAGATTAGATCTGTGCTTACATCAAAAGAAAGGAAGACTGATGTTGGATAATGAAATATTGGAATTACTGATCTCTGTCCAAAATAGGAAAAAACTGATATCAAAACTCTATTTAACAATTATGAATAAACAAACAGATTCATTACTGAATCTAAAATCAAAGTAGGAAAGGATCTGAGCATTAATATTACAATATCACAATGGAAGGAAATTAGCACAACATGGAATAAATGATTAAATAACAGGTTGAATCAGATTCAGTTGTATACACTTTATAGGATATACTATTCTCCGTATTTATTAAACAAGTTTAAGGCTACTGCCGGCCCGGTGGCTCGGAGGGTTGAGGTGCTGGACGTCACACCTCACGCCACGCCATCAACCCAGATTCTGGACTAAGCCCGGGCCATCGGGGGTCGGGAAAGGACTGAGCGTCCGAAGGACAGCTCTCCTCTCCCAGGTGGGGGGGCGTACATGCTCAGCGCCTGACTGGCCTCTGGTGGAAGCCAGATGCATAGCGAGCGCATGAGCATAGAGAGAGGGTTGGGAGTGTAGTACGTCAGTGGAGATGCTGTGACGTTGGGGCACGTGCCACTCCCATAGAAAATGGGAAAAACACCCTGCAGTGCTCCCGGTAGATGAAGCACCAGGCCCCAATCCCCAGTGTCCCTGCCTGACCTGGTACCAGCATCCCGATGAGAACAAGAAGGACTTCGGGGGGGCCCCTACCCTGTGCCTGCCTGGGTGATACAGCCACAGCTACGTGGAGGATGGACTGCACCAGGGTCCAGGTAAGAGGGCGGGGACGGTGTCTCCCGAAGAGTGGGAGTGCTGTGGGCAGGGGGAGTATAAAGAGCAAGTAAAAAAAAAAAAGTTTAAGGCTACTATTTCCCCTGCATGTAATAGAGATTGCTAGGAGGTTACAAATGCAGTGCATGTATTAACCCTATGCCCCTATATAAAACATTTCTGGACAGATATTAAAATCCTGAATAAAGCACTGGGGGCAACACTGGTTTTTAAACCAGAATTATGTATATTACATGTATCTACATATCAATATATACCTAATAATATAAGAGAAGTAATACACATTGCTTTTATGACTGCTAAAAGGTGTATTATTAGAATGTGGAAGGATTAAGAAATACCATCTATATAATTATGGAGAAATTTATTTCTGGAAACCATGAACTTAGAAAAAGAGCATTATTACACCACAAACCACATTAAAAAATATTGGAAAAAAATGTCATATTCAGAAAGCTATGATGAAGGGAGGTTCTACTAAAGTATATAAATATAATGGGAACTTGGCGATTGCGGCTCATGCTGCTGGTAGTGGGTATATAGGTGCCAGACATCAGTGGAAAAAGAATATAGGTCAGTGAAATATAGGTCATAGATACTGTATATGGATGTGGTGAATCTTGTATATATGTGTTTGGGGTTTTGACATTGTAAATTAAAACATAACTGTGTAAATGTTGAAAGCTAGGATTATTCAAGTACACACAATGTTTTCTTGGTATACGATATATTTATGTACAAGATGTTTTTTTAAATGCACACCGAAACAAATGAAAAATTGTTTAAAAACAAACAAGGGGGCTGCACTGTTCCCTCAGGAGGGTGGGTGGGTTCCTGGCTGTTGCTGAAGCCAGCGCCATTCTAAGATCAGCTGGTGGGGGTGGGGGGTGTGCTAATAGAAGGAAGTCTACACTCCCCACAGGAGCTAAGCACATCCTCCTTGGCTCCCATCCCCGCACTCGGGGTGAATTTAAAGAGCACTGAGCAACAGAAAAAAATATGAACGTGTTCTACACAGCATTAAGGCATCTTCTACAGTAATAAGAAGCACATGGCAACAACTGATACACAAACAATGCAGTGTTTTGATCCAAGATAGACATTATAGGAAAACTACAGTGTAACATCTTGTAAATTTTGTTTCCATGTCAGACAACTCTTTTCCTGTAGCTGTTGGTGGATGTACATGTTTGCTTTAGTTTATTTTCACTGTTCATGCTAGTCCCCTGTAACTATCCTGGGGATCTCCATTTTATGTTTGTTGAAATATCATTGTCCATGACAGCTGCATTAGCATATGAGAACATGATGTCACAGCAACCATTTATACGTCTCTACACTGAAAGTACAAATATCCTGAAAGAAACTCTGGAAACACATACATTGAATGCAATTTAAAGGGAAAATCATGCTTATAACTCAGTTTGCAAAGCTAACTGAAGGTAAATCTGGTATTTCACTTTACTGCAACTTGTTTTTGTTGAACTCTAATTAAGCAGACAGGCATACTAAGGAGTGCGGACACATCATGTTCTCATATGCTAATGCAGCTCTCGGGGACAATGAGGTTTTAACAACCAGAACATGGAGACCCCCAAGATAGTTACAGGGACTAGTATGAACAGTGAACGTAAAACTAAAGCAATCACATCTATCCCTAAGGGTCACATGAAGAGTTATCTGTTGACACTGAAACAAATAAGATTTACAAGATATGAGGGTGTAGTTAGAATATATACACGACTTTGAATGTTTATACTGCAAATCAGGAGTCAAAAGTTCTGCACAGCACTGTACACAGAATACCTAGAATGGAAAAGCGAACTGAATAAAATAATTTGAACTTATTTTTGCTTTTATTTATGTTTTTCAGCTATTTCCATTTCTAAAGGCTTGTGGAAAAAAATTAAAACTGTGTATGTATCCGGCATAAGAGGTAAACACTCTACCTCCACTTTTCTTTCACTGCTTTTACGAATTGTAGCATTTTCCTCCTTCAGCTCCTTCTGTTCTTTATATAGCGACCTAATCCGGTCATTTGCTGATGAAAGCTGTTCAATGAAATGGAAATGTTTACATCAATCAAAGATCAAGAAACAACTGGTCTATTCCCATATTAAAATTGTACTGTCTTCTGACAAGCATCTTGGCTACCATGATTGGCACTCAATCAACTGTTACCATTTACAGTGCTTTGTAAACCCGTGTTCATGTCATTTTCATTTTGCAATCAAGCTTTTTACGTGCCTTACCTACTGGCCTGCCCCATCAGGTTAATCCCATTACCAGACGTCCCCAAATACTTACCCCATCCTCCTCCTCCAATCTCCCATGGTTTACCCCCATGGTAAAGTCAACAGTATTATCCAAGTCGTGCCAGGAACCGGATAAGCTTTGGTGGAGGGTGTCCAGTCATCAGTGTAGGGCCTGGGCAGGGCCAGCCATAATCCTGCAGTGGTTGCGCTTTCCACCAGAGTGCTCTCCCCTCCCTAGGGTATTACAGCGCTTGCGCAATATGCGCCTCACATTGAGTCATGTTCACCTGCCCATTTTCTGAGTGGCTTCAGCTGTGACGTCACCTGTGGATCCTCCACTTGCAATTATGCTGTGGAGCACACATCTTCCCTTCCCCAGTGGACAGCGCCCTCTGGGCTGCTCAATCCCTCCACCTCCCCCGGTGGCCTTCTACAACCCAAACTCGCTCCTGAACTCGGGACACTGGTGTTCCATGCAGGAACCCTACTACCTGACACTGTGCCAATAGGTCATCCCTGTGCTCATGTTTCAGATAGCCGTGTCATAAATGTCTATACAAATGCATAAACTTCCACAAGTCGAAATTCGGAACTCATTCTAGTTTTAGGAACTCCAACACAAAAACTACCATCACTTGGCTAGCAGACTGATACCAACTTAAAACCCTGCAAGGGGATTTAGTCTGTTATTTGAGTGCAACAAAAAAACATTTGAAACTGACTTTAAGCCTGGGGTCGTAGAATGCAAAAAATGGCTACTGTAAGCTTGCATTTGATTAGGGCTGGTTTTACTGTGGTTTTAACTTTATTTACTGTAATTCTGGTGCATTTTTAGTGCCACTGTACTTTAGGTCATTACACTATCAACTGGAAACACAGCAATTGGAAACAGTGATACCATTACTTGTGCTAAGGACCACAAGCTTTTAAATCAAACTGAGCTAAGGCCAGAAAAAATGTTTTTGTTGATTCCTGGATTTTTCTGGTCATTTTCATGGAGTGGTGAGCAAATACAAGTTACTCACCTGTAACAGGAGTTCTAGGAATGGTATATGTTGTTCATCCACACTGTCTGGCAGGTATCCTTGCCGCTTTAAATCTTGCCTCAAGGTCTTCAAGCAGGCTCCTCCCACCCACCCGGGTGGTAAAACTCACGGTTCCGCCCCATGACGCCAGATCTGGCTCGCTGGAAGCTCAGGTTGTGCGTCGAAGCCGGGGAGGTCGGATGAGTCGTGTGGATGAACAACATATACCATTCCTAGAACTCCTGTTACAGGTGAGTAACCTGTATTTCTAGGGACATGGATATGTTGTTCATCCACACTTCTCCGGGAGGATGGGGGCAAGGTGCACACCCCCTACTTAGGGAATAGAGACTGGAGAACCGAGGCCCCAAAACCAGCATCCCGGCGTGACTCAAGGTCAAGGCCCCTGGAATTCTGCGGTTGCAGAATTTGCCGCAGAATTTGCATCATGCCGCATAATATATATAGTGCCGCAGAATTCATTGTTTTTGGTGAATTTTCATATAAAATATGCTGTTTTTCCATAGTGTCAGGCTTTCTTTCCCACTTCGTTTATCCTGAAGCCCCTCCTCTATGTTCAGCATATGATGTCATCGATGACATCACATCATATTTAGCCAATGACAGGACTGCATTCTGCCAGAGAAATGAATAAATCATGCCGCAGAAATCAGAAAATGCTGCTGCAGAAGTCAAGGAGCCCTGCCTCAGAAATCAGAAAATTCTGCCGCAGAACACCAGGGGCCCTGCTCAAGGTCGATGTGGTAATGGGTGATGAAGGTGTGTGCTGACTTCAGGTAGCAGCCTGCAGATATCCTGGATGGGGGCGTCCCTGGAAGCAGCCACCATGCAGCAGTATGGCGGGTAGAATGAGCTCTTATCCTCTGGGAGGCTCCATGCCCGCCAACTTATAGCAGAGATCTATGCAGGAGGTGACCCACCTGCTTATCGTCCGCTTGGCTGCAGGTCTGCCAGGTGCGGCTTCAGCGTATAGGTGACAAACAGCTGGCGAACCTCTCCCCACAATTTCAGCCGTCGCTCTTATAATAAGCGAGCGCCTCTAGGGTCCAAAGTATGGAGCCTGTATTCGGCCTCCGAGGTGTGATTGGGTAAACACCGCAGAGTCAACACCTGGTTAAGGTGAACTCCGACACCACCTTCGGAAGGAATTTCGTGAAGCAAGAGGGATACCTTGTCCCTGTGGAAGACCAGGTAAGTGACTCGATGCAGAGCGCCTGGAGTTCTCCCATCCTCTGGCTGACGTGATAGCCACCAAGAAGGCGGGTCTTCCACGACAGGTGAGAGTTCACACCTGTGCATTGGTTTGAATGGCTTGCCCATGAGCTTTGCCAGTACCAGCAGTAAATCCCACGGAGGTGGAGGTTCTCGCACTGGAGGGGAAATGTGATCAAGGCCTTTGAAAAAGCGCCAGACCACCTTCTCTTGCGCCACCGACTGCACCCTGGCCCGCGCCCGGTAAGCAGAGATGGCTGCCAGGTGCACCCTTAGGGTCATCGACCTAAGCCCTTGACTAGAAAGGGACCATAAATAGTCCAAGATGCTTGCCAAAGGACAGGAGGAAGGGTCCAAGCCCTTGCCCTGACACCAAATGGAAAATCTCTTCCATTTGAAGGCATAGCATTTCCTGGTCGACTCCTTACGGGACGCCTCAATTACATTGAGGACCTCGACGGAAAGACCCAAGGCCTGGAACTCTAGCCGCTCAGGAACCAGGCCGTCAGGTGCAGGGATTGAAGGTCCGGATGGAACACCTTCCCCTGACTGACTAAGAGCAGGTCCGGGCGAGCAGGAAGCTGCCTCGGGAGCCTGGAGCTGAGGCTGAGGAGATCTGGGTACCAGAACTGGCGGGGCCAGTCTGGGGCTATCAGAATCACCTGCGCCTTGTCCCTCCTTGCTTTGAGAAGCACCTTGTGAATCAAGGGAAACGGGGAGAAGGCGTAGAAGAGGCCCGGGGTCCACGGCTCGAGAAGGCATCCCTGCAGCGAGCCCTGCTGAGGGAGGCGGGCATGAAACAGCCTCAGCTCGCTCTCCTGAGGCAAACAGGTCCACCTGAGGTGTGCCCCAATGGGAGAACAGATCTTTGTACTACCACCGCAGGAGAGACCACTCGTGAGATGCAGCCCCTATCCGCTCAGCGCACGGCCAAGGTGTTGGAGGCTCCTGCCACATGAATGGCTAGAGATCCACCTCCAGGCTGCGCGACGAGTGACCAAATGCGGAGAGCTTCCTGCATAGAAGCATGGAACGTCCCGCCCTGGCAGTTTAGGTAGTACATGGTTGTGGTATTGTCCGTCTGGACTCAGACCACTTGACCCGGAGAAACGGAGCAAAGGTGGTGAGAGCTAGGCGGACCCGGAGCTCCAGCAGGTTGATGCGACATCGGGACTCCTGCTGGGACCAGGAGACCGTATCTGGTGTTCCCCAGATGGGCACCCCAACCCATCAGAGAGGCATCGGCCTATGAGAGACTGTCGGCTCGGGCGGACAAACGGGATGCCCTCCTGCAGAGATGAGATGGAATGGTCCACCACCGGAGAGCGTTCCACATCTCCTGGGTCACCATCACTAGCTGGTCCAATGGATCGCAGCGTTGTGACCACTGGCTGGCCAGTCCCCACTGAAGGGGGCGCATGTGCCAGCGTGCCCAACGGACCACGCTGGTACAGGCCGCCATGAGACCCAGGAGGCGCAGGAAGTCCCGGGCAGGGCGCGATTGCCCAACCAGAAATGATTGGGCAAAGGAGGAAAGAACCTCGGCCCTGTCCGCCGGGAGCCATGCTCTGGCTCGAAGAGAGTCGAGCTCTGCCCCGATAAACAGAATCACCTGCTTCGGCTCGAGTTCCGACTTGGCCTTGTTGATGAGAAGGCCAACTTGAGAGCAAACCTGGAGGGCCAGATCTCTGGACCGCTCCACCTCCTGCTGGAGGGGGCTGCTATCAGCCAATCGTCCAGGTAAGGGTACACCCGGACCCCTCGGCGCCGCAGGAAAGCTGTCACCACTGCAATGCATTTGGTGAAGACCCTGGGAGCTGGAGACAGCGTCAAGGGCATGGCTCGAACTCGAGGGACCCTCCGCCGAAAAGCGAAGGAATCTCCGATGTGACGGATGGATAGAGACATGAAAGAACGCTGGTCCTGCAGGTCCAGAGAGCAGAACCACATGCCGTGTTCCAGGGATGGTATTATCTGAGCCAGAGTGACCATCCTGAAGGTTCGAGACCTTAGGAACTTGTCCAGGTCGTGAAGGTCGAGAATGGGGCGCCAGCCCCCCGTCCGTTTCGGAACCAGGAAGTACCTGGACACAAACCCCGGGTCTGAGGGAGGGTCCACCACCTCCCTGATCACCTCCTTTTGGAGGAGGAGAGCGATGTCGGCCCGACGAGCCGACAGTGAGACTCTGGGACTCCAAGGCCCCGAGTGCGGCGGCTCTGAAGGGTGGGGCCTGCTCGAATTCTAGAGGCAGGCCTTTTCCCACCACCTCAGTACCCACCTGTCCGTGGTAATAACGGACCAGGCGGAAAGGAAGTGCCGGAGTTGTCCCCCCACGGGGGGAACCTGGGGTGAGGTGACGGGGTTGGGGGAGACACCCCTCAGCCCGTCACTGGGCAGGCTTGGAGGAGGAACCGGCTGAGGGACCTCCTGGGCCTTTACCTCCCTGCTTCCTGTTGGAGGAAGCTCCGGGCTTGGGTTTGGGATGCCAAGCCCGAGCCTACTGGCCCTGACGTTGCTGGGCCGGATGTGCCGAGGGCGCAGAAGGACGAAAGGGCTTAGGCTGTGGTTTGCGGCCTTTGTCCTTCTGAGTGGAAGAGACCGAGTCCAAGGTAGCATTGGACTTCTCGATCCTCTGCAGGTGACCTTCCACCCCAGGGCCGAAGAGGTCAGTCCCCAAAAAGGGAACATCCGCCAACTTGTGCTGGGTATCCGAAGTAAAGGTGGATATCCTCAGCCAAGCCCGACGACGCATAGCCACTGCGGCTGCCACAGACCTGGCACATGAGTCCCCAATGTCTAAAGCAGTCTGGAGCTGCTGCTTGGCCACTGCCCTGCCCTGGTCCCGCACCTGCCTGACCGTGGTCTGCAGATCCGCGGGAAGATGAGGGACGACCTCATCCAGGGAGCCCAACAGGGCATGAGAAAATGTGCCATGAGGACGGCCGAACTGGCCTGGCGAAGGCCAAGGGAGGACGCAGCATAGACTTTTCGCCCGGCATAGTCCAATTTCTTGGACTCCTTGTCGGGAGGTTTGTCCACATCCCTAGCGTTCCCGGCACGCCGGAAAACGCTGTCGGTAACCAACCCCTCGGCCGAGGGGTGTTCCGAAAAACCGGACAGGGAACCGGTAGGGACCGTGATACTTCCTGGCCATCCTGGCTGAAGGCGCAGGACAGGAAGCAGGGCGCTGCCAGAGCTCCAAGGCCGGACTCATTATGGCCTCGGCCACCGGAAAGGCCTCCGTAGGGGAATCCCCTCGGTCCAGAATCTCCATGAGGGGATACCTGGCCCGCTTAGAAACGGGTTCGAGCTTCATCCTGGTGGACTCCAAGATGAGCCGAAGCAATCCTAGGAAGGACGAAGGGCTATCGTCCACCGACTGTCCTCCTGAGGACTCCAAGTCCACTCGCTTGGAGAAAAGGGAGGAATCATCCTCGGACTCGGAAGAGTCCTCAAAGAGCTGCCTCGGGCCTGAGCCACCCTCCACCTGCCGAGGTCTATCGGGAGTGAGGGTGACAGACAGCCTATGCGGCAGTCCCCGAGCCGACCGAGAATTTTTGGTTGGAGCCCCAACTAACGGTTGTGGAGGCGGAGGTTCCACCAGAATTGGTGGGGCAGCTGGAATTGGCCGAACAACCGGCCTGGGAACAGGCTCCTCGGCTAGAATGAGGGGTTGTTTCGGCTGCTCCGGTGACAGCCACTTAATGGCCGGGGAAGACGACGGCGTCGGCTTATTCCCGGTCAGAAGGAGCTGTTGCCACATGAGCTCCTCATACCTCCAGCGCAACTTGTACGAAGCCTCTCCCCGTCCGAGGAGGAGGAAGAGGGCAAGCGACGCGCAGCTGTCGCGAAAGCCGAGACTCGAGGACCGCTTATGGACGGCGTGATCAGCTGGACCGCGAAGATGTCCGAGACCGAGAACCTCGGCTAGGCCGAGGACGGTGAGGGGAGGTGTCGCGGGGAAGCGGCACTCCCCTCGGTTCGGACGATTCAACCGAAGGCTCCGGAACCGGAGGCACAGCCGAGCCGATGGGATCCTCAACTCCCACCGGGGGAACCAGGGAGAGGGGATTCTCAGCTTCTCCAGCCGACAACCCGTCCAACGGGTCGAGAAAAATCTCGACCACGTTGACGGGAGTCTCGGTCAACTGGCCTGATGGGGACACCGTGAGACCAGTGGCCCAGCGAGGTGCGACCAGAGTCGGCAGCCCGACAACTCGGGGGAGAGGATCTTTCCGCTCCCAAAAGGCGTCGACAGTGAGACTTACCCTTGTCTCTCTTTTGGACAGAGAAAACGGTCCAGAAGAAGTTGGACCCTCACTTTTGTCGAGAGGGTCAGACAAAACTCCTTAAAGAAGCCGAATAAGAGCACCGAGAGATAAGCGGGACAAATGCGCAGCCGAGGTAAAGCGGCCTTGCCATGCCTCCTCTTCGAGGCGATCATCTGCTCAAGCTGATCCGCCCGAGCACCGCCGCCGCCGACACCGCCGACCGGCCTTTTGACTTAACCGGAGGAAATTCTTCTCGGACGCCCAGTTGTAACGGGCACGGCTCTCGAGAGAGGGTCAAAAAGGAAGAGCACAGGTCGTAGGCCCGCGGGTCGTGCTCAAGGCCCAAGCAGTAAATGCACGTGGAGTGCGGATCCGTCCGAGACATTTTCTGCCCGCAGAGGCATCTCCGGAAACCGGGAGTCGATGTGTCCATCGCAGCCGCGAGGGAGAAGACCGAAGTGTTTTTAGCAAAACCTTTTTTAATTTCAAAAATTCGAAGAATTAGGAACCAGTCTTATAAGCAGAGCGTTAAGGAGGGAACCTGAGCTTCCAAGCGGTAAGGAAGATCTGGCGTCATGGGGCGGAGCCAAGAGTTTTACCACCCAGGTGGGTGGGAGGAGCCAGCTTGAAGACCTTCCGGCAAGATTTAAAGCGGCAAGGATACCTGCCAGACAGTGTGGATGAACAACATATCCATGTCCCTAGAAATTAAATTTTCGTTTCCCTTTCACAGGCTTAAATTTATTAACAGTAATAACAAAGACAACATATACCTTTTATCTGGAGGAATATGACATTGAAAATTCCATGCTGCCCATAACATGGTAATCCAGTAAATACAGATATGTATCACTACGCTTGTACTGTACATATTTATTTTATTTTTTTATTTTTATTGGAATGTTTCACCAGGAAGGGTACACTGAGCAACTTAATGCTCGTCTCACGGCACGTCCTGGGGGAAGGGGGAGTGGGACGTACAACATAATTAAATGATACAAAAACAAAGCATAGTACAGAAACCAAAGCATAAAATACATGATAATCAGTTCATACATAGTAATACAGTGCAATCGTAATGGGGATTCATGACGACTCAATACAACAAGGGCAGGTAGCAAGTAACAAGACACATATAGTAAGTGCTAGGTAAGTAAGAGCGATGGGTGGAGGGAGGGAGAGGAGGGGGCGGGGGAGCAGTAGACAAGGAGGGGTCAAGAGCAAGAACAGTTAGGGATCAGATAGTTGAGTAGAGCTGAAGTGAGGGCGTACAGAGATGAGGAGTGGTGGATTTGAGGGGGGACAGCATTCCACAGTTTTGGAAGATGGTGCGAAAATACAGGTTACTCACCTGTAACAGGAGTTCTAGGAATGGTGTATGTTGTTCATCCACACTGTCTGGCAGGTTCCTTGCCACTTTAAATCTTGCCGGAAGGTCTTCAAGCTGGCTCCTCCCACCCACCCAGGTGGTAAAACTCTTAGCTCCGCCCATATGATGCCAGATCTAGCCGCTGGAAGCCAGGTTGTGCGCTCGAGAGCGGGAGGTCGGGTGGGTGAGTGGATGAACAACATATACCATTCCAGAACTCCCTGTTACAGGTGAGTAACCTGTATTTCTAGGACATGGATATGTTGTTCATCCACACTGTCTGGCAGACTCCTAGCAGTTCTCCGGGAGGAGGGAGGCAAGACGACACCCCTACTTGGGAAATAAAGACTGAGAACCGAGGCCCCAAAACCAGCATCCCCAAGGACTCAAGGTTGATGTGGTAGTGGGTGATGAAGGTGTGCTGACTTCCAGGTAGCAGCCCTGCAGATTTCCTGGATGGGGACGTCCCTGGAAGCAGCCACCGATCAGCGGTATGGCGGTAGAATGAGCTCTTAACCTCTGGGAGGCTCCATGCCCACCAACCTATAGCAGAGATCTATGCAGGAGGTGACCCACTTGCCTATCGTGATGCTTGGCTGCAGGTCTGCCAGGTGCGGCTTCAGCGTGAGGTGACAAACAGCTGGCGAACCTCTCCCCGAACTCTCAGCCCGCCTCCTTGTAATAAGCGAGCGCCTTCCAGGGTCCAAAGTATGGAGCCTATATTCGGCCTCCAGGTGTGATTGGGGTAGAACACCGCAGAGTCAACACCTGGTTAAGGTGAAACTCCGATACCACCTTCGGAAGGAATTTCGGGTGGGGGCGCAGGACAACCTTGTCCCTGTGGAAGACCAGATAAGGAGACTCGATGGAAAGCGCCTGGAGTTCTCCCATCCTTCTGGCTGACGTGATAGCCACCAAGAAGGCGGTCTTCCATGACAGGTGAGAGATGTCACACCTGTGCACTGGTTCGAATGGCTTGCCCATGAGCTTAGCCAATACCAGCAGTAGATCCCATGGAGGTGGAGGTTCTCGTACCGGAGGGATATGTGATCAAGGCCTTGAAAAAGCACCCCGCACCACCTTCTCCTGCGCCACCGACTGCTTCCCGGCCCGCACCCGGTAAGCAGAGATGGCTGCCAGGTGCACCCTAAGGGTCGTCGACTGAAGCCCTTGCTGAGAAAGGGACCACAGGTAGTCCAGGATGCTTGCCAAGGAACAGGAGGAAGGGTCCAGGCCCTTGCCCTGACACCAAATTGAGAAACTCTTCCATTTGAAGGCGTAGCATTTTCTGGTCGACTTCTTACGGAACGCCTCAACGACGTTGAGGACCTCGTCGGAAAGACCCAAGGCCTGGAACTCTAGCTGCTCAGGAACCAGGCCGTCAGGTGCAGAGATTGAAGGTCCGCATGGAATACCTTCCCCTGACTGACTGAGATCAGGTCCAGGCAGGCTGGAAGCCGCCTCGGGAGCCTGGAGCCGAGACTGAGGAGATCTGGATACCAGAACTGGCGGAGCCAGTCTGGGGCTACCAGAATCACCTGCACCTTGTACCTCCTCGCCTTGAGAAGCACCTTGTGGATCAAGGGAAATGGGGGAAAGGCGTAGAAGAGGCCTGGGGTTCACAGCCTTGAGAAGGCATCCCCCTGCAGCGAGCCCTGCTGAGGGGGGGCGGGCATGAAACAGTCTCAGCTTCGCATGCTCCCTGGAGGCAAACAGGTCCACCTGAGGCGTGCCCCAGTGGGAGAACAGATCTTGTACTACCTCCGGCAGGAGAGACCACTCGTGGGACGCAGCCCCTATCCAGCTTAGGGCATCGGCCAGAGTGTTGGGGGCTCCTGCCACATGGATGGCAAGGAGATCCGCCTCCAAGCTGCGCACGAGTGACCAAATGCGGAGAGCTTCCCTGCACAGAGGCATGGAGCGTGTCCCACCCTGGCGGTTTAGGTAGTACATGGTCGTGGTATTGTCCGTCTGGACCTGAACCATTTGACTCCGTAGAAATGGAGTGAAGGCGGTGAGGGCTAGATGAACCGCTCGAAGCTCCAGCAGGTTGATGTGGCATCGGGACTCCCGAAGGGACCAGAGGCCGTGCGCTCTGTGCTCCCCCAGATGGGCACCCCAACCCATCAGAGAGGCATCGGTCGATAGAGAGACCGTCGGCTTGGGGTGGATGAATGGGATGCGCTCCTGCAGATGTGCTGGAATGGTCCACCACTGGAAAGCGTTCCGCATCTCCTGGGTCACTGTCACTGGCTGATCCAGCGGATCAAAGTGCTGTGACCATTGGCTGGCCAGCCCCCATTAAAGGGGACGCATGTACCAGCGGGCCCAACGGACCACGCTGGTGCAGGCCGCCATGAGCCCCAGGAGGCACAGGAAGTCCCGGGCAGGGCGCAATTGCCCAACCTGAAATGATTGGGCAAAGGAGGAAAGAACCTCGGCCCTGTCCGCCGGGAGCCGTGCTCTGGCTCGGAGAGAGTCGAGCTCTGCCCCGATGAACTGGATCACCTGCTTTGGCACGAGTTCCGACTTGGCCTCATTGATGAGGAGGCCAACCTGAGAGCAAACCTGGAGGGCCAGATCTCTGGACCGCTCCACCTCCATTCTGAAGGGGGCTGCAATCAGCCAGTCGTCCAGGTAGGGGTACACCTGGACCCTTCAGCGCCGCAGGAATGCTGTCACCACTGCCATGCATTTGGTGAAGACCCTGGGAGCTAGGGAAAGGCCGAAGGGCATGGCCTGGAACTCGTAGAGGGATCCCTCTGCCCTGAAGCGGAGGAATCTCTGGTGGGACGGACGGATTTGGATGTGAAAGAACGCGTCCTGGTGGTCCAGAGAACAGAACCACACGCCTCATTCTAAGGATGGGATTATCTGAGCCAGAGTGACCACCCTGAAGGTCCGAGACCTTAGGAACCTGTTCAGGTCATGCAGGTCGAGAATGGGGCACCAGACCCCTGTCCGTTTTGGGACCAGGAAGTACCTGGACACGAACCCCGGGTCTGGAGGAGGATCCGCCACCTTCCTGATCACCTCTTTTTCGAGGAGCAGGGCGATATCGGCTCAGCGAGCCGACAGAGGCTGCGGATCCTGTAGCCTCCCCCCCGAAGGGCGACGGCTCGGAAGGGCATGGCCTGCTTGAACTCCAGGGGCAGGCCCTTTCCTACCACCTCCAACATCCAGCGGTCCATGGTGATATCAGACCAGCTGGAAAGGAAGTTGTGGAGCCATCCCCCCCAAGGGGGAACCTGGGGGGGGGGTGACGAGGCTGGGGGCGACACCCCTCAACCCGTCACTGGGCAGGCTTGGAGGAGAGACCGGCCGAGGGACCTCCTGGGTCTTTTCCTCCCTGCTTCCTATTAGAGGAAGCCGCAGGCTTGGCTTTGGGGTGCCAAGCGCGAGCCTGCTGGCCCTGGTGTTGGTGCTGTTGGGCCGGACGTGCCGCAGGCGCAGAAGGGCTAAAGGACTTATGTTGTTATTGTCGACGGCCCTTGTCCTTCTGGGCGAAGGTGACAGAGTCCAGAGTGGCATTGGACTTCTCGATCCACTGGAGGTGACTTTCCACTCCAGGGCCGAAGATGTCGGTCCCCAGGAAGGGGACATCCGCTAGTTTATGCTGAGTATCCACCGTGAAGGTGGATATCCTCAGCCATGCTCTGCGGCGCATGGCCACTGCGGCCGCAACTGATCTGGCACAGGAGTCTCCAATGTCCAGAGCCGTTTGGAGCTGCTGTTTCGCCACCGCCCTTCCCTGGTCCCGTACCTGCTTGACCGTGGTCTGCAGGTCAGCTGGGAGATGAGGGATCACCTCATCCAGGGAGCCCATGAAGGCATGGGAGAAGTGTGCCATCAGCACGGCCGAGCTGGCCTGGCAGAGGCCTAGGGAGGACGCAGCATACACCTTGCGCCCGGCATAGTCCAGCTTTTTGGACTCCTTGTCGGGGGGCTTATCCACATCCCTATCGTTCCCGGAACGCCAGAAAATGCTATCAGTGACCAACCCCCCGGCAGAGGGGTGTTCCAAAAAACAGGACAAAGAGCCAGTAGGGACCACATACTTCCTGGCCATCCTGGCCGAAGGCAGAGGACAGGAAGGAGGCCGCTGCCAGAGCGCCAAGGCTGGGCCAACAATGGCTTCAGCCACCGGAAAGGCCTCCGTGGGTGAACCCCTCGGTCCAGTATCTCCGTTAGGGGATACTTGGCCCGCTTGGATACGGGCTCGAGCTGCATCCCGGTAGACTCTGAGATGAGCCGAAGCAGACCCATGAAGGACGATGGGCTTTCGTCCATCGACTGGCCCCCGGAGGACTCCAGGTCAGTGGGCCTGGAGAACAGGGAGGAGCCGTCGTTGGACTCCGAGGAGCCTGTGAAGAGCTGCCTGGGGCCTGAGCCACTCTCTACCTGCCAAGGACGGTCAGGAGTGAGGGTGACCGACAACCTGTGGGGCAGGCCCTGACCCGACCGAGAGTCCTTGGTCAGCGCCCCCGATTTTGGTTGTGGAGGCGGATGTTCCACCACAATCAGAGGGGCAGCTGGTTTCGGCCGAACAACTGGCCCAGGCTGGGGCACCTCGACTACAGCGAGGGGTTGTTTCGGCCGCTCGGGTGACAGCCACTTGATGGCCAAGGAAGGCGTCGGCTTGTTCCCGGACAGAAGTAACTGCTGCCACATCAGGTCCTCGTAGCGTCGACGCAATTTGCACTAAAGCCTCCCTTCCAAGGAGGAAGACGAGACCGAGTGGCGCCCCGCTTACTGTGCTAAGATCGGCGTCGCAGGGATCGGGTTGACCAGACGATGTCGAGACTGAGACCCAGATCCTTGGTGTTTCAGAGGACGGGTCTGGGGCGGGAACACCAGCTCCCTCGATTCGAAGCCTTGACTGGGACTCCAGCACCGAGGCGCAGGGAAGTCTCGGCTCCACCGAGGAACCGGTGAAGAAGGGTTGTCGGCTTCACCAGTCAACAGCCCATCCGACAGGTCGAGAAAAATCTCGACCGCGCCGACAGGTGTCTCGGCCGGCTGACCTGACAGGGACAACGGAAGCCAGTGGCCTTAGCCGCAACCTCGACTCAGGTCGAGTGTCGACTGTCCGGGAAGGGACCCTCCGCCCATGAACGCCGACGGTGGACTTATTTTCAAGTCCTTCTTTTTGGACCGAGAAGAATGTCCCGATGGCCCCTCTCCCTTCGTGGAAAGGGACTGGCAAGGCTCCTTAAAAGAAGCTGAATATGAGGTACCCAGAGAGAGCGGGATAAATGCCGTGACCAAGGAAGAGGATGATGCTGCCTGTGCCGCCTCCTCCTCGAGGGCGATCATCTGCTCGAGTTGCTCAGCCGAGCCAGCCGCCGTGGTAACCGCCCAACAGGCCTCCTATGACTTTACCGGTGAGTAGCACTTCTCGTGGCGTCCAAGCTGTAACTGGGCAGCATGGTCTTCCAGGACGTTGGCCGAAAAGAACGGCATAACTCGCAGGCCTGCGGGTCATGGTCTAGGCCGAGGCAGTAGACGCATGTGGAGTGCGGATCCGTCCTGGACATTTTCTGCCCACATGGGCACCGCCAACCGAGTCGATTTGTCCATCGCAGCCGCGAGGGAGTAATTTGACCGAAGTCTTGAAAATTTGAAAAATAAGTTTTGGGCGAACCGAAGAATTAGGGTCCAGTCTACACGCAGAGCGTTAAGGAGGGAACCTGAGCTTCCAAGCGGTAAGGAAGATCTGGCGTCATGGGGCAGAGCTGAGAGTTTTATCACCTGGGTGGGTGGGAGGAGCCAGCTTGAAGACTTTCCGGCAAGATTTAAAGCGGCAAGGAACCTGCCAGACAGTGTGGATGAACAACATATCCATGTCCCTAGAAAAGTTTTTCTGCCAGAGGGTGCAGCTCTGTTGGGGATAGAGAAGGTGCGAAGGTTGTCAGATCTCATAGAGTAATGGTTGGGGGAGGGGTACTAAGCGAGGAGGAGAGGTAGGAGGGGAGAGAGCCAAGCCAGTATTTTGAGATAAATTTGGCAGCGTGTAGCATACGACGATTTTGGAGCATGAAGTTTAGGGACCAGTAGAGGTCACAGTGATGGGTGAGGTGGGAGGCATCTAGAGCAAAGCGGTAGAAGGAGTTATAGAGAGAATCCAGTTTGGCTAGGGAGGACTGCGGAGCAACTCCATAGACTATGTCACAATAGTCGAATATAGGCAAGATCATCTTCAGTACTAGCTCACGCCTGGCCACGAGTGGGATACAGCTGCTATTTCTGTATAGGGCACCAAGCTTAGGCTTAAATTTTTTCTGAATGGCCTCAATGTGTGCTGAATTAAATCAATATTTCCTATTGCTCGCTTGACCTTACTGTGATGTTTATTGTACTTGAGGTGGTTATTTATGTATTCTTACCTGTGATATTTAGCTACATGTGAACCCCTTTATTTCTGTAAATGGAGTTTTACACTCCAGTAAACTTACCCAGTGACACAAAAAAAATTAAAAAAATGTATGTAACAGTCATTCAAAATAAGAAGGGTCGAATCCCAAGGATACTTATTTATTTTTTTTATATGACCTAAATAATTAATCTTGGGAATGAGTAGCAGTTTTAACAATACTATTCTTATAGTTGGGTGTATAAATGGATCAAGTGAGCAGAAGTTAAAAGCCATGGATTTTTCCCTTTGCTGACTGTTGTCCTAACTCGTAATATATGAATGAATAACTTTTTATTTCTCTCTCTTCAAGGAAGGGGGTAAATTCATTGCTTTTTTTTTTTTTATTTCTAATAGTTTTATTTTATGCCAAGATGTAGCAGCATGGACAACATATGAAATGTACTGCTTTTCGATGTACTGAATATTGAAAATACTATAAATAAATTGTAAAAAAAAAAAATCATCTAATGGCCTATGTGAAATATGCTTCAACAGTCTCAGCCCAGTTCTCAGTGAACATGTGTGCATATCACAAAATCACCCTCATAACTGGCACAATTCGGCACCATTGTTGGCAACCTTCCATGAGAGTTCAAGGCTTGGCCAGGCATTGGGTATGAACCATCCTCTCACCCAAAGTGGTCCATCCATGACCAGGCTGAGGTACACTGGAGGGGCAGTTTGGAGCTAGGCACCACTTCAACTCATCCACATACTCAGTTTCCAACAACGCCCGGAATCCTCTCCTCAAGGTACCTCTCTGCCTGACTGCCTTCATATCTCCATGGACTTATCCCTCCAGGCAGGGCTGACCAGTTAGAACAGAAACTGGAAAGAACATTAGTGTTCAGTGAGGGAGGGGGGCAGAGGGCCAGAGATAAGTGTTGCAAGTACAATCCCATGTGGCAGACAGTGGCAGTATCAGTCACCCACACTCCATCTCCCTTCCCTGTTCTCCACCTTCCTCTGAACCCTTCACACATGGCAGCATAGCTGATCACGGCCCTTCAGGTATGTCATTAAAGCTTGAACTACTCCCTATTTTTATCACAGGAAAGCAGCACAGCAGGTTAGATCCAGCAAGCCTACACTGGCTACATCAGTGCATGACTCCCATGTCAAACAAAAGATGTGGTTACTGGACTACGCATTGCTTCCTGCATGGTTCCCTGGACTGCCGGGGAAGTCATGCTCCAGCAGATGCCAACCACCATTCTGAAGACAGAAGTCCTCCTGGGATGACCTACCCATCTCTGCTGGATTGTGTGCAAACTCTGGTCTCACATATGGTAATGGAAGATGCCAAAAACAGACCAGCAGGCCACCCACTATGTTTTGTTTTTAGTTGTGCAAATATAAAAGTTATAAGCAGTGAAAGAGTGTGTGGACAATAATATATGTAAATAGCACAAGATGGAGAAAGGCTGTTGATCATCAAGCCCATCTCCTTGCCATCCTTACTGTAGTAACCTGAAACCCTTAAGTGTTTATCTGGTACACAGGCTTCCTTTTACCAGAGGAAATGCTCACTGAGGTAAAATAACCTCTTTTCTAAGAACGCCTTATGGCACTAGAAGTATTAGTCACAAAATATAACAATGATTATTATAATTACAGTTAAAAACAGATACACACCTCCTTCAGGGAGATAAAAGTGTTTTTGGTTTGTCTGCAAGTTTGTCAGACACCCAAATGAATGAGGTAGCACAATGAGTGTGTTAAGCACCAGAAGTGAAAGAAGTCATTGCACGCAAAGGTGTCTGAAACATGACAAATGTTACACGGCGCTGCACATGGGCAGGCTACACTGCAATAAGTGTGAAGATGAAATACTGATGTTGCTGGAAAACAGCTTGTTTTTCCCACTGTTCGGTTTGGCTGTGGATCTGAGGATACAGACTGGAGTTAAACTGTCCATATTTGTTCCGACTCACGCTGCCCTCTGTAACTCAATGCTAATGCCCTGCACACAGTATATAATATCTTAATGAGAGCTAGTGGTATGGGCATTAATGTTTAAATGAGAAGACCACAAATTTAAATCCAACTACAGCTGCTCATTCACTGTGTGACTACTGTGACAGGGTAGACTAGGACCCTGTCCCAGTTGTTTTGGGGAAAGTGTTTAAATGCAAGGATCTGTTCTTTCCTTTTCTGTCTCTTCTCTGTCTGGTTGCGCACCCAAATTTTCCTGAGAGACTTCGGACTTGATCAACCAGACAATCTCGCAGTTCTTTGCCTCTCACTGTCTCAGTTTTCTCTCGCTGTCTGTTTTCCTCCCTATCAGCTAATATAATAAAGATGTGCAAATCACTGTATGGAAATGAAACTGATATTGGGATCCCTTTTGTTTAGAAACTATTTAGTGTTACTGTTGAAATGTATATATTTATAATTTGAGATGACTGCAAAAAGCTGTTGGAAGCTAGAGGTTACCAGAGTTCAATTTTTAAGCCTTTTGCAAAAGCTGTGCAAAAGGGAGCCTCAACTCAAGAAGCACACTGTGTTCTAGCAGCTCCTGCCTGATATTTACAAAAACAAGATGCCTGCTAAGGATGGGGGTTGAAAGGACTTATAAGAGCTGAGCAGGAACTGCAAAAACGATTAGAAGAAAAAGGGGCACAGAGACTCAAGGAAAACTACTGTTTTTTTCTCCTTTGTACATAGTTATACTGAACAGGATTATTTTTATATTACTGCTACTGTAAATAAATATTTTTGGTGAATTCTACAACTGCTCCTGGTTTTCCCTATGCTTCCTGACTTGTGCCTCGACGACAACTATGAGCAAGACACCTGGGGCCCCATTTTCAAAAGGTTAGCACGGCACAAACCAGGTTTGTGCCACGCTAACCTGTAATAACCCCCTGAGGAACTAGACAGGTGAAGCGCTGGGGTTATTGATGGCTAGTAGGGTAAGAGAGGGTAGGTTCTGTAGCAGCTTTTGCACAATCTTTCACACTTTGTTTGACATGCATGCTTTGCAGTAAATGTTTTGCATCATTTTTACATTAACGAGTCTTGCAGCTTTTGATTTTACATAAGTAGTTGCACCTACCAATTTGCTCCCTTTTTAGTGTTTTTACACAAGTTTTGCTGGAATAGCGCCAGCTGTCGGGGGCGTGCCCATATTCAAAGGACACATATGCAGGGTGCACCCCGACAGTGCCATCGGACACAATATTGTGCCAGGTCTATGCAAATGAGGGTTCCCTCACGCATATTCAGTGCAGCACAATATTGACCAGCCAACCAATGAGCGCATACTATCTACTATACACGCTCAGTGACAGTTCAGTCAGTGGCTGGCCGTGGCGGTGTGAGGAGGGCTGTGCCAGTCGCCGTCACAGGATGGGTTGGAGAGAGTGGGGTGGTGGGTCACACCTGTCAGGATGGAGGGATACTAGACTACTGGGGTATTGTGGGTTTCACTGGTAAGAAGATCGGAGAACAATGGAGGGGGAGGGACCACTGAACCACTATGAATGTATATTAATGAAATGGGGAGGTCAATCAGGGAATGGGGAAGGGGGAGGAACCACTGGACCACCAGGGATGTATTTTAATGAAGTGGGGAAGGCGATCAGGGGAGGGACCACTGAGGATGCATTTTAATGAAATGGGGAGGACGATCAGGGCAGGTGGGGACCGCTGAACCACTGATTTTTTTTTTTTTTATTTTTTTTTTTTTTAATACATGGAGACAGGGATCAGGGCTGGGGAACCCCGCCCCATGCACTCGGAAGGCACCCATATGCAGATAAGCCCATAATGGCGCTGCAAATGGCCCATTAGTGCAGTGCATGCCCAATGGGCTCATTTGCATGTTTGGGCTGAATATCTCACATGGGGGCCGCAGCGCTAACCAGTGTGTGCTGCACTGTACCCCATGGGTGTACTTCAGCCCAACGCTTTGGTAGCACTGTGCCAAGCATGGCAGCTGCTTGATGTGCACTGCGCTGCCATGGCCCCATATTCAAACAGATAGCGTGGTCAGTTCGGATCGCACTACCTATCTGAATATGACACCAGAGCCAGCCGACCCTATTTTTCCGCTCAGCACACTTGTTTGCGTGCACAGTCGACCGGCTCTGAATATGAGGCCCTTGGTCTTATGCTTTTGTCTTCACGGCTATAAAACTAGGTAAAAAGAATCCCACTGCAAACAACATGTTACATTTCAGCAGAATAAAAAGGACCCAACTGTAAACAACTTGTTACATCTAGCCGGATAGAAAGGATCCCACTGCAAACAATGTGCTACATCTCATAGGAATAGCCTACCCCAGGAAGTAGTGGGAGCTAGCACAGTGGGTGGATTCAAACATGCATGGGATAGGCAGAAGGGAACCCTAGAGGTGGGTAGGTAAGGCTAAAGCCAATGACCAAATAACGTCAGCGACCATTGATGCAGGCAGGGAATACGAGCAGACTGGGTGGGCCTAGCAGTCCTTATCTGCCATAAAATACTGTGTTACTATGTTTCTCAACCAGGTAGAAAGGATCCCACTACAAACAACATGTTACATGTCAGCTGGATAGAAAGGATTCCACTGCAAACATGTTATATTTCAGCTAAGTAGAAAGGTTCCCACCACAAACAACATCTCAGCTGGGCACAAAGGAACCCACTGCAAACATCATGTTACAGCTAGCCAGGTAGAAAGGTTCCTACTGCAAACAACATCTCAGCCAGGTAGGAAGGATCCCACTGCAAAACACATGGTAAATCTCAGCCACGTTTCCGAGGCTAAGCAAACTGTAAAACTGACAATAATATATTGTCTACATTTGTTAAAAAAAAAAAAAAAACACCTAGTTACTGACCTCATCCAATAGTTTTGAATTCATCTTTTCTAACATGTCCATTTTCACCTGTAGGTCAGCTACTGTGCAACTGTCAAACAGAATAATAAGAGAGGTTGTTCAATGACTTTGCCTTGTCAATATTAAAAAAAATTGTATATTTAGCGGCAATTCACACAGCAGTTTTAACAGGAGCATAAAGTTTTTTTTATTAACACTTAACAGTAATTCTTGATCTTCAAGGGAATCTCCTCCATACAGCCACACACACTGCACTTAGGTGGCCTGTGCCAAGATCCTACAGGAAAACTTTCAAAGTATGGCGCTGCCTACATGAAATGGGCGTATGCCTCCTCCTCAGTTCCAGATGGAGAGTAGCAGAGAGAAACCTAGCCATGGCAAACACAAAGATAAGCCAATATGTTACCAGTAGGCACAGAGGCCAGGCAGCACCCTTAATGAGACACACCACAACGTTCCTCCTATTCAGGGGGACAGAAGGCAGAGACAATGTGGCTCTGTGGTATGCAGGAAATTCTCTCAAAGATCTAGCGTTACTGGTAAGTAACAACCCTATCTTCTTCAAGAATACCTACTCTAGGCCGGCCCAGTGGCACAGAGGGCTGAGGCATTCTGCCTTACCTTGCCGGCAAACGGGGTTCGGGAATGACCTTGGGTCATCGGGGAGCTGGCATGGGGGGAGGCAAGAAGCAGGATTGAGCAGCCTAACGGCAGCTCTCCTCTCCCAGGAGGCTGTCACCAGGTGGAGGTCTGATGGCGGCATAGGTGGGATGGGGCAACACATAGGTAGGCATCTCAAGGGTGGGATGCATGTGCGTGCCCAAGATTTGGGGGCGGTGAAAACGGGGGTAAAAAAAACTATAAAATATAAATGAAAAAAAAAAGAAATAAAAAAGAATATCTACCCCATAGGGACCTCTATCTTCTTCAAGAATATTTACTCCATAGGGACCCCTATATTATTCAAGAGTATCCAATCCATAGGGACACATGCACATACTCACACGCACGCATATGCATGGCAAGTATTAATAAGTATGAAAACACTCATGGCAGGTCAAACACCCGGAGAAGCTTGCCTGCTAGGAAAAGTTCTGGTTTCACTCGCGCTTGTAGTTGAGACCACAGTGCACTTCCAGGCAGAAGCCATACAATGAAAGACAAAAACAAAACATAGCACACTTGTACCCGGCGGAGGCGAGCAATAGGAGCGAGTCAGAGACAGATGCCATGTAACACAGTAGCATTCGCAAAGCAGTGGCGGCTCTACACCAGGGCCTGCCAGGGCACGTGCCCCGGTAAAAAAATGCTGTGCCCCAGTTGGTGCCCCATATGCTGCAGAGCTTCCCCCATAGTAACAATATATCAGTGCCCTGTCTGCCATCTGTTATGCCCCAGCTGTGCCCTGGTAACCATTTGTGGCTAGAGCCGCTGCTGTCTCAAAGCACACTTTTTTGATGACTCAATAAAAGTACAAGTCACAAAGCCGGCGCTGTGTGCTTTGTTTTGTTTTTACCTCATAGGAAAGCAGCCCTTTGAGCACTGTCAAGCCAAACCAAAACCAGACTTTTACTGGGAAACCAGATTGTAATGCTTTGTAAACACTGATCTTACTCCAGGTAACAGTATTACAGATCTCTGTGACTGAGACTATAGTTTGCTATGCCCCTTGTGGCATGGCCAGTCACCCTATCCAGCAGTTCCCTGCCAGTCTGCTGATAACAGAAACTGATCTCGAGGCGAGCCACTGTTTAGAAACAGGTGTTCACAGAGGTACAATGACCCAGTACACAGATGCATAGAATTTGTTGGCAGAAAAGGTTGGCCCACCCAGTCTGCCCAGTTTTCTTTCCTTGCCCATTCTGTTCCAGTAGACCCTAACTGGTCTCTGGTAACCTCCACCTCCTTTTTTATATACCAGTATTCCCCTATTTCCATCCCATGCATGCTTGAATCCCCCTACAGTTTAGCCACTACTACCCTCCTGTGGCAGGCTGTTCCAGGCATACACCACTCTTTCAGTAAAGTAGTATTTCCTCACGTCTCTCTTAAATTTCCTCCTTTCTAGCTTTGTTTCATGCCCTCTTGCTCTGGTGCACTTCCTCACTTGAAATAGGCTCCTCACCTGTACCCTGTTCACTCCTACGTGGCACTCGTAGGTCTCTATCATGTTACCTCTCTCCCCCTCCTTTCCTCCAGGGTGTACATATTGAGATCCTTCAGTCTCTCATCAGACGGTTACTCACGCAACCCATGCACCATTTTAGGTGCCCTTCTTTGGACTGCCTCTGCCCTGTTGAGGTATTTTGCAAGATGTGGCCTCCAGGACTGTACATAATATTCTAGGTGTGTTCTCACCAATTATTTATACAGTGGTAATATCACCTCCCACCTTCTGCTTGTGATACACATCCCTGTGCAATCCAGAAATCCACTGGCCTTGCCCACTGCCTTGTCATACTATCCTACTATTTTGAGGTCATCGGATAGTATAACTGCTAGGCCCTTTTCCTTCTTAGTGACTGACAGTACTCCCCCAACCCCCACCCCATACTCAACTCCTGGGTTTCTATGTGCCAGGTGCATGATTTTACACTTTTTGGCACTGAACCCCAGCTGCCATACCCTTGACCACTCCTGAAGTTTCCCAAGGTCCTTTCTCATTTTTTTCCACCCCTCCTAAGTATCCACCCAGTTACTGATCTTGGTGTCATCTGCAATAAGGCACACCTTCCCTTCAAGTTCTTCTTCGATGTCATTTACGAAGACCGGCCAAATTCTGAACCCTGGGGTACTCCACTGGTCACTCTCCCTCATATGAGTGAGAACTATTTGCCACCACTCTGTGACGCCTATCCATTAACCAGTTTTTTTACCCAAACAACAACTTTGGTCCAGACTCCTAGACTATCCAGTTTCTTTAATAGTCTCTTATGTAATACAATGTCAAAGGTTTTGCTGAAGTCCAAATAGGCCACGTTCTCTGCCCTTTCCTGATCTATTGATTTGATCACCTAGGCAAAGAAATCTATCAGGTTTATCTGACACCATCCCCTCCATCATGAATCCATGCAGTCTTTGGTCTTTACAACCCACTGGATTCAAGATATTCCACTAGCCTTTCTTTTAACAGGACTTCAATTAATTTCCCCACCACTGAGGTGAGACTGACTGGTTTATAGCTGCTAGCCTCCTCCCTGCTTCTGTTTTTATGGAGTGAAACTACATTAGCCCTCTTCCAATCCTCTGGAACCTCTCCTGTTTCTACTGATATGCTGAATAAGGCTCCCAGTGCTGCAGCAAGCTCCTCCCCCGAGTTCCCTTAGCATCAATGGATGCATCTCTTCAGGTACCATGGCCTTCTCCATTTTCAGGTTGCAAGTCCTTTTAACACTCTTTCCTCTGTAAATGGACTTGTGTTTACCTCTCTCCCCCTTCTGTGTTCAAGATGCTCCTTGTTGGTCCATCCCCCTTCCCCCTCCCTCACCACCGTGAGGACCAAAGAGAAGTACAGTCCTCTCTTGTTATAATGAATCCTGTTTATAGCGAACAGCTGTGATGGCTCCCATTGTTTTCAACTTAATCCATTAATGTGTTAACAGGTAAGCATGAAAGGAACAATGGGAACCATCACAGCTGTCCCGAACTGCCCAGGAAGCACCTCACTTTTCAGTGAATGGGAAGGGGGAGCTGTGGCAGGGCTCCAAGACTTGGTGTACTGGGTTACAGTAAAGCTCCGTTCATCGCTGCCTCCCTGCTTCATAAAATTTAAATCTTCCAGTTGTTCCCATTAATTTTGGATGCAAGATCCATTCCCAAAAGACTGTTTCTTACTTTACTGGACTCCTCGCTTATGTTGTCAGATGGAGTGTCAGAGGGCTGAACAGTCAGTACAGACCTCGGGAGCCCTTACCACACAATGCACAGCCAGTCTTTGGTCTCCCACAGCACACAGACAGCTGTTTCCATTAATTTTGGAGGCAGGAAAAGTCTAAAAGTCCATTTCTAACATTACTGGATCCCTCGCTCATGCTGTCCTCTTACTTGGCTGCAGATGGAGTGTCAGAGGGCAGAACAGTCAGACTCGGCACAGACTGCAGGAGCTCTCACCACACCGCACCGCACAGTGTATCTTTGGTCTCCCACGGCAGACTGACAGTTTGCAGTTAGTGTTAGGGAGCTTGCTGCTGTATCACTACCAGCTGGTAGCTTGCAAGCAGGACCTAACTTTTTGTTTTCATCCATCACTTCATACTGCCTCTTGCTATGGTGAACCCTTGTTATAAAGAACATCATACACGGACCCAGAAGCATTTGCAATAATGAGGGAGTACTGTACTTGTTCAGGATATCAGCTTTTTCTTGATAATTCTTTGTGCAGTTACCATCTACCGACTTCCTTAACCTCACTATCTCTCCCCTTACCCCTTACCTTCCTCTTCTCGCTTATGTACCTGAAGAAAGTCTTGTCCCCTTCTGCCACTCCTTTGGGTATCCTTTCCTCAGTTTGCACTTTTGCTTGCCTCACTGCCCTCCCTGCTTCCCTCTGTTTTACTCAGTACTTCTTCCAATCTTCCTCCCTCTGTCTTTCTATGTACTGCCTGAAAGCCATCCTTTTCTCCTTCACTTTCGTGGTCACCTCCATAGAGTACCACAGTAGCCTTTTTTTCTCTCCTGTTTTTATTCACTTTTTTTACCCAGCTGTTAGTTGCAGTCACTATAATATCCTTAACTTGTCTTCATTGTTCCTCTGCCCCACCATGTCAAGCCACCTCAGCTACGCAGTTTCTAAGGCAGTCTGTCATTTCTTTTAAGTCTGCCCTTCTAAAATCCAGGACTTCTGTCCTCATGTGGTTTACTTCCGTATCCATCTAGATACTAAATCACATTGTACGGTGAACAATGGCCGCCAGGGGACTGCCCACTGTGCATCTGTTAATCCGTCTCTGTTAGTGAGCACCAATCAATCAAATCTTTATTTAACCAGGCAAGCACCATTGAGCAAAACTCATTTTCAAGATGGACCTAGGTAGATTTAAAAAACTGTGTTCAACACAATTCCAAAAAGAGTTCACAGTAATTACAAAATTCACAGTGTATATCAGAAAAAATAAATCTAAAAACAGTAACTTAGGATACATACAAGTCACTTCACAGGATGAAGACAATATATACGCAATGAACCAGTACAAGGATAATATGAGTACATATGCAATCAAATTGCAGTAGATGTCAACAATACAAATACAACATATGAGGATAAGTTCAGAAGGGGTAAGGAAGTACAGGGGTTGGGGGGTACCAGACAGGGCCAGGCAAGGGGGTAGGAGGAAGGAGAAGGAATGGTTTAAAGGGCGGTCAAAAAGGCAGTGAAGAGAGAGGATAAAGGGACATAAGGTGCAAGTGCAAGGGATACAAGGTCACTATCACTTCCATCCCTAGTGAGTTCACTTACTAACTGCCTGAGAAATGCTTATTGTTTAGAGTCTAGGATTGCTCTGCTTCTAGTCGAAATTTCTGCTGGAAGGCTCTGTTCCATATCAGAGAGACTGAAGTCCCTAGCCAGCAGCACCTCTCCCTTATTTGACATCATGCCAATGTTTTCCTCTAATGCCATGTCCAATTCTTCCCCCTGTGCAGGAGACCTGTATACCACCCCCTGCAAATTATGGCCCTTGCTCCTGTCTCCAAGGTGACCCACAGTACCTCTAGTCCTTTTTAGGTCTCTGTGTTCCCTTGCACTTCCATGGCCCAGATATTCTCCTTCGCATACAGGATAACCCCTTCCTCCCTTCCCTATCCCTTCTGAACTGAGTGTATCCCTGGTATGGCCATATCCCAGTCGTGATTTCCAGTACACCATGACTCAGTTATGACCTCTGCATCCAGTTCCTTCTTTGTTATGATTGCCTCCCGATCCAAAATTTTATTTCCTAGACTTCTCCCGCTGGTGCACATAGCTCTCCAAACCTTGCCCTTCCCTGTCGGCAGCCCCTTTTAACTCCCCAATTACTGCATGTGATGCTTCCTGTGACTTCACTTAAATTTCCTTTCCCTTCCTTACTTTTTTTTTTTTTTTTGTCCAATTTATCTCTTCCTTAATCTGCTCTGACTGGGGGGGAGGCCTGCTGGCCTCTTCCTCCCGGAGACTCTGGGTATTAAGATCCAGTCTGCCCCGTCCAAATCAATTGAAATGAAGTCTCCCAGTTATCTGCTCCCCCAGCCTATTCATAAAGACCCTGGAACACCCTCTGCTGAGGTGCAGACAGTCTGATGCATACAGTGTTCTGTCACTCCAGGTTCCATCCCATCATCCTATGCAACCATAACCCTCTTACACCATTCTCACAGCCATCTACTGAAATTTTCTATCCTCATCTCTGTCTAGGTCATTTGTTCCCAAATGGATCATTACATGAGGTTTCCCCCAGCCCCCTGTACAAGCTGTTCTATGGCTGGGCTCACCCACTCTGCTGGGAACACCAAATACTGGGAACACCAAATTACTGTAAAATTCTAGCTCAGTTGTGTTTTTTTAAGCCTTCTTGGCTTCATATTTTCGGTTTCACAGTTTAAACGTTCCTCAACTGTGCTACCACTGTGCTTTGCCTCCTACCTCAAATGCCTGTTAAGTTCTTCTACATAATTCTTCTGATCGAGAACAGCAGTAATTTCTTCATCTCTGAAATTCATTACAAGAAAAGATTTACATTAACATAAAAAATCATTCAATATCTTAACATCAGTTAAGCACCTTTATGTTAAGTGATCGCAGACATGAGAAATTTTGCAGTTCCTGACACAAACACGCCTGTTTCTAACAATTTTCACAAACCACGGTACATTTTAGTATTCATAATGGCTTTACAGCTAGCAGGAACATAGTGTATTTGAAAGTAAAAGCAATTTTGTCAGCAGATGGACAAATACAGTTGACTCCACAAACCCAAATCCTTGTATGCTGGCAACCAAGGTGGAAGCGTTCAAGGTGACCCTCTCCATCCTAGGGAAGCGTAGCAGACTGTCCAATGCTTGCTGCATCCCTTGCTGCAGTTAGCAGCACACTGATCAGGCAGGGAATGCATTAGATGTGCAAGTGCTGTGGGTGGCTGGGTGCAGACAAGTCAACATCATGGGTAAAGTGTACAGAAAAAGGAATATGCATGAACCTCTGCATAGCTGCCACACTGCCTATGTACTTTCCACCACTCCCCTTGTGTCCTGTCTGAGACAAGACTCCATTTCATGTCCCAGTGATGCCTGTCAGGTGGGCTTTGTAATGGGGGTGGAATGCAGACTCCAGGTCAAGTTGGGGTGGCCAGATACATAGGCACTGTGGTGCAGGGCAAGCCTAGGCAAGGGAAAGGAAAGATGATAAAACAAGCTACAATCTCACACCATGAGAGGCTGGTCAGTTAAAAAAAAAAAAGGGATAGTTTTATTTATTTATTTTGATAACCGGGTGGGTGCCCTAGACACAGAAATGCCTATTTTCAGGCACGACCCAGGAGGGTACAAGTCAGATTGATAAAAACAATATGAACTACAGGACATACTGGATACATTTACAGTGGTCAAATACAAACAAAGTGGCAGCAGTATACATCAAGTAGGAGGGAAAATGCAACAGCAATAACAAAAGAATGTACATTTCTACACATATTCATTAGAGCACTGTTAGATAATGGCTGACAATGGAGCACACTCCAATACAAAATGCATAAATCAGTACATAGTTACATAGGAGGCAGTTTAAGCAGTGACATTACCGCATACAATGTAGTAGCAGCAGAGAGAAAAGGTGAGTTACTGGAGCAGAGTTTACATAAGGAGGGTTGGTGAATCACTGGCAGGGTAATAAGTGCAAAGGGGAGTACTTAGGGCAGATAAAGGTGAGGTAGAAGTGAGTAGAGGAAAGCAAAGAGAGGGTCATGGAGGATGGAAGCAGTTATAGGGATCTGGCTTTAGTAGGTAAGTATGAAGCATCCTTTTGAAACAGGCATGAGTTGGGGAAGAGCCAGATTTCTAATGAAAGTGAGTTCCAGAACTGAGGAGTAGCATTGGAAAAAGCCCGGGTTCCCATGGCAGTCTTATATCTAGGGACTTATAGAATTACATAAGAACTTACCGTAACAGTAGATCTTCGAAGGGATCTCAGTCATCAGTCACACCGTAGGAACTTCACTGTCAGTGAAGTAGGATCCACATGGAAAATTTTCCAGCAGTACCACTGGGGCTGCCCATGCCAATGTCACCACCGTCACCACCCTAAAAAGGTGTCAGCAGCCCTGTTTCCTCTTCAGTTCTTTCCCCCATAGACTAAGTGAGCCATAGGGGACCGAGGATAGAGGTGCCCAGGTCTGGATAAAAGGCTGGATACACTAGATAGCCAGTCTGAGACAGGAACCCCAAATAGGGAGATGGTGGGAGGGAAGGCTGACCTGATGACTGAGATACCCTCAAAGATATGAAAATTACGTACCTACCATAATTCTTGATCTTCCTGTGTATCTTCACTATTCATCACTGTTAGGTGTCTGCCGGAGACAGGCACCCCGCGGGAGACTTTTTTTTGGGGGGGAGGAGGAGCTGGCGCTGTTGGCACAGCCCACGAGGCCGACGCATTGCATGGCGCTGGCGGGTTGGCCAGAAACGGCTGTTGGGTCCTCCTCCACCTCAGTTCTGCATGATGGAGAGACAGAAGGAAAAAAAGTATAGAGAAAGAAGGGCGGGGCAAGGGAGCCCAAGGGACAGCAAAAGGAAAAGAAGCAACTGAAAAAGAATAAGCCAATGACAGGACAGATAAGAAAAAAGGGGGGCCTGAGGGTTATGGGCCGGGAGGCCCCAGTCCCTGAATGACCAAGAGGGGAAAGAAGAAAGACAGGAAGGATATATAGAGAGAGAGAGAGGGTTTAAGGAGCACGGGATGAGGGAGAGGGGAGGCCAGGACCCATGAGGGCAAGGTCGATCAGAAGATCTCCAGGAGATGTTCAAGGAGATTCCAAATTTTCAGAATTCTGGATGGGTAAGGCCACCCCCAACTCAGATCCCAACTCCCAAGGGGAAAATCACACTCCTCATTCTTCCCTCCCTGCAGTTACCACAAGGAGAAAAAGGTTTTCGGCAGGGGGGGGAGAGAAGGGACCTCTAAAACACACCATCCCCATCGGGGAAGGTAAGAAAAGGTAACAAGGGCAAAGGAATTATGGACAGCCCAAAACCACCCATCCTGGAACTGACAATGGACTTCATGGGATGGAGGCATCCCATGGAAGGACCAGGATAGAGGAGGGGCCCACCAGAAGACCCTGAGGGAAAAAACCATAAGGGGGCCCCACTCACCCATTTCCAAAGCCCTCCTGGTGGCCTGCCAGAGAGGAAGAAATAACCCAAGGGAGGGGGAGAGTGGGGAGGCGGTATGACACAGGGACTGAGGCCTTGTGTGGGAAAGGTGAGATGGATTCAGTGATGAATGGTGAAGATACACAGGAAGATCAAGAATTACGGTAGGTACATAATTTTCATATCTTACCTGTGTCAGTCTTCACCATTCATCACTGTTGGGTGAGTACCAAGCACTCCCGAAGGGGGACCAAGAAACCCTGAAGGAATAATATCCCTCAGTACCCCCTGGTGGGAGAACAGTGGGGGGAGGACCCTCCACTAGCCAGTTAGGGCTTGGACTGGTCAGGATGAGATGGGGTCCCCCTGAAACCTAGGGGAAGGAAGATGCCCCTGAAGCTCCCGCCTCACCCTGTGGGAGAAGAGGTGGGTCCCCAGGAAGGAGTAGGCCAGTAACCTGTGCCAGGCCAAAGGTGACAACCTTGAAAGGCGAAGCCATGCCATCTGCCTAATGCAGATCGCTGTCCCCGCAAGCCATGAAGTAACCTCATTGGAGTTGTACAATGCCCTTGACTGGTGCCTCTCCAATTCCAGGCCTATAGCAGAGAGGGCTATGGCTTGCCGGGTAGCTTCTGAATCAGGTAGCGATGCTAAAGCTTGGCCTAGCATCGCCCACAGATGCCTGTTATAGGCAGCATGGTGTTCCTGATGCGAGATAATTGCCAGCAGACTCCACGCAGAGGAGAAAACCATCTGCCCCAGCTGATCAAACTCCCGAGAGTCAGTATCAGGACGATGGTCGTGGACTGGGCATCTATGCCTGGAAGGGGTGTCCAGTCACGTCAGCCCAGAAGTTGGATGAGGCAAAGCACCTGGAGACCCACGGGTCGCACAATACCATCTCCAGCAGTCCATAGGGGCTAGTTCCAGGGAGTATGGATGCTGCCATGTGCTGTACAATGCCTGCCAGAAGGGAACTGGCCAGAACGGAACCACCAAATGGTGCACCCCATATTCGCCCAAAAAGGCTTGCGTCGTAAACTCGGTATTGTCTACTGCATAACGGGAGATGTGCAAGTCCCTGACCACCCTCGACAGGAAGCGCTGATATTGTGCCTGATCAGCATCTGAGGACAGATGGACAGTCGGCTCCTCTTCCCCTGGGGAGGAAGACTAGGAGGTCGAGGAACTTGAGTCAGATTCTGGCTGCGGCGGGGGAACCGGTCGGAAGACCTGCTCGACCATAGCCCTAACATACTGTGGAAAAGCCGGAGCCAGAGATCTAAACTGGTCCCAGGTCAAAGGTCCCAGAGGACCAAAGTGGCCTGGGAGAAGGGCAGCTGGACGCAGAGGCACGGGCAAACCTGTCACCTGAAGTGACGCGTCTCTGCCAGGGCTAGAAGAATCCACAGGAGAACCTGGCATAAGCGGAAAACCGCAGGTCTGCAGATTCACCGTCCTGCCCTGAAAATTAAAACAGTGGGGACTTAACCCTGTAGGGTAAGCTACCCTATGAGGGGACCGGGGCCACATAGATCCAGAAGGGCGGACCTCAGCCCCACCCAAAGAGACCTCCTTAGGAGAAGACGATGGGAGGAGACCGGGCTCAGCACTACGGCCCCTTTCCCGACCCCAGTGGGCCACGGAAGTGTGCCAAGGTCCATCACCCCTTTCACTCAACCCCGTGGACTCTGAGGAAGCGCTCTTCCTCGCACTCTGTGCCAAAGTGCCCCTCAACTCATACGACCCCCCCCAAAGGGGGGACGCAGAATGGGGGGCCTCGATCTTGATTCTAAGAGGAGGGATGGCACTGGGGATGGCAGCCAACCCATCACTCAGAAACCCAATCACCACACCTGCATCAGTGGGACCGCTGGTCCACAGCTGACTCCCCAAGCCGCCCTCGGCTAAAGAGTCAGCATGGGCCACAGTCACCTGTGCTGCAGGAGGGGGCATGTGGGGATGTGCAAGGGTGCTAGGCCATGGGGAACTCTCAGATTCCGAAGAATCAGTCCTCCAGACCAGATCCGCTTCAGAATTGTCTTCCTCCGAAGAGGAGATGATCAAGAAGGGCTCCGGCCTGGCAGCCCCGGAGGCTTCCCCAGTCACAACGCCGTGAGCCCCGCACCCCTTGCGGCACTGCCCCGATCACCAGAGCCGCAAACAGCTCCGGGATCTGAAGCAGCACTGCCCCACGCCAGGACCCACAGCCGTGGGCCTCGACAATGGGGGAGCCTGCACCTCCAAGGAGGTGACTACCAGAGCAGTGCTCCTGGTCTGGCCCTCCGGCACCGCAGTAGGAACCTCCTCTATGGCAAGGCATGAAGAAAAGGAAGCCCAGGAAGGGGCCCGGAGGGAGGGCAAAGTGTCCTGCACTTGGACCAACACGAACGACACTGCCCCCTCCCAAAAGTCGGTGGAACCCTGCTGGCCTTCGACGCGCAGTGCTCCAGAACTCGGCAGTCCATCGAGAAGCAGGCACTGCAGGAATCCATGTCATGGTGAGGTCCAGAAAATGCAAAAGTCATGCTGGTCGGTAACGGATATCTGTCGGCCGCAGGGACACCAATGCATAGGGGGACGACCCATTTTCTTCGACCGTTTTTTGTCCTGATGACCAAACAGGACACGTACAGTAACTGAAAACAAATCAGGCAAAGACTTGACGCGGCGAAAAAAAGGAAAGATCTTACTGGGATCTGGAGAGGCATCGAGTAGGTAGCAGTACCAAGGTGGAGTTGATGGAGAAGGGAAAGGTGTTGAAGGCTTCAAGTCGGCGACGAAAACTAGGTCGTGCAGAGTAGTGTTGAGCAGGGGTGCTGTCTTGATGGCAGGAGAAGCAGAACTGAGTGGAGGAGAACCCCAACAGTGATGAATGGTGAAGCCTGACACAGGTAAGATCTACTGTTACGGTAAGTTCTTACGTAACTGTTCTATCTTCTTTGGGGGCATCTCAGTCATCAGGTTACACATATGAAACGAGTCCCAGCAGTGACAAGTAACAGCAGAACAGTCTGGGTGGAAGGCAAGCCGGGGTCAAAGACAGAAGGCCCCGAAGAACAGCACAGCCAAAGTCTGCTCTGGCTAGAGAAGCAATGTCCAGACTGCAAAGCTTGGTGAAAGTATGGATGGTACTCCAGGTGGCAGCAGCACAGATGTCAGCAGCCGAGATCCCTTTGAAGCAGGCCGCAGAGGTAGCCATACCCCTTGTGGAGTGAGCTTAGACTGCCCCGGCAACTCTTTGCCATGCTTGTTGTAGCAGAAAACAATATAACTGACCAACCATTTGGATAAACATTGTTCAGAAACTTGAACGCCCTTCTCTTTCCTGGGTGAAAGAAACAAAAAGTTGCTGTGCCGTTCTGCAATCCTTAGTTCAGAGCAGATAGTGTTTCAAAATTCTGTGCATTTCTAGGGTATGTAGCAGTGCTTCCCCTGGACTGGCATACTCCACAAAATACACAGGGAGGTGGATGGATTGATTCAGCGTAAACTCAGACACCACCTTAGGTAGAAACTTAGGATTTGTGTGCAAAGACACCTTGTGTTTGTGAAAAATCAAATATGGCTCCTCACACCAGAGAGCCTGAAGCTCTGAAATCCTTTGCGCAGAAGTAATAGCAACTAAAAACAATGCTTTCCAAGAAAGAAAGCATAGCTCGCAAAATGCAGCTGGCTCAGAAGGAGACAGGGTCAATTTCTCCAAAACAAAATTCAAATCCCAAGCTGGGACAGGTGAACAGACTGGAGGTTTCAGCTGCATGATGCCCCTTAGAAAGGTACAGGAGACATTCAACTGAGCCACGGTACGGCCATCTACAGGCTCGTGGAAGGCAGAAATAGCCACGAGGTGCAACTTGAGGGAGGAATACTGGAGGCCTAAGTCTGACAAGGAAATCAGGTAGTCCAGAACTTGGCTCACCGGACAGGTAAAGGGGGTTCAGATGGTGCTTAGCTGCCCAGATGGCAAACCTCTTCCATTTCATACAAACATACGAAATTTGCCAGCAGATAAAGGCCTAGAGGTCTATCAAGTCTGCTTGAATGTGCAGCTAGCACCCCTTATTCTGCAGCTGCCCTTCCCTTCCACCCTTCTCTTTCATTAACCCTCCCCCTTGTCCTGTCCCATCCTCGTTTGAAGCAGTCCACTGTTCTACTGCATACCACTTCAGCAGGTAAAGCATTCCACCCAGCCACCACCCTCTCTGTAAAAAAGTGTCTCCTCATCTCCCTCCTGAAGTAAGTCACCAGAGTGGATGGCTTTCAGGCCACTACTAAGATGCTTACCACTCTCTGAGAGACTCCAAACAGAGTAACAGCTATGTCCTCAGGAGCCAAGCAAGCAGACAGAGGGACCCAAGGTTGGGATGGACCAGGGTCCCCAGAGCCTGCGTCAGCAGATCCCTGCAGAGGGGCAAAGGCACGGAGGTTCCACTGCTAACTACTGAAGTAATGAAAACCACATCTGAGGTGGTCAGTATGGTGCGACCAGAATCATGCTGATGCCCTCCATCTGAAGCTTACTCTCTGAATCAGAGGAAATGGAGGGAAAGCATAAAGGTACCTTTCGCTCCAGGAGAGGGACAACGCGTCTCACCAGAAAACTCCAAGCCCTGGATCTAGCAAGCTAAAACTGGACAGTTTTACATTGAGCAACGGATGACAGAAGTTCCTATTCATGCATCCTGGACTGAGACCAGCTGAGACTGTCTGCCAGGGTGCTGAGAATTCCCACAACATGGACTGCCGAGAGGTTAAGGCCTTGGTCCAGAGCCCAGTAAAAGACTCATGACCTCCCGGCACAGGTGGTATGATTGAGTAACCCCTTGCTTGTTGATGTAGTAGACAACACTGAGGTTGTCTGACTGGATCAACAACTGACCCGGGAGGAGATGGTCCTGGAAGGCCTGCATGGCATACTGAACTGCCCACATCTAAAGACATTTATGTGGAGATATGTCTTGAGCGGAAGGGACCCAGGTGCACACTCCAGCCCAGGCCAGAGGAGTCAGTGTTGAGGATCTGCTGGGGAGTGGAAATCGTGAATGGGACTGCCGCTAGCAGATGCTGGGGGACCATCCACCACCGGAGCACCTTCTTGACAGGCTAGGAGACCAATACCTGTTGTTCCAGGTCATCCATATGCTGATCCCACTGCACCCAGAGGGTCCACTGGAGCACCCACATGTGCAGTCTGACAAAGGAGACCAAAGCTATGGCAGCCATCATAAGATCTAGTAGTCTCAGATATACCCTGGCTGAGACATAACAGCTCTGTGCTACCTCTTGAGCCTGGGAGATGAGGCACTCCACTCTGTCTTGAGGCAGGAAGGCCATGCTCTGCACAGCATCCAGGACAACTCCTATACACTGCAGTCTCTGGGATGGAACCTAAACCGACTTGGGCAGGTTGATATGATGCCCAAGGAGTGAAAGAGCTGGAGGGTCCTCTCCAGGGTCTGGATGAGCTGGACTCTAGACAGAGCTTTGAGAAGCCAGTCGTCCAGGTAGGGAAAAACGTACAGGCCTTCCAGCCATAGGGCAGCCTCTACTGCTGCCAACAGCCATAGGGCAGCCACTACTGCTGCCAAGCATTCTGTAAATACCTTCGGCACAGAGGATAAGCCTAAGGGCAAGACTCTAACTGATAGTGTTCCCCTTGGAAAATGAATTGGAGAAACTGCCTGTGTGGAGGAAACACAGATGTGCAGGTAAGCGTCCTGCATATCTAGGAAACACATCCCATCGCCCTGCCGGAGCAGGGGCAGCAGTCCTGGAAGAGTGACTATACGGACCTTTTTGTACTGGATGTAAAGATTGAGGCCCTTGAGATCCAAGATAGGTCTAAAATCTCTGGTTCTCTTGGGGACCAGGAAGAACATGGAGAAGAATCCCTCGTTCTTCTGCCACCTGGACACTGTCTCTATGGCCCGCTCCTGCAGAAGAGACTGTACCTCCTTCCAAAGAACCACGGCATGGGCTGAAGAGTAGATGGAGGGTAACGGTGGGTTCTCTGGAGGTTGCTCCAGGACCTCCAGCGTGTGACCCATTTCTACAATTTGAAGAATCCAAGCATCCAAAGTGATGGTTCTCCTCTGACTGAGACTGAGGGAGAACCGACCTCCAACCACCACCTCTTGGCTGGGGACCGGAAGAAATGTCTGGCAAGGAGTCAGGCACAGGCAGATCCAGCTGCTGGGGTGGAGCCATCACCCCTAGGCCATTTTGCGGCAGATCCTGTGGAGGAAGTAGCAGGCAGGGCACAGATGGCCTTCCGCTTGCCCTGGAGACGGGAGCTGGCTCCAGTCTTGTGGGCCACCTTGGGAAAGGAAGGGCGCTGTCTGCTCCTGAGGTGGGTGTGATAGAGCAAATAGACAGACTTAAGAGCCCTTCCAGAGGCCTACAAGATTTTTATTTTTATTTTTTTACCAGGAGAGAGACACTAAGCTGAAAGCTTGTTTACAGGTGCGACCTGGGAGCACAAGGAAGTTGAGTGACTTGCTCAGGGTCACGCAGTATGCAAGTGGGGGCTGTGGGATTCAAACCCAGGTCTCCACGTTTGCAGATCACAGCCTTAAACCACTGCGCTATACTGCCTCCTCAAATAGTAATCAAGTAATTTATGATGTCCTGCACATCTGGCCCAAAGAGCTTAGAGCCACTGAAGGGGGCACTTAACACCTTCTGCTGGACATCTGCCGCGAACCCAGAGACCCTCAGTCAGGCATACTAACGAAGGCAGATGCCTGTGGCAGCAGCCCTGGCACCAGAGTCAGATATGTCGCATAAGGCCCTAAGGAGGTGCTTGCAGACATCCTCTGCGTCCTGCAGAGACTTAAGAACCTCCAGCTTCTGGGAGCATTCCGGTAGGGCTTGAGCAGCTTCCTTGCCCTCCTTTCTGGTGGTATTCTGGTATGTGGCCATTTGGGATAAATAACTGGCAATCCAGAGCCCCAAAGTGGAGGAGGCATAAGCCCTCTTTCACCAAAGGCCAATCCTTCCAGATTCTGTCTGGGGGGGCAACTCAGGTGTATGGGCACCTTGGACCTGTCATGACCTGCCTTAATGACCACGGAATCGGTCTCTGACTGGGCAGCATAAACAGGGCAGGCCCTGAGGGACATGATAAGTCTTATCTGCCCTCTGAGGCATGGCGGAGACCATGTCATGGCGGAGCCACACCACGGTGGTGGTATTCCTCAGCGCTGGTAGAATGAGAGGAATGACCTTAGCGGGACACTCTGGGATCTCCAAGAAATCCACTAGATCTCTCCTGGTGGCATCCTCTTCCTCAATGTGGAAGCCCATAGCTGTGGACAGCTGCTTCATCACGCTGAAGACTGTGGGGTCCTCGGGAGAGGACCTAGGAGTATGCTTGACTGAGTCCTCGCTCACTGAAGAATATGCAGATCTGCCTGAGGAAGGGAGGACGAGGTCAGGGTGGTACTCCTCTTCAACGTCGACCTGCTCAAGTTCGAGGTCTGATGAATGAGGGACCAACGCAGGTCTGAAAGGCACAGGCAAAGAAGGCCTGACTGGTGTCGATGACAACGGGGCTGTAAGAGTCCAGCTGGTGGACAAGGGCTTTAGTTATCTTGCATAAAATAGTACTGAGGTCGACAGCCAGGGATTTGGGTGTCGACAGTGAAGGTGTAGTCAGCACAGAGCATGACGAGACCTGGGTCGGGCCCAGAAAGCGCAGAGTCCCGACGTCCACGGGCCTGGAGAAGTGTCAAGCCACGTCAGAGGGGCCATCAATGATGAGAGTCAATGACTGACCTCCTTGAAGAGGGAGGGGGCACTGTCAGTATGGGTCTGGAGAAGCAGAGGCCTGGACAGTGGGAGATGTCAGCGGGGGAGCAGCCAATAGGGTACCTCCAGACAAGGAAGAAGAGGCAATCGGGGAGCAGGAGCACTGCCAGGGGGAGTAGATCCGATCTCGGTCTTTCCTGTATCTCTTCCCCCCCCCCCACAGAGAACCTGTCCTAGGCCTTGGAGGCCTGTGAGCCCAACGAACCCACCAGCGACTCGGAAGGTGAGAGAATCAAGAGGACCCCTGCCCAGAACTGGCTTCCTGTTGTTCTATTAGAAACTTTTTTAAAGCCTTTTTGCATCACCTAAGTGTTGCAAGATTGAATTTGTGGCAGAACTCTCAGTCAGAAACTTTGTGATTAGGCCCAAGACAGCAGACACAAAGGTCATGGTCATTTGAAGAGGCAATCTTCTTCCGGCAGCAACAGAAGAGAGAAGTGGAAGAAGTCACTCTCAACAAACAAAATGAAGGAATCTCCTATAAAAAAAAGATATTCTGACTTTATGATAAAAGAAAAAATCATAGGCAAAATATGGCACGAACTACGACGGAGCTTCTGTGAAGACCCATATGAATGGAGTCAACGGCAGGAAAGAACTGAGGAGGAAGCAGAGTCGCTCACGCCTTTGCAGGGTTGGCGATCTTGGTGGTGATGTCATGGGCAGCCCCAGTTGTGCTACTGGAAAATCTTCCATGTGGATCCTGCTTCCCTGACAGTGAAGTTCCTACGGTATGACCTGTTGACTAAGATATCCCTGAAGAAGATCACTATAATCTCATACCAAGACAGGCTGGCTTACCAAAGATTGACATACAGCAGTGTACTTTTATCAGAATAATAATCAGCTTTTCAGAATGTGATCTCAGCTAGTCAACTTTAAGTTACTAGCCTTTACCAGAGGCAAGAAAAACTCAATTGCCAACCAATCTGAAGAACTACAACAATTTTTGCCAAGATGTGAACAAGGTTGTCCAAGCAAGGGACTGAATACTGAACACAAATGAACAGAACAGTAAACTGATTAAACGCCAACAGAAGCAGGGTTTACATGGACAGAATTACTGATTTTATGGTTCTCTGTAGAATCAGTATTAAAAACAGGCTCTGGCAGCACCACTACGACTGTGAATGCATTAACTAGATAAGGGTGTTTCATGGGCTTAAACATAAACATTTATTTATTTATTTAAAAAATATCAGATTTACAAACCCTTGAGTCAGAGACTCATTTACAAAAGCAACTCATCGAAACTAATGTAAAGACAGCACAGTTAACAAGTCCAAAAACAATGGCTCGGAGAGCAGGCAGTTATAACAGTCATTCACTGGAGATACATGGGTAACAGTAGATAAACCGGTTACATAGTTTAGGCACACATGCTCCACATCAAGAAGACCAAAGCAGTTCAAACAATATACAATAGCTAAAGCAAACAGACATCAGGAGTCAAAGAGAAGCCCAGAGTGTTCACATGAAGGCTGTTGCATACACTAACTGAATCAAAGTATAGTACATTGAGAAAGGGCATATTTAAGCAATAAGGCACGACAGGGTGTGTGTTATCATGTAATAACGTCACTCCTGGGGTGGGGCGAAGCCGAGTATTTATTTGCAGCTATTTATTTGATCCACTGGATCAGCAATATTTGCACAAGCTGTGCCCAGTGCAGATTTTACAGCACTGGTCCTGGTCTGGTGATCTGGGTTTTACCCATACCACACTGCATATGGCTTAGTGATGACAAGTATCCTAAATACTGGTACCTTATCCAGCTGTGTGCTGCTTGGGGTGTGTGTGGGTGTGTGTGTGTGTGTGTGTTTAAACTTATAACTTTCTATAGTATATTGTATAGCACTGTGAATCCTGGCTGCAGTTTTTTTTTTTTATCTGCTATGGCTAAGCAAGATACTGTAACAAGACACTGGCCTGCTGTTGGGGCTATTAGACATCAAACCAAAGGGTATGCTGTGAAGACTAACTTGGAGAAGATGCAATAAAACAAACTTGAATGACACTTAGCCCCCAGACATCATAAAACACCCAGGGAAAATTAGAAAAACTCCTCCAACACCCTAGACCGAAACAAAACACTGGATTGAAGTGAGAACTCAAAACTGGTAGTAATACATACATATTGTATATAAAGCTATCTAACTGGGGTTTCTATGAGAAAACAGCTGCTAAATAGCTCTAATTCATTATTTGTGTTTTTGATGTTAAAACACTCCTGTTGGGTAGACCTGATGCACAGAGAAAACAAAAATAGTGAATTCGAGCTATTTAGTAGCTGTTGTCTTACAGAAATGCCAGTTAGCTTGCTCTTGGGTATCTGCTAAACTAACTGTTGCCATTTGTGCTCCCTGGATAAGAAGTTACAAGGCTCTGCTGTTGCTAAACTAATTTTAAAGCAGTACACATGCTAAATCTAAGGGCATGGCTACATCACTGTTACATGAGATGGGGGCATCCTAGGAGAAAGAAAGCCAATAAAACTATTTGTTATGGAGATCCACAGGGGTCGTAAAACTACCATACAGCTAGCAAGCTAATTTAGGAAAACCTCCTAATAGCAGACAAAGGGAAGGACACACTAGGATTTAACATACATATGAAAATACTCTACATAACATATGTTTTTTGCACATTCTGGGTGGACTACTCCTTTAAAAGGAAAAATACACTTCATCACAAAATGTGCCCTCACATGAACATGCATGATTTATCTATAAAGACAATTAAAAAATGTATTTCTAAATGCATTAGTAACAGCAATGCTTTCAAGATTCTGAAACTACTAAAAAGACAAACTGTAGAATATGGTAAACAAATATTGTTAATCCCAAAAGTTGAACTTTGTTTTTAGTATATAAATGTTTAAGAAATACCCGAAAGCTGTCTATTTTCCTTAGTTGTTAGACACTTCTTAAGTCTTTCCTTTTGAGACACCAGGTGTCTCTGCTAATCATTTGTTCCAAGGGTTTTTAAGTCAGTTTGAAGGCATTTTAAGTATCTTCTGTTCTAGTCTTTAACAAAATGCAGGACTCCAGACTTCTTGTTCTGTTCCTTGGTCCACATCCCAAACATGTGAGTCTTCTTTCAGGATGACAGATTCACCTCATGCCCCTCCCACATGAATAAAAAAAGAGGTGGGATGGACCTTTTGGAGCTTCTTGGGTGAAGGTGGGGTGGACCTTACCCCCAAAAAAAAAATCAATGCTGCCTCCCACTACTCAGGTTCCAGTTCTTGTACCACCCATTTAAGAAAGAAAATAGTACCCTGCAACCATTGACTAACATGAAAGCGTATTTATTTGAGGGTGTAAAACATTTCTTGGAGGAGGGTAAGTGTAGGAGACTATACCTTCAGTCAGTTCCACGGACAGAAAACATGACATCACTCCTTTCGTACATGCAATACTCCTGTAGGCTCCGTCCATAGTCGTAAAAACAGCAATCTGTTTACACTAAGTTCAGCTACTGGTTGGGCAACCATGCACAGCTAGCCTGTGTGCTGGTTGGGCAACCATGAACAACCAGCCTGTGCTGCCACACAGCATGTTTGATTACATCAAACCTCGACAGTGAAGCCTGAAAGGTCCGATGTAATATGGAAGCTCAGGCTAATAGGGCATGTGGTTGCCCAACCAGTATTTATTTTTTTAATAGTATCACTTTTTTTTTTTTTATTTAACCTAAAATTAAAAAATAAAACATTACAGTAGTAATGCTGTTTCTTCCAAGTGATCCCTCACTATGCTGAACAACTGCATCAGTCCTTTGGATTGTGCTGCCCCGGAGAACAGAATGTCATTCTAATGATGGAATCTCTGAATGAAATTCAAACCTCTGATGCGTGGTAATGCTCCACTCTGCCCTCTAACATCAGATTTCTTTCTGCAGCTAGGGAAGCAGTGACCACTAAACTAGCTAAACCTATGAAAAACAGTTCTACAAATTATTTTTTTTGTCCCTTTTTATTTATGAGATTTTATGAAATGCAGCAAACACTATATTCACATAATAAAACATAAGCATTGGGACACATGCAATCCGGAGAGTTGATGTGCAGGTTTGATGGCAGTCATAACAGTATAATACAATATTATTGTCCATTCACCACTTTAGGACAGTCAGGGGCTGCAAAGGAGTAAAGGACCAGCAAAATAATAATGTAGGAGAGTCCACTCTCACCTTCTCTATGACTTGCAGGGTATCTGCCAATATTTCTTGCCCCCCCCCCCCCGGTAGGATTCTAATTATAAGGTGGAGGGCTGGGACACCCATAAAAGAGACCATGAAGGAGTCGCAATAGATGTCCTGAACTCTAAGTTGCATGACACCCCTACCTCTGAAGCGCATACCAGATGGCTGGTAAGGTGACAGAATAAAAACAGGAATTAAACACAACAGCTCACAAATTAAGTGGAGTGCAATCACACTCCCATGTGTAACTGATCTCCTTATGGACAAGGTAATAACCTGCATAAAAATGCTAGATAAAGTGACTAGAGCTTATCACGACATAGCTTCAAACTTTTATAAGTCAACAAAAGAAAAAAAGTACCAGTCTTTTCATGGAGTTCTGGATGCTCATAAAAGTTTGTTAGATTGATGGAAAGAAGTTATGGCAACTATAGAAATCTAACAATTACAGTCTCAATCATTGGGAGTCCATTTCGAGATCACCTTCTCCCGCTTGTTCCTTCAAGGATTCCTGAGTAGAACGGAGATTGGAAACAAATGGTGCTGCTACATCTGGATCAGTGAGGATATGTGTTTTGTTAGCATGGCGAATCTGTAAATGCGCTGTGAATAAACATGGAGCAGCTATGCCGTTTTCCAAAAGGGATGTCTTGGTCACTTATAAAGCTTTTTTCCTATTCTGCGTTTGAGAGGCAATTTCCAGAAAGGGGGCTGTTTTGCTGCCTTCCCACATTTTATCTCTTTGTTGTCTAGCTGCCTGCAGCAGGGGAATGCAAGCCTCCGGGCTGGACAGAGTCACGATGGCCGTCAAAGGACGTGAACTGCCTGTACCTCACGATCTAGCCCTCTTCGGCATGGCAAAGGCCTTGGTCATTGAGAAACCAGAATCTGTCAGCAGCAGCCCCATGTCAGTAAAAATCAGGTGGTTTACAGCCACGAGTATTTCAGTTCTCCCGGCCAAATGTGGTGCGACGCCCACAATACGAACATTGGGTTGCCTTTGTGTATTCTCAAGAGCCTCCACTTTAGCCTTTAGGAAATGAAAGTCCTGCACAAATACCGCATTTCTCTCCCACTGCTGTTCTGTTTCAGAGTTAAGCTCTGTAATGTAGGCAGCATTTGTTTGTACCTGGCTGTCAAGTTCAGCGAATCTCACTTCAACCACAGCAAGTCTGCGATTTGTTTCCTCCCCTGTGGCTTGAATTTTTTGCAGCATTGCCATTATCTGGGGGTTTGGCGGGTCAGAGGCCCTTGGATCTGCCGATGTAGACGGCCCAACCCCAGGCCTTTCGATCCAGGTGTTGATGAAAGATATGGCTCTAAGTTATGAGCCGCCTGCTTGTTTCCCTTTTTTGGGCCCATTTCTTGCTCCCCAACTGCTGACACACCCGAGACGACCTCCAAAGTCTAGTTTACAGCAGTTAGGTAAAATAAGTAGTAGTTACTATAGCCTGATCAGTCAGCATGTTGAGTGCTCCACAGCACTCCTCTAGTTCTACAAAATTTTTGAGTCTCTGTGGACTCATAAGTGTGGTAGAACAATCTTAAAATTAGATCATAGAGTATCACTTGTAAGGCAATGCAACAAGTAATGCTCAAGCAAACTGAAAAGGACTGATTCTTGTGAGAACCTTTTCCAGGTTCTGGAAGGGGAGGTAATGGTGGGTTTGTCAAGCACAGTGAGGGAGACCTTGGAAGAAACAGCATTACTATGGTAAATAATTTTTTTCTTCAAGCCCCAGGAATCACTCACCATGCTTAAAATCTGCAGATTACAAAGCAATACCTTGAGAGGCTGGGTACAGAAACCTATTTTGGAAAAATTTCCTGCAAGACAGCAGTGCTAAAACTGGCATTCCTTCTGGACTGCATGTCCATGCAACAGTGCTTTATAAAGGTGTGTACCGTTTTCCATGCAGCTGCTTTACAAATTTCTTGCAAGGGAATGTCCCTTGATGCTGTCACAGAGGTAGATGTGCCACGTGTGGAGTGTGCCCTAAGGCCTTTAGGTGGCAGCTTGCCAGCCTTGCTGTAACAGCTATATGCAAAGAGACTATCCAGTGAGCAACCGCTCTCTTGGATGTTGGTCAACCCATGCCTACTTCTCCATTTGTTACAAACAACTGGGAATTATAGGGCCTGCCCTCCTTTGTGCACTCCAGGTTATAGCTGAGTGCGCTCTCAACATCCAGACTATGGAGCTTTTGCTCTCTACAGCTGGATTTTGCTGTAAAGAACATTGGGAGAGTAACAGACTGGTTCAGGTGAAATTCAGACACCACGTTAGGGAGGAATTTTCTGTCTGTCCTTAAGACTACCTTGTCCCTTTAGAAAATTATGTAATTCGGTTCTGTAAAGAGGGCTTGCAGCTCACACACCTTTCTGGCAGAAGTCATGGCCACTAGGAAAACTGTCTTCCAAGTGATATATTTTAAATCAGCAGTTGTCATGGGCCCAAAGGGAGGCAACATGAGATTGACAATGCAAAGATTCAGATCCCATGGCGGGACTGGGTCCCTGACCAGGGGATACAAGTGGAGAAGCCCTTTAAAAATTTTTCTGAAAATGGGATGTGATGCCACTGTTTTCCTCTTACACGTGGAAACATAGGCTGACAGTGCTGCCAGGTGCACCTTTAGGGTTGCAGGTCTAAGACCCAGGGACTGAAGGTGAACTTGGTAATCCATGACTGTGGGCAGGTCTGCTTGCAATGGACTGAACTGCCTAGGAGAACACCACGGGGAAAACCTTTTCCACTTGGAAGCATAGATTCTCCATGTTGGTGGTTTCCTGGAAACTTTAAGCACTTCCAAAACTTTTACAGAAAACTCAAGCTCTTCAAGAGCCGTGCCTTGAGATGCAGAGTTCTGAGATCTGGGAAAACTATGCAGTCCTGAGATAAACTCGACAAACTATCTCAGGGGAAAGCTGATAGGATATTTGATGGAGAGGAATAAGAGCAGAGAGTACCAAGCCTGTCTGTCACAATCTGAAGCGAGCATTAGCTCAGTATCCCTTTCCTAGTGAAACTTTTAAATAAAATAAAAAATAAAATACATAGCTTTGAAGATCTTGTTCCTCCCTGCTTGCTGATGTAATACATGGTAGTTGTGTTGTCTGTCCTGACTTGCACTGACTGACCTTTGCCATGGGAGGTGAAAGCCTGTAGACCCACCTATACTGCTCTGAGCTCCAGAAGGTTTACATGCTTCTGAGACTCCCATGAGGTCCACACCCCACCTACCATTAGGTTGTTCAGATGGGCACCTCAGCCCTGGAGGGAGGCATGTATAGTTAGCACCACTGTGGGTAACTGCTGGAGGAAGGGCACACCCTCCTTGAGGTTACCTTTTCCTTCAACCAGTCCAGTGCCCATAAGAGGTACTCAATACAGGAACCAGCACTGACAGAGGGTCTCACCTTTGGGACCAATGGACCCTTAGGTGGTACTGGATGTCTCTCATTAGGGAACCTGGCACCAATCACCACCGCTGAGGATGATGCCATGTGGCCTAATAGCTGGAAGAAGTGTCTTGCAGGCCTGGGTTGGCCTAATCTGAAAGACTCTGCTAGCTCTATCAGGTTGTGTACTCTCTCCTGAGGGAGGGAGGGAGACCCTCCCTCGGAGGGCATCCAATTTTGTACCTATAAAGTCCAGTGCTTGCACTGGCTCTGCCTTGGACTTTTGAGAGTTTATTAAGAAGCCCAGCTCCTCCAGGGTGTGCTGGGAGAGAATGAGAGGGGCCTTGGCCTCCTGGTGAGACTCCCCTGCGACTAGCCAGTTGCCCAGATAAGGGAAGATCATCACACCCCACATTATCAGATGTGCTGTCACCACAGCCAAGCACTTTGTGAACACTGAACACTCTGGGAGCTAAAGACAGTCCAAAAGGGAGTGCTGTAAACTGGTAGTGACTGTTCCCGACCCTGAGCCTTAGATATTTTCTGTGGCAGGGAGTGACTGGAAAATGGAAATAGGCATCTTTCTGGTCCAAAGATCCCAGCCAGTCCCCTTGCTGAAGGGATAGGACTACTGATCCCTGTGTTACCATCTTGAACTTTTCTTTTTTCAGGTGTTTGTTCAGGTATCACAGATCTAAAATGGGTTGCCACTCCATTTTTCTTGTGGGTCAGGAAGTACCTTGAGTAAAGACACTTTCCCCACTGTGAGGGAGGGACTTTTTCTACTGCGTTTGCTTGCAGTGACTTTTTCTTACCTCCAACTCCAACAGAATTTTCTCTGCTGGGGTGGGAGGTGTGAAGTTTCTGTGAATCTGTAGTCTTGGAAACCTTCTGAACTGCAGGGTCAATGCCTGACTATTTCCAGGATCCATGATCCAACTGTCTGTAGTAATGTTTTTCCACTCCTTGAAATAGTGAGTCAGCCTTCCCCCAACTGACAATGGATGGGAGACCCTGATCAACTTGTCCGGGGTTCTGCTTAGGCTGACCCTCAGGTGCTAAGTCTGCGTTAGCATGCCTCGAACCCCTTCTGCCTCTGTAGAAACTCCTTAGCTGCTAGAAATCACAGGTAAGTAAACCACAAGGAAGATATCCCCCAACTCTACCTCCCCTTCCATAAGGCCTACTGGAAGTGGAGATCTTTTCCTTCTCAGTATTGCTCTTGTAGGTGGCTTTGCACTGCTCTACCTTTTTCATGTCTTCCTCTGTCTTCTCACCGAAAGAAGAAATTAACTTCATACTTACCGTAATTTCCTTTTCTATTAGCTCCAACATTACCAATGGGTAATCAAAACAACTGGGTATAGCGCACCCCTACCAGGGGAAATGGCACAGCCCAAGCTTTAGAATGTTAAGCTCATGAGGATTCCAAGCAGCAGCAACTACCCAGTCACTACTGATCTCACAGTGCCATAGTAGCTACATAGTTCCATATATACAATAGGGGTGAGTGGTAAATGAGTGAGATAAAACAGCATATCATCCACTGCAGTGTGATATTTTTACCCTCTGCTCTACTGTGATGATATCAGCCATTTACACACACAGGTCACAAAAGGTCACTGATATCATCACCCTAGGCAGCTTTCCCCTCAGCATGCAAGAAACACCTGTGCTATTACCATAGACACAAATTCAAAACTACCTGAGAGGTATCACTGCTGCCTACAGCTAACTCAGTGAGCATTACAAAACACACCTACCCCCCACCAACTTCCAGCTCATTATTGTGATACTCTCAACTTGATGCAGCCAGAATTCCAAACAGCACAGCTTCACAGAACAGTCTAAATTACTGCCTGCAGCTAACTCAACTACCACTGAAACACACTCACTTGTTCCTCAAACTCTGATTCTCACCCATTACAATTACAGTGACAATCTCAACTTCACTGCAGCCAGAATCCTAAAGAGCACAATTTCACAGAACACTCTGCCTGCAGGTAATTTAATTACCACTGAAAACACTATCAGCTGTTCTGACACTGCCTCTCAGCTCATTACAATTACCGTGATGCTCTTAACTTCACTGCAGCCAGACTGCTAAACAATACAGCTTCACAAAAGTATGTTTCTCATTCCTATCTAAAACTAACTCATTTAGCATTGCAAAACACACTCATGTGTGTCTGAGTTTATAACACTGCCAGCCCATTCAGAAAAGCTCACACACAGAATGAGCAAACACGTAAACAGGAACAGAACACAAGACAGCATAACAAAACTTCTGAAACTCTTGGCCCTACTGTATATATCGAACACATGATGGGCAGATCGTGTGCTATGGCAAATATTGTCACTCCTGCATCGTGAGCTTGGATATCTCACTCATGCCTTCGGCACTTGTGAGATATCCAGAGCTCACTCTGCAGGAATGACAATATTTGCCATATCACACTCATGCCCATCATGTATCCCCTATATATTATATCAAATTACCTACATGCAACATTCGTTAATACTGTAAATACTGCTGTCTTATCTTCCTAGCAGACATCCAAGGAAGAAAAACTCTCCAATGGCCTGAAAGTGTGGATGCTTCAGTCTTTCTTGCAGGAAGAACAATCAGGCAAACTGGAAGGCTCCAACCCGGTCATCTGGTAACTGAGGCTGTCCACACAGTAAGGTATAGCTTCCAGTCAACAAGTGAATGCAGTGAGACTACTTGCAACAAGGATACCTCAAGAGTTAGCAGACAAAAGAGGGATGTCCGAAACCTAATAGGGGATTTTCGCAAACAGGACATCCCTCCTAACATACTGGATAACATTCTCAAGCAGGAGCTGGGCTCCTGGGTGGGCCCTTTTGACAATGTTGGAGCTTACAGAAAAGGAAATTACGGTAAGTATTAAGTTAATTTCTTGTTTCTGTAGCACTCCACATGTCAATGGGTAATCAAAACAACTGAGTTCTAAGAAGCAGTACCCGGAAAAAATGAGAGGGGGAGAATATTATCCCATACGCCAGAACAAACAGAGAAATTACTTGCCAAGTACTGCCTGTAACACTCAGCAATTGAAAAATTGCATCAGAGCTTTACACCACCAAAGTGTAATGCTCTGTAAAAGTGTGGATGTAAGACCACGTAGCTGCCTTTAAGTTCAAGTTTACTGCAGGAGAAACTCCACTGAGCGAGCTCATTCACAAGGAGGTCCTGAATTACATATGCAGGTTGAGACATACACAACTTATATCGGCAGGAGTAACAAGGAAACAAAATCATATTAAGGTAGATACAATTGAGAGTTACAAGGCACAAAATCACATTAAGGTAAGTACAAACAAGGGAATATCTTGGGACAGGGTAATGATATACTAAAACATACAAGGGTCCTGTCGAGTCATATGCAGCAGGGACACAGACAGTAGCACACCATGTGGTAATGCTAACATCAGCAGCGTACTGCTAGTATAAAGAAGCTAAGTGCAGAAGGTATATAAATCTATAACACAAGGCACTGGCATACACACAGTAAGTGACGACTATAGGCAAAGGCATATGTTGTTGCATGGTATTTATTCGTGAGGTTGATAGGGACGTAGCCATCGGGCACTGAAGGCGAGGGAGGAAGGGAGTTTGGGAGAGGAAGGAACGATTGGCAGTCGAGTAGGCTGGGTAGGATGGGGGGAGGAGGGTCAGGATGGATGGTGAAGGGATGGATGAGTGGGACAGGTAAGGGGAAGGGGGTCAGGATTGTTGGTAGCTGGGGAGAGGATGGGTACACTTGGGAGGATAAGGGGAGGGGGACAGGGTAGCTGGTGGACTAATGGGTTTCGTGGGAGGTTAGTTAGCACTTGGGGCAATGGCATGCTATGTTAAAGGCTGTTCTGGCCAGAGCCTTAAAACAGTTCACAGAGACAAGTTCGTCGAGTCTAAGATTAGATTGCATTTTATTCCAGACTGACGGAATAACTAAGCTAATAGCACCTCTGCCATGATTAGTGCACACTCCGGGCCCGTCCAACAGAATGAACTCAGAATTCCATAGTGAGTATTTGCTGTGCAACTTGTGCACAAGTGAACAGATATACTGAGACTACTACCTGGGAGGGGAGAAGCTAGCAACCACCCATCAGGAAAGGTATCTAGGGGTTATCTTATCAGACAATTTGAAGGTAGGTGGACAATGCGAAAAGGCAGCAAAGATGGCCAGCAGGATGCTGGGATGCATAGGAAGAGGCATCACAAGTAGAAGAAAGGAGGTGATCCTACCGCTGTACAGGTCCCTGGTGAGACCCCACCTTGAGTAATGCGTCCAGTTCTGGACACCTTATCTCAGGAAGGACATAGATAGACTGGAGACAGTACAGATGAGGACAACAAAAATGATGCACAGTCTCCATAAGTTGCCATACGAAAGCAAGTTAGAGGAACTCAACATGTACTCCCTGAAACAACGTAGGGATAGAGGGGACATGATTGAGACATTCACGTTTCTGAATGGTATAAACAGTCTCTCCACCCAGGAGCTCTTTATGGTCAATAGCACCAGTAGGACAAGAGGACATGAGATGAAATTGAGGAGAGGAAGATTCAGGGGCAATATGCAAAGGTTTTTCTTCACAGAGAGCGAGTGGTTGACCCATGGAATGGTCTACAGGTTGGAGTCACTGACTCCAAAAACAGTAGGGGAATTCAAAGCAGCTTGGGACAGACACAAGGGGATTGTCTCACACAAATCCTAAAGAGGGATGTAGGGCTCAGAGCAGACTAGATGGATCTTTGGTCCCCATCTGCCGTCAATTTCTCTGTTTCTATGTCTACGTTTCTAATTTGTCCCACAGTGTTTTCATCGTCTAGAAGCCAATGTGAAGCATCAGTCTTGTGGCTAAGGATGTCCAGCCTACTGCTTGACAGAGGTCACAACGGTGTGTCCTATGTGGTACGTTTGTTACAAAGCGCAGTGCACAGTAATAAAGAGTGTCTAGTTTGTGTGTGTGAGTCACAGAACTACAGTTATATAAGATATCTCCATAATCTATCAGGGAAGGAAGGTGGCTTGTACCAATCTTCGCCTGATGTCCATCGTGAACAAGGATTTGTTCCTATAAAGAAACTCCAGCCTCACTTTCAGCTTTTTAGCAAGGCAATCGATATGAATGCTGAAGGACAATTTGCTGTCCAGCCAGACTCCCAGGTACTTAAATAGGTCCACGACCTCTATTGTGTCCCCAAAGATGGTTGTGATGGGTAGGGGAGTGTGCTGTATGCTTGAGGATGCAACTGGATTGATAGACGTAAAGAGCATTACCTTGGTTTTCTTTGCATTCAGTACCAGCTTGGAATGAGTAAGACTGAGCTGCAGTTGATTGAAGTCAGACTACAGCTCAACACACATGACATACAATGAGGGCTTAGAGGAATACAGCACCATGTTGTCTGCAAAAGAAGTGAAGTTTGGACTTGTGGGTATTTGTACTCATGGAGTTAATGTAAATGGTAAACAATAGTGGCCCGAGTATGGAACCTTGCGGGACTCCTCTCATAACTGCCATTGGATCCGACAGGACCCCATCCACTTTGATCTTTTGCCACCTACCTGTAAGGTAGCTGGAGAACCAGTTTAGAGAGGGACCATTCATGCCCAGAGATCTGAGGCAGAGAAGAAGGTTGTGGTCACTGTGTCTAATGCCTTGCTAAGGTCTAGAAACATGGCACATGTGAATTGCTTAGCGTCAACAGCAGTGAACCAGTCATTGGTCACTGTGGCCAGGGCTGAAACAGTGCTGTGCTTCTGCCTGAAACCAGACTGCAGATGACTGAATAAGTTATTGCTCTCCATGAACTCCTTGAGTTGAGCGTGAATTAATTTTTCCAGCATTTTGGACAGGATTGGCAGAATGGAGATGGGTCTATAGTTGTTGAGGCCACTCCAGTCACTGGACTTAAATAATGGCAAGATGTGTGCTATTTTCCAGCAAGAGGGGACAGTGGCTGTGGAGATGGATAGATTAAAGATATGCATAATAGGTGCCATTAGCAGGTGACTCCTTGTTTTTTTAAAAAAAGGCTTCAATCCCATCAGCCCCAGCACTTTTCTTAGTGTCTAGTTTGCTTAAGAGGTCTTTGATTTACTTGTAAGATGCTGGAGAACACTGGAAGGAATCCTGGGGGGTCTCATGGGCTGGGGGCAGTCCAAGGAGGAAAAGCTGCCAATCAGCCCAGCAGCTGGCGATGAGTCAAACACCGGGCCTGCTGTGGCGAAGTGGGCATTCAACTTGTCTAGTATGGTGCCTTGGTCAGTGACCATAGTACCGCCCGTAGTGATCTTTAGCGGTAATGAAGGGGGTTATTTATGACCTTCAACTGCTCTGAGTCTCTGCCAAATTTTGGAAGAGTTGCCCTAGGCCTCCTCTAGAGTTTCTACACAGAAGTTCGCATTGAAAGACCGGATGAGTTTAATGCAGGCATTCTTGGAAGCTCTAAACTCCTGCCAGTCTGCAGTGGTTTCGGATTGTTTCACGCAGGCCCAAAGTTCATCACACTATGTGAGCGCGGCTTTCAGCTATGAAGTGAACCATGGGTGCGACATCGTCCTCAGTCTGTGTTTTACAAATGGAGTGTGCTTACTGTCTACGTCTGTAATGACAGTACTCAAGATGGTGATAGCTGCGTCTACTGAGGTGACCAGGTAGAATTTTTTCCCAATTGACACATTTTAGGTCAGCCAGGAAGTTTTCGATTTTTAACTTGTGAAAACTTCTTCTTGTGACAAATTTAGAGCAAGAGGAGCGTTTATCATGGATGCATGTGCATACCACAACGTTGTAGTCACTCAAGTCATTATGAAAGACTGCTGTGTGCATAATTTTGTGTAGGCGACTCTTAAGGATTAAGTCAAGGTTCTTATTTCTTGTGTTGATCCTAGTAGGTTCTGTAATGAGCTGTAAAATACCAAGCTCAGATCCTTTAGGGCATGAGATCTGGGTGTAAGCCAGTCCAGGATCAAATCACCAAGGATAATGGTTTCGCTGGTGTTGGATTCTACGAGGCTCCTAAAGGTTGATAGGAATGCAATGCCCTCTGAAGGTGGTCTATAGCAGCCCACAATGTTGGGCACTTCAGCAGAGCGAAGCAGGATCCTTACTGCCATGCATTCAAATTCTTTGGGCTTTAATAAGGAAAGTATTTAAGTGGCATTAAGTTTTGAACTTAAGTAAATAACTATCCCCCCAGTGGATCTGTCCACTCTATAAGTGTTAAAGGAGGGAAGCGCTATCTGTCGATCGGTAACAGTGTTGCTTAACCATGACTCGGTAATTATTAACACATCAGACTTAGTATGAGCAGCCCAGATCTTTATTTGATCAAATTTTTTAATTAGGCTACAGGCATTAATTAACATTAGTTTTAGACCCCGGGCTGTTACATAATCTGAAGGTGAGGTAATATGGGGGAATATGGGTTTACCTCCACATTCCCCAACATAAGAGCAACAGCAGGATTAGCTTTTTTAAGGAAGCTATTAGTAATGCTAACTCCTTTATGGTAGAAGCCCTATTGTTCTGTCTAGATAGTTTGTGGTAATCTGGGACTGACTTAAAGCATGAGGGATGAAGCATGCCTATTAGCAGCAATGCTTCTATAAAAAAGGCTGCAGTGGTATAAGCATAAGTGCCAGCATGCTGCTGGCCTTGTCGCATGAAGGTTGTTGGGAAGGGGAGGTGATACCTGTTACATACGAGTAAAATGGACAGGCTCCACACACTGTGTCCTGTACTGGGCAGGGTTACAAAGCCACCAGTAGCAACAGTACCACTGGAAGGCAAAGGTACATGTCTTTGGAACCTCAGCAAGAAATCTCGACAAAATACCTAAAGATAGTAGTAAGATTAAAATGGCAGAGTCCCAGCTAGAATGTAAAGGATGTTTTTATGTGGTAGGGATAAGTAGAGCTGGCCCGGTGGCGCTGAAGTGCTGGATGCCACACCTCGCTACATGCTGGTGACCCGGGTTCGGGAATGGAATCTGGCTGCTAGGGGTCAGTAGGGGCAGAGAGGGATTGAGTGTCCGTAGACTGCTCTCCCTCTCTGGTGAAGGGGGACTTCAGTTGTTGGCGCATTAGCGACCTATGGCGGAGGCTGGGGATTGGTGCATTGGCACTGTACAGTAAAAAGGGGGTGGACTTCAGGCACAATGCCGGGAGAGAGCATGTGCGGACACATGCGCACCCCTCCACTGGCGTCACTGCATGCCCCAGGTTCATGCTAGGTCCAGAAAAGTGGAAAAAAATGGCTCCAGTCGTGGCGTCATGATGGCCATCTCAGGGGACCGTTCGACTCTGATGGTGCACGGCACATACTGGTGTGACACTTGGACAGCTGGTTCTGATCACTGTATGATTTTTTTGTAATATAAAAACGTAGTGTCATTGTCTGTCATGAGGAATCCTGGGCCAGGGATGACAAACCCCATCCCCCAGGGTTCAACTAAAAGCTGTTATCCTAAAGGTCAGGAGATAATTACAGGCTAGAAGAGACCTAAATTAGGATCTCCTGTTCATCTAGCTTAATTATAGCTTACCAGCTGCTAGGATGGGAAATCATAAACTTTTATAATATTTAGAGGAAGAGAGCAGGTTATGACGCTTTAGTGCAAAGTCATAAAAGATTCTTTGACGTGTCCTGGGAAGAAGAGTCGCTTGAGATCAAAGAGGGGATGTTATTTCAAGAGTGTCATAATTTGTGAGATGAGTTTTGCTGAAAGTCACTTAATTTACATCCTGATTGATAAGACATCCCAGGTGTATAATTGTTTATATTCTGACAGGGAGTAGCTAGGTGACCTCATGCAAAGAGGTTGGCAAAGCCAGTTTTAAAACAGTATTCTGTTTTTCACTAACACACATGTTTGGACTCTCTTGACAACATCATCTGTCTATCAGCACTGTTAGAAGAAATACCTTAGATAGACAAATCTAAGTGTATGTTCTGGTAGGAAATTGCACTTTTAAACCTTATTATTTTAAGTGATTGTATGGTTTTGTGATATACTTTTCTGTATTTACATTTTACATTGTTTTATCTATTTTTAAGTAAACCTCTACTTTAGAGACTACTTGGTGTGCCTTTGAAATTTCTTTTCTTCACAAGTGAAGCATATATGGTTAAAGTTGAGACTGTGTAAAAGCTTAATGGTGATATCAAACTGGGAAAAGGTAAGAATTTTTCCTACGGTTTTCCATAGAGTTAAGGGTTCATTTTGTACCTGGTTAGGTGACCTAGTCGAAAGATATCTGGCATCCCCCGACAAGCAGAATTATCACAGTCTGTACGTTGAGTACGCTAACAAAAGGTCCACAGTTTGAATCCCTCCAGAACTTGAGACCAAAGTTTGATTCAAACCCACAAAAGAGACAGGAGGGTTACCCTGTTCTGTTAACTGTTCACAATACTGTGCTCGGAGGTTGGCACTGTGGGAGCAGAGGGCCTGACCTGCTGAGTAGAGTTGTGACAACTAGATCCTGGTCTTGGTGGAAGGGCATGGGGGGGGGCTCTCCACCACCCCACTGCGGGGGGCAAGCCATGGGGGTAGCAGCCGCGAGACCTGAAATGGAGTTGGAAGGATCTTCAGGATGGTGGCCTGAGGACTGAAGGGATGCCAAGATGTCAAGGTAGGCAGACTGGGCCAGGGGGAAAAAGTACTAACCAAAAAAAAAAGGAGTGTATGGTAGTTTGTGACTGCCGGTAAGTCCTAGTGGTTATATTGCCGCCTTCGGTGTAGAGGGTCAGCAGTTCAGTTCTCAGCATGCCTAGAATACAAACAGCATAGCTCTAAAACAGATGCTTCACCTCTCTCTGCTCAGGAAGATGCCATCGCACTGATGGAGTAAGCCTTGAAAAAAGCCAGAGGCCTCTTCTTTTTTGTGACATAGGTCTTATCAACACAGGCTCACACCCACCTAGCTAGGATGGCTTTAGAGGTTTTGCACCCTGGTTGGCTGCTCCAAAAGTACAAAAAGACTATCTGACTTCCAGAAGTCAGTCGTCCAGTTAAGGTAGATCCTAACTGCCCATCGCAAATCCAAGTTGGGCAATTCCTTCCCCTTGGAGTAAGAAGGTTGTAGGCGGAAGGATGGAAGATATATTTCCTGGTTCATCCTTAATAAGGTATGGCTCCTTGTGAGACAATGCCTGGAGTTCCCCAACTCTCCTGGCTGAACACAAGGCCACTAATAACACACCTTGTAGGACCACACATCCAGCAATATGGATGATGGTGGCTCGAAAAACTCCTTACAGAGACAAACCAGATCAAGATCTCACGGGTGAACCAGGGATCGAAACACTGGTCGGTTCCTGCCAACTGCACATACAAGACTAATAACCTCTCTACTAGTTCCTAGGGAGAACCCCAAAGATGATCTAAGAGTGGAACCCGACCTCTCAGTGTACTCAATGCTGGTTCCTTCTCCACGCCTTCCTGTAGGAAAAAAACAAAATCTGTCAAATTGAGGTTTTGGAAGGTTTCAAACCCTTCCCTCTGATCCAGGATGAAAAGGAAGTCCATATCTGAGCATAAGCTGCAGATGTAGAAGCTTTTCCGGCAGCCATCAAGGTTTTAACTACTTGTGGTGAAACCTAGTTTTAGGGAGCCTTCTCCTTTTAGGAGCCAGGCCTCGAGCTGCATAACTGATGGATCTGGGTGGAGAATGGGACCCTGGAAGTGTAGTTCTCTTCCCAAAAGAACTGGCCAAGCTACATTCACGGGGTCTGAGAACCACGGCCTTCTTGGCCACTCTGGAGCTATTAGAAGGAAGCATCCGCTTGAGTGACTTATTTTTGTAACACCTTTTGAAGAAGAGGCAGTGGAAAAAAAGCATATGCTCTGCTAAGGACCATTCTTGCAAAAAAGTGTCCTCTGCCTGCGGACACCTAAAAAACAACGGAAGAACCTTTGGATCTGAGCACTGAGGCCGGATCTTAACAGACCAATCTGTGGTTAACCAAACCAGTTGCACAGAGGTTCAAAAACCTCTGAGTTCAACCTCCCCTCTACGGGGTGAGTATTTTCACGACTTAGCCAGTCCACCCAAACATTCAACTCCCCTGCCAGGAGTACTGTAAACAGATCGCTGACCTAACACAGAAACATAGTCTTTGATGGCAGATAAGGACCGCTTGGCCCACACAGTCTGCCCATTTTCCTACCTATTGGATAAGTTGCAGATCCTAGTTAACCAACAGCCTACTTCCTCCTCTCTGTTAGTTCCTAGGGAGAACCCCTCCTAGGAAGGACCTCTCTAAACATCTCCATGATTGTTGCCACCTTAATGTTTATGTACGTCATGCCTAGCATGGCTGAACCGAAGGGGAGCTAGGCAGACCATCTCAATCTCCCCAACACTGATTTGAAGATGTTGATCGGCTGACCAAGTTCTCAGAGTGGGAAGCTGGCTCTGCCTGCCCCTCATCTGTGCAAACTGACATCTGCTGTGAGAATTAACTCTGGAGAAGTTCCGGTGAAACCTCTGCTGACATCCTACACACCTACTCAAACTCGGGGAGTGATGTTGCACAGGGGTGAAGGAAAACCTGGCTGATGATAATCCGATTCGAGATCACAGGCCATCAGCACACCCACTGAATAGGTCACATATGGAAGAGAGCCCACAGAAATAAATCTATCGCTGCCTGTACTGAGGCCAGGAACTGCAGCAGCTCAAGGGCAGATGCCGGTGACTGTGTCCTGAGCCCCTGGACCTCTTTCAATAAGGTTTCCTTCCGGGAAGGTGATAAAAACCTTTTCTGGTTTCGTGCTGAAAAATACCACCAAGTATACCAAGGTCTGAGATGGCTCGAGAGAGCTCTTCTCCCAGTTCACCCTAGCCATGCAACTCTAGCATATCTAGAATCCTGAGTACCGACCTCTTGCCAGGGGGACAAGGTCAGTGCACGAACAAGCAGGTCGTTCAATAAGGATAAACATGATGCCCTTCCTGTCAAAACTGAGCCACCAGAACGATCAACATCTTCAAGGAATTTGCGGGGCTGATGCACTGCTGAAAAAGACCACACTGTACTGGAAAGTTGACACAGTTTCAAGAACATGAGATACTCTAGGCAAGAACGATGGATGGGAATGAGGAGGTAGGCATCCATCAGACGTACTGAGGCTTAACGAAACCCCCTGGCTAAGAAGCCCGCGTAACTGTCCTCAGGGACTCCCTCTTGAAAGGTTTGTGGTGCAGACTTGTTCCAATGCTTCAAATCCAGAATGGCCCCTGAAAACCCCCAGCTTCTTGGGAACTATGAAATAGATCCTATAGAACACCTGACCTTTTTTGATTAGCAGGACCTGTCCTATGGCCCCGAATGAATTTTGGGGTCAGGGTCTTGTTGTCCGGTGACATCAGCGACTGCATAACAGTGAGCCCAAAGTTCAGCGACTGCATTACAGCGAGCACAGATATGGTGAAAATGCTTTTCCCAGCAAGAAACAACTGGAGACAACAAGATCCACTCACCGGGAACGATTTTAGTGTATTTTATTTTACTACATCAAACAGTATTTAGATGAACCTTCCATAGTGAACCCACTACTTCATCAGAATCTACGAATAAAATAAAAATTGTTTTCGGTATTTTAAGTATCTCAACCATTTTAAAGAGATAATCGAGGAAAGAAAAAAAGTTTTTATTTAAACAATTAGATAATTCAATTTTTGAAGGAGACAGAAATGAAGGGTCTTAATTTGTTCACTTGGGAGCTTAAGCAACAGGTTGGTAGAAAAGAGGCCAGGAGTTGTATTTTGTTTTAAACTGAAATATTTGAATAGTTTGTTAGTGAAATTAGTTCTATGTGTTAAAAATTATTACCTTGAATTTGAACTGATACTTGGGCTGTGATATTGTAGGTTTGGGGATAGATGTTTGGCAGGGAAAATTAGAAGGTAATTTAAATGTGTTGTTTGCCTGGTGTTTGGAGGAGGGACATTAGCTGCAATTAACTTGTCTTTAAACAGGAATTACTGTGGCTTTCATTGTTCATCTGGGAGCTTAAGCAACAGGTTGGTAGAAAAGAGGCCAGGAGTTATATTTTGTTTTAAACTGAAATATTTGAATAGTTTGTTAATGAAATTAGTTCTATGTGTTAAAATTATTACCTTGAATTTGAACTGATACTTGGGCTGTGATATTGTAGGTTTGGGGATAGATGTTTGGCAGGAAAATTGGAAGGTAATTTAAATGTTGTTTGCCTGGTGTTTGGAGGAGGGACATTAGCTGCAATTAACTTGTCTTTAAACAGGAATTACTGTGGCTTTCATTGTTCACTTGGGAGCTTAAGCAACAGGTTGGTAGAAAAGAGGCCAGGAGTTATATTTTGTTTTAAACTGAAATATTTGAATAGTTTGTTAGTGAAATTAGTTCTATGTGTTAAAAATTATTACCTTGAATTTGAACTGATACTTGGGCTGTGATATTGTAGGTTTGGGGATAGATGTTTGGCAGGGAAAATTATAAGGTAATTTAAATGTGTTGTTTGCCTGGTGTTTGAAGGAGGGGACATTAGCTGCAATTAACTTGTCTTTAAACAGGAATTACTGTGGCTTTCATTGTTCACTTGGGAGCTTAAGCAACATGTTGGTAGAAAAGAGGCCAGGAGTTATATTTTGTTTTAAACTGAAATATTTGAATAGTTTGTTAGTGAAATTAGTTCTATGTGTTAAAAATTATAACCTTGAATTTGAACTGATACTTGGGCTGTGATATTGTAGGTTTGGGGATAGATGTTTGGCAGGGAAAATTAGAAGGTAATTTAAATGTGTTGTTTGCCTGGTGTTTGGAGGAGGGGACATTAGCTGCAATTAACTTGTCTTTAAACAGGAATTACTGTGGCTTTCATTGTTCACTTGGGAGCTTAAGCAACAGGTTGGTAGAAAAGAGGCCAGGAGTTATATTTTGTTTTAAACTGAAATATTTGAATAGTTTGTTAGTGAAATTAGTTCTATGTGTTAAAATTATTACCTTGAATTTGAACTGATACTTGGGCTGTGATATTGTAGGTTTGGGGATAGATGTTTGGTAGGGAAAATTAGAAGGTAATTTAAATGTGTTGTTTGCCTGGTGTTTGGAGGAGGGACATTAGCTGCAATTAACTTGTCTTTAAACAGGAATTACTGTGGCTTTCATTGTTCACTTGGGAGCTTAAGCAACAGGTTGGTAGAAAAGAGGCCAGGAGTTATATTTTGTTTTAAACTGAAATATTTGAATAGTTTGTTAGTGAAATTAGTTCTATGTGTTAAAATTATTACCTTGAATTTGAACTGATACTTGGGCTGTGATATTGTAGGTTTGGGGATAGATGTTTGGCAGGGAAAATTAGAAGGTAATTTAAATGTGTTGTTTGCCTGGTGTTTGGAGGAGGGACATTAGCTGCAATTAACTTGTCTTTAAACAGGAATTACTGTGGCTTTCATTGTTCACTTGGAGCTTAACAACAGGTTGGTAGAAAAGAGGCCAGGAGTTATATTTTGTTTTAAACTGAAATATTTGAATAGTTTGTTAATGAAATTAGTTCTATGTGTTAAAATTATTACCTTGAATTTGAACTGATACTTGGGCTGTGATATTGTAGGTTTGGGGATAGATGTTTGGCAGGGAAAATTAGAAGGTAATTTAAATGTGTTGTTTGCCTGGTGTTTGGAGGAGGGGACATTAGCTGCAATTAACTTGTCTTTAAACAGGAATTACTGTGGCTTTCATTGTTCACTCGGGAGCTTAAGCAACAGGTTGGTAGAAAAGAGGCCAGGAGTTATATTTTGTTTTAAACTGAAATATTTGAATAGTTTGTTAGTGAAATTAGTTCTATGTGTTAAAAATTATTACCTTGAATTTGAACTGATACTTGGGCTGTGATATTGTAGGTTTGGGGATAGATGTTTGGCAGGGAAAATTAGAAGGTAATTTAAATGTGTTTGCCTGGTGTTTGGTAAGCCCTCCCACCCCCCTGTTTTGTAGGCTTTCTTAAATAATGAAAAGCCACTGGGGTTGGGATTGAAGGGCTGAGTATTTCTGTTTGGGACTGAAATTTGAAGCAACAGGAGTTGGTGGGCCTGTGACATCCTACGGTACCTGGAGTCTGCTTACACACACTGTTAGTGGGACTGAACACATGGACCGTATGTGTTTGTGAGACTTAGGAACTTTGTTGGTGGGTTGAAATTGGGTTTGTAAATAACTACAGTCAGTATAGAGAGAAACTGTACTCCAGGGAAAGGGACTGAGAAAAGGGGTGCTATTATAAACAGAGGGATAATCAGGTGGCCATATTCCACCATGGCAGGCATCTTCGGAAGGGTTCTAGGCTGCACAGGCTGTGGGATGGCAATAATTCTAAATTGGGCCTGGAGAGAGGGGCTGCCCACTCTGTGAGACCCAGCTATCTTGTATCAGGGTATATTGGTTAAGGAGTAAGCTGTGGGAGCTGGGGGTGTCCAAGGATAAGGGTGTGGATATGGGCAGCAGAAGGGTGGGGCTGAGGGAGGCTGGAGCAGCTCTGAAATTACAGGACATTATGCTACAGCAAGCAGAAGGGGGGATAATAGGGACAGAGGACCCTTAGATAGTGAAGTTGATGCTAAGGGGAAAGCGTACAGGGTGAAAATTCTGAATTCAAGGAGACTGGAGGGGGAAGAGTCAGGAGGGGCTGTTGTGCGGAAGCCTAAAACAGCAGACTGCGGGAAGGGAGCTCCTAAGGTGAATAGTGCAAGAGAGGAAGAAGAGGGTCAGTTTAGAGATGCAGTCAGGAAACTCGGGTTACTTGATGGAGGCTGACATAAGTGTCACAATAAATTTGAGATACTAAGCATCCTAGAGGAGGAAGGGTTGGTGGAAATGAGGAAACTTATACAGAGGCGGGGAGGTCAGATACCCATAGGGCATCACAGAACAGCTATGGAAAGGATAGACATAGTCCCAGAGGAGAAGGAAACATATATGTTACGCAAATGGGGAGATGCAACATATTCCAGACATGAGGGAGGAGAGCATGATTGGAGAGGAACTGGGAGACAAGGAGGTGGGAGAGGAGCCCCCTTCAGCAGGAAGGTCAGTACCAAGGATGGGGCCCTAGCTAAGGGACCCACAGAGAGCCTCTGGAGACAGGGTACTATTACAAGGGGATGAGGTGGGGAAGGGAAACCATCAGGGCCAGGATAAATGGTTCAGATAAGAGAGGGTTAAAGGGACACCTATTCAGAGGGGTTTGAGTTAAGTGGGCAAAATAGCAAGGGAGGCAGAAAGGGAGGGTGACAAGGGGGTCTCTAATAAGGCAGGAAGACTCCCATGAAATTGCGATCATGAATAAAGTGGGGGGCTGAGAGGGCATAGTGGAGGTAACCATAAGGATGATGGTGGTGTTAAGGTTCTGTTACTGGGAGACTCGATGATTAAGGGTATCCAGTGGGAGGGACAGGGGATGGATGCCATAGCCAGGTGAAGGTAGTGAGTATCTCTGGGCTGACAGTGCACAGAGCAAAGTTCATGGTGTATGAAATGGTTAGGGATTGTGGAGAAAGCGGATTTCCTGGTGTGTTGGGAACTAATGATCTAGAGGGAAATAGCATTATGGAAATCCAAGCAAGGTTCCAAGAACTTGCCAGAGTCTGTCGGGATAATGGATGCAACATTTCCTTTTCGGAGATATTGCCAGTACCAAAGGCCTCAATGGAGAAAAAAATGAAGCTCACAGAGGTTAATGAATGGCTCAGGAAGTGGGGTGAAGAGAATGGGTTGGGGGTGTTAGGGAACTGGAATGGAGTTTGGGAGGATAACGGACTATATGCCAAGGACAGGTTTCATCTTGCCCCATTAGGGAAGGAAGTCCTTAAACAGGGGATGGCTGACTACATACAAGAAAGGTGGGGTTTAAACTTGTAAGGGGAGGAAGGGATAAGGGAGGGGCTGACCAGAAGCCCTCCCCTCCAGATGAGGGGAGTAGCCTTCAAGCCCAAGGGGAGGAAAACAGACTGGAGGTGGAGTTTCAGGAGGAGCAGGGGAGGATGGAAGTATAAGGAATCTGGGTGGGTTCGACAAAAGGATCAGGGATAAGGGGTGGGGGTTAGTGTTAGTAAATGCCAGGAGCTTGGAAACAAGTTGCCAGAGTTCCAGGCCATGCTGTTCGGGGGGTGGATGTGGTGGCAGTCACGCAAGCGTGGGCCAACAAAACCATGACTGGGACCTAAATGTACAGGGGTACACTATGCTTAGGAAGGATAGAAAGGAGGGCAGAGGGGTGGAGTGGCTATGTTCATTAGAGATGACATAGAAATTGCTATGGTAGAAGAGGCAGAGGAAGCGTGGAGGCCTTATGGGTCTATACAGATCCCCAGCAGGAGATAAAGGTCAAGCTGGGAGTAGCATATAGGCCCCGGGATGAGTGATGTTCTAGAGGATGGTTTGCTGGACAACATCATTGCCCAGTGTGGTCCAAAAGGGAAGAGTGGTGTTGATGGGGGACCATAATATGCAGGTACTAACTGGGGAACCATGTCCTCTAAGGTGGCCAAGGAGCAGAGGCTGCTGGATGGCTTCCAGGATGTGTTCTAACACAGCATGTGATGGAGCCCACAAGGGAGGGGCATGTCCTGGATGTGGTTCTGGCAGATGGGGATCTGGTAAGGGAACATGGTTGTACAGGACCCCTGACTGGGAGTGACCACAATACTGTCTGGTTTCAAATAAGCATTGGGGAGTGGGGGTGAGATCTAGGACACTGGCAGTGGACTTCAGGGGCGAGACTTTATGGGCATGGAAATATTCTCAAGGATCACTTGAGGGGATTACCTCAACAAGTGTGGAAAGGAGATGGGAGGTCATAAACAGGGGACTTCATGGGGCAGTCAGGATCTGCGCTAAGTTGAAGCGTAAGGGAGCAAGGTCACATAAACCATGCTGGTGGTCAGTGAGGTCCAGGTAGCAGTCAGAGAAAAGAAGGCGACACAAAAAAATATAAAACAACAAGAGGGGATAGGGATAAGGAAATGTACCAGCTTGCATCTAGAAAAGTCACCCGTATGGTGAGGGAGCAAAGTCCAGTAAAGAGCAACAGCTGGACAGGGGATACATGGAGGGAAAAGGGGTTCTTCGGTGCATTGGGGGCGGAGAAAAACTAAGGCCATCTCAGCAGATTGAGATCAGAAGGGGGTGGGTGGAAGAGGCGAGGGACCAGGCAGAGGTATTTAACGAGTACTTTGCCTCTGTGTTCACTAGGGAGGGGGATGGGATATCTACAAAGCAAGGCACAAAGGGGATAGAAGCGGCAGGGAGTGGGATCAGGGGAGCAGCAGAAATGGAGCAAAAGGGAGGGAAAGGTACCCCAGGGGTGTCACATCTGGAGAAGGATAAAAAGACCAGTAAGGTGGAGGGGACGGATGATGCCATCCCCACCAAAAGGGTGTGGTTTGCCCTCAAGGCCCTAAAGAAAGACAAATCTCCTGGGTTGGATGGCATTCATCCGAGAGTACTATGGGAATTGGCGGACATACTGGCTGCACCCCTGGCGGAGCTTTCAACAGGTCACTTGACAGGGAGGGTACCTAGGGATTGGCGAGAGGCACATGTGGTACCAATCCATAAAGGGGGGAAGAAGTACCAGGAAACTATAGACCCATCAGTTTAACCTCGGTGGTGGGAAAATTAATGGAGAGTATACTAAAGGAACGATTGGGGGTTTACTTGGAGGAGGTGGGAGGTCTGGATAGTCGGCAGCATGGGTTTGTGCCAGGTAGATCATGTCAAACCAACCTTGTGGAGTTCTATGAATGGGTAACATCAGAACTGGACAGGGGTAAGCCTGTGGATGTATTATTCTTGGACTTCAGCAAGGCGTTTGACTCTGTCCCCCACAATGGTCTGGTGGAGGAGAAACTGATGGGGTTAGGAGTAGGCCCTTTGATGGTCAGATGGATTGGAACATGGATAGCTGGAGCGCACTCAGGAGTAGTGGTCTGTGGGGGTCTCGAACCCTACAGAGGTTGGTAGTGGGGTACCACAGGGCTCGGTCCTGGGTCCAATCCTGTTTAATGCATACATATCAGACATCAGGGATGGTATAGGGTGTGAAATGAGTCTCTTAGGATGACTCCAAGATGGGAGCAGTAGTTGAGGGAGTGGGGGAGGTTGGCCTGCAAGGACCTGGACACCCTGGAAAGCTGGGCTCACGCATGGAAATTAAATTTCAATATCACCAAGTGCAAGGTGTTGCATCTTGGTCGGGAAACTCCTAAACACAGGTACACCCTGGGAGGAGGTGCTGGAAGCCTCAACAGGGGAAAAGACCTAGGGGTCATGGTGGATACATGTATGAATAACACTGAGCAGTGCAGGAGAGCAGCTAGCAAGGCAAACAGGATGTTGGGATGCATCATAGGGGATCACCTCTAGGAGCAAGGAAGTGATTCTGCCACTGTACAATGGACTGGTTAGACCACACCTTGAGTACTGTGTACAGTACTGGAGACCACACTTGAAGAGGGACATACAGCTCCTGGAGAGGGTACAGAGGAGGGCAACAAAGATGATCACGAGGGCTAGGGATTTGACTACGAGGACAGACTTGAGGAGCTCTGCCTGTTTTCATTGGAGGAGAGGAGAGGAGAGACAGGGGGACATGATTGAGGTCTTCAAGTACCTCAAGGGAATAAATAGGGTAAACATGGAGGGATCTTTAGACTAAAGCAGGAGGCATCACCAGAGGGCATGGTTTGAAGTTGGAAGGTGGAAGGGTGAGGGGAAAAGGAGGAGGTTTTCACTGAGAGGGTGGTGGACCCTTGGAATGCTCTGCCTGGTGAGCTGGTTCAGAGATCCACAGTGGAGAGCTTTAAGAGAGGGTGGGACAGACACAGAAAGTGGATGTATCAGATGATGGCCTGTCCCGGGGGGGTGGGGATGGATGATAGGGATTTCTGGAGCACAAGGGATGGGAGGGTCTCGGCACCCAACTAAGGATCTAGGTTCGAGCAGACTTGATAGACCATAAGGCCTAATCTGCTGGCAAATAGTATGTTAGTAATTTGGTTTTGACATTCTGGCCCCATGAAAAACTTATTTCTTCCACCTAAAAATGGACCTCCAGAAATTTTATAGGAAAAAAAAAAAAAAATCAGACTTACACACTTTTTTCTACCATTGATGATACAATGACTGAATTAAAGTCTACACTACCAGTACCTTGAACGTAACAGTGTATTGTTAAAAAAGAAACTAAGAAAAATATTTTTCCTGCCTAAATACATACTCATCATTACCTTCTTTTATGTGTTTGAGGAAAAAACAAGTAGCTTCCCTAATAAATCTGAAAAATGTAAAAACTCTGCAGGAGGATAACACAGAATATTAACCATAATATCCTATAACTAGAAGGCTATTTATATTTAACATGATCATTTTTGTTTATTGATTGAATTTTGTTGACCTGGTAGGCCCACTGAGACTAGAAGTCCCTTTTCAGGGGTGACCCAGGGGCGGGGAGGGATACAGATGGTAACCAACTGAAACTGAACCAGATTAAGCTGTTTGTGGTATTTTTAGTGAATTTTTACTATACAAAATAAATGTATTTATATCGTCTACAGTGTTGCTAACTGAAATCCACTGAACCAAACAAATTAACTTATAACCACATTAAATAAGGTAGGCATTGTTTCGTGACAATAAGTTTATTATTGTGGAATAAAAATAGGTTTGTTAGGCAATGTTGTGTAAAACTGATGAGAGGTTCATATAGTTACAAATATAAATATATTTGAATAATCTTGTTTAACACTACTAAGCTCATGTGCATATACTGAATTAACTAATTGTTTAAATTAAGACTTTTTCTTTCTTCGATTGTTGTCTCTTTAAAATGGCTGAGATACTTAAAATGTCAATGTAGAAAAAAATATGTATTATTTTTATTTGTAGATCCTGAAGAAGTAGGGGGTACACTACGTAACATTGATCTAAACATTGCTTGATGTGGTAAAATAAAATATACTAAAATCTTTCCCAGTGAGGAGTTGTCTCCAAGTGTTTCTTGCTAGTTTACCCGGAGGTTTATTGGAGCTAGGTCCCTCCCAGAATCGTCTTCATATTATAGGTACTGGGTGGGCCACACTGCTCCCTTGTGGTTTTACTGAAAATGCCCGAGGTGGTACGACCTGGAGTTGGTTAAATAAGGGGAATGTGGGGAGGGAGTTGCGGGGGGCTTTGTCGCCATTTATGTCCAAGCTGTAATGAAGTCGCGATTATGGGCTTGCTGTTATTTAGTCGCCCATATCACATGGAACCAGGCTCTCTGACAATGCCTGGCTTTGCGATGTACTTGAAACTGGGATGGAAGAAAATGTCCCCTAATAAGGCATCCGACATAGTTTTTGGCCCATCTTGAAGAATAACCCCTGTAGTCTTCCACTAAAGAAAAGGAGTCAGGGATGGGCCCGCGTGCCTTCTTGTGAGGCACCAGGCTTTTGGTGCTGGGCCTCCTGCATAGCGCCTTGCCAGAGCTCCTCTGATACTGTTAATGCTGTTACCAGAGTAGGACCCTATATTCTCTGAAGCCAAAATCCTGAAGGAAGAAAACCCCCTCGGAATTGTCTGTGCCTGTCATTACCTTGACCCCTGGGTTACAGTAGTTTTGCACTGTTCGACACTGGATATAGCCCTTCTTACCTCATATCCTTTAAAATGATTCTAAAACAGTATCCAGGTCAGAATCGGACCATAAGCCTCCCTCAAGGGGAGGTTAAGAGCTTAGCTTATGAAGCTTGATTGGTGACACAGTGGCTAAGCTACATGGCCCTCATGGTCGAAAACAGTTAAGTAGGCCAAGCAGGCTGATATGCGCAATTCTCCAGAGTATAACCATCTAAAAGGCGGTGGTTATGGCCATCATAGAAACACAGAAGTTGTCAGCAGATAAGGGCACCCGGGCCCACCAAGTCTGCCCATTTGTATCCAGTGACTCCCCGATTATTCTAATGGTCACCCATTAGTCTAAGGGTCATTCCTTAGAGTCCTCAGGCTTCTTATGTGCCTGTCCCATGCTAAAGCCTGTAACCATTTCTGCATCCAACACAACTGGCAGGATATTCCATCAGTCCACCACCCTCTCTATGTAAAAGTACTTCCTCACATTTCCTCTGAGCCACCCCCCCCCCTCCAATTTTATGCCGTGGCCTCTAGTTCTTGAGCACATTTTCCTTTGGAAAGCAGATGTCATCAGCTTGCACTCCGTTTCTTCCTGAGAGATATTTATATGTTTCAATCATGTCCCCTCTCTCCCTTTTCTCCTCCAATGAACACATGTTTGGCTCCCCTAACCTGTCTCCAGGGGGTTATCGTGTAGGCCTCCTACCATCTTGGTTGCCCTTCTCTGTACAGTCTCTACTCTGTTTATGTCTCTCTGGAGATGGGGTCCCCAGAACTAGACGCAATACTCTAGGTGAGGCCTCACCAGTGACTTATACAATAGGAGTATAACCTCCTTCTTTCTGCTGGTTATACTCCTACCTATATAACCCAGCATTCTGCTGGCCTTTGCAACTGCTTTGCCACATTGCTTGGCCTTTTTCAGGTCATCTGAGATGATCACCCCCAGATCCCGCTCCTGCTTGGAACCTGAAATGTCCTCTCCTCCTAGGATGTATGTTGCCCCTGGATTATTACTGCCCATGAGTATTATCTTGCATTTATAAGCACTGAACCCCAGTTGCCACTCCCTGGACCAGTCATCTAGTCTCTGTAGGTCCCTTTGCATTTTAATCACCCCATCTGGACTGTCCACCCTGTTGCAGATTTTTGTGTCATCTGGAAACAGGCAAACCTTCCCTTCTAGTCCCTCAGCAATGTCAATGACAAAGACACTGAAGAGGACTGGGCACAACACATATCCCTATGGAACTCCGGTGGTCACCCTTTCCTCTGCCGACCATGCACCATTAACCACCACTCTCAGAATTCTATGGCTTACCCAGTTTTCCACCCAGTTCAGTATCTTGCTTCCTAACCCCAGGTTCCATGGTGTATTCAGCAGCCTTCTATGTAGTACCTTATCGAAAGTCTTGCTAAAATCCAGATATGCTACATCCACCGCCCAGCCCTGATCCATCTCCCTGGTTACACAGCTGAAGAAATCTATAAGATTCATTTGGCATGACATGCCCTTAGTGAAACCATGCTGCCTTGGGTCTTGGAGATCATTTTTACCCAGGTGGTCCACTATCTTTTCCTTCAGTAGTTTTTCCATTAATTTACTTGCCACCGAGGTCAGGCTTACTGACCTGTAGTTTCCTGCCTCCTCCTTATTACCACTGTTGTGTAGTGGGACCACATCCACCTTTCTCCAGTCCTCTGGCACCTCCCTGTCTCCAATGATAGACTGAACAAAACTGCCAGTGGTGCCATGAATACCTCCCTAGCTCCCCAAGTACCCCTGGGTGTACTCCATCTGGACCCATTGCCTTATCGATTTTTATTGCCGTTAGTTCACGGAGGATCCTTTCCTCAGAGAATGGACTAGTGTCCACCTCTCTTCCTTTTGTGTCCCTCCTCTTCAAAGATGGGCCATTCCCTTCCCTTCCCTCTCCTCAGTGAACACCAAACAGAAATATTTGTTCAGTACTTCTGGCTTGAGTACATCATCTTCTATGCACCCTCCTTCCACACCTTTCAGCCTGACAATGCCCCTTCCGTTTTTTTTTTCCTATAACTTATGTACTTAAAAAATGTTTCATTATTGTTTTCTATTGTATTTGCCAACAACTTTTCTTCCATTTGTGCTTTAGCCAGCCAAACTGCCTTCCCTGCTTCTCTCTGTTTTATTAGTTATCTGTCCCTGTCCTCTACTGCCCTAGTCTGCTTGTAAGTCCCAAAAGCCAACCTCTTATCCCTCACTATCCTAGTCACTTCTCCAATGACCCAAAGTGGCCTTCTCCTTCGCTTCCCTTTGTTCTGCTGTTTGACAAACAGTTTTGTTGCTTCCTCTATGGTAGCCATGATTGCTTTCCACATCTATTCCACTGTTGCCTTCTCTGTGACTCCTTCCAAGGCTGCCCTAACAAAATCTCCCATTTTGCCATAGTCCACTCTTCTGAAGTCTAGGGGTTTTGTCCTTGTGTGGTTTGCTTCCTGCTCACCTAGTACCTCAAACCACACTGTCTGATGATAGCTATTTTCCCAGGTGTTCCTCAACCATGACCTTTCACACATTTTCTCTGCTTGAAAGCACCAGGTTGAGTATTGCCCCTTCCCTAGTTGGAACTGTGACTAGCTGTTTTAGTAATGCCTCTTCTAGTCCCTCGAGGAAGTTTCTACTCTTGGCTGAAGTGGCAGTCTGTAAGCTCCAGTCCACATCTGGGAGGTTGAAGTCAATCAACACCTCCCCCTTACGTGACATTTTGTTAATTGATGTTAATTCCTGGTCTGTAGAGTTATCCTGAGAAAGGGGTCTATAGACCACCCCTGTATGGACAGCTGTTCCTTTCCTCTTCTCTAGTGTGACCCACAGTATTTTCTCCTTTCCCTGATTACACTGTCTCCGTTGTTTTGATGGAGTCTCTTAACATACAATGCCACCCACCCCCTCCCCTTTTGCCTGCTCAGTTCTTCCTGAATAGACTGTAGCCTGGAATAACTACCTCCCAGCTTTGATTGTCATTGCACCACATTTCAATTATAGCCACTATGTCCAGGTTACCTTCCTCCATCATGGCCTCTACATCACAGATCTTACTGCTCAGGCTGCGAGCACTAGTGGACACGATTCTCCATTTAATGACTCTCCCTTCCCTCCATACCTGTTTTTTTTTTTTTATTTGCTATTTTTATGGCCCTTCTGTTCTACCCACTAGACCCCTATCTTCCAGGAACAAAAGGCAGTGCGCACTACTATAGCTCTGCCCCAGGTAACTCCCAAGGGGAACCGGAGGACCCACTCCCATCCTGCCTCAGTTTGCCCCTCGGACAGGAAGGGAGGGGCCCTAAATTATTCCCTCCCAGTCCATAAGTCTGTGCTGGGTGGTCCAGCCGGCCCCCCCCCCCCGAAGCCTGGTTAAGAAGTCTCAGGACTGCTGGGTCCCATCTACAGGCATCCGGTGTAGTGGTTTTCCACTTTTCTGTTCCACCCCTACAGACTGCATGCAATGGGAACCATGAAGGCGGAGCATGCCGAGACGTGCTGCCGCTCTGGTTCCCGACTGACGTCCTCCCACTTACATCTCTATTGTCCCGCTGCACCTCCACCCATGGTCACCCAGGTGGCGGTAAAGCAGCAGGACAAGCAACCCTCCCTCCCCGGAGAAAGAGAGCAGCCCATCGGGTGCTCAATCTTCCTCCCCCGGCCAACTCTCCAGCAATCCAAGACTGCTCCTGATCCCAGGTCGCTGACATCGCAAGCGGTAGCGCTACCACTGTGCTGGCAGGCCAGTCTCCCTCCATAGCTGTTTGAACCCTCCCCTTCAATCTGCTGTCCTTTCCTTCCCATAGTGTTTTATTAGTATCCCTGTTTGTGTGGCTATGTGGGAATTTGAGATGTCTTTGATGTTCTGGACTGATGTTATGTGATATGGGTCCCAACTTTCCTTGTTCTTTGTATGTCTGTAGCCTTTGCGGATGTAGTCCTTTGGGGAAGAGACTGCTTGAAACCCTATCTCTTGCCGAGCTGCATCTCCCACCTCTTCCTGCTTGAGATGTTCCTGGTAGACCTCAAACTTCTGTGCCAATGCTCTGATTCAGTTGCAAAAAGCTCACACCTTCAGTCAGGCTGAACAAAACTGACCAGATTAGTGACCCATATGTTTAAGGCTCTGGAAACAAAGGAAGCATAAGATGTACAAGTGTTTCGTACTGACAGAGGTGAAACACCTCCTGCATGGAGAGTCCACCTGCTTGACATGAGAATCTGTTGGTGCCAGAGAGCCTTCGATAGGGGGCGTTTTTTTTTTTTTTCCCTACAGAAATACCAAAAATGGCCTTCTTTCAGTAGAGTGGCTTCCCACCTGTGAGACCCTTTTCCTTGAAAAATGGAAGATCCATGACTTAGGTTGGGAATATACTTTTTCTGATCCACACCTGCCCATTGTTGCTTATTAATTTTGGAAAGGAAGCAGACAGACATCCAACGTCTCCACAGACTGTACCTCCTGAGCTGTAGGGAGCTATATGCCTAAGCTATCGAAAAAAAAGACAAGGACTTATTATCAAACAGGGGAGGAAGGGAATCCCTGACTAGGACTCCGTCTACTCCCATTCCTCTTCATCCTCCACAGAGTGAAGGGAAAGTCCTCCTCATCTGAGAGACTCTTAATTTAAGGACAGGAAATTCCACAAGATCCCCGTAATCCGCATCCTGGCTTTCAAAGAAGGCAGAGTTGGGGTCTGCCTTCACATCAGTTTTCACAGCCTAAGTTTGCTGCATCGCACCTGGACATGTGTGGATGGGCCCCCCCCTTTGACCTGAGGGGTCCAACTGGGGTCAGGTGTATCTACTGGGATGTCCTGCAGGACATCGGGGTTCAAGCTCACTCTGGAGCCACAAAAGAGATTTTTCTTGCAATTCTGCTGCCACTGCCAAATGAAAAACCAGGTGATCCCTCTCCCTAGGCCAGAGGACCAGCTGGGGGGGGGGCTGAGCAACACAATGAGGGCAAAAGGACCCAAGGGGAAGGGAATCATCGCCTTTTTGCAGGTCTTACATCATTTACATCCATACCATCTTACATCACCCTCTTTACAGGCTATATTCCGACCTGCCCCGACTGAGCACACCACTAGAAGTGTCTCCAAACATGCATTAGCAGTGCCTTTCAGAAAAACAGCTCTAGGGAAACGAGCCTTTGAAGTTAGGGCTCCCACTTGGCTCAATGCGCTCCCTTTCTCTGCTAGTAGCCACTCAAACCATTTCAAAACTGAGCTAAGAAAATCCCTCATGCCTCCCCAGCAGTGCGACTGCCAGCGTTAGTCCCCTACACATATTAATTCCATGGCCTTGCCCTGATTGCACACAACTCCCCCAAACTACCTACGGCTCTATAATCCCCCATCTCCTACCTTCATTAACCACCGCCTCCGCATCCTTTTCTAGGATGCCCTGTGGGTCCTGTCCATTGCCCCCACCTACCACCTGTGCCCTGTCACTGCCACAACCTCCCCACCATCCCCTTGCTACACCTTGGGCGTACCGCCACTGCTGCAACTACTATCATACTCACTTGTACTCATTCTGTGCCTCTCTCTTTGCACTTCCCCCCTCCCTCTGGATTGTGTTGTCTGAACCTGTGATCTCCTGTATTATATGCCTGTATTGTTTTATTGCTTTGTACCAAACTGTTTAAAATTGACAATGCCCTGCAGCTGCAAATGTTCCCCACTACCTTTGTTTTTTCTTTTTTGTACGACGCGGATCCTTCGTAAAGGTGCTTTTAGCTCAAAGGCTGTACTTCCGATCTCTAATAAATAACACATTTCCTGATTAATGGTCTCCAATAAGTCATAGTACCAGAGAGCAATATAATTGTGTGCCAAATAATTTATGAGCTAAAATATGATAATTAGCCCTAATAGCAGGACCTGAGCCAATGTCTTTATGCTGAGGTAACAAAAAGAATTAGCACAGAAAAAAACAGGTAAAATATATGCAAGCAATAATACCCGACAGGGTGGGCAGTATTGGGCAATACCGGACCACCCAGGGTGTAATGAACCCGGCATACAGAAGACGCCTACATCCTGGCGTCCAGTATTGCCCATACCGCCCACCCTGGAGGGTATTATTGCGCTTAGAAAATGGGACATCTGTGTCATTTGTATGTAGGATTTAAAATAAATTAAAAAAATGTAGTTACATGAGGTTAAAGTTGTCCTGCTGTAAAGTAGTCCCTACTTTTCTGTGCTGTTTCATGTGTTGTTGCTACCCCCCACAGAGCTATTCTGAGCTTCTCCCACCCTACACACACACACACACACACACACACACACACACACAGGAGACTGCTCCACCACATCTGCAAGAAAATATGCAGTTTATTTTACAAAAATGCAGTTTTCTGTGTCTTGCCACGTTTCTGTAGGAGGATAGATTCCCCCCCCCCCCCCAAAGGAGCTACTGAAATTTGTAGAAAGTCCAGCTGTAGAGGGCCCACTCTGCTCAGCTGTCCAGACATTCATTTTTTCCCCACTGAGTACGCTTTTGTTTTGCTTTATCGACGCGCGTTTTTTTACAGTGTCTGTTGGAATCCTGACATTTGTCAGTTAGGAGCCTGGGTTGGGAGGGCACGTGTGGGCATCAGAGCTGGATAGCAGATGCGCCATGGATGAGTAAAAGTGACTTTTTTTAAAAGACTAGTTGGGGGCGATGATATTGAACAGGTATGCAATGCTACGAATTAGAAGGCGCTTCATTAACGGAACAGAGCAGGGCGACCGACCGGAGGAGGGAGGAGCGAGAGTGCAGTCGGCTGTGCTACTGTCACTGTCTGACCTGACTGTTCACACTAACACTATCGGGAAACGCAGGCCATGGGAGAAGATGAGTGGTGACAGTACTGAAGACGTGTGCAGTGCTACAAATTCAAAATCCTTTAGTTTCAGAACACAGCAGGCAACCGGCTGGAGGAGGGAGGAGCGAGAGTGTCGTCGGCTGAGTGAGAGTCACTGATACTTCACACTAACGCTGTCGGGAATCGGGGGCATGGGACAAGATGAGTATTGCAGAGTTAGAAAAACAGAGCTAAAAAACAAAACAAAAAAAACAAACAAATGTAGTTAGCAGGCAGCTATTAAAGTCAGGAAGGAGTGTACCGGGAGGACTGATGGTGGTGGGGTCTCTCTCGCTAAGCGAGGGAACAAAATGGCGGCGTTTTTAAAATTGAAATGAGGTGTTGCAGCCAATTAGGAAGCATGGTGGGCACTACAATACTTAGTAGGTAAAGGAGCACTGAAGAGTGGTACTTTTTGTTTCCTGGGCATCTATTGAAAGTTAATGTAACCCCCTGGCAAGGGTACTAGCCAATCAGATGCCAGGAAATAAAAAGCCCATTTTCTAAAAAAAACAATAATTATTAGCCCAATAGTTTGCTGGGCTAAAAAGCTCACCAATGAGCTGTGAACTGTATTAGCATGACAAAAAAAACGCTAAAATGGACGTACGTGCTTACTAGTTGGTGCACAGGGCGTTATAAGCGCTAAGCGTGGATGTGCTTGACGCTTTTTGTGAGTAGTGCAAACACAATAGTGCAATGTATTTAATAGGGACTGCACTGTGCACATGCCCCTAGCACTGCGCAAGTGCGCGCATCATGGGTGCACGCTTAAAACAATGGTGAGAAGACTGCTTGATGAAGAAGAACACCCCCAGCCCTAATGACGACCATGCAAGTGGAAAAATGGAGGTCTGTTGTGGAAAATCACCAAAACACCTCTAAAATGTATCAAAATCACAAATTAGCTGAATTAAAAGTACCAAACACAAAACCTGAGGCTTGGGGAAGGGGGGGAAGGAACCAGCGCCCCATCTGAAGTACCCTCCAGAGACCCTACACCCCCAGAACAAATAAAAGCTGTACCTACCTGTGGCACCTTTCTCTTTTTTTTTTTTGTTATTAAATGAAGACCATTAAAAACACCCTAACAAGGCAGAAGTGGCTCCCAATCCACTCAAGGAATAAGAAAACAGCAGGTTATTCAATTTGAAAGCTGCAGCTTTAACAGGCATGATTTTAATTTAGGGGTGCTCCCTGCAACAGGCAGCCCTAACCTACAAGGCAGAATTGCAGCCCCAAAGAAGCCTCAAAATCTTGAAACTTGAAACTCTTGAGAGAAGATAAAAGCAGCTTTGTCTCCTTCAAATGGCACAGCTAAACTGGGAAGTTGCTGCTGCTTGGAATCCTCATGAGACCAACATTCTAAAGCTTAGGCTATGCCATTCCCCTGGTAGGGGTGCACTATACACAGTTGTTTTGATTACCCATTGACGATGTGGAGCACTACATAACAGGGAAGTTCCCTCATGGGGAAAGTCCATTGCTTTTGTCCAAACGTCCTCGGAGAGGTTGGTAGTTCTGGGTCACATCTGACAAACAAAAAACAAAGTAGTGGCACTCTGATCAAGAAATCACAAATGCTCAAAAACTTTGCAACAAAAGTGAGTTTATTCCAGCAGCCCAGGAGGATGCCGACAAGCTGCCACTACTTTGATTTTTGTTCGTCAAATGTGGGATTGTTCGATCCGAAGTGAGCACCAGCACAGCTTTCCTTTTTTTATTTTGTGAACTTTCTTTATTCACCCCGGACACCAGGGCCTCTTCAGGCGACACCCGCTCGACAGGCACTACCATCCTGCCTGACTCCCCACCCAGCGAGGAATCAGGGACAGAGTCCTTTCCTCCAAGGCCCCAGAAAGAGGAGAGGACCCGGAAGTCTCGACCAGACAAGTTCCGGCGGTGGGCATGTGTACCTGCCCGAGGACTGCCATCTACATCCTGGTGCCAGAGGGATTTTTCCATCTGTGGTTGCCCCCGAGGCGGCGGACGTGCAATGATGTCAGCGCAGTCTCCAGCAGAAGTCTGCTTCAGCCTCCCCCAACTTACATCCCCACCCACTGCAGTGCCCCCCGATCTCCACCGGGGGCCACTGCACGGAAGGGAGACCCCTGGGTCCCACACCAGAAAAGGAGAGCAGTCCTCCAGATGCTGGATCCTCTCCTCCTGCGCTGACCCCAGACAGCCCAAGTCTGCTCCCAAACCTGGGTCACCGGCGTGGCGCGAGGTGTGGTGTCCAGCGCCTCAACCCTCAGCGCCACCAGGCCGGCCTGGCACAGCTTTTCTGAGCATTCTATTCTGTGGATCCACTAGTTCTGAGCCACGCATACCTCCCTCCAGGATACTGCATGAGCCACAACTCTTGAGGCAGTGTCATTTGTGTCCGCTGCCATATGAAACTGGTGCTTGGTGGCATCTAATGCAGTTCTGGCAGTATCTGCTTGCTAGAGCCTGTGTCACGTCACCAGCTACATTCTCACTCATTGCCAGAATGGACCTTCACAGAGTCTTTTGGTGCTGAGCTGTGTATGCCATGTAAGCTGATTGCCTTAAGAGCAGGGATGCTGAAGTATAAAACTTTCTTTCCCATGCTGTCCAGTTGTCTGAAGGCTGGGAAGAGAGTGGTCCTTTAGCTTTATCACAGGCCACCTCCTGGACCATTCCCTCATGACCAGGGTGAGAATATAGGTACTCAGCACCCTGCCTGTCCACCTGGTATTTCTTCTCTATTTTTATCAATACCAGGGGTAGATGTAGGAGTTTCCAGGAGCCTGCAGGTTACCGTTTTGAGAGATTTATGAATGGGTAGAAGTAGCCTCTTGATAGGGTTAAAACCCATCATATCCAAAAATTCCATTTCATCCTCATCCTCAGCTGTCTCCTGTGTGGCGAGGTTGAGGGTAATGACCATCTGCCTCACTAAAGAATAATGTGAAGAAAAGTCATCTGGAGCCATGAAGAGGAAAGCCAAATTCCTGCACAGGGGAACCATCAGGCTCAATAGGTTCTCTCTTCTCCTCCTCCTCTTCCTTTTCTTCATAGAAAAATTCATCCTTTCCTCCTCAGGTACTTGTGTAGGTACTGGAACGGGGGAAGGGGACAGGCATGCCCATGAAAGATCCCACAGCCTGAAAGGCATGTCCTCTACTGATAGCATTTTATTCTTGTCCAATGACATCTCCTTTCCTTCTTCAGGAGGAGGGGCAGCTACATGTTTTTCTTTTGGTTTTTTCTTTGCAGGCACTGTCTCCGATGCCTGCTCAAAGGCTCTTTTATGTCTACTGGACTCAGGGTCTCCCCATACAGATACCCTGGCTTCTGATCCACCTTTAGCAGATTTGTCCTACTTACTTTGAGGGTCTGGACCCTCGTCTGAGCCTTTTGGTGACATAGAGGCAGACTGAGAAGTCATAATGTCTAATTTTTTGGCCTTTTTCTTAATGGTTTTAGGGCAAAACTTTATGCAAAGGTCGTAATTAGAAAAGTTGTGATCTGGACCCAGGCACCTGAAACACAACTCATGGCAGTCTGCCTCAGCCGGAGGTTTAAAACAAATTTTTTAATTTTTAAAGCCTGTGGGTCCAGCTCTCTTCTTGGGTCTGTCAGTCATCATAATCAAGATGACCCCAAAAATACCTTTGTTCCCAAAAGTAAAAAATCTCGGCTTTCAGTTCGGTTCCTCCTAAAAGACCTAACAGCTACTTTTTTTGTTGTTTGTTTAAAGAAGACAAAATACCAATTGCATCTCGGTTCCCACAGGAAAGTGAACCAGGACATAAACGGTAACCTCAAAGCAGTGAAATAAGATAAACTACACTTTATTAAATATTTTTTAGTCAAAACACAAGTGGTTTCTAATGAGGCTCAATGACGCGCAATAGCCTTTCTCCGGTTCTGGAAAACCAATCAGGAACTGGAGAATAGCTCAAATATCTCAAAAACCTTCACCTAACTAATGCAGAGGATCAAGAACTAAATAAAACAAAATAAGAAAGCTTAGAAACAGAAAGTAAGTAAACAATAAACCGGCAATGGCACTGAAGGCTTGAGCAATGTCTTCCGGACAACTTCCTTCTCAGCTGGAGAAATAAATCAGACATTAGAGGGCAGAGTGGAGCGTAACCACACAGCAGAGGTTTGAATTTCATTCTAAGATTCCATAATTAGCATAAAATTCTATTCTGCAGGGCAGCTCAATCCAGCGGACTGATGCAGTTGTTAAAGGGACACTGTCAATCCCCTTAGACCTCAAAGTGTCCCTTGTTTAAAAAATGCATTTTATGATTGCCAACATTATGTAAAGGTTGCTGATGCAGTTGGTAGTTGGATTCAGATTCTTTTTTTCTTTTGAAAAGTGAAAAAAAGTCCGTCAAACAGATTGGTGTTACCACACAAAAACAGGTTTGCTTACATTCCTTTATTTATTTATTTGTAAATCAGTTTACAACCTTTGAGCCAGGGGCTCGTTTCCAAAGGTACCTCGTCACATTGAGAACAAACATAACAAATTTAGGTTACAGAGTACAGGTAGCTGAAATTGGAGTTACCAAAGGTACCTTGTCACATTGAGGACAAACATAACACATTTAGGTTACAGAGTACAAGTAGTAGAAGTTGGTGTTACGCAAGTTGAATTCATACACTGTACAATCTAGTGGCATTACAATAATACAGCAGGCACAGGCCTAGTTACAGCACAGGTATGGTGCACAGGGGGGAGAGAGGTGGAGGGTGTGAGGTGGAGGCAGCCTGGTGGGGCGTTGTCATGTGGAGAGGTCAAGGCCACATTCAGAGACAAGAGCACCACGAGTGTAAAAGGGTTTACTCCGAAGGGCGGTTTTGAAGTTGGAGATTGTGGGGGCATTGGAGATGGGAGCAGGGAGAGAGTTAAACCAGGATGGGGCTCTGCAGCAGAAGGACCTCTGACCATGGGTGGTCCTTGATCTGGGGATCAGTACAGTGGTCTTGTTGGAGGTTCGTGTCGCGATAGTAGGTGGGGTATGGTGGATGGAGGCTGTCACCCCAGGAGGGGAGAGCCGAGGAGGTTTTTTTTTATGAGGAGGCAGGTTTGATAGCGTAGCCGTTCTTCTAAGGTAAGGAGTTTAGCCTCATCATACAGTTGACAGGTATGTGTGAGCCTGGGGGCACCAGTAATCAGTCTGCAGGCCTTATTTAGGGTGAGGTGAATTTTCTTGAGGGTAGTTGTGTTGGCAGCACCACAGACTGGCAGGCCATAGTCTACAAGGGCCAGTACTGAAGACGTAACAGCAAGCCAGACAGCATCGGGGGGGAGGCAGTTTTTATGGCGGTAGAGGATGTCAAGCCATGTATCAGTGGCGGATGCAAGGGCATCAATGTGGGTGTGGAATGTGAGGGCTGAATCGAAGGTAACCCCAAGGTATTTGTAGGAGCAGACTTGTTCAAGCGGTTGTTTGATACTTGGAAGGCTATGGAGTGGGTGGTTGCAGGCTTTGTTTTAGGGGTGGGCAAAGAGCATATTTTTTTTTTTTTTAAGATTAATGATGAGTCTGTGCTCCTTAAACCAGGCTTCAGTATCATTATACGATTGTTGTAGGGAGTCCTGAAGGTAGATGGGATTGCGTTGGGTGGCAAAAATGACAGCATCGTCTGCATACAGAAGAATTTTGCCAGAGCATGCACTGGGCAGGGTGTTTAGATTGAGTGAGAAGAGAAGGGGGCCCAGGATGGAGCCCTGGGGTACCCCTGAGCAGATGGGATGGGTATCAGAGAGTGTCCCATTGATTTTTACACGCTGTGAGCGAGCGGACAGATAGCTCGTGCACCATGTGAGGGGGCCAGCCGGGGAAACCAGTGTGGCAGAGGGCATCCAGCAGAAGAGGGTGGGCGACAGTGTCGAAAGCCTTAGAGAGGTCAACGAACATTGCACCAGCTAGGGAGCTGGTGTCCAGGGAGAAGTGTAGGAAATTGGAGAGCTCAATTAGTGCAGTGCAGTCAGAGCAGACCAGCACGGAAGCCGTTGCTCAGGCATAAGATGTTATGCTGTAGGCAGATATTCAGTGATTTGAATGGCCACCACTTTTTCTAGTGCTTTGGGGGAAGGGGGGGAATGGAAATTGGTCGGTAGTTGCTGGCGGAGGACCTGTCACCCCCTTTATGAATGGGCGTGACTATGGCTGTTTTCCAAGCAGTGGAAAATTGCCCCAGGCAGAGGGATCGGTTTAGTAGGCTGGCGAGTGGGGCAAGGACTTCATCCAGCACCAGCCCGAGAATACTGGGATCCAGTGAGTCGCTGCCAGGACTATTGCCATTTAATGTTTTGATTAGGAGGGGTCTGGTTTCCTGGGCAGTTACCTTGCGCAGGTGGAAGCTGGGGCGGTGGAGGACAGGGGGAGGTTGGTTGGGGGGAGGGTCAAAGAAATTACTGGAGAGGACAGAGTTAAGGTCAGTGAAGGAGGTGTTAAGGCAGTTAGCTATGAAGGCAGGATCGGTGGAGGTAGTGCCATCAATAGTGAGCTGGGATGGGGAAGGGAACGTGATTTTCCATTTAGCTGTTTAATATTGTCCCAGAAAGTCCGGGCAGACCCCCAGGAGGAGGTGACTCCCTCTGGTGGCTGGCAGGTATAACCTGCCAATGGGAAAGTGGGGACTTAGTACAGTGATAGACCGGAAGTGATATCACAAGGTGAGACTGTAAAACTAGTGATGAGCATGGGTGGCGGGTGGGGCAGTCGACGCGTGCAGCACGTCGACGGGCTAACCCCCCTCACAAGGGTGCTAATGCAGGAGGTAGTTTAATTGCCTCTAAGCACCTGGCTGAATGTCCCACTCCAGGAGGGAGCGCTGTGTGTGCTGCTTGGTGGCGTCTGGTGGGCCGAGGACTGATCGGGGCCTATATGGGGAGAGGCAGACAAAGGGTTAGATTTAGTATGCAGTGGGAAGACAGGGTCATTACTGCGCATGCGCGGGAAATGTCCCGACACTAGCTCTCAGGGAAGATGGCGATCACCACCCCAAACATGCTGGAACTAGGCAGGTAAGCCATCAGACAATGCAGGTTCACATTTCAAGATTATACAGTATCCTAACACAGAGAATGCCCCACGAATTGCAGTCGCTATGTACTATGACAAGGTTACTTTACACAGATAACGCCCCAAGCAGTGCAGTCGCTAGCAATTCCACCCCCCCTCATCTCGCAGTACCCTCCAGATTAGTAGCAAGGCAGGCAGGTAAACATGTCCACATTTAGCAGAACTGTGCTGAGTCTTATGGAACTGAAGAAAAAAAACCCCTCACAAGGGTGCTAATGCAGGAGGTAGTTTAATTACCTCTAAGCACCCGGCTGAATGTCCCGCTCCAGGAGGGAGCCCTGTGTGTGCCGCTTGGCGGCGTCTGGTGGGCCGAGGACTGATCGGGGCCTCTAAGCACCCGGCTGAATGTCCTGCTCCAGGAGGGAGCTGTGTGCGCCGCTTGGCGGCGTCTGGTGGGCCGAGGACTGATCGGGGCCTCTAAGCACCCGGCTGAATGTCCCGCTCCAGGAGGGAGCCCTGTGTGTGCTGCTTGGCGGCGTCTGGTGGGCCGAGGACTGATCGGGGCCTCTAAGCACCCGGCTGAATGTCCTGCTCCAGGAGGGAGCCCTGTGTGTGCTGCTTGGCGGCGTCTGGTGGGCCGAGGACTGATCGGAGCCTCTAAGCACCCGGCTGAATGTCCCGCTCCAGGAGGGAGCGCTGTGTGTGCTGCTTGGCGGCGTCTGGTGGGCTGAGGACTGATAGGGGCCTCTAAGCACCCGGCTGAATGTCCCGCTCCAGGAGGGAGTGCTGTGTGTGCTGCTTGGCGGCGTCTGGTGGGCCGAGGACTGATCAGGGCCTCTAAGCACCCAGCTGAATGTCCCGCTCCAGCAGGGAGTGCTGTGTGTGCTGCTTGGCGGTGATCAACTCCAATTGTATCTTTCCTGAGCTTGGGAACACCACCAACACAGTCCTGCCACTCGTGATGCAGTGGGAGTTTAGGAGGCTGTTGTATCATGAGTGACTGCACTGTTTGGGGATGTTTCTAATGTTCAGGAAGTATTCAGTAAGAACAGATTCAGGATCTGAAACAAAACAAGGTTGTTCATTAATATACATTAGCATGCATTTCAGTTCTATTAAACAATGAGACAGACAAAATAAACAGCAACATCAATTAATTTTAGAGAAGATATGCAATCATAAAATGTAGGGCTTTAACTAGAAATAATATGATGGAAAACAGGTTGACAGTGTCCCTTTGAGCATGGTGAGGGATTCCTGGGGTTTGAAACAAGTGTTTTCACAGCACTCCCGCGGCAAGCAGGCGGTTTCAGTTTAGAACTTGAACTGATTGCTATGCATGCGGCAGTGTTATGACAAACAGCAGCTGGATCAAGGATTCCTGACCAGCTGGAACCTTGCTGTATCACAAAAGGGTACAACCGCATTCCATGACCTTTGAACTGTGGTACAACAAGGTTTCAGCTGGCACAGAAATCCATGCAGAACAAATTCTCACTATATACTGTATACAGTCAGTATATAGTTTCCGCTTTTTCCTTAAAACTATGAACACTCACATGAGAACTGGATCAATGTGTCCTAGATATCATCTCCTCTGGCATCAACATCATAATCCTCGCTGTGTGACATTACAATGTGTTGCTGTGGCAATGACAGTGTTCTTGAATAGAGGATTTTGATGTCTTATCAGAGACAGCATGGCCTAGTGGCTAGACAGCAAGATTAGAAACCAGAAGACTTAGGTTCAAATCCCACCAGTGCCACTTACTCAGCTGCCTGATCCTAAGCAAGTCCCTTACGTGAAGTGCTTTAGTACACCTAGCTACAAAAATCTCCTTTAAAAAAATGAGATACTGCATCTCAGATGGGCTAGCTTGGACAACTAAACTGTAAAAAATAGATTATGAATATATTGGAATTAGAAGTTGACATGTACATAAACACTGTTTTTTCAAAGTTTCCCCAGAGATGCACGGGTCTTCAATTTGAAATAAAAATGACTATTTTCACATTAAGTTTTAGTACAAAAAAAAATATAAGAAGATCCAAGCCATTTAATAATGGGTCATACATACAGTTTTCCGCCATCACTGCTCTGCGCATCCTTGAGATACAATGAGAAATCAATGACGTCAACCTGCCACAAAAAGGGAAATGCAGTAATGTCAACATTATGTTAGTTTCCTGCAGGACAATGTTTCTGGCTATTTATAAAGAACATTTGCAATAAATAAGGCCTGGGCAGAAACAAAATTTGTTAATGGGGGTTGCAATTATATCAAAGCACCCCAACCCCCCACAAACAGACAGACAGACACACACGTCAACTGTTCCCACAGAAAAAAATTAAGCTTTGTCTGAGGAGCTACTGTGCAAACTCAGGGTGGTAGTGGGTAATATTTTGCTATGTAGCTGGATCCACTGGTAATTAAAGCACATGGGAAAAATGCTTCCATACATTTTGTCATAAATTACTTATGCCTTTTAATTAAACTGCAAATATCTTACACAGAAATGTAAAAAAAAAAAAATACAAGCTAAACTCTTCTCACACGGTTTGTCCACCTGACAACTAACCTGAAGTGCTAACTGTATGACTGTGATAATTAATAATCCCATTTCAACTGTATTACAAATATGACCAGCTAGTACGTTGGTTAAAGTGGCACTGTGTCAAGTGACAATGCAATCTGAACCTATATATTTAAGCAATGAACCACAACAGGATGTGGGTTATGCTGGGATTTACCCACGGCTGGCATGGTTTGTCCACGAGGCCGCAGGCAGAGTGGTCAAACCAGGTCAGCCGTGGGTAAATCCCAGCATAACCCACAACCTGGAGTGGTTCATTGTGATTATACAATTGACACTTAAAATTTTACTAAGAAAAAAATATTAAACAGTTCATATAAAAAAAAAAAATTGTGTTTTATTTTTTATTTTTTTTTTTATTGCTTTTTAGCTTGATATCCTTCCTCCTTAGAAAAATAGTATTTGGTTTTAAGGTAGAACATGGTAGAAGGCTATCATCTGCATCCTCCTTCACTTATGTAACACACACACACACACACACACACACACACACACACACACACACACTCTCTCTCTCTCTCTCTCATAGGAAGCTTCCTCTTAATTTCATAATTTCCTTTTCCAGGATGCATGGAACCCCTCCCCGTCGCCAAACTGTCCTGTATTGTAAAATTCTATTCCCCTCGTCCCGCTTGGCAAAACTGTCTTTGCCTTATAAAATCTGATTAATCGTCTCACCATTCACATCCTTCTGACAGCCACAAACCGGGTCGTCTCCCGACAGCCTGAGCAGCCACCCCGGGTCCATGTACTGTACTTTTTTAAGTGTGGAACTTGGAAGTGATATCAGGAAGGGAGGCGCCTTATGAATATGCAAATCAGCTCCGCCTTCCAACCGGACACAAACGAGGAGCCTGGGATGGTTGGTGGTGAGCAACTTCTGCATGGCAGGCAGTTGTTTTTAAATTTTATTTTAATGAAGTTTATTTTAAGTGCAGGGCGCAGGAGCATTTACTTTTATTGGGGAGCTGACAGTTGAGAGGGAGAAACTGTAAAAGGCTGCCCAGTACTGCGAGTGGCCACTGGACAATCACTGTTATTTACTTATTATTTATTTCTTTAATTCAGAAGTTTAAGAGTTGAACTGGAGGTGGGTGGGACTCGCTGTCAGAGGAGAGAGGAGTGATCACCGCGGAAGCTGGAAGGAGCGAGGGGCAGGTTCGTAGTATTTACAGTGGCTTTGGTGAGTGTGCGGTGATTTTTAAAAGTTGCATTGTTTTTGTTGCTACGGTTCAGCAGGTTGGCAAGATGGCGTCTTTTTATTTGTGTTTTCGGGGTCGGATTGATTTGGGCAGATGTGGCTGACGTGCACCTTTTCCCATGGGTTATGCCAGGATTTACCACGGGTAAAAGGTGCTAGTCAGCCAATCAGAATGCGTGATTATAGGACCCCACTGTATAACTGTAAATTACCACCCACTTTGAAGTGCCTAAGAAGATACAAGCTGGCCCAGTGGCATGGAGGACTCAGTTACTGGGCACCTCACCTGCAACCTGGGTTTGGGAACAGACCAGGGTCGCTTGAGAACTGGTTAAGGGAAGGAGGACTAAGCATCCAGAGATGGCTCTCCTCCTTCAAGAAGGGGGGACAGTGCAAGTTGCTGCTTGGCTGCCACCTAGCACAGAGGCTGAGTGTTGCTGCTGCGACCACCTCCTGATTGGTCGAGGGCAGGCGCAGAGTGCATATGATGCCTTAATGGCACATGCCCATGCTAGCCTGGGAAAGGGGAAAGAAACAGGGCAGAAAATAAAATGTGCCCTGATCACCAAGCCTGATGGTGAACTAGAGCACCTGGACCTCTCCCAGGATAGAGCTCCTCGGACAGACAGCAGGGAGCGTGGCAGTTGGAGTTGGGGGCTCTGAGAAGCCCCAAGGTTAGGCGAAGGCAGTAATCGGGTGGACATAGAGATAAACAGAAGTAAAAAGGATGCAAAGATACATATCAATTAGGAGAAATAACCCAGAGGGAGAAAAAGTATCTAGACTTCAGTAATACATTAGGGAAGAGAAAATTCCGGTTCAGTTATTGACCAATCCCGAGGGCTCCTGAAGCATTACTGGTTATGGCAGCCAAGCCCACCAGCACAGCTCCTCCCCTGAGGGCAATTCTGTGTAATGCCAGGTCCATCAGGAATAAAACCATGATAATAGTGGATTTTGTCGCGGATTCCTCGGCAGACCTGATGTGCATCACCAAAACCTGGCTCAGGGACAACTCTGTCCCTCTGCTGGAGGTATCCATTCTGCAGGGTTATATGGTGGTGTACTGCCCTAGGTGGGAGCACAAGGGGGTGTAGAGTGACCATCTGTTTTAGACCTGGCCTGAGACTCGCATCCTACCCAGTGGGTCAAACCAGGTCGTTTGCAGGTGATGCAAGTGTGGGGGGACAGGATCCTTCTCATTTATCATCGTCCTAGTTGCAAGAGTGATTTCCTGCAGGAATTTAGGGAGTTCATCACCAGCCTGATGTTGGACTATCTTAGGTAGCTGGTGTTGGGTGACTTCAATATTTGGGCTGATGACAAATCCCTTTGCCTGGTCAACAATTCCTCTGAAAGATGAAACTGTTGGGCTTCACACAGATTGTTACCTCTGCTACTCACCAGTTTGGTCACACCTTGAACTTGGTTTTCCCACCACTGGGGCTCATCATTCTTTTTTTTGTATACTCTGTTTTTGCTCTGGAGGTTCAGGGTATCCTTCCAGAGTACCCAATCGACTGCTGCCGCTACTCCCAGCCTGAAACCTCCTCCACCGGTCTCCCTCTCGACCCCACAGTCTGTCCAGCCCCCCCCCAGATCACCCACCGGGAGAGGGCCTGCCTCCCTTGGTGGCCTTTCTGAAATTAAGAGGGACGGCTGTGAGATCGAGCCTGGCATGGGAGATCAGAGGAGGGTATGTCCGGCAGCGGGATGTGGGCAGGTCCCACGGGCCTCCGTCATCTCCACTGGATCCCCAGGGTATTTTCCGTTAAGGTTTACCCTGGAGCACGGACGCGCAATGACATCTGCACATGCGTGCTGCTTATGTCTACTGCCGCTCCACCCCTTGATTGTGCTGGCTCCTGTAGAACCCCCCATCTCCATTGGGGCTTCCAAGGAGCCGAGCCCACAACCCATCCCGGGAGAGGAAAGCTGTCCTCCAGACGCTCACTGTGAGTTTTCAGACCAGGTTCCTCCCCCAACAAGAGACATGTTAGCCCTCTGGTGGAGCTAGTTCAGTACTGATCTATAACAAATGTGAACTCTTGTGGGTTCCTGTCCATACGGAGCTGCTCGAGCCTGTTCCAGGCGTGGCGCTGGGAACACAGTGGATGCTTATAATACAGTTATCATGGCAGCTCTCGACTCGCTCGCACCATTTTACAAATGCCAGAGAGCCTTCCAACAGAGCTCCCCCTGGTACAGTGAGGAGCTCAGACAGTTGAACGTCAAAAGGCAGAGAATGGAGCATTCTTGGCATAGATCAGGTTCACTGGAGGATACGCTAACCCTGAAAACTCATTGTAAAAAGTACCAGGGGGAATCACTCTGATAAAGGCAGAGTTCCGATCATGGGTGATTGCTGCAGAGGTAAAACAGGACAGCTCAGCTCTTCCACACTGTGGACAGGCTGTTACCGCCGGCCTGCCTACAGTCTGGAGTAGTTTTGACATGCAAGCAATGCGAGGAGTTTGGCTAGTTTTTCCTTGACATGGCATCCTCTATTCATTTCTCAGTCTCTTCACGTGGGCTGTTGTGGCCCAGCATGACTAACAGATGCCCTTGGTCTGTCTGGGAGGAATTTCACTCTGTGTCAGCTACGGAGACTCTCAAAATGATCATGGAGCTGCACCCCTCCTTCTGTTCACTGGATCCTGGATCTACCCAGCTTTTGTTAGACTGTCAGGAGTCCACTGGAGAGGTGATTGCTGTTGACAGTCCGGTGTTCCCTTAGAAGAGTGTTTTTTTTTTGGTTTTTTTTTTGGTATTGTTTATTGATTTTATGATCTTACAGCACAACTGTAATATACATAAGACAAAACCATGAGGTACACAGACCTCTACAGGAGTCATACATAAGATCTCTATCTTCATAAAAGGACAGAATTAAAATTCCAAACCCTGTATAGGACCAACAGGAGTAAATTCTGAGCCAGTTACCATGTAGGGCATTAAAACTCTCACTACAAACTATTACAAACAATTTGATAGAAAACAAGGATAGAGCCTCACTCGTAGAACTGATCTTATGTGGTGGGCTGATTGACAGGCCACAAGTAGACTAAATATATAACGACTGTCTGGCCCCAGTTAAGTTGCTTCGAAAACCCACAGTCAAAGCCACACCAAACCCACACCAAACGCAGGCCATTGCCTCTCTTACAGAATACCTTACCTCTCTACCTCCTTCCGCTGATCAAATTCTGGTGGGTGACTTAAATGTCAACTGGCTCAGCCCCTCCTCCTCCTCTACCCGAGACTCCTTTTCTGCAATAGACCTAACGCAACTAGTTACCCACCCTACCAGGACTAACCCCAAGAGAGGCTCCAGTACCGTGCTTGATGTGGTACTCACCAACCGCCCTAATCGGATCCCCAATGTACAAGTCCTCCCAGACTCTCTCAGCGATCACTCCCCCAATCTATTCAACTGGTCATCCTCAGTCCCCAAACCCATAGCACAGTCCACATGCCGGTGGCGTCTAATACCTGGTGGACTGATAAAACTTAAGGAAAGTACAGTTACGCAAGAACTTACCGTAACAGTAGATCTTCGAGAACGGCTCTTGCAGCAGGTTACACCATTAGGACTGAAGCCGGCAGGCGCCAGGACCCTGGAGATCTTTTCTAGCTAGCTATCTTCAGCGGGGACACGTGACGTCGTCCCGCCTCCGGCGTCAGGTGTGGTACAAAAGGCGGTCCGCCCAGAATCCCCAGTTCTCCGCCGGAGACTCCGGCCAGAGGTTGCAATAGAGGGAGACCGAGGATCCACCGTCAGAAGGCAAAAAAGGGTACGAAAACCCCAGAATGAAAAAAGCATTCACTTTACAGGTGAATATCAGACTCCTGCGCTCGCCCAGCCTTGCGGAAGGAAATAACTTCCTGCTCTCTGGACATTCAGACTGGCTGGCTGAATATTCACCTTCACTCCTCTCTCATTCATCATTTTTTTTTTTTTTTGTTTTAAGAGGAGCAACAGCGAGCGAAAGACTTCCTCCAAGGGGGACACGGTGGGCGGGAAGGTACCTGCTGCAAGAGCTGTTCTCGAAGATCTACTGTTACGGTAAGTTCTTACGTAACTGTACTATCTTACTTCGAGATACAGCTCTTGCAGCAGGTTACACCATTAGGACTGATTCCCAAGCAATAAAGCTTGTCCCCTTCACACCGGGAGGAGGAAAAAGAAGAAACTGAGGAGGACCAACCCGGCCCGATCCAGGACAGGAGTCCCTGCAGCCTGGCCTGGCAAAACCAGCCCCTTCGCCTAGGCGATATCGAACTGTAATGCCTGATAAAGGTATGCACAGAGCTCAAGTGGCACTAGCGCAAATAGCTGAGGTTGAGACATTCTTGAGAGCTGCAAAAGTGGCTATGCCCCTAGTGGAATGGCCCCGATGGAACTCGGGAGGGGCTTTTGTTTGGATTGGTAGCAATGAGAGATGCATTGCACAAGCCAGCGGGATAAGATTGCTTAGACACTGGCCGACCCTCATTCTCTGTGCGAAGGACACGAAAGTTGCTCAGAAGCCCGAAAGGACTTAGTTCTATTGAGGTAATACCTCAGGCTGCGGTGAACATCTAAAGTATGGAGCAAAGCCTCTCCTCTATTGGAGTAGTTCGGGAAGTAGACCGGAAGGTCGATATCCTGATTTAAGGTCAGAGCTGAGACCACCTTAGGCAAAAACTTAGGATTCGTTCTCAGAGACACTCTGTCTCGGTGAAAAACCAAATAAGGCTCCTTACACATCAGGGCATGAAGCTCAGAAATCCTTCTGGCTATAACTGCAACTAAAAACAACGTCTTCAAGACAAAGCGTGCTTCATAATCATGGCTGGTTCAAAGGGAGGGGCGTGAGTTGCTCAAAACAAAGAAAGATCCCATGGAGGAACGGATCTTTAATAGGAGAGCCTAGGTGCAGCACCCTCTCAGGAACTCCGAGAGGGTGTCCAGTTGAGCAATGGTGCGCTGGCCCACCGGCTGGTGATAGGCGAAATAGCACAAAGGTGTACCTTACTAGAGGTAGGCTAACCCGAATGAAAAAGGGAGGAGGTAGTCCAAGACTGCCCACAGGGCAACCCTAAAGGAGAAAGGTCACGAGCCCTGACCATAGACAGAATAAAGAGCCATTTCATGGCGTAAGTAAGCGATGGTAGCCGGCTTCTTGGCCAGAAGTACCTCTGCGACCTCTTGCGAGACCCGTGTTGCATGATGGCTACGTCTCTAGGAGCCAGGCGTGCAGGCTCAAAGACCGCAGATCCAGATGCAATAACGAACCTTGCTCCTGAGACAGAAGGTGAGAACTGCGCGGTAGTGGGAGCGGGGGTTCCCTGGACAGCTGCGCCAGCAATGGGAACCAGATTTGTCTGGGCCATAATGGGGCCACCAGAATCAAACACGCACGTTCCTGCGCAGTTTGAGCAGAACTCTCTGGATCAACGGGAAAGCATAGAGGAATCTGTTCTCCCAGGAGAGGGACAACGCGTCTTGCCAGAAAACTCCAGGCCCTGGATCTAGCGAGCAAAAATTGGGCAGTTTTGCGTTGGATGGGGATGCGAATAAATCTAACTCTGGAGTTCCCCATCGAAGGAACAGATCCTCTGCTACCTCCTGAAGAAGTTCCAACTCGTGGACTCTGGCCTGGGAGCGAATCAGACCGTCCACGATCGTGTTGTCCACGCCGGGAACATGTACCGCGACTAAGCTTGCGCAGTGTCCGATTACCCAATCCCACACTCTCATAGCCTCCCTGCAAAGGGGGTAAGAGTGTGCGCCTCCTTGCTTGTTGAGGTAGTACATCACTGCCGTGTTGTCCGTCTGAAGCAGGATGGTACACGGTGGGATTATGGACTGGAAAGCCTGGAAAGCATAGAGCACGGCTCTCATCTCAGAACACTGATGTGAAGATGAGCTTCCAGCGGACTCCATACACCCTGAGATCTCACCCCATCCAGGTGGGCTCCCCACCGAGACCTGGAAGCGTCTGTGGTGAGGGTTATCTCCGGGGACGGCGCTGCGAAAGGGACGCCCTTGGAGAGCGACCCGGGGGCTAACCACCATTGCCAGTCCTGAACCACTCGTTTCGTGATTCTGACTGGATGCTGCAGATGGTCTTGCCTCTGGTCCCACTGCGCCTTGAGCGTCCACTGCGTTATGCGCATGTGGAGCCGCGGCGAGAGTGGGACTGCAGGGTAAGCGCAGCCATGTGACTGAGCAAGCGAAGGACCGACCTGGCGGGCGGTCTGATTCGCTGATAGGTCCTGTATGAGGGACCTGATGCGTTCCGCCCTGTCGACTGGGAGGAAAGCCCTCCCCTGGACCGTGTCCAGCACTGCACCTATGAACTGCAGGTTCTGCGACGGTACCAAGACCGACTTCTCGTGGTTTATCAGAATCCCAAGTGATCCGAACAGGACCTGAGTGTCGTGGATTGCTTGCAGAAGCGCCTCTCTGGAGGCGGCCATGAGAAGCCAATCGTCGAGGTACGGGAACACGTAGTGGCCCTTCCTCCTTAGAGCAGCTGCCACGACTGCCATGCACTTGGTGAAAACCCTTGGAGCGGATGACAGCCCGAAGGGAAGAGCTCGGAATTGGAAATGGTGGCTTAAGAACTCGAAGCGCAGGAACCTCTGATGCGCTTGAGCTATGGGAATGTGCAGGTAGGCATCCTGCATGTCTAAGGACGCTAAATAGGCGCCTTGTTTTAGCATGGGAATTAGACCCGGAAGGGTCACCATGCGGAACCTTTTGTATGCAACTGACAAGTTGAGGTCGCTTAGGTCCAGAATAGGACAGAGGCCCCCTGTCTTTTTGGGAACCAGGAAGAAGTGAGAATAGTACCCTAGTCCTCTCTGGTTTCCTGGGACAGGCTGAATCGCCCCCTTGTCCAGGAGTGCGATCACCTCTTGCCAAATTAAGTCACGGTGCTGACCCGAGTACCGGGAGAGCAGAGGAGGCCTCGAGGGTGGCTGTTCTGCGAACTCTAAAAGTGGCCTCTGCTGACCAGCTGAAGTACCCACCTGTCGGTGGTTATCGCCTGCCATCCCGACAGGAGATGCATATCGACCCGACCCGAAACATCCTGTTTGATCCCCTGAGGGGCGGGGCCAGAAAGAGTCATGCTGTGGCGGCTGAAGGACCCGCGCTGGGTGGCCTTGGAAGGCGCTGACCCCTGCTGGCGGGCTGCTTCCCTGGGTCCTTGGAAAGCCAGAGCCCCTTTGTTGTGTGGCGGGACGGGGCTGCTGCCTCTGAGTCCGCCCATGGAAATGGCCTTGGCTCCTACGAAAGGAGCCAAGCCTCAGCCGGTACATCGCCTGGACTGTCCGGACCGCCTTTCCAGCCTCTTGGAGTTTGGTAATTATATGTTCCGACAGATTACCAAACAGTACCTCACCTTCAAAGGGAGCGTCCATAATGTTTTTCTGGACGTCTGGGGTGAACCCGGAGACACGGAGCCAAGAGTGTCTTCGGAGGCAAACACCTGAAGCAACTGCCCTGGCTGGACAGTCCGCTGAATCATATCGGCTCTTAAGACTTGGGTCCCCACGTCTGAACCCGTCCGGGCTGAAGCATCTCCTCTTTCTGCTCACCTTCCGCAGCCTCTCGGCCGCCTCTAGCCCTGCTCCCACAGGGCGTTCTGGAACTACACCATGTGGGTAAGGTAATTCAGGGACCTGAGGGCGCAAGTCGCGGAAGCGTAAGTGCGCCTCCCCAAAGAGTCCAGCTGTTTGGACTCGGGGTCCGGTGGCAGGGTGCTCAAATGTTGTGGTCTCTGGGACCAATCATGTGAGGCTGTGATCACCAGGGAGTCAGCTAGAGGGTGCTGTGACAGGTATTGATCCCTCTTAGGGGCCCTGTACAACCGGTCAGCCTTCTTCGGCACCACCGGGAGCGAATGTGGACGCTTCCATGCAGCCTTGGTGACGTCCACGAAAGTGTCCACCAAGGGTGGCACCATCACAGGCTTAAGGTCTTTCTGCCGAAGGTATTTTGCCAGGCGTAACCTTTCAGGGTCAAGTTCCTCTGCTTCCCAACCCATGTTCTCCTGGATATGTCTCATTATATCCATGAAGGATGGATCGTCCGGAGGAGACCTTGGAGTCTCACGTGGGTCCGGCGAGGGAAGCGAGACTGGAGATGGGGATCTGGATGATGAACAGGATGATCCCGTGCCCTCCGTCGACGGCGACCAACATCGCCTCCTGGACCTCTTAGGGCTGGGTGATCCAGGAGACGAAGATCTGGACGGAGGTCTCCTTTTAGAATGTCGGCCCCTGGGAGGAGTCTCAGGCTCCTGGGGACAGAATGGCCAGCTGAACCCACAGGTGAAGGTGGGGCCGGAGCTGGAGTAGAAGGAGGAGGAGGAGGAGGTGGGAGGAAGGACTGGGGTACCACGTCCTTCCTGATGGTATCCCACCAGTAGGTAAAAGGTCCTTACCTCAGCAAGGACAGCCCATGCCGCTCCGAGGTCGAGGCCGGACGTCGGGTCCCGGCAACGGCTCCACGGGGGCCCCGGGCGGTGGCGAGGGACTCCGGGGAGACTCCTCGCGGCCGGGAACACCCGCCTGGTCATCGGGCTGGGCCGAATCCTCCTCGGTGAGGGACTCCTGTCCGACTGGCATCGGAGGCTCAGGAGCCCTCGGCTCAGGCGGCGCGGACGTCGGCCCCCCCCACCGACGCCCGATGCGCTGAAGAGGCCGACGACGGCCGCCCGGCCCGGCTGTCGGCTCGGAGGAACTGGTGGCGAAGCGGCCAGCGGGTCACTGACGCCGATCACCGGCTTCCTCAACGGAGTAAGCTCGACATCTTCGGGGAGAGAGGAAGACCCGGGCCGAGGGCCGAGGAGCGGGAGCCCGACTTGTGGTGGTGGTGGTGGTGGTGGCGTTCCCCCGACTTCGCCAAGGCCTTCTGGGCAGAAGATGAAGGCGACGGCCTGGCGGCAGAGGCCTGAGCGGGCTTGGTGGCGGGCACCGCAGCAGGGGGCAGAGATGAGGCCCTGGAAGGAGAGCGGTCCGACCGAGACAGAGCTCCGGGACTCGGAGGCCCGAACGGCGACCGGGCAGGATCCTCGATTTCTTCTTCTTCTTCTCGCCATGCCGGCGCGAATCCCCTGACGACGCCACCCGCAGTTGTTCTTCTAGAGGTACGCTTGAAGGGCCTTCTGCCGGCGGATCCTGATCTGACTATTGAACCCCTGGCACAGGGAGCAGGCCTTAGTATCGTGGTCTGGGCCCAGGCACCGGACGCACGCGGAGTGCGGGTCTTTAAACGGGATTTGTTTGCCGCACACGCACTTGGAGGAATGGCCGGCTATCGGAGAGGACATCAGACAGGTCACTCGTTGATTGTAGAAAACTTCCACAACAAAATTCTCAAAACCACGCGTCGCGTCGCTAGACTAAACCGTAGGGTCGAGGCATGCACTTTCGACGGCGGGAAAGAACTGGAGATTCTGGCGGGACCGCCCCCTTTTGTACCACGCCTGACGTCGGAGGCGGGACCGACGTCGGGGGCGGTCCCCGCTGAAGATAGCTAGCTAGAAAAGATCTCCGGGGTCCTGGCGCCTGCCGGCTTCAGTCCTAATGGTGTAACCTGCTGCAAGAGCTGTATCTCGTAGTAAGATCTTCTGTCCCAAATTGACTGGTCTCCTATACAGGCAACTCCTGACATCGACACGGCTCTCTCCTTCTTTACCCAAACTATTTAATAATGCCTGTGATATCTTTGCCCCAGTGTTGACCCGCCATTCTAAAAGGAAGAATGCCCCCGGGTTACCCCAGCTTTGATCCACCAGCTCAAACATAGGGAAAACCTAGGCACTGTGCCATTAAGACTGGCCGGCCCAATGACAGGCGGTTATATGCTGCCGCCGAAACAAGTGCACTCGGGCCATCAGAAAGGCCAAGTCTGAGCATTATCGGTCCTCACCTCACTGCCTCATGGGGAATCCCAGAACCTTCTGGGATAACATTAAACAGTTAAACGGAGTGCACACTCCCCCACCCACCAGATCAACATTAATGGTGTGATCTCCTCAGACCCAGCCCTCATAGCCAACCACCTCAACACCTCATTCACTGACCTTAGCCCTATCCTCCCTACAATTTTTGACCCTCCTCCCCCAGCACCCTGCCCGTAAATCTTTCGCCCTTATTTTCTCCTCCGCGTGTTTCTGCCCAAGAACTTAGGCCGCACCTTGTCACTGCCCTCAAGGTAATAGTACAGGCAGTGACACCTGAATCCGTGTATCCTACGGCTGGTCTTAGACACAGTCCTTACCCGATCACATGCCTCATAAACCACTCTCTTTGCCTGGGAAGGTTCCAACTGCCTGGAAAGTCGCCACTGTCACCCCTATCTTTAAAGGTGGTGATAGGACTGTGACTGAAACTATCGACCGATCTCCATTCTCTCCTCTCTCCAAGGCCTTGGAAAAAGTGGTGGCCTCTCAAATCTCTGACTACCTCTCCACCTACAATGTCCTTTGTCCTGAGCAGCATGGCTTTCGAGCGGGCCACAGTACCAACACAGCCCTCCTAGAGTTCTCAACTTTCTCCACTCCTCCTTAGACACTGGTTCTCCGGCTGGTGCTGTCTTCATAGACTTCTAAAGCTTTCGACACTGTCTCCCACCCCTCCTTCTTGATGCCCTTAGTCTCTGGTTTTGCTGCTGGGCCTATCTCTGGTGCACCAGTTATCTGTCTGACCGCTCTGGCGTGTAAAAATTAATGGGACCTACTCAGACATCTGTCCCATCTTTCTGGGGTTCCCCAGGGCTCCATTCTGGGCCCTTACTATTCTCCTTTACCTTAACACCCTTCCACGCTCTTGCTCGGGAACATTCTATTATCGCTGATGATGCAGTCATCTTTGCCTCAAGTCGTAACCCTATTGCCCTCCAGGACTTGCAGCAGAAGTCTTTCACTGAAGCCAAGGGGCTGGTTCAAAGGAAACATAGATTGGTGATAAATCTTAAAAAACAAAACCATGTTCTTCACTCATCCCAAAACAAGTCCTGCAACTTCAAACTCCTCATTCACTCTGGGTCCTCTTCCCCTCGAACAAGTTTGCTCCTATAAATACCTAGGGATCCATTTTGACCCCTCCCTCTCCTTCCATGGACACATCGCTGCCCTAGCCACTGCCACTAATATCCGATTGGGCATCTTACATCGGTATAAACACTGCCTCCCCCCGGAGGCTCTTCGACTCACCGTCACCTCCTCTATCCTGTCCCTAGTGGACTATGGACTGCCGGTGTATGGTGCTGCTGATCAGACTGCACTCCATAAAATTCGCACTACTCTGAATAAGGCCTGCAGGTTAATTACTGGAGCACCTAGGATGACACACACCTGTCTACTGTATGCTAAAGCGCTGGTACTTGATCTAGACGAGCGCCTCAAATATCTGACCTGTACCCTTACAAAAAAGACCCTCCTTGGGCTATCCCACCAGGATTGACCACCACCATACGCCTGTCCTACTAGTTCATACCGGACCTCTTGGAAAACCTCTTGTTGTCCCTAGAGCTAGGACCTCTCACGGCCAAAGAGCCTTCAGCTTTAGGGCCCCCTCCTGGTTCAACACACTGCCCCCTCCATCTCCGAAGCTCCAACTATATCGTGCTTCAAAACTTCCTTACGTAACCACCTTATTAACACCCGATGCTGTAGCTGCCACTAGTCAAAGCCGTACTCAATACTTATGACAAAGCTTATTTCTAAGCTGCTAAGGACAACATAACTCCGGTATTGTTTGCATCCATCCTACCTGTACCAGCTTGTTTGTATCTATGTCTTAATTTACTGTTATACTTATGTGTTGTACTGCTATACTGTGACAAGGTACCTTTGTAAATGAGCCTATGGCTCAAAGGTTTTCCAAACTGCTGTTTAAATAAAATAAAAAGGCAAAAAGCAATCTGCCCTGTAGATACAGAGAGAACATATTCAGGTGATTTTTAATGTTCATGAACTGAGAGGGGGTCTTTACCTACCAATATTTATCAACTACTGTGCTAGTCATATAAGAACTAAATTACCTAGATCAAACTAGTGGAACAGCAAGAGGTACAGCTTATAAAGTAACAAGAAATTCCAATAACATTTATCCAGAGCCACAGTGCAAAGCACTGAACAACTCAGATTTATAACAAGTATGGACTGTAAGGGCTGTGTGGAAGAGCCCTTCTTAAGACAAAAGCAAGTCTCAGACCCCAATGGGTTTAAGCTGAACACCCAAGTGAAAGTTCAACACATCACCCGTCTTCAGCTGAGGAGGGTTCCAGAGGGTTTAACTGTCCTAAAAGTCTCAGTGAATTGTGCTGCAATTTCCAGATGCATGAAGACATGCATCTTTGTGTTATGTTTAATCTGGAGATGCACTGAATAGTTCAATCGAGCCTCACCTCCATGGCGCAATAGGTCTTTTTTAACCACTTGAAAGTCTTTCTTCCTGTTTTATGCTTGTGCTGAAAGGTCAGGAAAAATCCCCAGCCGGCTACTCTCCCAGATTATTTTCTCCCCTCGCTCTGGCCGCCTGCAGGAGCAAAATTCGGGCTTCCGGGGTTGATAAAGTAACAACAGCAGTAAAGCGGTTTCTGATTTGTGTCACCAAGCTGTCGACTTCGTTGTGGAATGGCAAATACTTTCAGAACTTTTGTGCCCACTTCTCGGGGCAGTAGTTGCAAATCTTCAAATATGAGCCAAGTAACCGCTGGCAGCAACTCCGAAGCTCCAGAGAATTTAGGGGGGAACCCCACAATACAAATGTTCGACTGACTAGCATTTTCCAAAGTCTCCACTTTGGCTTTTAGGAAAGAGAAATCTCGGGCATAGGCCACATTGCACTCTGCCTATCTTCCCCAGTCATCTTGCAGATCTTTTATAGCGGTAACATTGTCCTGTATGGTACGATCAGTTTCTGGCAGCTTTGCTTCAACTGCTGCTAGCCTCTTATTAGTTTATTCTCCGTTCGTTTGAATCTTTGTGAGCATCGCCATAATTTGTGTGGTAGGTAGCTCTGACGTGGTCGTTTCAATCATTGCTGTAGGCCCCTTGCCTGTGCTGGAGCTCGCTGGGGATAGAAAAGAAGAGTGCGTTTCTGACAGCGTTGACAAGTGGTTGTCATGGAGGCCATTCTCAAGAAACCTTTTTTGGACCCAGATATTTTGGCAAATTACAGGCCCATCTCTAACCTTCTCTTTTTGGGAAAGGTTACTGAGAGGGTGGTGGCGACACAGCTGGACACGCACCTGAAGACTTTATCTATCTATGAGCCATCTCAGTCTGGATTCAGAGGCGTCACAGCATGGAAATTGTGCTTGTTAGGGTGCAGATTTATCTTCTTCTGGCCAGAAAAAGGTAGAATGTGCCATCCTGGTTCTCCTCAACCTTTCCTTAGTGTTTGACACTGTAGATAATGGGATTTTAACAGCTCAACTGAGAGACTTGGTGGGGCTCGGCAGAGCTGTGTTGAGGTGGTTAGAGTCCTTCCTCTCCAGTAGGGGGCAGCAGGTTGTGTGGGGGACTCCTCTCTCTCAGCCAGCTGCTCTGACCTGTGGAGTCCCTCAGGGTTCACTTTTGTTCCCATGTCGTTTGCAGTGTATATGCTGCCACTGGGAGAAGTGATATGAAGTTACAATTTATGCTTTCACTGTTATGCAGATGATACTCAGCTGTGCTTGTTGTCGTCGCCTGGTTAGAAACATTCAGTTGGTGTGCTAAATGACTGCCCATCTGTGATCAATGACTGGATGGCCTCCAGCTGACTTAGAATGAACCTGGATGGACTAAAGTATTATTGCTGGATTCAGGTATCCAAAGGGCAACTGGGCTGAGTGGTGGGGTGGCTGGATTACATCTTGGGCCCACATAGCTTACAGCATTAAACAGGGTGAAGAATCTGGGCATCATTAAGGACCACAAGTTGACTTTAGAATATCAAGCGTCTGCTGTGGTCCACAATAGTTTGTTTCATCTTAAGAATATCACCTGGATCAAGACTCTTCTCAGCCCTCAGGTACCAAACTCGCTGGTGCATGCCTTTGTGACATTTAAGCTTGACTATGTAGGTAGAACTTTATTTTTATACAGGAAATGTATGTCGTTTAGACTTTTCAGTCTAGTTTACAAGAAAATCCTGTGTTTAATCTAAAAGTTACTATACATAGAACATAGAGAGTTACATAAAAAAGGTCACGTGCATAGAAAAACAAACATAAGTTGACATAAAAAAAGTACAATCACTATAACTATATGTACACAACATGTGCAAACGTTGACTAAATTGGTCAATAACTGACAGGTGTAGAGCAGCAGTCCTTTAATGGTTCTTGAAAAAGCTTGATGTTGCGAAATTGCATGGATGGTGGGTGGAAGTGCATTCCATTTTTCAGCTGCCTTAGATTTTAAGGTTCTAGCTCCAGATCTAGTCATTCTTTTTTCTAGAGAAATTTTATTTGATTCTTGCTAAATCTTCCTTTTTTTTTTTTTTTTTTGGTATCTCAAAGAAGAGGAGTTGGGAAATGGGATGTTCAGGGAAATGTAACTTGAATTTCTGTATTAATAACACCCAGTTTTTTTGTATACCCTATATCCAAAGGCTGCCATTCCAGTCTACTCAGTAACTGACAATGATGTGTTTAAAAACTGCATTGTAACACATACCTAGCTATTTTATAATGTGTTTTATTTAACCGATCTAGCAACTGTTTGTTTACCACTCTGTATATTAATTCACCATATTTTATTGCAGGTAGAACTAGTTCAGCTATTATTTTCCTATATTGCAGTTTCAAGCAATTTGTAGTTCTCCTTAGAGGTCCTAGTTTTTGTATTTATTTTCCCTGTGGTAATTGTTATATGGATACTGAAGGTTAAATGTGAATCAAAAGTTATTCCCAGGTAACAATAACTATCCACCAGCTCCAATTGGGTTTGTTTGTTTGTGTAAATCTGAATTGGACAAGATTTATCGCAGTTTTTTGATGAGCAATGAGCCTTGACCTGGTGAACCAACCCTCAATTTCCGCAAGGTTCGACTGCAGCTTAGTCTGGAGTTCCGTAACACCACCCCCTGTGGCCACAATAACTATCATCAGCGTACAGCCTTATGGCTGTATGCTGTGCCACCTAGGGCAGTTCATTGTTGAAAATTAGGAATAGGGGCCCCAATATGGACTCCTGGGGCACCCTTCTGGTCATTACATGTTGCCCTGACAGACTACCCTGCACTTCCACCCTTAGGTATAAGACGTCAGCCAGTTTAGGGGCCCTCAGAAAATCCCAGACGCTGCAGTCTCTCACCTAGAAGAGGGTGGTCCACCAGGTCAAAGGCCTTTGACAAGTCAACAAAAACCACAGCCTTTTTTAAGCCTTTTAACTACTGTAATGCTCTTTATCTCAGGCTATCTGGAGACTTGATGTGCCACTTGCAGCTGGTGCTGAATGCCATGGCCCAACTGACTGCCAGAATTCTTTGCTTTGAGCATCTCTCTCCTGCTTTGTGGACGTTGCACTGGAGGTGGCATACCTCCTTCAAGATAGGTTTGTTAACATATAAAGCCCCAGGTGATCTGGGTCCTGGCTACCTAAAAGAGCTCCTGTGTCCATATGCTCCTGACCGCCCTCTCTGCTCTTTGGAGGTGGGCCCCCTGAAGGTCTCCAGATATCATTCAAAGGTGTCTGGGGATTGTGCCTTTGTGGTGGCTGCTCCAGATTTCTGGAACCAGTTGGCGTAAGAGCTTCTGTTGATAGTTTTAAGTGGGGGTTAAAGCTGTATCTTTTTATAAGGGCTTATCCAAATGATTCCTAAATGTTATTTAATTGGCATTATGTGCTGATGTTACAGTATGCATCTTGTTATGTAAGGCGCCCAGAGACCATGGGATTGGGCATCTAAGAAATAAATATACTACTACTACTTCAAGATGGCCACACAGCATGACTGCCCTGTGTCCCTCAGGTTTCACATAAAAAAATAATATATTTTTAAAAGTCAGATTTCAGAGCTACAAATGGTGGATTTTGTTGTCCTTAAAATAAATTTGGGTTCCTGGTGTCAACTTTTCAGACAAATTCATGAACTAAAACTTGGTGGCTTACTCACGTGATGGCAGGCGCCACCAACTGCTCCAGGTGAAGGGGGGCTCTTACCTATACAAACTTTATGCGCTAAAATCCTGGAGGATGTAACTACTTTCAAGTCATCATTATCCAGCCTGAAAGTAAAGTACAGCAACTGAATTTAAAAGTTTCTAAAATGAATCTATACTATGTTCCATGGACAGGCAAGCTGATTTGAACAATGCTGAAACTACCCACATAAAAACAGGAGCTGGCCTTAGTATGGAACAAGACAGATGACCTAGAATGCCATGAATGTCAAAAAAATCTCAGGATAGTCAGGGTTCCAGAGGGGGCGGAGGGGAGAAATGTACGTGCCTTCATTCAATATCTGTTATCCGAACTGTTGGGGCATCAGGGGATTTAGCCTGATGTCCAACACGTCCACAGAGCCCTTGCCCCGAGATCCAAAGCCAGTGAGAAACCACAAACCCTACTAGCTCTCAAGATGCTGGTCCAAAACCAGAGAAAAAGGCTCGCTAATCTGGCATGGGCACAGAATTCCAATATACCAAGACTTCCTGGCTTTGGCAGACACTTGTTACAACAAAGCAGGAGTAAAACGTAAGATGTTATATCCTGTAGTATTCAAAATTGAACAGAATGATGCTTTCCATGAATGTATAGACCCTTCAGAGGCTGTCAGCTTTGCCCACAAATCCTGGAACGTACTGATCCCCCCTCTCACTGCCCCGGGTAGATAGAAACCAAATCATGATGGCTATTTCTCTCCCTATTCCCCTGCACCCTTGACCAGTGCTGCCCCACCAGACCAGTGGGAGAAATGCAATTCTAGAACTGCAAGAGTGGCTCAGCAAAAGGGCAGCCTCCAACAAAGTTTGCCAGACAAACGAAAGGAACTTAGGTGACTGAAATTGGACTGTATGACTCCAGTTCAGTCAGAGATTCCCCACACAGCGAACCACTTCTGTACCATTTGAAAAAGATTCCCTCAGCGAACCCCAAAAAGAATGCCACTGCTCAGCACTCACACTCTGTCAACAAGTCTCAGCAACCACAGTTCCCTTTGTGGGCAGATATCATGCAGGCAATGGAACCTCTCATCAAGTACCAAACTGTCAATGTCAGCAAACTGTATCCTCCACCTGCACCAAGGAAAAACCACTGACTCCCCTTGAACAGGCTCGTGGAGACCTTGATGTATCCATTTTACTGATAACCACCACAGTCAAATATCTAACTTGCTTTCTCTTTTCGCTACCATATCTGTTTGTGCTACTGTGCAGCCTTTTTGAATATCCAACCAATGTTTGCTTTATCATTTGTTGCCATAGATGTAGAGGCCGCTCTTCTTCCAACTGTCAATGTCTGTCCTTTGCCCTCTCAACTTATATAATTCCCAATTCCCATACTTATCCCCCCGCAAGCCTCTTGTTCCTTCCTGATTCCCACCATACTTACAATATGCCCAGGTTCATACCTCGGATCTACCACTGGACTGAGGCAAAATGTTTTAGCTGCCAAATTTGACATCACCCCCCCTCCCCACAGCAGCCACCGATTCCCATTCCAGGCACCCTCACCTATGATTCTGGAACCCGGGTCATCGGTGTCGTAAGCAGCAGTGCTACTGCTTGTGCCAGTAGGCTGCCCATGCATGCTCCACTTTTAAATCCCAAATCTGTTGACTTTCTGCCTTAAGTGGCTTAATATAAAAACCCAGAGACCGATCTCCCGGCACATGCAACAGCTGAATAGTATGTAAAGTTTCCTGCAGCTGCTTCAATTTTGATTCTCGCAGTTTACACTGTTGTGTAGCGTAGGCAACAAGTATGTCCCTCAGTACAACATTCAGGGTGTCCCTGTCGTCAAGGCACAGGTCAGAAAGCATAGGAATACCACGAGCAGTTTCAAAATTCACAAATAGCATTTTATTTTTCTCAAAGACAGCAAAATAAAAAATTAAAAATTATTCAGTATAACTATTTACAAGGCAGTACAAACAGAGAAAACTAAGTCCTTCTTCTGAAGGTATCTCTTAATTCCAAGTTTCGATCTGTCAGTCTCTCATTCTCCTCGTCTTTCTAGCAAAAGCATTGCTGCTCTTTTTATAGCAAGTCTTTGTCTGGGAACTCGTTAAGAGAGCCTGCTTCTCACAGAATGTTCTTGTAAGTTTACAGAATGTTCTTGTCAGTTTCGATCCTTGCAGGTGCAGCAAAACAGTACATTGTGACCCAGAACCGATCTCTTGTTGCCAGCATCTCAGAGAGTTTGCAAACAAGCTTCTCAGGTTAACCCCTTGAGTTCCAAATAGCTTTTTGCAATCATTTCAACAGTATAACTATAAACAGTTTTAAACAAAGGATTCCCAGTATCGGTGACATTTCCACATTAAAATTCACATATTTTTATACCCACAGATATGCAAGGGAAGGCAGAGAGATAGCGAGAGGTGGAGAATTGCAAAACTGTCAGAGTGCTCAGTTCCTAGGTCTCACAAGAAAATCTGGTTGTGCAACCAGACAACAGACAGAAAAGAAGAGGACAGAACAGACCCTCACATTTAAACTCTTTCTGCATAACAAATGGGGAAGAGCCTTATTCAGCCCCATCACAGTCCCACATTATAAATGGATCCACCTGGGCGGTCAAATTATCTGATAGAATTTGCGGCATCCAGCTGTGTAAGTGTTGCAGAAGAGGCTAATCCTGAAGATAACCCAAGTGTAATCGCCAATGAGAATTTTTTTCTTTTCTTTGCCTATGTGGACTTCCACAAATATTAGAGTATGGTCCAAAAAATGGATAAGGCCGTGTCTGACTGAGTGGTGGATACTCACCTGCTCCGCCAGAAAGAACAAACAGTCCAAACAGGCTGAAGTGTGGAAGCGAGGGGAGAGATAACTACATTCCAAACCTTGGAGGTGCAGATGATGCCAGGAGTCCAAAAACCCCAAATGCTCCATCATGGTTCTAAGGTATTTTTGCATCCGAGTATTATGATACCATAGAGGATTAGAAACATCAAGGAAAGGGCTGAAAAACTGTATTAAAAACACCTCCCAAGGGAAGGGTACCCTGTAGTATGAGAAGCAATTTATTAAGTTTTGTGCCCGTCTTTGGGGATCCTGGGGTAGATACAAGTCTGCCAGGGTCACCGGCAAATCATATAGGGAACCAGATATAACGAATATACTCTCCATGTCAGCCACTGTTTGAAAAAACAGTAATGAGGAGGGAACAATTAGCTAATAGCAGTGCCCCCTGTGCCTTTCGGAGGGGTGGTACTCCAAGCCCTAGATTACAAATCCATTTGTTCAAATTTGAGATGCAGGGAGATGGGTCTCCTGAAGGAACAATAGTTCCACTTACTCCCATGAAACATCTGGAGCAGGCAGAACCACTTTATAGGATTATAGACCCCATTTACATTATATTACATAGATTTCTTACTGGAAGCCATCAAGACTTAAGTAGTAGTAAAAATATTTATTCATAAACATATTTATGAATTTAGGATAAAACTCGATTGAGTCACAGACTCATTTACAACAAGGTCCTCTCAGATAATACAGACATTACTAAAGAAAATGTTATACAAAGTTAGTACATAACCATATACAAAGGTTAACTAATAAAATAGGTAGGGTCAGACATTTTTACCTTCCATATACACAAGATAGCTTCTTACATACAAAGTAACTATGACCATACATATAACATTTGACAAAATATAAAGTGCATTAAATTCAAAATATCCTTACAATCCTCTTATCATCTTCCCCCTTTGATCGGATTACATTAGCAAGGTCAAGGTCTAGTACATCACCTTCTATACATGTTGACTGCCTCAAGTTACCATCTTGTGGAACCTTTCGCAGTGCCCACCCACCCACCCTGCCTAGCAGCATACAGCAATGCGCATTGGTCACCTACACATAAACATATAAACAATCTACAGGGTGCTAAAGGGCAGAGCAAAACACAGTAAGACGGTCAAGACGCCACAATAACAATGCAGAATCCACAGAAATGTCCTCCCAAGGGGAGGACTAATAAACTGAACGCCCTGTCTAGGGCTGGATGGCAAGCATGGGGAGAGATCATCACCAAATTCCAGGATTCAGGTTTCCTAAATGAAAAGGAAGAACATCAAAGTCATAAGAATGAACAATACATGACTTCCTGGTTGTCTCCTAAAAAAAAACATGTGGCATGTTGCAATGGGGGAATGAAAACTGAGCTGGTGCGAGAATATAAGGCTACTTGTCCCAAAACTTGGATATTGAGAAATTCAGGGAAGGAACAGACCACCACAAGAGACACAACCAAGGAGTGGGGTGTGCAAAAGAAACACGGCCTCCCCACCCGCCTGAGACACCTGTAGCTTGACCTCACTGTAATCAGTGGAGGAATGCTGGGAGGTCTGAGTGGTATGTACTCATTTCAGTCTAGCTGCCGGGGCAGGCATGTGAGAGTCTTTGCTGTCATGCCATCTCCTAAAGCTAGAGACACCTTTGCCCAGTATGCTCCAGAACAGCTACTGGAAGAGCAAAGCGCTACTGGATCCAGCTCAGAAACACCAGGCCTTCCCAGCCACCCCCCATACCAAGGAATCGAAACCAGGGGAAGGGCAGGAGTGCCACAGGAAGACAACATCAGAGGGTCTCCACCCTCACCCCCAGTTCATCACCAGACTGGCCTCTCCTATATACAGGACCTCTACAGTGCACAATAGGAGTACCTCAGGGAGCAAACAGCCCCCCTTCTCTCCACTCCACCGCCTGCCCGGTTTACTCCTCCCATATCCAGTATATGATGATGAGTCAAAGTGAACAGGCAGACTCCAATATGAAGCAATATATTCCTAATAAGTTCAACAATGCAGAAGGCAGTTAAGGATTTATCTTGGGTGGCATTCAAATTGCTGTAAAAGGGCTTTTAACTGAGCCAATGCTGCCTGTGAATGGTATGCTCTTTCTTCTGGTGATACCGAGGCCCCTGCTTTAGCCCATGTCGAGAGTTTAACAGACATGGTAGGTCCCACCCATGTTTGGTCTCCTCTTGGGTGGGATAGAGGTCTTGGTGGCAGCGTGAAGGCAATACCCTGGCACTCCATATCTGCCTTGGCCTCCTCCAGAGTATGATAATGAATCTCCCTATCAGGATACACTACCTTCAACTTCGCCGGGTAGGGAGTTTGAAATTTAATGTTCACTTGTTTGAAGGCTTTTAAGTAAGGACCGTAGGCTTGGTGCTTCATTTGCACTGCTGGGACATAAATCATTAGCAATGAAAATGTGTTGTTCCTGATAGATCAGCTGCTTTTGCTTCCAGGCCAGGGACAATATTTTCTCCTTAGCAGCGTAATGCAGAAATTTTAAAATGATAAACTGAGGGGACTCTTCAAGGGACAGCTTTGGTGTCAGGACTCTGTGGACACATTCAAGCTCTAAACCCACATCTGGAAGGAGCTGGAGCACAGTTTTGATTAAACGGTCCACTCAGTATGTTAATTTGGGTCCCTTCAGCCACTCCACAGATGCAAAGGCTTTTGCACTGGGCCCTACACTCCAAGTCCTGTATTTTTTCTTCTATCTGCACCTGGCAGTGATGCAGATGGTGCAGCGAGTCGGCCATATGGCTGGATTGATCAGAAAGGACTGTGGTTGCTGCTTGTAAGTCTGTGGTCCATTCAAAAAGTATCCATTTCCTGGTGCACACCTGCCAGAGTGTCTCACATCTCGGTCCGGAATGCCATGAGCTCAGTCAAGATCCGCTCATTAGTGATCTCGGGTGGAAGGGAGACATGCTGCGACTGTGAAGAAGAGGCCATGCTGCTGCCTAACACTGTTGACTAGTAGTCTGAAGAAGTCACAGGATCTCCACTCAGTGCCCCTTTTTTGTGTTTGCCTGAACCTCTCCATCATTACTGCACTAACTACTGTGGTCAAACAAACAGTTTACCACTTTTTAAGCACAGGGAGTCATGGAGCTAAATGTTCAAGCAGTTATGTGGGGGCATGATATTACTGGAAGTCCCAACCTTCATTTTTTTTTTGTTTGTTTTTTAATCTTCAAATATTACAACATTCCTTTAAAAGAAAGAATCCCTCCCAGTAATAGCTCCCTGACTAACCATCCGACCTAATGACAAGCTCTATTGTGATGGTGAGCTACTGCAATACAGGACGGTTATATAATGGAACACCCCTGCAGAACTTCCCTGAGTACCAAAAATGCATCTTACCTTGTGCAGACATGTAGAGATATCTGCTCAAGATACTTCTAGCATAAGACCCCCACCAATATCCAAGATCTGCTATAATCAAATGGTGTGAAAGACCTCCTAGAGGGAAGAGGAACCAGCTCCATTTTTAAGAATCAATGATATAGCATCATTTTACCTTCAGAGTGAGAAATCTGCCATAATGCATTCTTATAAATCTACGAACGTTTCAAATGTTTTAAACACCTGAGCAAACATGACCGCCATATTAGCACTATCTAGGAGTATCCGCCACATATAGGAGTAACCTGAACAGCCTTTGTTCCCCAGCACATACAATTCATTTAATTAACAGAAAACAGGAATATTGTGAGATTCAACATTAAAGGTATTGCAAAAGTTTAATACTGGAGAAAGAAAACTGAAAGATGGGGGTGTGAACCCTGATCACTTGCAGTCCAGCTGTAGTATCCCTACCTCTTCTAAAGAGTCTTCAATCTCACGAGCCGCACACTCAGCTTCTTGTTTCTCAATTACTTTGTCTGACTGCTTGGATCAGTGTAAATGTAGGATTTACAAACAATTTTGACCTAAAGGTGAGCAGGGATGAGGCTGTGTGGTATTTCCATGGCCCACAGTTTTCCTCTTCATCCCCTTGAAGCATTTCTGTTTTTCAATGGTCACGTGGGACATGTCGTGGGGGGAGGAGAAGTAAGACTCGGGACCAGTCTGTCTCAGTCCCCCTCTTTCCATGGGTTGCCTGTCAATCCAATCCCGAATCAAGGATGATAGGGTGATAAGGAGAAAAGTTCTGGGACCTTCATCATTTCTCTCCCTTCTTAGCGAAATCCTGTATGCTTTTAAAAGTAGGTACTGAAAGTCTAGGCCAAATATCTCTTTCTACCAGTTCTCCAAAAACAAAAGCAGGTCGGACCCCTCCATCCCTACCAAGACCCAGACAATCTCCACATTCTGGCCTCAGACATTGTTCTGCAAATATTCCAGTTTTTCAAAAGGACCTGTTCTTTCAAGGACATGAGAACACAAGCTGCAGGCTCACACTGAAGTGCTGCCAGCCAGGAGCCAGGAAAACACAGAAAGGCAGCACACTGCAAATACAAATAGACAGGTTTACTTAAAATTATAACATTGTGGAGACAAAGGTATCAACCAAAGTTTACGCCGGTGCTTCGTCACATTCTGCCACTTCATCAGGAGGTGTGGTTATGGTTAGGCTCGGCTCCTTCCTTATGGCAGTTACTCACAGCAGATTGGACCTGAAGATAAGGAATATGAGTTGCCAGGTGGTGCTCACATAGGTGACCCTGGCAAATTACAGTCGGTTCACTTAGTATGTTGAGGGTCAATTAATCAAAAAAAACAAAACAACTTTTTTTTTTTTTTAATGTAGACTATCAGTTGAATGGCAATATCACAACATTCACACTAGTCGAATGAAATTTTAACCGGTGTACTGCTCAAGAGGAACACACAAAACACAAACAAAAAAGCTACAGATTTTTTCAGAACTGACTGCATGAACATGTTGATAAATATGTAGGTTTTGGATCACATTTGCAATATGAAAGGGCCCCAAAGGTATGACAAATTGTAAGCGTCTCTAAACCTTTAGACAATTAAGGTAATCCTGACTTATAATTAGTAGTTCTACAACAGCTCATTCAAAACTGATCAACTCCTCAAATAGGCAATAGGGGAAGTCAGGAGGATCTAGTTTTCTCCATTGTCAAAGTTCCTCTTGACTGACTAGTCACAAGATGCTCATACAACTTATTCTCTAGAAAGCAGCAGAGCAACTCCCAAACTAATGGGAATTATTCACAACCACACTGGAAAAGGCAAATAAACTGTTGCCATTTTTGAACTTTAGGCTCTCTCATTTCTCATGAAAGATGGAATATTAGCAGCACAGGAAGCTGCAGTACTCTGCTAGTCCACATGCCAGGCACAATACAAGCTGTTACTGGAAATGTTACAGTGCACAGCTCAGTCAATGCATTGTGATTGGTTGGCATCCATGGCACTCCAGACATTACCTCATGGGTTTCGCCCCACCTGATAGGCTAGTGATGCACTGACCCAGATCAAATTTCCAACATATCCAGGTCCCAGAAACCCTTGCTCTCCAGTTTGAATCGTGTATCTGAACAAGGCAGTAGCACACCAGGAACCCCTGTCTGCTCTTCAAGGTAAGAACCATCTAAAATCTGCCATATTGCCATAGTTATAGTTATTTTTGAAAACAAGTGCAGTTATTTTCAGTTTTTCTTTGTGTTTTTAGTCCTGCTCAGCGTGTTGAAAAGCTTGTGGTAAAGTGCCTCTTGCGGGCCCCCCCTAACCCAGCGTTAAGGGAGACTTAACTAACCCACCTGCAGCGGGACCTTTCCAATTTGTAAATTCATCTTCTCTTTCTGCAATGCTTGTGCTTTGTTCCCCGTGTCCTCGGCCTTCCAGGGCGTTCCACCCTAGGCCGCAGGCAGAGCGAGCGTGGCCGCCACGCGGTCCCCTGACCGTCGCTACGCTCGCTCATACCCTCCACCTCCCTCCCTTCCACTGCGCTTTCCACCGCCTGCTTATGCCACTCTTCCACCGCGCCTGCTGCACCCCTGTCCTCCCGCCCAGCACCGAGGCGCCGCGTCTCTCTTCGCTTAGGCGGAGCAGGGAGCCACTAGGGCTCTGCTTTGGGCTCGCCTTCGCTACTGGCGCGCCCGCCTAGGCCTCGCTTAGGCCTTCCGCACGCCCAGCCGCACATTGCCTCCAGCTGTCTCCTCGCTCCAAGCGAGGGAGAACCAAGCTCTCTCCTCTCCGCCCCGGACTGCCGCCGCACATCGAGGCACGCTCCTCTCAGGAGAGAGAGAGAGAGAGAGAGCGCAGAGGGAGTGATAGTGATCCGGGGAGGGGACGAAAAGAAAGCCCACAACGTGCTAGGCAAGGCACGGCTTTTGGGGGTCGGGGGGAAGGCAGGTCCTCTACAGACTCAGGGGACCTGCACACTCAAACAGATGGCATACTCATACGTGAGTAGCGTTCAGAATAATAAAGAATGGCTCTCCCTGCCTGCAAATATTGTTCCATGAAATATTCAAGCTAAAAGTTGTGCATTAAGGTTGCTCATTGTCTTGGGGTGTGTGTCTGTCTTGCTAAAGGGTACTTGTTTAAATATGCAAAGATCAGTAGAAATTCACCCTGGGAGAGCATTGTTCGTAGATGGAGGCAGTATAGCACAGTGGTTTAAAGCTCTGAGTTGCAATTCTAGAGACCAGAGTTTGAATTCTACAGCCCACACTCGCATACTTTGTGGCCCTATACAAATCACTAAATTCACTCGTGCTCTCAGGTTGCCACTGTAAACAAGCTATCCCCCACCAGCATGTGTTTTGAGGTATATAACCTTTCTTACATACAAATACATGGATCCTTCTGGGAGAAGTTTAAAAGCAATCAACTGTTACCTTTACATCTGAGGTACAGTTTCTTGCCTTTGGGTAATTAGAAGATTGTGTACCTGATGTTAAGAGGGTGAGACAAGCGGGAACCTGGCACCTGGAGAAACTAGCAGAGAAGGGTCGAGGGCCCCCTACAACCCTTTTTTCATGCCAGGTTTCCATTCCACCACCCGGGTCCCTCACACAGCGACCCCGGCAGGTGTTTTTTCTTCGTCTGATCCACATTCAGTGCCTCGGCCACCTCCCATAGCGGGCCCTGGCACCAGAACACCACCCGATGTTGCAGGGGTCCTCACACAGCACCCCCCAACCTCGGGCATACCATCTGCAGCCTCTGTGATGCAGGGCTCCCTCAGCACGTGTGAAAAGAAAAAAAAAAAAGAAGGGAGAAAAAGCAGGACGGTCTACTAAATATGCCTCTCTCTATTCCAGATGGTGAAAGCAAAGAAGTGCTCCCCGTGCAGCGCCATCCTCCTCCCCCAAACCCCGGGCCCCCGTTGTGCGGCCTGCCTTCTAGACGACGACTCCTCCTTAGAGCGGACCCCGCCACTGGTCCCCAGTAACACTGGACCCAGCAACCCTACGTGGATGGATCCGGGCTCCCTTCTGATCCAGAATCAACAAGCCGCGGTGGCCATGATGGAGAGCCAGCAGAACTTTATGTTCAAGATCATGGAGAAGCTGGAGTCCCTTAACCAAAACAGGACAAGACCATCCAACTCGGAACCCGAGAAGGCTGGGGGCCAGCCGGAGGAACTACAAATTCCTGAGGACCCCCTCCCGACCATCCCTACCGACAACACGCATGAGGACGGAGAAAGAGAGGACACCGGGGACGAGGATGACGCGGAGTCGGACACAGAGGATATCGAGCTACAGACGGCCCCTTCGCTTACTTCGAAGTTATGTTCCTTCGACACCATCCCAGGGCTCATGAAGGTGACCAAGGCCACAATGGGGTTCGACACCGAAGACTCCAAAGAAGGCGGACCTGAATCGAAACTCGACCCGATGATCCAACTAAGGCCGGCCACCACAGAGACTTTTCCTGTCTGTCCAGCTATTGAGGACATTTTCAACATGGAGTGGCAATCCCCGGACCCAGGCAGGATGCCAAACCGCAAGAACCTGGACAGGATGTATCCGGTGCAAGGGTTAAAATCGGACGCTTGGTGCAGGGCCCCCACCATCGACCCTCAGGTGGCAGCACTCAGCAAGAAGACCGTGCTCCCTTGCGGCACGATAGCTCTCAAAGACCCTGCACATAAAAAGGTTGAGGACATGTTAAAGAAGGCGTTTGAGATTGGGGGCATCGCTGCTAAGGCAGCTACCACAGCCATTTACACTACTCGGGCACAGATCCGTTGGCTCGAAGAACTCCAGGAGCATGCTACCCCTAAGTCCAGGGAGGCAGAGCTATTGGAGTGCACCCTGGACGCAGCCAGATATCTGGCCGATATGGCGGTAGACACTCTGCATCTCCAAGCAAGATCCACCGCTATCAACAACCGGGCCCGTAGGTCTCTGTGGCTGAAACTTTGGGACGCAGACCATGAATCTAAATCTTTGTTGCAGAGCCTGCCTCTGCGGGGGAAGCATGTGTTCGGGGAGGGGCTGCAAGACTATTTAAAGCAAAAAGAGGAGGGTAGGGACCTCCTCAAGAATAGGTACAGGCCTTCTTACCTAGCCTCTTCTAGGCGGAGATTTCGAGGGGGGAGCAAACCCTACCAACCCCGTCGAGACACAACTCAGCGGTCTCACTCCTTTCGAGGAAGAAGTTCATCCACCAGCTTCCGTGGCCCTTACACTCCGAACTATCAGCCCTCAGCGTTCAGAGCACGGGGCCAAAGACCAGGAGGGCAAGGTAGAGGATTCAGGGGGAAACAGCAGTGACTGCTTCCCACCTCCGGCACAGGGCCAGGATCCCTACCCACTGGTGGGGCAAAGACTGGCCCTCTTCGCCCACCAATGGATGACCACAACGTCGGACAGATGGGTTCGAGACGTAGTGTCAAAGGGGTACTCCATAGAGTTAACCCACGCCCATATTCCTCACAGGTTTGTCTCATCCCCCATAACCAGGAGGAAGGCGTCCCCCCACCAGGTCCAACAACTCTTATCAGAGCTCATCCAGAACCGGGCCATCCAACCCGCACGATTCCGGAGCAGGAGAGGAATCTACTCCATCTTTTCCTCGTACCCAAAAAGACGGGGAGCTCAGGCCAATCCTAGACCTAAAGTTTCTAAACCAAGCACGTAGTCCCACACGGTTCAAGATGGAGACCATCGTTCCACTCTCCGTTGTACCGGGTGGCGACTTCCTGGCGTCTATCGATTTAAAGGACGCCATCTTCACATTCCCATCATCCGGAGGCACAGGCAATTCCTCCGGTTCCACATACTGGGCCATCACTTCCAGTACAAGGCGCTACCCTTCGGACTGTCGTCAGCCCCGAGAGTCTTCACCAAGGTCTTGATAACCCTAGTGGTCAGACTCAGGGAACAAGGACTGGACATCATCCCGTACCTAGACGACTGGCTCATTCATGCCCGATCCGAGGTCCAGGCTCGGACGCACACGGAGATCGCCATCCAGGCACTCGAGGACCACGGCTGGGTGGTAAATCTAGAGAAGAGCCACCTCAGCCCCACGCAACAGATCGAACACCTGGGGGCGATCATCAACTTGGCCGAAGGGTGGGCAAAACCGGCCCCAGCGCGAGTCCACAACCTCAGGGAGCTGGCACGCAAGATGAGGGCCAGCCCACACTCCACAATGGGAAAGATTGCCCAATTGCTGGGCTGTATGGCCTCCTGCATAGACCTCGTGCCTTGGGCCAGGTGGCACATGCACCCGCTCCAAAACCACGTCTTGTCCCGGGGAGCACCGAGCGAGCACAACCTCCACTGCGTGGTACCTCTACCCCAGGCAGTAAGATCCTCCCTAACTTGGTGGACGCTGGAAAGGAACCTATCCAGGGGAGTCCCCCTCGAACCCCCCCGCCCGGTCGCCATAGAGACGGACGCGAGCCTTTCAGGATGGGGAGCCTATCTAGGAGAATCAACGGCACAGGGCCGATGGTCACCAGCGGAGACGAGACTCTCCATCAACATCCTGGAGATGAGGGCAGTGTTCCATGCGCTGAGGGCATTCAGGCACCTAATAACCGGTCGGGCGGTCCTAATCCGTTCCGACAATCGTGTGACGGTAGCCTACATAACGAAACAGGGCGGGACCAGGAGCAGAGCCATGATGAGGGAGACAACGGCGGTCATCAACTGGGCCCAGACTCACCTCATCCACCTGAGCGCAGTCCACCTCGCAGGGAAACTGAATGTCAGGGCAGACTGGCTCAGCAGACAACAAGTGCACCCGGGGGAATGGCACTTACACCCAGCGCTATTCCAGGAGATCCAGACGGCATGGGGGCCCGTGTCCATGGATCTCATGGCATCTCGGGAGAATGCCCAGGTCAGCAAGTACTACTCGCGCTTCAAGGATGGTCTCTCCCAAGGGACGGATGCCCTATCACAGACCTGGAGGAGGAGGAACACCTACGTCTTCCCACCCCTCCCCCTGATCCCCCAAGTCCTGGCCAAGATCCGGGAAACGGGCCTCACGGTCATCCTAGTGGCCCCATATTGGCCACGCAGAGCCTGGTTCGCTGCTGCACGAGACATGACCGTGGACAAATTCCAGATACCCTACCGACCAGACATGCTTTCACAGGGGCCAGTGCTACACCCAGCACCTCGGACCCTGAAACTCACGGCCTGGCTCCTGAAAGGAGGAGAATGACAGCAACAGGGTACCACAAATCAGTAATCAGTACCCTACTCCGGTCCAGGCGGGCCTCCACCACATCTACATACCAGAGGCAATGGGCCATTTTCACTCGGTGGTGTCGAGAATGGGGGACGGTGCCCGAACAGACCAATCTGGCCAACATCCTACTATTCCTTCAACAGGGAGTGGACAAGGGCCTGGCACACTCCTCCCTCAGGGTACAACTGTCAGCCATAGGAGCGGCCATAGGCCTCGTGGAGGGGTACCCCCTGGGCGCGCACCCCAACTCCATACGCTTCTTGAGGGCGGTGGAGATCATGCGTCCGAGAACCAGGCCGGTGATCGCTCCGTGGGATCTCCCTATGGTCCTGGAATCCCTCAAATAGGCGCCCTACGAGCCCTTCCAAGAGACAGATCTCTTTTGGGTCGGCCTCAAGGCATGCTTCCTGGTGGCCATCTGCTCGCCAGGAGGGTGGGGAGCTTGGCGCACTGTCCTGTGCGGAACCTTACACAGTGTTCACACCACTGGGGGTCAGCCTGAGGACAGTCCCAGCATTCCAACCAAAAGTCCCTACCAACTTCCACAGGGAGCAGCCTATCGAACTACCCACGTTCCCAAATGATCCTACTCAGAGTCACGGCGGGACCCCTCACCACCTCGACGTGGGATCCGTCCTCGCGGTATACCTGACCAGAACATGCCCCATCCGCAAGACAGAGAGGCTGTTCATCATCTCAAAGGGCCAGAGGCTGGGGCACGCCGCTTCCAAGTCTACCATCGCTGGATGGCTAAGACGAGTCGTCCAGAACGCATACACAGCCAACCAACTGATTCCACCACAGCTGTGGCCACTTCCTGGGCAGAGAGAGCCAGTGTGTCCACGGAGGACATTTGCAGAGCGGCCACTTGGTCCTCCATACACACCTTCGCCAGACACTACAGGCTGGAGCAGCTCCGGGCCGTTCGTCCCTCCTTCGCGGCCCAGGTCCTAACTGCAGCTTCCTCAGCCGGTCACTCTTAGTCGCTCTCCCCTCCCGGAGGACTAACTGCTTCTTATCTACCCATGAGGTAATGTCTGGAGTGCCATGAATGCCAACCAATCACAATGGGTGTTACTCACCTGGTAAAGGTGATTGTGTTGGTTGGCATCCATGGCACTCCAAGGCCCTCCCTCAGAGCGGCTAGAATGACCGGCTCAGAGCCAAAAGGGGTACATAGTATCCAGCCTTCTTGGGGGATGGACAACATGAACGATGACACAACAAATGACCTGTCGAACTTCCGGGTTCGAGTTAGATTGTTAAAATAGGGGAATAAAGATCGGGCCTCAGGGCCTTCTTTCTGTCACGTTGTAGTCCGACTCCTTTGTATCCTGTTTCAAGCTTCTGGTATCTATGCTAACATTATACATTGTATGTCTCCTCTTTATACTAATTAACCTTATTTCAGCTATGGAAGATTCGAACTGGAGAGCAGGGGTTTCTGGGACCTGGATATGTTGGAAATTTGATCTGAGTCAGTGCATCACTAGCCTATCAGGTGGGGCGAAACCCATGAGGTAATGTCTGGAGTGCCATGGATGCCAACCAACACAATCACCTTTACCAGGTGAGTAAACACCCATTATGCCATCCAGATGCCATCAAAACCAGCGTATGAAAGAATACCTAAACATGCATAACATTTTCACATGGGATCTTTAACACAACAATTGCGCTCGGACACTGCAATCCCTACGCAATTTTTTTTGTTTGGTTTTGTTCTTTAAACACAGTAGGCCAGTAGTGGATGGAAATCTTTACCACATTAGCAATAGTACTTTGTGAGGTGGTTCTGCTCCAAAGTAAGTTTAATGTGGATCATATCTGTTCTGCAAAGTTATAGCTTTTTCCATATCACCACATATTTCATACCAGATTTCACATAAATGTTGAGCTATTTAATGCAGTACCTTTCACAAGAAAACTTGATACAACAACAAAAAACAAAGTAGGTACTAATATCTTTCATCTGGTGGCCAGTGAAATGGGTGTATACAAAACGGTGAGCTCAAAAGTCAGCGAGGGCATTTCAGTGAGGATGAAACTGTGACAAATGTTTTACCCACTCTCCAAGGTGCTACGACCTTAGAGTTGGCTATTTAAGTAAGGTGGGTGCATGGGCCAAAGTCCCCCACAATGGGCGGTGTGTGTGGGGGGGGGGGCAGAGTCCCTCCCGCAAAAAATAATTTGCCGCCGTTTGTCCTCGCCGACATACCGTGGCGATTATGGGCTCGCTCTTTTGTATTCATCCATTTCACATAAAAACCCTTTCATTTGACCAACAATGACTTCAGGCAATATCCAGGAAAAGGATTGGGACCTCTTCCACAAAAACATACAAAGTGCATTCTCTGCATTTGTGGAGCATCCCCCAGCACCAATAGCTGCACCCAATTCTACTTGACCCACATGTCTACACATGTGTACGCATTCCCTAAATACCTAAAGACTATTTCCATGCTATGAAGGGCAACAATATTTTGCCATCGGGGACCTACCAGTAACATCTGTGTGCCCGGACCCTTCCCTCCGGATATCTGTTGGGCTTAAATGGCCCCATCACCTGATGCTCCCAACTCTCTAAGACAGCATAGAGGGTTGGGGTCATCATTTTCCTTTTTTATTTAAGAAATGTTCTCCCAGGGCACTAGACAGCCCCACACGTAACAGGCCATGCCTCTGAACAGCTCCAGAAGGGCTCCATTTTGAAAGTTCAATTTTACACTTCTATACGCTTTTACGGCTTTACTTAACAGTTCAACACAGCTAAACTTACTGAACAGATTGATATAACTTGCTAGTATGGAAAGACAGAAAGGAATAGTCAGTGGTTCAGGAGAATAAGGAACGCAGCAGGCCCAAACAAGTACAGCCAAGAAGAGTGGCCCCTGCAGCTCGAGAGGAGTGGGTGATCCCCTTCCATGGGACTCGATGTTGCAGGCGATGAGAGAAATGGACAAGATGATAGAACAAATTTTAAAAGGATGGGGTGCAGGATGCCAAGACTGATGGGGCAGTGTCCCATAGCTACAGAGACTGCTGAAAGATCTATCTGGATACAAGTGGCATTTGCAAGAATAACCACTGAAAATGGACACCTAAAACCACGGCTGGAAACCCTGGAAAATGCGAACAGGGTGATAAACTTACAAGCGGTGGGTCTTCTTGAAGGTGCGAAGGAGGAAGACCTCCTAGCGTTCTTGTATCAGATCTTGGCTTTCAAACTCTTGTTGCAGAGGACCTGCATATCAACCCTGATCAAATCAAGCAGGCCTACCGAGTTAATTTCAGGAGGGCTCAAGCGAATACAGAGTTACCCCACACTGTGTTAACTGTTACTGCAGACCCAGAAGGGAGAGATCAGTTGTGGAGGTGGTCTAGAGCAAACTATCCTTTTAGCATGACAGAAAACAAAGGTAATCATTTCCTGACTTAATGTACGCAACTAGAACTTGCCACAAACAATCTGACCACTTGCACCAGCAGCTGCAGGGTTTGGGAGTGGAGCACTCTCTCCACACCAGCACGACTCCAAACAACATATGGGGGCTGCACACACCAATTTACAGTCCCAGCAGAAGCCCATAAAAGGAGTCAAGACACTGGAGGAGTTTCACACAGAAGGAGGGGTGAGTCAAGAGTTGTAGGAAGAATCAGAGAACAAAGGCTGTAAGAATTGTGACTGTTTGCAGCAGGTTTCCAGCTACTTTTTCTGACTACTGTATCTGGAAATCTAAAATATGGAAACTCTGGCAAGATTTCACATAAATAGTGTTATTACTAATTGCTTCTTTTCAAGTAGAGTATCATGCATGCCAAATAACCCATTTAGTTTTTCAGGCTGCACCGTTTAAAGCGGCACAGTGAAATGTTATTAAAATGGCACCTGCCACATGGCACCACGAGTGTAACTACAGACAGCTATATGGGGAGCTTACAATGACTTTCATCACAAACATTTGAACAGTTAAAATCCTACTGGTAAGTACAACAGTGCTGGACTTTAGATATTATGGGCATGATAATGTCCAACCTTACTGACCCCCTCCCCCCACATTAAATGTTCCTGAGGTTTCTCTCTCTTATGCTACTGCAGTAGTTATGTTTATTACATTATGGTGTATGTAACCACATTAGAACTGTTAATAGCCTTAAAGAGCACGTTTCAGATACACAGCCTTTTTTTATGGGTACAATGGCTCAAAAACGTCATGTTTATTTACTACCTATGTTTTATTTACCCAACAGGTTTTTAGCCCACAGGTCTTCGCACGGTAAGCATTTTAAAATCAAATGACTCCTACAAGTATTATGGACTTTTGTAGGTATCCCAGCTGTTATACCAAAATTTGCTGGATGTTTTATTGCCTCGTTGCTAACATGAGGATGATTCGTGCAATAATGCTGTCCACTCTTGTGCAACATTGTGATTTCATATCGGATTTATATGCACTTTGATCCTGTATGTATTCTCTTCTGTTAATGTTTGAAATTAATTCTGGGGCACCCCTGAAGAAGGAACATTTTGTCTCAGCAGTCTACCCAGTTAAATTTCAATCAATCAATCAATAAATGAGGATTAATGTATTGCATAACTCAGTGGAGACATGTTCCAAGCGTCTGTAAATGTACTGCTGTTATGGGCTTTGTTCACCTAAAAATGAATAAATATCAATTCAAAAAATGAAATGTTCTCCCCATACAGAAATACAGCAGTCATCCAAGGACTGCTGTATCACACAATTCAAGGAACTTAACAAGGACAAACTACATCATACGGGTCTATAGTGTATGTTAGAACAAACTTGTTGACAGCAAACACATGGTTCTGCTGCAGTAGTAGTGATGTACATACTGCAGCAGAACGACTTTTGGTTCTGCTTCAGTATGGATGTCATACCAGTTCCCTCATGAACGCTTTGTTTGTCATGGCAATGATTCATGGCACTACCTCACCTGCCAAACGGTAGTTCTAAAAAAAAAAAAAAATTAGCCGTGTGGTAAAGTCGTGGTCCTGGCAGCCGATCGTAACTCGAGTAAGTTATTTAACAATTAAAATCCATCTCAGCGAGGGGTAATGGGTGAGAGGTTAAAGATTAACTGAGCAGCATGGTGATCGCAGTACTGGGGGGGGGTAGTGTGTGAAGTAGCGGCGGTCTTATGATACAATCTATACAAGCACTGTAAGTAATCTCTTTTTTTCTTTTCTCTCTCCCCTTCCAGTCAAGTACTTTCACAACACAAGTTACGTCTCTGGATTTTTTTTTTTTTTTTGGAAAACCATGTGGGCACTAGTAGGTAGTAACATACACTAAATAGAACAGTGGATGGCTGAACGGAAACAACAAGGCTTATTCTTACTCTTGTGGTTGCTATGCCGAATGTTGACCTCTCAAGCTGTGCTCTCGAGGTCAACAATCGGCATAGCAACCACTCGTGTAAGAACAGCCTTGTTGCTTCCGTTCAGCCATCTATTATCCTATATAATGTAGCCCTTATCAGCTGTGTGTAAATCCGAAACATCTCCCATATTTACTAAATGGCCAATAAAGATGAAACAATCACAGAATTTGAACCAGTATTTTAAACACAGCTTCTGCAGAGAGACAGCCTTGCAGGTTATATGCAGTTTCCTCACTCGATCCAACTTCCTCTCTGTGGGTGCCTAATGACTACTGCAACTTTTATTTGAAAGTTGGGGACCAGGAGAGGCACAATGAGCCGCAGTTCATTTCCAGGTGTGACCCGGGAAAAGGGAAGGGGAATATGTGTACAGATGCAAACAGACTTACAGAACCAGATTAAGCTGTTGGTGGTATTAATGAATGGGAGAAAATCTGGCCAGGACATCGGGAAAATTCTCCTACTCTTATCAAGAAGTGTCAGGGGATTTTTAATGTGCACCTGAACAACCACCAGAACAGGCAGACTTTTAAGATTATTAAGCACTTTCATACACTCAGTGTTGGGAAAAATCACTCTATAAACCCAAATTAGTTTTCTGTCCCAGTCACTGTTTTAACAAGAACCTGTAGTTGTGTCATCACTATCTTGGGTCTGAAACATCAGCTTGCAATACAAATGAGCAAGATGGCAGGGGCGACTCCACAAGAATATATTGGCAAGCTGTCAAAGCCCCCGACAACAAAGTGGGACCAAAAAAAAAGAAAAATCGCTCCACAGCTGTGTAAACAAACTCATTTTCTCCAATCCACTGGGGCAGTCATTTCAACTGGCTGCTTTGCTGCCCAGTCTGGATTGGAATGCACTGCCCTCCTCCACTATCTGCAGCACTGAGCTCAATGCTGCAGTTGGTTAGTGCTTCGCCCACTTCACTCATAAACCCCGATCAGGTAACTAAACATAATTTAATTGAAATGATAGCACCAGTAGACTGCAGAAAACAGGTTCATCTACACAGCAGACAAGCCAGTTTTCTAGTTTTGTACCCTGCTTTGCTGTCGAGAGCTTTACAGCTTGTTACATATATTCCTATGGAGTTGCCACTACCACCTTGATTGCTTGTGCACCAAGTCTCTCTTAAAATGTAAAGATGGCGGCATGGGACTAATGTGTCCTAAAAGCAAAAGCATGGAGTAGATTGCTATCAGGGCAGTAATGTTGAGTAATAAAGGATTTTACTAATTATGTGCAAGGGCCTGAATTATTTCCCCATGTAGAAGTAAATACATTTGTGCACTATTTTATCAACGGCATACAGTAAATCAGACAGAAAACAATTTAACCTCTGTGATAAACAGTATGGCAATTAATTCACAAAATATTTAAATACCTTCTGCTGAACAGGGCCAGGTTTCTGTTTATATGTTCACGTTCTTTTCACTGTCCCTCCCCATTCAATTTCCTTATTAGTATAAAAGAGTATTTCCCCTTAAGAAAGGCAGCTGCCATTTTCGCATCACCTGTGCTTGGGGAAACCAGCTCTCTCACTTCCCAGAACAGCATTTTCACTTCTGTTGTTCACATTAAGAGTAAATCTGTTCACATTCTCATTTAGCTTCTCTGAGTTAGCTCTTAATCAGTATCACTTGGTGCCAAAGATGTGGATGAGGGCATGAACTGCTGTTGTACAGGAATGAAATTACAGCGAGTCAACCCAACTTCTGAACTGAGCAGATTCAAACATAAGTCACCCAAGGCTGCCAGCAAAGTGCATTACTTTACCACTCTGATAATGGCATATCTAATTCATATCACATCCCTTAGAGCTGTGACCTCACAGACTAGGACATCAAAAGTGGCAAAACAGTCAACTGGGGAACCAGTGTGAGAATCCCTGTCATTTAAAGCGTAGGACTGGATTATAACAGAAAGCAGACACCCTCATCTGACTAGACTCCAGACAGTATAGCGCAGTAGTTTAAGGCTCTGAGCTGCAAACCTGGAGACATGGGTTTGAATCCCACAGCCCCTACTTGCATACTGTGTGACCCTGAGCAAGTCATTTAACTTCCCTGTGCTCCCAGGTTGCACCTGTAAACAAGCTTTGGCTTAGTGTGTTACTCCTGGTAAAACAATTCCCCCCTTTCCCTAATACTCAAGATGCCTGGGTCAAACCATACAAATGAAGGAGACTAGGACGGTGGTCTGTAATTAATTCAACAGCTAGGAATATGTTAACAATCTTTACTCATGGTGCAAGGACTTCTCATATTCGTTTAGATGTAGATTTCTTAGACAGAGAGTTTTCTGTGGTGGATAGTGAGTGACATGCCCTTGGAGGTAAGTGTGGTATGCCAGCACCAACCAATACCAATAACAATATGGGGTGGAGTCCTTAAAATAAACTCAAGAGGATAGCAGGGGAACTTCACCCCCTCACAATTTACAATGGGTGAGGCTATATCTTCATGGCAGGGACTCATAATGAAGTCTCTAATGGTGGCAGTGAAGTGAGCCAGGAGAAACATAGAAGAAAAGTAAATATTAGATGATATGAGGATGAATGTTTTGATTGCCTGAATACTAGAAATCAGACTATCAAAGTACATCCACTAGGTGGCAAGGCAGTTCTTTTCCTATTTGGCTACCTGTTATTCCCACCAAAATGGAGAGGCAGGAGGCACAATTTGAGAAAAGAACCAGTTTATTAAGCAATGGACCACAGGGTAGGGAACAGAAGAAAAGGGGGCAACAACAACATTGAATACTGCTTCTGTTATCTTCCTAATGCCCCGAGGCCTTATACTATGACTCTAATCTCCTGTACGAGGAGAACTGTAAACAATCAGCTGTAACAGCTACGCTGTAAGAACGTCTTATTTCTAACCCCTGTTCAGACTTCTATTCCACCCCTGAGGTGCACCTCTAACTGTTATCTGGAGTACTCCACATTATCAGTCATTCTATATGCTATAGAAAGAGTCTATACATATGGCAGATAGCAGTTTGTGCACGTTTAGATTTTCTCTGCTGTCGAGAAGAAAATGTAAAGTAACTCAACTGGCTTTCCAGTACAATTCTGAGAACATTTTTGGGAAACTAAGGAATGCAGAGAGAATTTTAACAGGCCACAAGTTCTCAGCCACACCCCACCTCTCCAGGGTCACCGGAATACAAGCACAGGATCAAGATTTCTTTAGCTAAGGACCCACTGAGGGCCGCTGGAATGGGAACACACAAGGTCTGGCCGCGGCCCGCTTCTGGACTGCCCGAAAAGGGGAAACAATGCAAACCACCCGGCCACAATCCACTTCTGGATTGCCAGGTGAAGGATTCAATGCAAACCACCCGGCTACAGCCCACTTCTGGACTGCCGGGGGAGAAGATGAGGAAGATAGAGTCCGCTTCTGGACTGTCAAATGAGAAGACGAAGAAGATCACCCTGCCACAGCCTGCTTCTGGACTGCTAGATGGGAAGACGAAGAAGATGATCACCTTGCCACAACCGCTTCTGGACTGACAGATAAGGATGATGAAGATGCCACTGGATACTGAAGTCTGGATAAGGAAGTCTCTGGACATTGGGGCACGATGTTCTTGTGGGACCCAAGGCCGGACGAGCCATGGGCACACACAAAACAACAAATTGTACGTTGAACTGTGACCAAGTTCGGGGTCCAAGGCTGGACGAGCAAAGGGCACACTGAAAACAACAAACAGATCGTCACTCGGAGAACTGACACAGACGATTTGGACGGTACTCTGCTGCGACATGAAAATAAGAAACAGATGGCAGATTCTGCATTGGGCCAAGCCGTACTTGGAGAACTGTAAGAGGAAAATAATAAACAGGACGATGCACCTTTGAGACGACTGCGGCACGGTTCTTCGTGGAGCTGCTGTTAGCTGCTTCCAGGATACACTGGAAGATGATTCCTAAAGAATGGATGAAGACTGACAGGACTGTACCAGGGTGAAGCGATTCTGGAGATTATTGAAGACTGATTCAGGTACTTTTCCAGTACCGAAATGCTGGCACAAAACAATGCAAGACAGTTCTGACACTTAATGCTCATAGGATGAATAGCAATGCAAGAAATGTCACAGTTCCTACTGTAGTGGTCAACTGTACAGTCTCAAAGTCCAGACCACAGTAAATAAACAAGCACTTTTATTCTTCTGGGTGAACCCTAGCGTTCAGTGGACCTAACTACGAGGGGTCTCTCTAGCTAAGTAGAGTTCTCCTGTTACTGTGGATATACTACAGTTGGGAATAGGCTCTCTGGAGGGCTATAGACTCGGATGTATGACCATACCCCCTTTAACACTTGTAGGCGTATGTGGTTAGCTAGGCTCCTATCACACCTGGGGCTGATTATGCTGCTGGCCCCCTATAACAACATCTGTGGGCCTAAATGGCTAGCTACAGGTACTGGGCCTTGAGTTGCCCCTCTAAGTGGCTGTGGGCTTCCCTTTGACAAGGCCCCTTTAGCACCTAATTTGGCTTTTCAAGATCTGGGCCTAGTTGCCCTGTTTAACAACTGTGGGCCTATCTTGCCCTTTTAAGATCACAGTGGGCCTATATGGCTGGACCCCAATAACACTGAGCCTTTACTAGGCCTCTCTAAATCTTGTGGTCTGTTACCCCTTTAAATACTGGGCCTTTACTAGGCCTGAGGAACCTGTGGGATTAGTTGCCCTTTTAACAGCTGTGGGCCTGTGATAGCCCTCTTAACAACTGTGTGCCTCTTGTTTTGACTGGGCCCCTGTAAATCTCAGGCTTGACTGGGGCCTTGCTGTCACTCTCCCCTTCTGTTCCTTCTTGTTCCGCCCCTTTATGAATATTAATAGGCCACTTCTATGGGCCTTTATGCTGGGCCCCTCCCCTCTGGGCGTCGCCGCGCCCGATGAATATTTAAATGTGGGCCTCTCTAGCATGCCCCTTCTTTCGGCTATCGACCAATACACTTAGCACCTAGCATTATTGTTTTAAAAATAAATAGATTAACTTTCTGTTTATTCCTGGCAGTCAGCAATTTGCTGGTGTGCTGCCACCAACTCACTGCCCAGACTGAGGTGCAGGAAGTCGGCCTGAGAAGTGGTAGGATCTGCCAGCAGTGGGAGGGTGTCTCGGGAGCAGGCAGCATGGCGGACAGCAGGGGGCCTTTCGGGTCTTCCCAACGCCGACTCTCTCTCTCTCTATCGCTCAGGATGCGGCTCTGCTACCACCGCCTCTGGGGAACTGAAACATCACTTTTTAAAATAAAAACAATAAAATGGGCAAGCACTTTTCGCTGGGAACTGGATGCTTTATTTCTTTTGTGGTGCTCCGATCGCACCACTGACTGCGCAACAGCATCAGGGGCAGTCTTCAGCAGCTGGATGCAGAAGAGGTACACAGACAAGCCCTCAGGGACAGCTTTAACCCTCCAGGTAAGCTTTTCCTTGTCCCTCCACACTTGCTGCGTCCTCTCTCCTCCACAGCTACCAGGAATCTCTCTCAACTGATGAAAAATTTCAAAACGGTAACACTCTTGAGTTTGGTATTTTTGGAATAGAATGCTGTGCATGTGCAGCTCAGAACCACATTCTATCCCGGGCACATTGTTTACTTTTTCTGGCATAACAACCTAGCTTGCATTATTTATTCTGTGCTCTGGGCACCTTTGCTGGTATATACTGGGGAAACTGGGGACTACAGGGGAACCCCAACTTTGGGGTATTACAGCAGCTGTTCAGATTACCTATACCGTATCATCATGCACTTGTCAATCCTCCAAAATCCCACCCAAATCATGGGAACACCATGGTCACATCTTCTAGCTGAGATAGTTAAACCGGTATTGGTTTCAGCAACAGACAATGATGCCATTTTCATTAGCCAGTCAGGAGGTTTGTCCACCTAGGACTGAAGGAGCCTCCCACTTCAACAGCAAGCAAAGTAAGCCAACAGGCGGATGGGTGGTGGTGCTAGTGCGTGCCAGTTATGATGGCTGACTGAATACACAAAGCAGCAGTGTCTCTGGACTGATACAGCATTTCTTTCTTTTAACAGAATAAGCTCTTTGGACAAAGTATTTATATCTGCTAACTTTTCTTATCTCTTACAGATTTATTTATTTTACTGGCTTAATCCTCGATTATTGCCCTGAATGGACGCGGAGTACACCGTCGGGGGCTGACCCTGCCTCGCAGGATCGAATTTCCACAGAGCACCACAAAAAGAAGAGACGTCAAACAAGAGGTGACAGCAGCGCTTCTACTTTAAGTAACACCGACCAATGGACGATGAACCCGGCTGCAAGAACAAAAACTGAATGCCTTTCTCAGATCGGACAGGATCTTTTCTGGCAAACCCCTTTCTGCCCTTCCACTATCACCAATGCTTCCTCACAGCTCGGCGGAACCAGCCCTCATCACTCCCACTACAGAAACCGATGGCCAAAGAAGAAATAAAGCCAATACATCAGTAGAAGGTAAATTTCCTGTTTCTATATATTACCTTTGCTACCACTACCTCCAGGCTTAAATCAAGCGGCAGTAATTTTGGCTCCTGAATTGGAAGAGATCACATACACAACAGCAGAGGAAGAGAACAGTGAAGCTTCAGGTTCAAATATCTTGTCTGAGAGGAAGAGAACCGAACTGCTACCAGGAGATAACTTTTTGCCTTTATATGATGGAATGACTAGTGATACTATAAATGAGAATGCCTCTCCAGCCACATCAGCCCAGGCCACAACTTCTTTACATCAGCCTGCTTTTAATAACAAAGATTGCACTACCTCAGCAGCAACGTTTAATACCAGCAGCCATCTCTGATCCTGGAACCATTGGGGGGGGCAGAGGAGATGTGCACGGAAGGGGGTGTCGAGGAAAATGATTGTGTGACAAAAAAAAGATCTGGCGCATTTTCAATCTGAAATTCAGAAAGATTAAATCTGGGCCTGCAGTAATAACAGCTGCTTTAACAGACCTATCATCTGTTTTGACCTCCATGCAAAATCAAATGGGGGCTTTAACGTTTAGGACAGCGGAAGCAGAAACCAGAATTAGTACACTAGAAGATAAAATTTCCCCTGCGTTGGAAAAACAAGCAAATTTGGAGAAAGAATTGAATGAATTAAAGGCCAAGATAACAGATTTGGAGGATTACTCTAGACATTCAAACGTTAAATTGTTATGAGTTCCTGAGGGGTGGAAGGCCAAGAAGACCCACTTCCCTTTTTTGAAAAACTTGAGACTCTGGCCCTTCACGGGAAATATCCAGAAGAATGTATTAACTTGGATAGGCCCCATTGGAGCCCAAAGTAAAATACACTTAATAACTCTAATAGTCCACGACCTATATTTATTAAGCCACATAAATACAAGGATAGAGAGGCTATTCTACAGTGGGCTAGAATAAATAAAGGGCTCCAGTATGAACAGTTTAACTTTTCAGCCTATCCAGATATCTCATCTCATACTCTGCAAACTCGTTGCACCTTTGATAAAACTAAAGCCATCTTAAAACAACGTGGTATTAGCTTCTCTTTATTTCCTGCCAGAATAACGATTCCTTCTTCACGGCAAACAATGGATATTCTCCGATGCTAAAAAGGGAGAGCAATTTTTGGAGACGCAAACTTGGGACATCACATACACATTACTGGTATCTCTTGAAATCCTTTTTGTTTTTTTCCTCCCCCCCCCCTTCTGTTTGGTTTGGAGCTTGACTACTAAATTTGAATGGGCCAGAAAACCACTGTATTTCAGCTTTCAGCTGGATGCACGCGACAAAGAACACACAGGGTTACGGTTGGGGGGAGGTACAGGATTGTACGGGGTTTGCCCTTGTAGTGTGTAAGAATATACTTTTTCACACTTTTCTTCTGCTTAAATTGTCTTAGTAAAACGTATTGCTTCTGTGATGAAGCCCACTTATGTGAAGATCTGTTAACTATGAATGATTCTCAAGTGCTTAGTTTAATGCTTTTCAGCTATGCTGTTAAAATCAGCCCTGAAAATGACAAGCCTATGGAGGACTTTCACATAAGGAGTAATTACTGTTTAACTTATACTCATGGTATTGTACAATGCAGAACAGATTTATTCACTTTAGCCGTGACTAAATTTTATGATGGATTTAAGGGATCAACAAAAGGCTGAAAAAATATTCAGATACCTCTTGGGGGGGGGGGGGGAGGCTTACATTACTGACTTACTATATTTTGCCAAATCGTATAACAGAGGTGACACAATTTAAGAAAAACCTGCCGTTCCCTAGGGATTTTATGGTGCAGCTGCTCTGTTTGGGTAAGATCAAAAATAACAAAATATATTATACTTCTAGTATTCAATAGGACACAGACACTTAAGACTCTTTCTTGGAACGTTCATGACATCAATAATAGACTTAAAGCTAGGAACATTTTCAATTATATTGATAGAACGGGGGCCAATTGTATCTTTCTTCAGGAATCACATCTGGATCAAACAGAATTCACATTTCATACTAAGAGGTGGAGAACTGGTATTAATACCCCATATAATACTAATTGCTCTTGTGGTGTGGCTATTTAAAAAAAAAATGTAAGATATTGAAATCCTTAAGTATATCATAGATCCGAATGGACGCTTCATTATTGCTCAGGTTTTGTTTTCGGGGAATATTTATACTGTTATCAATATATATGAACCTAATGAAAACTCCCCCCAATTCTATACTCATGTTTTTCTTGAACTGTCTAATTTTCTGGCTTCTTATATTATTGGTGGGGACCTTAATGTAGTCCTAAATCCTACATTGGATAAATCCAGGCTACACCCCGATCGTATCTCCTCAGCTGCCCAAAAAATAACTAATTTTACGCATGATTATGGTTTAGTAGACCCTTGGCGTCAGAAAAACTGGCTAGCACGCCAATATTTCTTCTTTCCAGCTCCCTACCAAACGTACTCCCACATTGATTATTTCCCCATTTCTCAAACTATAGAATACCAGATTCAAGAGGTTAAATATTATAATATTTTAATTTTGGATCATGACAATACCGAGACTTCATCACTTAAGTTGGACCCAATTTTATTAAAGGATGTGCAATTCACTGAATTCATTAAAAAAGAAATGGAGTATTTTTTTGCATCAAACACTATAGCTGACACCAACATGAATAATATATGGGAAGCTTTCAAGGCCTTTATACGTGGCTCAATTATCGCTTTTCAAATTATACATAAAAAAAGAGCTGGAAAAAAGCATCGCGGACCTGGAACATGATTGTATGCTTTCTAATAATGACCAGACTTTTCAAAAATTAACCTCTCTTAAAGAGAAATACAATAGCTTGATAGCAGAAATTGCTGAAAAGCGAGCTTCATATACAAAGAGTCATTATTACTCAACTGGGGAGCGAATACAAAAAATAATGGCCTGGCAACTAAAAGCTGAAAATTAGAAGAATGTAATTACGCAGATTTGCGAGTCGCACGGGCAACCCCATACTAACCCTAAGGAGATCAACAGAATTTTCTATGACTTTTATCGAGACTTATATTCTACTAGTAATTCTAGCTCAATAAATACATAAACAGATTTTCTATCAAAATATATAATCTCTACAGTCCCCTCTCAACTTGTGGGTGAACTGGAGAAGGACATATTGGTAGGGGAGATCGTCCTAGCAATCACAAATCTCCATGTAGAGAAAATGCCTGGACGTGATTCCCACCTATTTCTACAAATGCTTTTCACAACCGCTGGTCCCGCATATTAAAAAGCTTTTTGTTTATATGCTCAGTTCTCATTCTTTGGTCCCTCTTTTAAAGATGCCACAATCTCAATAGTCCTCAAAAAAGACAAAGACCCGAAGAATCCTGCCTCGCATAGACCAATATCTTTGTTAAACTCAGATGCAAAATTTATGACTAAAGCCCTGGCTACCAGACTTGAGAAAATATTTCCCATACTGATCCATCCAGATAAAAATGGCTTTATAAAAGGCAGATCCATAAGATCTAATATACGTCAGACCATTAATATAATGGACCATTGTCAGAACTAGGATCTATCAATGGTGTTAATTGACGCTGAAAAAGCCTTTGACAGAGTTGAATGGCAATATATAAATTACATTATTAAAAGGTACAGGTTTGGACCTCAGTTTTGCAGCTGGGTTAACTTGCTCTATTTGGGTCTGGTAGCCAGGGTTAAGACGAATAGGGACCTTTCATCTAATATTCACTTACAGCATGGCACCCGTCAAGGATGCCCGCTGTCCCCTCTAATATTTGCCCTTGCTATTAAGCCTATGGCCAATGCACTTAGGCTATCTCCCGATATACAAGGACCAATAATTAAAGGCCAGGAGCAATGTGCGAGTTTGTATGTGGACGATATGTTGATTTTTGTAAAAGACCTTAATAAAGCATTTCCATATATCTTAGAATTAATAACTCAGTTTGGCATCATTTCTAGGTATAAAGTAAACTGGTTGAAAATGGAGGTCCAAGAGTCCTCCTGTCACATCAATCCTTTCTCTCCACCTCTACAATACAACATAAAAAAGTCTCACAAATAACCTATTAAGGCGTAAAACTAGACAAACTTCAACATATTCATGAATTAAATTTTGACCCCTTGATAGAGGAAGTTAAGGGCCAGTTAATACACTGGGAAACCCTTCCCTATACCCTAATGGGTAGAGTTAATGTTGTCAAGATGTCCACTCTCCCTAAATTTATGTTTCTATTTCAGGTACTTCCTATAGTCATCCCAGAAAGTTTAAGGGGCTGGAGACTTTAGTTAAAAGATTTTTGTGGAAAAGGTAGAGGCCAAGATTAAAATCAAAAAAACTAATGTCTCCCATTACTAAAGCTGGCCTAGCATACCCTCATTTTAAGCTTTACTATTTTGCGGCTAATTTAGCTATCATATCCACCTGGTTTAAAGAGAATCAACAGGATGCATCCTTCACTATTGAGTCTGCACAGACCCCTTTTTATAGTATTAAACATGCCTTGTATTCAGGCATACAATTTATATCACAAATCTAGAGCATATAGAAAAGGAGGTGGTACTGCCATGTATATACATGACTCAATCAAGAGCACTTGAATTTATCAGGATGAATCTGAGTTGGAACACTTACGGGTCAAACTACTCCCCAACATGGGATCTAAAATAATAATGGGACTAGTTTATAGACCTCCTTCTATTACAGCAGATGGTGATACGATCCTGCTAAATCAGTTAGGTAAATTAGACCCTGCAGATAGAATTATGCTCTTGGGGGACTCCAACCTTCCCAACATAGACTGGAAACTATTGCAAGGAGTTAATAAAATGGACTCACTGTTCCTATAAGTGTTTGACCAATTTGGGCTGCAGCAAAAAGTATTAAGTAACACTAGGGGCAACAATATACTGGACATAGTGCTGCCTAATATGGGTGATTCAATGGATATTGTCAGGATACGTTCCCCATTTGGAATAGTGACCACTCGATGGTATTATTCAGCATCAAGGACACGTACTCAATTAGGACGCCGGGTTTAACCAATAAGTTGAACTTATCCAAGGCGGATTTTCTGAAGTTTAGAGGTGAATTCTCCATATGGGATTGGACTAAGAACTTTCAAGGATGTTCAACTGATGGGATGTGGAGTATACTGCTTGCTAAATTGAAAGAACTAATCAGAAAATATATTCCAAGTTTGCACAAACTTAAAAATAATAAGAAAAACAGCCCAGCTTGGATGAATCGATCCATTAAAAGAGTAATTAATAGAAAGAATAGGATGTTTACCAAAAATTCTAAGGACAAAAATGAGCAAAATATCCAGAAATTTAGAGAACTTACAGGGAAGGTGAAAAATCTAATTAAAAAGGCCAAAGCCCAACTGGAGGTCAATTTAGCTGCCAGGGTGATGGATAACAAGAAATCCTTCTTTTCCTATATCAACAGTACAAAAAGTAGTCTGTTATAGGCCCCTTTAGGAATAGCAATGGTTCACTGGCTTCAGAAAAGGAGACAGCTGATATGCAAAACAAGTATTTTTATTCACTTTTTAATGTCGGAGTTTCATCCACGCCCACTTTAAAGTACCCATCATCACCTGGGCAAATTGCTATTAATCTTAATGATGTTAGGGACAGGTTGCACAAGCTAGACATCAATAAATCCTCTGGTCCAGATGATATTCATCCTGGAGTGTTGCATGAATTGGCAGATTTGCTGCCACTATCCCTTACTAAAATATTCCAGGCTTCCCTTGATAGAGGTGAAGCTCCTCAGGACTAGAAAGTTGCGATTGTGGTGCCATTGCATAAAAAAGGGCACAAATCTGAGCCGGCAAACTTTAGACCAGTGAGCTTGACCTCACTGATTGGGAAGATGTTGGAGGGCATTTTGAAGGAAAGGATACAGGAGTTTTTAGACAAACAAAGTTTGTCTGATCCCCTTCAGCATGGCTTTACTAGGTCTAGGTCTAGGTCTTGTCAGACGAATCTACTTACTTTCTACGAAAAAGTTAATTGTGAGTTGGATAGGGGAAACGTAACAGATGTGGCCTTTATGGACTTTGCCAAAGCGTTTGATAAAATTCCCCATTTGGAGTTAATGAATACTTTGGTTAAGTTTGGGGTGGATTCTTGTATCCTAAACTGGATTTCTGAATGGCTGAAGGGGAGAAAACAAAGAGTCCCTGTTAAGGGGACCTTGTCAGATTGGGCACCAGTTTCTAGTGGGATACCTCAGGGATCAGTGCTGGAGCCTTGCCTCTTTAACATCGGCATCTCTACTCTTAAATTATAGGACCCGAACATTTGGTTAGCTAAGTTCACAGATGACTGCCAGGTGGGTAGAATAGTGAATGATGCAACTTGAAGCTCAATCTTTACAAGGGACTATAGATGAAATCTTACAGTGGACTGGAATTAATAAACTAGAGCTGAATACAGCTAAGTGTAAGGTTATGCATTTGGGTACTCATAATAATAATTGTGTGTATAAACTTGGGGAAATCAGCCTTAATGTCACACTGGAAGAAAGGGAGTTTAGAATCAAGATTACTAATTATCTTAAATTTAGTTCCCACTGTAAAGATTAGGCCAAAAGAGCCAATCAAAATCTCAATTGTATCTTAAGGCACATTGCTAGTAGGGATGAGAAGGTTTTGATGCCATGGTACGGAGCCTTGGTGAGGCCACATCTGGAGTACTGTGCACAAGTGTGGTCTCCATATAAAAGGAAGGACATTCTTAGAATTGAGGGGGTGCAGAGTGTCACAAACCCACTCAGCAGGTCAAGCCCTCTGTTCGCACAGTGCCAACCTCTGAGCACAGTCTTGTGAACAGTTAACAGAAACAGGGTAACCCTCCTGTCTGTTTTGTGGGTTCGAATCAATCTTTGGTCTCAGTTCTGGAGGGATTCTAACTGTGAACCTCTTGCTAGCGTACCCAGTGCACAGGCTCAGATAATTCTGTCTTCGGGGGGCCAGATATCTTTGCCTACGGGCACCTAACCAGGTGCACAAAATGAACCCTTAAAAACTCTAATAAAGACCTTAGATTACTCTTACCTTTTTCCAGTTTGGTATTACAGCAGTGTCAGTGGCTCAGGAGGCAGCACACCCGCCTCTGAGGCCAGGAGATCAGTAGGCTGTGGGTTCTATCCCCACACCAGGCACTTGGGTTAATATCCCAATACTGACACTGTAGTGCAGCATGGGGGGTGCTGCACTCATGAAGTGCCGTCTTTCGAATGAGACATTAAACCGAGGTCCCATCAGCCTGTTCTGGTGGTAGTTCAGGTGGATGTTAACCCTTAGGCTACCGGAAGATTTAGAAGGCATAGGTTTTTAGGACAAGATATCTTGTCGGTGGCAGCCTAAGGGTTAAAGATCCCATGGCACTTCTTGAAAAGAGCAGGGGAATTTCCCCAGTGCAATGGCAAAACTTCCTCCATTCACGAAAAATACCACCAACAGCTTCATCTGGTTCGGTCAGTTGGCATTCATCTGTATCCCCTTCCCCCAGGTTATGCCTGAAAATAGGCAGGATCTGTCTAGTGCACTTACCTGGTAAACAAAAACTAAATAAATAAATAAATTACCATTCAAGCTTATGCATAGTATCAGCTTTAACCATATATACTTCACTTGTTAAAGAAAGAAATTCAAAGACAGACCAAGTAGGCTCTAAAAATAGAGTTTTACTAAAATAGATAAAAGTGTGTAAAACATAAAATACAGAACCATATATCACAAGAACCATACAATCTTTTAAAAGAACAAGGCTTTAACAGTGCAATTCCTACTACAGTACTTAGATTTCTCTCTCTCTCTCTCTCTCTCTCTGAATACCTGCTTAAAGTGCTCAAAGATGTGTCTTTATCAGATTGTAGATAGAAGTGTGTCTGAAGGAAAACAGAATACTGTTTAAAAAACTGTCTTTGCCAACCCCTTTGTGTGAGGTCACCTAGCTCCTCCTCTGTTTATTAAAAATCATACACCCAGGATGTTTTATCATTTTAGAAGGTACATTAATTAAGGTTAAATCAGCAGAAACTCCTTTCCCCATGTGCCTTCCCCAATCAAGTCTGTAAATTTCCTTTCATTTATGAGCAGTATCCTCTCTCACACAGACATCAAAGCATTTATGATGTCGCACCAATGTGTCATAACCTGGTTTCCTCCTCTAAACGTCATAAAATGGATATTGATGTACCTCTTAGCAGTTAAAGCTATATTTAACTTAGATAAATAGGAGATCCTTGATTAAGGTCTGTTCTAGTCTGTAATTAGCTCCTGGCCTTCCAGGTAACACCTTGCATCTAAAACCTGGGTGTGTGTGTGTCATCTCACATGCTGTCTCAGCATCTCTCATGAGAGACAGTCCACAACACATTTTTATATTACAAAAAAATCATAGTGTGCTCTGAACTGGCTGTCCACGAGTCATACAGAGAAGGGCCACAAGATATGTTACTGGTCTTAAGAGCCTGTCATACTCAGATAGATTAGGGCATTTAAACCTTCATTCATTGCACTACAGGAGGCATCAAGGCGACATGTGTATGCTTTTTAGAATAATGGGGGACATCAAACAGCATAATGATTTGGGTCTTACACTTAAGACAAATAGGTGCAGTGGGAGGAGACACAGCAAGCAACTGTTTTTACGTAGGTAGAATACCAACTTAAGATGATACTGGTTTACGCAGAGGGTTATTTCCTTCTGGAATAACCTCTCTTCTATTGTAGTGGATAGTTCAACTATGGAAACTTTCAAGCTTAGGTTGGACAGTCTTTGTAGGGACATAACTACTAAGTCCTAAACATTGAGGGATGGGCAAGCAGAGTTGCTGCAAGTCTTTTGCTTGTTACTATCTATGATATGATGCCTATGATTGTATACAGCTCCCAGTAAAGCCAAGCTAAAATCTGCATTTACTGCAAGAACCACTTTATATATTTGGAATAAAGTGCTGGACCTAACTGGCATAAAAATGCTATTTCAAGACATGCCCCATTTTTTTTTTTTTTTTAACACCAAATTTGTACCCTCCTTACACAACAGTATATCTAAATCTTGGTATAATAAAGGTCTCAGTGAAATTGGACAATGCATGGAGGAAAACTTGATAACAGATTTTGAAACTTTGAGTAAAAAACACGGCATACCCAATTCTCAGTTATATTGTTCCCTGCAACTGTGTAGCTTTATTAGTAAAAATATGAATATAATGACAGATTAAAAGAATTAGAAAATCTAGTCAGTCTTCTCACTTAAAATTGATTTCTAAAATTTATAACATTCTTCTTCCCTCTTTTACAGAGAATACTAAGGTATTAAAGGCTAAGTGGGAAGAAAAGCTTAGAGAATTTATCTCATTACAAGCATGGGAAAGATCTATAAATATTAAAAATTGGGGTCTAAAATCTATTATAATGCAACGGATTACATTTAACATTTTACACTGCACTTATCACACATCCTATTTCTTACAAAAAATTAATCCCAGTATCTTCTCATCCTGCCCCAGGTGCCAGTTTGGTGCTGCAACTTTAGAGGACATGCTTATTCAATGCTAGATGAATGGTGGGAGTAGATTCTGATCTTTATATCGCAGGCTATTCGAACTCCATTGTTTAAAAACCCTATGTGGATGTTACTCAGAACTGGGTATCCTTATAATGCTCTACCCCTCTCTAAACAAATTCTGATAAACATTAGTCTAACACAGGCCTTCAAACAGATACTTTTAAAGTAGAAGGACTCCCCATTTTAGGAACTGGCTAAATGCTATTATCAATATTCATGCCCTGAAACGGATACATTATACATCTGTTAAAACAAATGCATAGATATGGGCAAATCTGGCAACCGTTCAGAACTAAATTTGACGCAATGGACAGTTCAGGAGAATAATCTACATGACTGAAATAAATACTCTTATGAGGTGTGAAATACGCTTTGCATAAGCCAGCATTTGATGCTTCGTAAAAATAACGGTATCTCTGCTGGGGGTATTTGCCTCCAGCACAGACACCAATGGCCCAACATTTTTTCTTTTGGTTACTGGAGGAACGAGCAGGTGTGTCTCTTCATTTGGAGTACTAAAGGTTTACGATCCAAAATAGACTCCATTTTATCTATGAAAAGTGAATATTAATTTAAACTGTTATTCTGTTACGATGAAACTTTGACAGGTGGCTTAATATTCAGCATAGCTAATATATCAAATATGTATTTATATAAACACAGAAGTTGACGGCAGATAAGGACCGCAAGGCCCATCTAGTCTGCACATCTCTTTTTATACCTTGAATGTGCCATCGGCCTTTGCTGTCAATGGTCTATCTATTCATACTCATCTGTATTGCTCCCTTATGCCGATTCCATGCCTGTTTGAAACCCTGCACTATATTCCTATTCACCACTTCCTGAGGTAGGCCGTTCCATGCATCCACCACCCTTCCTGTGAAAAATAACTTCCTCACATTACCCCTTAATCAGCCTCCCTCTAATCTCACGCTGTGTCCTCTTGTCCTGCTATTTTTCTTATATTGAAATATGTTAGACTCTTTCACCTTGTTAATGCCCTTAAGGTGTTTGAATGTTTCAATCATATCACCTCTCTCCCTCCTTTGCTCTAGGGTATACATATTGAGCTCTGTTAATCTGTCCTCATATGTTTTCTGATGCAGTCCCTGCACCATTTTGGTTGCCCTTCTCTGGACTGCCTCAATTTGGTTGCTGTCCTTGTGAAGGTGTGGCCTCCAGCACTGCACGCAGTACTCCAGATGGGGCCTAACCAGTGTCTTGTAAAGAGGGATTATTACCTCCCTCTTCCGATTTGTGATACCCCTACTAATACACCCCAATATCCCCCTAGCCTTACCTACTGCTTAGTGGTCTGCTTGGATGATTTCAGGTCACCGGTGATGATGAGGTTAGGGCACTCTGCACCATGGGATTCAATGACTGGTTGAAAAGCTGGTGCAGAGCTCAGGGATTTGGCTTCACTGGGGACTGGGGCTCCACCTGGAGGGATGCAGGCCTATACAGGCGTGATGGTCTGCATCTATCCTGGAGGGGAACCAGGATCCTAGGTGATAGAAGAAGAAGAATCAGCATTTATATAGCGCTTTTCAAGCAATGCTAGACTGGCAGTGAAGTGACTGAATGTGTGATGGCGGCCATATCGCACATCACCACCCACACACAGCCTGGATAATTGCGTGAACCGGTTTATGGGAAGGGAAATGCTGGCCAGGACACTGGGAATGTTCCCTACTCTTTGCGAAGAGTGCCCTGGGTTCTTTTACTTCCACCTGGACACCCACCAGGACAACACCAGGATGGGTAGAAGAGACCTCGGTTTAACGTCTCATCCGAAGGACGGCACACCCCAGCAGTACAGCACCCCCCAATACTGCACTCAGATGCCAGCGATTTTTAGGTGCAAGTCCAATCCCAGTGTGGGACGAGAACCCACAACCTTCTGGTCCAGAGGCGGATGTGCTACCAACTGAGCCACGCTGACACGCTGATAGGTTTAAATGCTTCAGTGGCAAGCTTTTAAACTAGCCAAGGAGGGACGCACTGAAGAGGAGAAGGAAAATCCTAGCCTCCCCCCCAAAAAAATCAGGGTAATTAGTGAGGTAAACACCAAAATAGAGCAGTCGATAGTGAGAAGGGCAGGGGTAAATGGAGAAAAAGATGAAGGCAGTAGGGACAGGGATGGGGTAAAAAGAAATAAAGCCATAAAAAAAAAAAGGAGGGTAATTAATACCAATGCCCATAGTCTAGGTAAAAAGCTCCCTGAAATGGTGGCCTTGATGGAAGAGGGATGCCTGGATATTGTGGCAGTCACAGAAACATGGTACACAGAGAACTATGACTGGGATGTCAACATACCACGGTACACAATCTACAGGAGTGACAGGGAGGGAAGAAGAGTAGCAGCTCTCTATGTAAGGGAAGAGATCAAAGCAACAGAACTAAAGGGCAAACAGGGAGGAGAGGAGGCACTGTGGATCACCCTGGAGACTGGCAATGGCTCCACAATTCACACAGGGGTTGTATTCAGACCCCCGTCTCAGGGGGAGGAAATGGACAAGGAAATGATAGAAGGCATCCTTGGGATGGCAGAGAAAGGGGCGATATTGCTGATGGGGGACCTTAATATGCCAGATGTTGACTGGAGCACCTTTGCTGCAGCCACATCCAAGAGCAGGGCCATTCTCGATGCCCTACAGAGGGCATGCCTAAGACAGCTAGTTTTGGAACCCACTCAGGAGAAAGCAATCATAGACCTGGTACTCTCAAATGGGGATGGAGAGAGGATCTCTGATCTTGAAGTGGGCAGCCATCTGGGAACAAGCGACCACCAAACAGTGTGGTTCACGATAAACTTAGCTGTAGAGTCAAGCCACACAAAAGTGAAGGTACTGGGCTTCAGGAGGGCTGATTTTGTCAAAATGGGAGAGTGCCTCAGAAAAACACTAGCAAACAGGCAAGAAGGTGGGGTGGAGGCAGAGCAACAATGGGGAAACATCAAAACCGCCATCACAGAGGCAACAAGTCTTTGTGTGAAGCAAATAAATCAAAACGAAGGAAAAAAAACACTATGGTTCTCAAAAGAAGTGGCGGGAAAGGTAAGGGAAAAAAGATAGCATTCAAGAAGTATAAGGAAACACAGAAGGAACAGGACAGAGAACTGTACCAGTTAAAGCCGAAGGAAGTGGGTAAGGCAGTCAGAGTAGCAAAGGCCCAAACCGAGGAAAAGATAGCCAACTCAGTTAAGAAGGGGGATAAAACCTTTTACAGGTACATTAGGGAGCAAAGAAAGACTAAGGCAGGTATACTGAGGCTTAACAAAGAGGAAGGTGGTTGGGCAGAGAGAGACAGTGAAAAAGCTGGGACACTGAACAAATACTTCTGCTCAGTATTCACAATGGAAAAGCAGGGGGAAATACCTAATCCGATCAATAGAAGCACTCTAGATACGGGGGTTGATATTAGTCCTTTCACAGAAGAAAGGGTTCTGAAAGAACTCTTAAAATTGAAGGTGGATAAAGCAATGGGGCCTGATGGGATTCACCCCAGAATTTTAAAAGAACTAGTAACACCAATGACTACCCTTTTTAATAAATCATGGTAGGATGGGGTGGTACCTGAGGACTGGAGGAGGAGGGCAGATGTGATTCCCCTTCACAAAAGTGGGAGCAAGACAGAGGCAGAAAACTACAGACCTGTCAGTTTGACCTCTGTGGTAGGGAAAATGATGGAATCTCTTCTGAAGGAATGAATTGTTGAGTACCTAGAGGCCAGTGGGGCACAGGACCCAAGGTCCAAGGTGGAGGCAGTATAGCGCAGTGGTCTAAGGCTCTGAGCTGCAAATCTGGTGACACCCGCAGACCAGACCTGGGTTTGAATCCCACATCTTCCACTTGCATACTGTGTGACCCTGAGCAAGTCACTTAACCTCCTTGTGCTCCCAGGTCGCTCCTGTAAAAAAGCTTTCAGCTTAGTGTGCTATACCTGGTTAAACAACTAAATAAAAAAAAATAAATAAATAAAACAAGGCAGCATGGATTCACAGCGGGAAGGTCGTGTCAGACAAATCTATTTGATTTCTTTGACTGGGTGACCAAAGCAATAGACCAGGGAGGGGCTGTGGACATGACCTACCTAGACTTTAGCAAGGCATTTGACACAGTCCCGCACAAAAGATTAATAAACAAATTAGCCAGCCTGGGAGTGGGTCCTAGGGTGGTAGCCTGGGTAAAACACTGGTTGGACAACAGGACACAGCAGGTAATAGTAAATGGAGTTCACAGTGAAAAAAGGAGGGTTACTAGTTGGGTACCGCAGGGTTCAGTACTGGGGCCAGTCCTTTTTAATGTCTTTATAAGTGACATTGCAGAGGGACTAGAAGGGAAAGTATGTCTCTTTGCAGATGACACAAAGATCTGCAATAGGGTTGATACACAAGGTGGGGTGGAAAGGATGAAAAGGGACTTGGCAAGGTTGGAGAAATGGTCAAATGTATGGCAGCTTAGATTCAATGCAAAAAAGTGCAAAGTATTGCACTTGGGAAACAAAAACCAGGGAACAGTACACAATGGGGGGTGAGATACTGACAACAAAAATGGAAAGGGACCTGGGGGTAGTCATATCAGATGACCTAAAGGTGGGCCAGCAATGTGAGAAGATAGTAAAGAGAGCTGGGGGGATACTGGGATGCATAGGGAGAGGCATCACCAGTAGAAAACAGGAAGTTGTTGGCCCTCTGTACAGACAGTTGGTAAGACCACATCTGGAGTACTGTGTACAGTTCTGGAGACCCCATCTCCACAAAGACATAGACAAGGTGGAGGCTGTCCAGAGGAGGGCAACCAAAATGATGCAGGGTCTGCATCAGAAGACATATGAAGAAAGACTAAAGGAACTGAAGATGTATAGCCTCGCGGAAAGGAGGGAGAGGAGGGACATGATAGAAACTCTGAAATTCCTCAAGGGAATCAACAAAGTCCAAGAGGGTAGCATCTTTCAGAAAAAGAGATGTGCAAAAATAAGGGGGCACAATTTGAAGATGTGGGGGGGGACGGCTCAGAGGTAATGTGAGGAAGTATTTCTTCACAGAGAGGGTTGTGGATACATGGAACAGCCTTCCTGAGGAGGTCGCAGAGTCAAAAACAATGGGGGAATTCAAGAATGCATGGGATAGACATAAGGCAATTCTAGTGGGGGGTAGGAGGAAGTAGGCTGTTGGTTAACTAGGATCTGCAGCTTAACCGTTAGGTAGGGAAATGGGCAGACTAGGTGGGCCAAGTGGTTCTATGTTTCTAAGTCTCTTTCTTCCCTTGTGACTGCCAGCAACTCCCCTCCCAGCCTATAGGTGGTTTCAGGGTTTCTCTTCCCTATGTGCATGATCTTGCACTTCTTTGCATTAAACCCCAGTTGTCACTCTTTCGACCATTTTGCTAGTTAATCCAGATCTCTTCTCATTCTGCCCACCCCATCTGGATTATCTACTCTGTTGCAGATCTTGGTGTCATCTGCAAACGGACAAACCTTACCCTCCAGTCCATCTGCAATGTCACTGATGAAGATATTGAAGAGGACTGGCCCCAGGACTGATACCTGAGGTACCCCACTTGTGACTTGCATCTATTCTGACTGTATACCATTTACCACCACTCTCTGTTTCTGCCCATCAATCAGTTTGCCACCCAGTTGACCAATGTCTGACCCACCACGAGCCTCCCCAGCTTATTAATCAATCTTTTATGTGGAACAGTATCGAAAGCTTTGCAGAAGTCAAGGCAGGCGACATCAACTGCTCCTCCTTGGTCCACCACTTTGGTTACCCAGTCAAAGAAATCTATGATATTAGTTTGACAGGACCTTCCTTTTGTAAACCCGTGCTGTCTTGGATCCTGTGCTCCTATGGATTACAGGTGTTGCACTATCCTATCCTTAAGGAGTACCTCCATAATCTTGCCCAATACTGAGGTACAACTGATTGGTCTGTAGTTCCCTGCCTCCTCCCTGCTACCACTCTTGTGAAGCAGGATCACATGAGTCCTTCCCCAGTCTTCTGGGGCCTCTCCTGTGCTCAGAGACTTACTAAACAGTTCTGATAATGGCTCTGCTAGTTCCACCCTTAGCTCCTTTAGTACCCTGGAATGTATGTCATCAGGTCCCATTGCCTTGTCCACCCTGAGCTTAGCGAACTCTTGTAGGACCCTTTCTTTTGTGAAGGGACTAGTGCACACCTCCCTCCCCCGTGTCCATGGTGCTGAGCTGTAGGCCCTGCCCCACCTTCTCTTCAGTACATACTGAGCAGAAGTATCCATTTAGGATAGATGCTTTTACATGGTCCTGCTCCTCACACGATCCTTATCCCCTTTGATCTTAGCAATACCCCCTCTGGACTTTCTCCTTTCACTAATGTATCTACAGAAAGTCGTCACCTTATTTTACTGTTTGTGCTAGAGTTTCCTCGGTTTGGGCCTTTGCCTGCCTTACTGCCTTCCCTGCTTCCCTTAGGGAAGTTTGGTATGCTTCCCTATCTTCATTCTGCTGCGTTCCCTTATATTTCCTGAAGGCCAGCCTTTTGGCTCTGACCTTTTCTGCTATTGTTTTTGATAATCAAAGTGGTTTCCTTCTTCTTTTGCACTTCCTTTTCTCTCTAACACAATGGGATGTTGCTTCAAGTATTGCATCATTAATGCTTGCCCACTTTGCCTGTACCCACTCACCTGTATCTACTGGAAAATTATATTATAAGTGAAAATATTATGGAGCAACCATTTGTAATGAAATGTACCCCATGAAGAAACAATGTCATCCTGTATACATCCCTATTGGGAAAAAAAAACCAGGAGGTTCTTGCACTAGATGGATGGTAGGTGCCTCCCCCCCTCTAGAAGGTCAAGTGTGCCTCTCCATGACACAGTACTACCTCCACTGGCCCAATAAAGAAGCACTACATCCACCCTCAACCCCAGGTCTAATGGCATAGAAACACAGAAACAGACTTTGATGGCAGATAAGGACAGCTTGGGCCACCCAGTCTGCCCATTTCCCTACCAACTGGATAGGCTGAAGATCCTAGTTAACCAACAGCATAATTCCTCTTACCCCCCCCCACTAGAATTGCCTTACGTCTGTCCCATGCATTCTTAAATTCCCCACTGTTTTTGACCCCATGACCTCAAGAAGGCTGTTCCAGTCATCCACAGCCATCTCTGTGAAAAATTATTTCCTCATGTTGCCCCTGAGCCATCCCCCTTCTATCTTCAAATTGTGCCCCCTTGTTCTTGCACATCTCTTTTTCAGAAAGCTGACAGAAACATAGTCATTCTACTGCATGGGCAGTAGAATGACTTTCTAAATCATCCGAGAAAAGCAAGATACAGCAACTGTTATCCAGTGAAAGAGAAAAGAACATCAAACTGTACATTTAGAGTTAAATAAAATGACTTTAAACCTTTATTTCCCTAAAGCACTGAATACTGTACCTGGGAATCCAAATCCTCGCCCTTTAAGCACAGATTTGCATCGATAACATTCAGTCCTACCAGAAGCCCTACAAGGACTGCTCCGTCTTCCTCCATCATCAATGCACCAGGTTCATAAAAGTCACTGAAAAGACAAAGTAACAAAGAGGCTTTCTTCATTTTTTTAATTTTTAATTTCTGGAAACAAAGACCTCAAACAGGGTTAATTCTGCGTTTCACATGAGCTATCAGGCACTCCTAGGACAAACAAAAATATGCACTGTATGAACTGGGATAGAAGGTGAATTCTATCACTGCATCACTGTTACAAAAACATAACTCAAATGTTCAGGCTAAAGCAAAAGATTTTCCAACCAAAACGCATAAGGCAGCAAATGCAGAAATAGCGATTCTGCGGGAAAAGCCCAAAATCATAATGCAGACAAGTGATGACACCCTACAGGACATATGGCCATGTGGAACAAACGCACCTTGAGGGGTTGTTTGGCACGAGGTGAAGCACAGTGCCATTAAATCACTCGAGAATTGCATTTAGTCCAGTGCAAACGCCTACCCAGTGGTGTGTTATCACACTGGTAAAACGGCATAACTGATTTTCTTTTATTTTAATGTTAAAAAAGTAAATGATTTCAATAAGAAAATGAGACTGTTTACAGTACTGCTGCCTTGCAAAATAAAACATGATTCTTCAAGTGTGGGTAGCCATTCAGACTGCTTTATTGTCATAGCCATTTTGTAAGTGTACATTATAGTAACTTCATAAGACAAAACTATGTGATTTATCAAATCCATGGAAGGTTTCCGGAGCCTCACTATTTTTCTTCCTGTAATAGGTTGATCTCTTGATTCCTTTTGGGGAAGCCATGGTTCTTTTATTATGCGTCTACAGACAAGCAATGGACACCATGATAATCTGTTCTGGCCCACTTGTCACCTTTCTCTTTGGTGAGAGGGGGCTACTATGGGTATCTTTTGTGCCTATAGCTTTCCTTTGGTTGTGACTGATGCTTGCCCTGTGCCGGAGAACCGAACCCTGTTGGTGAACTGCCTCTTACACATTTTAAGTCTACTAATAATACCTTATCTTTTAATTTTTTTCCTTTTTTTCTCATTCTTATACGTACAGACTGTAATATGTAACACATCTTATTACTAGGTTTCACACAATGCATGCCAAGTATGCTGTTCTAAGTCTGATGTGCTCCGCTGTGTTAATAAACAAATATAAAAATAAATCAATGGAAGGTGAGCTGGATAAAGTAACTATCAAAGTAGGTAAAACAGAATTAATGGAACTGGCAGATCTATTGCTGAATTCACGCAGAAGATGGCAAGTACAGAAAAAAAGCAGGTGGAGAACCCAAGTTGTGAATTATTGGAGGTCACTGTGGAAAACAAAAGCATGACTATGGCTAGAACAATTTGAAAACCAATGTTGTAGAACCCTGGAATTCAACACTGGGGTGCTGACTTACAACGATGTTGGGATAAAGCATATACCACAGATGTGGGGACATGAGAGGCACTTTTTGTTCTGCTGGTGTTTCTACACCCCATGTTAGATTTTTTTTTGCCCAGTGCATGTTTACATAGAAGATGGTGGCAGATAAGGACCGCAAGGCCCATCCAGTCTGCCCATTTCTTTTTCTGCCTTATAAATGCGCCATTGGCCTTTGCTCTGTTAATGGCCTATCTATTCATACTCATCTGTATTGCTCCCTTATGCCTATCCCGCACCTGTTTGAAGCCCTGCACTGTATTCATATCCACCACTTCCTGAGGTAGGCTGTTCCATGCAACCACCACCCTTTCTGTGAAAAAGAACTTCTTCACATTACCCCTTAATCGGCCTCCCTCTAATCTCATGCTGTGTCCTCTTGTCCTGCTATTTTTCTTATATTGAAATATGTTAGACTTGTGTTTACTCAACATTTAAATTCAGCAAACTAAATCAAGGGTTCATATGCTTGTTTTAGAGTGACTAAGTTAATAAGCAATGACAGGGTGTGCATTATAGGATTTTAGTGCACACCCCAGGGGTGTAGTAAGGCTCGAGGTCAAAGGCAGTGTCTCCTTATACACCTAGGAAGTGCTTTAAAATCCTATGATGCACACCATGGAGGGGATTATTACACTTATAAAATGGCTGTAAGTAGGTTTATTTGGAGAGGAAAATGAGATTCGGCACCTGACCCATGCATTTAGAGAGATTTAATTCATGGTCAGCTGACATCTATCGATCAGTGAAATTTTTAGATTTTTTTCTTGCCATTTTATAAAGGACTCAATGCCTCATGCTGGGAAAAAAACTCTGTAAGGTGTCGCATCATTTTTAGTAGAAACAACTTCAGTTGTTTTAAATGTCCATGAGTTCTACAGAATAATAAAACAAGCACACAGCATTTGGCATGACATTTGTTCCATTTCTTCCCCACTAATGAGACAACACATTAAACTGTTTATGCTAAGCCACTCACTTGAACAAACTACTTTAGAAAATGTGGGACATTTGTGTTATACACATAAAATGATATATATCCCATGTCAATTACATAAAATGTTTTGTTAAAAGTATATGGAAGTACATATCGTAATTAGAAGAGATAGAGTAGCTACGATTATGTTTTTAGATATGTGTTTTCATATAGGCAGATTCTGAGTTGGTAGGCTTAGTTCCTAAGCAACTAAAAAAACTCATAAAAAAATTTAACATGTCAGAAAGCCATTCAAACAATCCAAAAATTCATACAGAATAGCAAAGCCTTTTGGGTACACAGTAAGGCACAACCGGATCTTTCATTGTTTTGCGATAACCACATGCCTAGGGGTGTGAGCACAAGACCAACTGCCGTGTGCCTTTAACTCCAGGAAGTATGGTTAGAACAGCACCACCACACAACTGGGAGTGTCTTACTGCACTTACACAATGGGTACTGCAAGTTAAAAAAATAAAAAAAGGAGAGAGAGAGATTACAGTTTGCAAGGTAAAACTAGACTGAACTATTGTCTGAAACAAAGTGGAACTTTGCAGTTCCTGTTTGCCGCTGGGGTTCCTTAAACAGAATGAACTGTGACACAGATGAAGTGCTTTAAGAGTGTGCTTAACTGTCAAGGAACCAAAACCAGGTAGCGTGGCCAGCAGCCATAGCGAGATGAAACATTTTTATGGAGCTCTCTTCCAGAGGCTGCTAATCCATCAGCATCTGCTGGCATTCTGTGACTCTTCTGCTAGAAACAGCTCATTTTGTACAGCTTTATCAGCATCAGCATATTCCCAAATCTTGAATGAACCTATGAGATGGCACACAGAATTAGTTTAGTTGCGATATTGGTCCTTCTAAGAACAATTTCAAAAGCAAATGGTTTGACACATCTATGCTGGTCCAATATAAGGTAACAAAAAGAAAAATGTGCCTAAGCTTTCGGACCAACCAAGTCCGTTTCATTAGAAGGACTTGGTTGATCCAAAAGCTTAGGCACAGTTTTCCTTTTGTTACACCTAAGTTGGTCCAATAAAAGGTATCAAACCATTTGCTTCTGGATCTGTTCTATGAGATGGACAACCCTAAAAAAGCAGTGGAAGGAGGAGGACAACATGGCCAGTAGGCAGGGTCCATCACCAGTGGTAAATTGGCTGCACTCATGAAGGAGGGCTCGGACGAGACTGTGAATAAAGACTTGTTGAAAGCTACTCAAGACTTGGACAAACTACTGCAACCTTTGGACAACAAGGTACAGGATTTCAATACATAACTAATCCTCTGAGAAACTCATGCCTCAACTGCTCTGTCCGAGGTGAAGGATGCCACTACATTGGCACTGAAAGCCACTATTACAGCTGCCTTTGCGGGGTCTTGGCTGGGACAACTTTGGCACCTTAAACTGGCCCCAACAGCTTACCAGGCATTCTGCATAATACTGCAGAAGAAGAGAAATAATGACAGTACCTTACCCCAAGAACCCTTCTAATTATTCTCCAAGGCCCACATGAATGAGACTGGGTAAGGGATGTGGGACACTGCATCAGACTTCTGACTGGAGATACTGGCGAAAAAGTATCTCTCTACCCGGATCTCAGTTCTGCAATCAGAGAAAGATGCAAGGCTTTTGCTGGTATCAGGACAGCTCTATGCTCCTTCAGTGTCTCACACAATGTTCAGTATGCAGCTAAACTTAAAACAGTTTATGCTGTAAAACCGTATCTGTTTCGAGACTCCAAGGAAGCAGGAGTGTTGGTCCAGAAAATCAAAACGCACTTTGGGGCACAACTTGCTACAGATGAAGGGCTAGAAACAGAATGATTACCCTCAGACAATGAACTTGTAAGTACATGCCAAAGACTGTAGAGTGGTAGGAATGGCAGCATTTAATGGGACAGTATGGCTCTTATCAAGGTAATTTGATGTGAGGTGCTTTAAAAAGGTTCCAGATACTTTGGGGGTTATGAGCCATGTGTGGACTTGATGGTGCACATTCAGACATTAAAATGGAGCTTGCCACGTGGTGATTACTTGAGGGGTTCAACTTCACTCCCAAGGTTTGTACACAACAGTCACCGCCTATTTCAGTTCACAAGCTACAGCACGGATTTTCGTTGATGGACTAGTGTTTTCTAAAACAGACTATGACTGTTTGGTACTCACTGCCAAAAGTTGCTAACAAATTGTTTTTTTTTCTGTTGTTTTAAGAAGATTTGCAGCTACCTGCTTATACATTGTTAATACCATGAGTGGACACTGTTGGGAGTCCTGTAAAACTATTACTTTATAAACATATGCTTTTTTCATATAGTCAAAGTAATTTCTGTGGGAGGGGATCTGTAACATGCACTTGTCTATTCTGTATAACCTTCTACTAGAAGAGACCATGCAGGCAGAAACTGCCTGGTACAAACTGAGAATTTTATAAAATTTCTTAACAGTCATTCACTTTTGTGTAATTATGCTAGTCTGTGTATAGTAAAATACTGTGGTTTTCACCCGGTTTTCATATCGTAGGTATATATCCCCATGAGATCTAACACTGAACATATAAACAAAGTTCCCTATAATAATTATAATGTACTGCATAATGTATATGTGTACTTGTTTATGCTGTAGATTATGCATCTATGTTCACCTTATAACTTGATAAATTACCAAAAAAAAAAAAAATCCAATTGTGTGGTTGCGCTTGAATAATCTTATACCTTTTGGGTTCCAATGGCCTATCAGAGTAGAGGATTTTCAGAACCCACTGTATAACATAAAACACACAAAGCAACACGGGACATGGACAGAGAGCATCTTGAAAGATGCTAATGGCTACTACAGCAAAAGCTGAAGTTACTATCTCACTCTCATCCTATTTAGATCTTTAGCTGGACATGCGTAACTGGATAAATTATTCATCTACCAGGTTCTAGGAATGCGTTTGTGCCAGTAAGCAGCCTCTGAAATGTTTTCAAGTGCATCAGAAAACGTAAATCCCTCAATCCAGGGAGCTGAGTGATGCTGGAATGTTCTGGCACAATGGTGACCCTAGATCATGCTCCGAGCCCAGGACGATGTTCTGCCACAATGGTGACCCCGGATCATGCTCCGAGCCCAGGACATCTGTAGGGAAGGCCAACTGGGAGGGTTTAGAGAGTAGCTTGGATACCCTCCTCCCACAGGGGGAGAGGTGCACTGCTATGTAGGGCTCCTGGTGGTGGTGGAGGTGCCCCTGACAGCATGGGTGACAGCGAGCCACAGCACATGCAAGGTTGTGGGACGGCATGGCAGAAAAGGAGGAAATGCCACACTAGTATGGCAGATGATGGTCTTAAACCCCCCCATCATGCCAACTGACCTGCCAGCATGCTATATGGGGAAACCAACAGCCTCTCCCTGATGTGTGCGTTTGCTCCTCCTCCAGGTCATGGGGTGGCCCCCAGCAGGGATAGGACTGCGAACAGGATAGCAGCAGTGGAAGTGGATCCAGGTGACGATTCTCTATGAAAAATGGAGGGGCCCAGCAGGGACAAGAGCACCAGAACAAGAGGCTAAGGTCTGGACCAGGTCTCTGAGAAGATAAAAGGGAGTGGGGAGTCTGGTGGGTAGCAGGGCTCGGCATTCTAAGGTAAGGCCTGAAGGAGTGGGGTGGTGGAGGGCACATGAGGGAGGGAGGGTTCTTGCCTGAGAGGACTAATTTACATTTACAGTTCTCCCCTTCAGACATCGTCCCTATCCTAGTAAGAATGCATCTGTAGGAGCCCTTGTAGGAAGAGACAGAAGGAAGGGAAGCTTTGCCTAGTTATGTATCCCGCTCTCAGCCCATGAACTCTAGAATCTTTCTAAAATTCCAAGCATGGTCTTTCTAAATTTAGGAGGAACCCTAATTTCTAAAGAGTGCTCTTGTTTGATTTGATCACACGGCTTCCTCTTTTGTTTTTTCACACACCTGACAGTAGTCTGGATAAAGAAATATCACTCCACCATGCTTGTGCAGCAAGCTGCCACCACTGTCAAGCACTTTGTGAACTCTGGGTGCTCTATTCAGACCAAAAGGCATTGCTCTGAAATGAAAGTAAGCATGCCCTACTCTGACTCTCAAGTACTGTATAAGGCATGTTTTTTTTTGAGATGTGGAACACATGCACCCCTTAACTGCAGCAGCCCCAGTTAGGGCTCACTGTTTATACTGTTACTAATCTGAAGTCCAACTTTTTCAGGTGCCTATTTAGGAGCCTCAGGCCCTCAATGGGTCACCATCTCCCATTTTTATTCAGAGGGAGAAAGTCCAGGAGAAAGAATCTTCTCCACAGCATTTAACTAACAACTGTCTCGCCTCCAATGCCAGTAAACGTTTTTGCCCTGTTAACTGGTAATTTTCTGCATATGGAATTACTAGGTGTTTTGTACTGGGAAGCACTGCACTTTACTCTATGAACATACAACTGTTTTGTATGTATTCTAATTCTGTACCAATTTCATACTGTGTGTTGTTCAAATGTTTATATATGTATTGTGCAGCTGCTGTTTACTATTGTTCCCTTCCTCCGGGTCGCTTCTGGAAATGAGCTTCAGCTCAGTGTGCCTCTCCCAGTTACCAATTTTTCAAATAAAATAAAAACAGAATTAAGCTGAAAACAGTGAATTTGCTAAACCTTGGAAATTTTACAAATCAAACAGTTGAGCCATCTCGTTTCCTTCAAAAAAAAAAAAAAAACACTTGTGTGGAGGAATTCTTTGTCACTCACTGAAGTAAAAAGAAAGGTGCTGCCCCGCTGGCAGTGGGTGACATGAACTGGTTTTTGCCTGGGCTGGTGGAGGGAACACACATTTGTGCCAGACTCCCCTTGTGTCTCACTGTGCCCCACTGAACTGTGCCTTCATGGCGCACATAGGGTCTGCTGCAATAAGCTCACATTTTTAAAATCTGCTTATTGCTCGAGAATCTCTTTTTGTATACCTCTGTTACCAAATAAGGAGGTACTTCAAGTGGGAAATCAGCTGCCATACTTGCCAACCCAGCTGTTCTAAGCCATGCGAATCTCCTAGAAGACACTGAATTTGCTGCTTATCTAAAGCGCATGCAGTCTCATACACATTAACAGCCATTTCAACCTGGTATTTAGCAGCCTCCTAGCTAGCTTTCATTGCATGTGCTTGGTGAAGCTTCTCTTAGAGAAGTAAGCTCTCCTACAGCAGCAGGGCAGTATTCCATGGGGCCTGCTGGTATTTAGAAAAGTAACTCAGACTGCCTGCTTCATAAGGGTAGCCTTTTTAGCCAACAGGTTTATGTAGTCTTTACCAGGAGGTGTAACTGAGAAATTCCTTTCCTCGGAAGCAGCTGCCTGAATAACCCCTCAGGGTCAAGGTGAGTATAAACAACCTCACAGCCTTCCCTGGGGACCACATATCTTTTCTCAGTTTTCTTGTCTGTAACTGTCGCTCAGTTCATGGGGAAAAGGGTGCCATGAAACACTACGGTATTTTCCCTATGAAAATGAAAGTCTTACATTTTTGAAAAGCCGTTCTTCTCCCCACAGTCCCCACTCAGTAGCTTACCAGAAGAGAACCTTGCATACCTGGAAAGCATTATGCGGTCACCAGCTTACCCAATATCACCACACTGAAAGCTGTCAAACTGTCAGTCAGCAAGCCACCCAACCTCCCTGATAGAGCTGTACAGCCTAAAAAAAAAAAAGGTTGCCACAAACTAGGACTGGACTGGGGGGCAGAGGGGTCCATCAAGTAGTGGAAGCCGTGAAAGACAAACAGCTAGCACAGGGAGGTTGAAGTAACTGACAGAGAAACAGGGATATGACACTGCCTCCTACTGGCCAATAGCAGTAACGATGGACTTTTTTTTTTGTAATGAATGTACACCTACACACTGAAAAAATGCTAAAAATACTTTTAAAACAGTACATTTATTTTATTTATTTATATATATATATATATATATATATATATATATATATATTTTTTTAAGAGCCATTGTACAAAAGCAAAAATGCACTCCAGGGTGTGTGTTATGCTGGGATAATGTCACTTCTGGTGTGTTGGATGCACCCGGCCTGAGGCCTTGGGCCCAACCACCCCAGGTGCGACGTTATCCCAGCACAACACACACCCTGGAGTACATTATTGCTTAACCAAGCTAAACCAGCACTGAGTGTCCAATAAACTTTACAAAATAACAAAGCGGAGTCTAAAATCTAAGAAAACAGGAGCTCCTGCAATCGTTGACCTGAAGCTGTTGCCACACCTCACTGCATCTGGCATTGCACATAGTGGCACCTGACCTTTCCACTGTAATTTTCTTTTTTTTTTTTTTTTTTTGCGCTTCTTATGGAATGGGTATCTGATCGGTTTGTTTAATACTGTATTACTGCGTTGATGTGTATTATGTTCCGGCCTGTGAACCAATCTCCTGTACCCTTGTGTATATTGTTTCTTGTCATATGTATTTGTATTGGCACAACTAGTTCACTACCCCATGAATTGTCTGACTCTGTAAAATCTATATTGTTTGGCATTCTCTGTAATTAACTCCAAGTCGCCCCTGAAAAAGGGACTTTGGGTTCCAGTGAACTGATCTGGTTAACAAAATTCGACAAATATATATAAAATGTAGCCACAGTGACTGGAACAGGACTCTGGGGCGAGTGATCTCTTCAGCAGAAAAATAAATCTGCTGCTAGACTGCCAGGGGGAGCTGGACCACACTACAGAGTCTGAACTGTAACATTTTTAAATTCCATCTCCAGGGCAACATCTTAGGACTGAGACGCTGCCATTTGTATGACATCACAAACACACTCCAATTACTAGAAGTAGTGTTCCTTTATCTCAGTTTGGATTGTTCTTTTTTGACTCAATTCTGTTTGGTCGAGCTGGCACACAGGTGGCATCACATGGGACGCACAATGGCCCAGCTCAGAATATGCCATTTATCATCATGAGGGAGGCGGCAGGACCATAACTCAGGAGTGGCAGGGCCAAGAATGAGTTATGTAAGTCCTGTCCCTCACAAGTGATGATAAACGAGATCACTGGAGACTGGAGTGGTCCCAGAGGACTGCAGAAGGGCAGATGTAGTCCCACTTCACAAAAGTGGTAGCAGGGCAGAGGCGGGCAATTATAGGCCTGCCAGCCTGATATCGGTGGTGGGTAAGTTAATGGAAACACTACTAAAGGAAAGGATTGTGGAATATCTGGAATCCAGTGGGTTACAGGATCCCAGGTAGCACTGATTCACAATGGGGGAGGTCTTCAAAAACAAATCTGATAGACTTCTTTGACTGGGTGACCAAGGAGTTAGATCAGGGTGAAGTGGTGGACGTGTTCTATCAGCAAGGCTTTCGACACCATTCCACACAGACTGGTAAGCAGGCTGGGTAACCTAGGAATGGGCAACAAGGTGGTAACCTGGGAAACAAGCTGGTTATGGGATAGGAGACAGAGGGTAGTGGTAAACGGAGTTCACTCCGAGGATGGGAGGGTGACTAGTGGGGTACCTCAGGGTTAAGCGCTGGGACCAGTTCCCTTTAATATCTTTATTAGTGACATAGAAGAGGAACTGGAAGGGAAGGTCTGCCTCTCTGCAGGTAAAACAAAAATCTGCAACAGGATGGACACTCGGGGGGGGGGGATAGGATGGACAGACATCTGAAAAAAACTGGAAGAGTGGTCAAAGATATGGCATCTGGGTTTTAATGCAAAAATGTGCAAAATAATGCACTTAGGCCATAAAAACCCAAGAGTAGAATACAAAATGTGTCAAGTGATGCCGACAATGACCAAGCAGGAAAGAGACCTGGGGTAATCATATCGGATGACCTAAAGGTGGCCAGGCAGTGTGACAAGGCAGTCGGGAGCGCTAGTGGGATGCTGGGTTGCATAGGAAGGGGCGTCACCAGCAGAAAAAAAAAAAGAGAGGTGGTATTGCCCCCATACAGATCGCTAGGTAAGACCCCACCCTGAGTACTGTGTCCAGTTCTGGAATCCACATCTCAGGTAAGACACAGATGGCAAGCCTAGACTCCAGAGAAAGAACCTCACCTAGGCGGTATAGTAGTCCACTTTTTTTGTGAACTTTTGTGATACGATCCAGTTTAGGTCTGAAAGTGATTTCTTTGTCAATATAGACCTCAAGATGTCTTACCTTGTCCACCACTTCAAGTTTTGCGTCAGATGGGGTGGCTAGGGAGACCAAGTGATGTCTGTCCATTCCAAGGTGTTTTTAGCCAAAGAGAACTGCCTTGGTCTTTTTTTCGTTCACAACAAGCCAATTATCACAGAACCATTTTTCTAGTGTAAAGAAGTCAAAGGCAAGCTGGGCGTTGATCATATTAACATCAGTGGAGTTTCTATACAGAAGCACATCATCTGCATAAAGCTGCAGGGTCCCTCCACCACAATTTTCAGGCATGTCGCTGTCAAACAGATAAATACATATATAATACAGAGAATAGTAAGGGACACAGGATAGACCCTTGGGGGACACCATCTGTAATAGGCTTCTGACAGGAATGGATGCCCTTCCATTTAACCTCCCGAGACCTGTCTGTCAGATAGTGAGTGAACCAGCGGTGTGAGAGGCAGTCCAGCCCCAGACATTTTAAACTTATCTAGGAGCAGACTATGACTGACCAGACCAAATGCCTTATTGAGGTCAATAAAGACAGCCCCCATCAGCATCCCTTTCTCCATGTCATTTAGTGCCTCAGTGGTCTGTCTAATCAAGGCAGTATCAGTACCATGATGTTTTCTAAAGCCATGCTGCCTGTCATACAGTAGGAGGTGCTGCTCTAAATAGTGCTGTAATGGATTATAAACTGTACCTTTCCTGTACCCTTGCCGATGGGCTAAGGGGAGATGGGATGCTAACTGCCAACTGGTTGTCTGTGGCCTCCTTTGTGAATTAGTACCATCACTTTCCATTTTTCATGGATTTTTCCTTCGAGAAGGGACCTACTGAGAAACATGGTAACAGGAAGGACAATTGATTAGCAGGGTACTTTCTCTGTCAAATTGTTGTGTAGGGTATCTTGCTGACAGGAAGGCACTCATCGCAGCGGTGGGTGAGAGCTTTTAGTCGATTGTTTTGTGAGGACACAGTTTAGGCCCAACCCTTCCCACCCCTCACCCCACCCACCCTGGAATAGTTCATTTACACCTGAGGTTCTGACATCATTTCCTCGAGTGCAAGGTGCATTTCTCTGTCATATCCTCTCTAGCACACTGCACCGATAATATAAGTATATCGTTGTGTGTGTATATATATATATATATATATATACATACACATTTCTATATAACAAATCACACATGCATGCTCGCGCACTCACACACACACAAATACAATAAAAAAAAAAACTAGATAAACATGTGGGGAGTAGTGCAATGTAATGGCTGTGGGGCAGCAGTCTTCTGGGAGTCTTTCTGGAGGCTGAGATGCTGACCTATTTGCAGACAACTGTCTGCCCTGAGGGAGGAAGTTGCCGTCTTCAGGCCACACTGGACAGTAGTAAGGAAACCTTCCCCCAGGCCGCACTGGACAGTAGTAAGGAAACCTTCCCCCAGGCCACACTGGACAGTAGAAAGGGAACCTCCCCCATCCAGGGTGCACTAGCGCCACCACCACTACCTCAGAGGTTGCGAAGAAAGCACAGCAGTTGGACCACAGTGGGCTCAGGGAGGGTGAGGAGGGTGGAACAGAGGCACACCCAGTCAATTGTTCCACTCCACATTCCATACACCATTCTGGGGGAGCACAGCTCCCCTATGGATGCACCCGCAGAGAAGACTGATGATATCTGTCACAAGGGAGGTCCACAGAAAGGAGGCAGAGGGCACCAAAGGGAAAGGAAGCAGCTCCTGGTGGGGGACTCAATTATTAGGGGTATAGAACTGGGGGGAGCTGGGAAAAATGAAGTAAGATGCCTGCCTGGTGCCATGGCTTGGAGGGACAGGAAGCGCATCCTCAGGATCACGAGAACAGCTGCAAGGGATTCCGAGCTGGACGTAATTGTTCACTTAGGGACAAATGACTTGGTTCATCATGAGATTAAAGCAGTGCAGGAGGACACTGCAGAGTTGGGGAGGGACCTAAGATGAGTAGCACACACAGTATCCTTCTCAGAGGTGCTGCCTGTCAAAAGCATGGGGAGGCGAGGCAACTGGCACCATGCAGTTTAATGAATGGTTGAAAAAATGGTGCGGAGCACAGGGGTTTAGCTTCATTGGGGACTGGGGTTCCACCTGGAGGACACCAGCCTATACTGGCAGGATGGTCTGCATCTGTCCAGGAAGGAACAAGTCTTTTGAGCAATCAGTTTAAATGCTTCATTGGCAAGCTTTTAAAACTAGTCAAAGGGGAGGCACTGACAAGCAGCAGGAAAATCCCAGCCTCCCTACAAAACAGGGTACTAAATGAGAAAAGACTGAGGTAGAACGGTCAGTGGGGAATGCTGCAACAGAAGGTAAAGCCATCAAAAATGGAGAGCAATGAGTACTAATGCCCGTAGTCTGGGTAATAAGCTTCCTGAATTAGTGGCCTTGATGGAGGAGGAACATCTGGATATCGTGGCAGTCACAGAAACATGGTACACACAAAACCATGACTGGGACATAAACATACCAGGATACACTGTCTACAGGAGGGACAGGGAGGGTAAAGAGGAGGAGGAGTAGTTCTTTACATAAGGAAGGAATAAAAGCAACAGAACAAAAGGGTAAACAGGGAGGAGAAGAAGCACTGTGGGTAAATTTGGAGACAGGCAATGGCACCACAATACGCATGAGGTTATATACGAACCCCTTTCTCAGGGGAGAAATGGACAGGAAATGATAGAAAGTATACTTAGAATGGCAGAAAAAGGGGAGATATTGCTGATGGGTGATCTGAATATGCCGGATGTTAACTGGAGTGCAGTTATTCTAGATGCCCTACAGGGGGCATGCCTTAGACAACTAGTACTGGAGCCCACTCGAGAGGGAGCAATATTAGACTTGATTCTCTCAAATGGAGGTGGAGAGGATTACAGATGTAGAAGTGGGTGGCCATCTGGGAACTAGCGACCATCGAACAGTATGGTTCACAATAAACACAGCAATAGAGTCAAGCCATACAAAGACAAAAGTACTGGACTTTAGGAGGGCTGACTTTGCCAAAATGGGTGAGTGCCTAAGGAATGCACTAGCAAATGGGCAGGAAGGAGGGTGGAAGAACAATGGGGAATAATAAAACTGCCATCACAGAGGTAACGAGCCTTGTGTGAAGCAAATAAACAAGACGACGTAAGAAACCACTATGGTTCTCAAAGGAAGTGGCAGTGAAGGTTCAAGAGAAAAAGAAAGCATTCAGGAAGTACAAGGAATGGCAGAAGGAGCAGGGCACAGAACTGTATCAGTTAAAGCAAAAGGAAGCTGGGAAGGCAGTCAGAACAGCAAAGGCCCAAACCGAGGAAAAGATAGCCAACTCAGTTAAGAATGGGGATAAAACCTTTTATAGTTACATCAGGGAGCGAAGGAAGACCAAGGGAGGGATAGTGAGGCTTAATAAAGGGGTGGGAGGGTGGGCAGAGGAGACTGTGAAAAGGCAGAGATACTAAACAAATATTTTTGCTCAGTATTTACAAAGGAAGAGGGAGGTACATAAAACAAACAGTAGTAACACGCTGGATACAGAAGTTGATACCGGCCCATTTACAGAAGAAGGGTTCTGAAAGAACTCTTAAAACTGAAGGTGGACAAGCAATGGTCCTGATGGATTCATCCCAGAATTCTAAAATAACTAAGGGTAGAACTAGTGACACCACTGACTACCCTTTTTAACAAATCATGGGAGGATGGGGTGATACCAGAGGACTGGAGGAGGGCAGATGTGATTCCCCTTCACAAAAGTGGGAGCAAGGCAGAAGCAGGAAACTATAGACCTGTTAGTTTAACCTCAGTGATAGGGAAAATGATGGAATCACTTCTAAAGGGAAGAACTGTCGAGTATCTAGAGGTCAGAGGGGCACAGGACCCTAGGCAGCATGGATTCACAGCGGGAAGGTCATGCCAGACGATCTGATAGATTTCTTTGACTGGGTGACCAAAGTAGTAGATCAGGGAGGGCTGTGGACATGGCCTACCTAGACTTTAGCAAGGTATTTGACACAGTCCCACACAAAGATTAATATACAAGTTAGCCAGCCTGGGTGTGGGTCCCAAGATGACAGCCTGGGTAAAGAATTGGCTGGAGAATAGGACACAGAGGGTAATAGTAAATGGAGTCCACTCAGAAAAAGGAGGTTACTAGTGGGGACCGTGAGGGTTCAGTATTAGGACGGTCCTCTTCAATGTCTTTATAGCTATTGCAGAAGGACTGGAAGGAAAGTATGTCTCTTTGCAGATGACACTAAGATCTGCAACAGAGTTGATGCACAGGGTGGGGTGGAAAGGATGAGAAGGGACTTGGCAAGGTTAGAGGAATGGTCAAATGTATGGCAGCTTAGATTCAATGCTAAGAAGTGCAAGGTAATGCACTTGGGAAACAAAACCCAGGGAAGAGTACAATGGAATGAGGATACTAACAACAACAAAAATGGAGAGGGACCTGGGGGTAGTCATATCAGATGACCTAAAGATGGGCAAGCAATGTGAGAGGGCAGCAAGGAGGGCTGGGGGTACTGGGATGCATAGGGAGGCATCACCAGTAGAAAACAGGAAGTTATTATCCTCTGTACAGACAGCTGGTGAGACCCCATCTGGAGTACTGCATGCAGTTCTGGAGACCTAATCTCCGCAAAGACAGACAGGATGGAAGCTGTCCAGAGGAGGGCAACTAAAATGGTGCAGGGTCTGCACCGGAAGACATATGAAGAGAGACTTAAGGAGCTTAATATGTATAGCCTCAAGGAAAGGAGGGAGAGGGGGGACATGATAGAAACTTTCAAGTACCTCAAGGGAATCAACAAAGTCCAAGAGGGTAGCATCTTTCAAAAAAAGAGGTGTGCAAGAACAAGAGGGCACAATTTGAAGATAGAGGGTGGGCGGCTCAGAGGTAATTTAAGGAAGTATTTTCAAAGAGAGGGTTGTGAATGCATGGAACGGCCTTCCGGAGGCGGCTGTGGAGTCAAAATCAGTGGTGGAATTCAAGCATGCATAGGATAGTCATAAGGCAGTTCTGGGGAGGTGGGGGTAGGAAGAAGTAGGCTGCTGGTTAACTAGGATCTGCAGCTTATCCAGTAGGTAGGGAAATGGGCAGACTGGGTGGGCCAAGCGGTCCTTATCTGCCGTCAAATTCTATGTTTCTATGTAATCACTGGGGCTGCTATTATGAGAAGCCAAGGTTCCAATTTGTCAAACCCAGCACAGCCACTCGATTTAAATTTGCTTTAATAAGGTTAACACGTCCTGTCTCCAGACTAGCCAAAGATGAAAAAAGGGTTACTCACCTGTAACAGTAGTTCTAGGAGTGGTATATGTTGTTCATTCACACTTTTTGGCATGTCCCTTTCCCTTTAAGGATCACTGGAGGTCTTCAAGCTGGCTCCTCCCACCCACCCGGGTAATCCACCAGCACTATCAAGAGCAGCACCTCCTACTGTATGACAGGCAGCATGGCTTTAGAAAACATCATGGTGCTGATATTGCCTCGATTTGACTGACCACTGAGGCTCTGCCCCATGATGCCAGATCTTAGCCCACTGGAAGCTAGGTGTTGGACCCACCCAACCTCCCCCGCTGCGGACGCATGTGTGGATGAACAACATATACCACTCCTAGAACTACTGTTACAGGTGAATAACCTGTTTTTCTAGGATCGTGGATATGTTGTTCATCCACACTTTTTGGCAGACTCCTAGCAGTTCTCCGGGAGGAGGGAGGCAAGGCGCACACCCCCTACTTGGGAAACAGAGACTGGAGAACTGAGGCCCCAAAACCAGCGTGACTCAAGGTCGATGTGGTAATGGGTAATGAAGGTGTTTGCTGACTTCCAGGTAGCAGCCCAACAGATTTTCTGGATAGGGATGTCCCTGGAAGCAGCCACCAATACAGCGGTATGGCGGGTAGAATGAGCTATTATTCCTCTGGGAGGCTCCATGCCCGCCAGCTCATACCACAGACCTATGAAAGATGTAATCCACCATGCAATGGTCCATTTTGCTGCAGGTCTGCCAGAAGCGGCTTCAGCGTAGGTGACAAACAGCTGGCGAACCTCTACCCGAATTTCCAATGTCCTCTCCTTATAATAGGAGGGATTTCATCTCAGGTCCAAAGTACGCAGCCTGTACTCGGCCTCAGAGGTGTAATTAGGGTAGTATACCAGCAGAGGTAACACCTGGTTAAGGCGAAACTCTGACACCACCTTCGGAACGACTTTCAGGTGGGGCCGTAGGACAACCTTGTCCCTGTGGAAAACCAGATAAGGGGAGTCCACCGAAAGTGCCTGGAGCTCCCCTGTCCTTCTGACAGACGTGAAAGCCACCAGGAAGGCAGTCTTCCATGACAAGCGTGACAATGTACACTTGTGCACTGGTTCAAATGGCTTGCCCATGAGCTTTGCCAGTACCAACAGTAGATCCCATGGAGGTGGAGGTTCACGCACCAGAGGGGATATGTGATCCAGGCCGTTGAAAAGGTGCCCGACCACTGTCTCCTGCACCACTGTCGGCTGACCAGCCAGTGCCCGGTAAGCAGAGATGGCTGCCAGATGCACCTGAATGGTCGAAGACCGAAGCCCCCCTTTGGATAAAGACCAAAAGGTAGTCGAGAATGTTAGCCACCAGACAGGATAAAGGGTCCAGGCCCTTGCCCTGACACCAAATGGAAAATCTTTTCCATTTGAAGGCATAACATTTCCAGGTCGATTCCTTTCTGGATGCTTCCACCATGGTGAGGACATCCTCGGACAGACCCAAAGCCTGGAACTCTAGCCGCTCAGGTACAAGGCTGTGAGGTGCAAGGAATGAAGGTCCAGATGGAATACCTTCCCCTGGTTGACTGAGATCAGGTTCAGGCATGCTGGAAGTCGCTCCGGGGGCCTGCAGCTGAGGCCAAGGAGATCTGGATACCAGAACTGGCGTGGCCAGTCTGGGGCTACCAGAATCACCTTCACCTTGTCCCTCCTCACCTTGAGAAGCACCTTGTGGGTCAAGGGAAATGGAGGGAAAGCGTAGAAGAAGCCTGGGGTCCATGGCCTCGAGAAGGCATCTCCCTGCAGCGAGCCCAGCTGAGGGGGGCGGGCATGAAACAGCCTCAGCTTGGTGTTGTTCCTGAAGGCAAACAGGTCCACCATCAGTTTGCCCCAGTGGGAGAACAGGCTACCTCTGGATGGAGAGGCCACTCGTGGGATGTCTCGCCTAAGTGGCTGAGAGCATCCACCAGATGGTTTGGGGCTCCTGCTACATGAATGCCTAGGAGATCTGCCTCCAGACAGCTGATGAGGGTCCAGATACAGAGCGTCTCTCTGCAAACAAGATGGGAGTGCATGCTGCCCTGTTTGCTGAGGTAGTACAAGATCATGTTATTGTCCATCTGGACTTGAACCACTTGACCCCGGAGCTGAGGAGCGAAAGCTGACAGTGCCAGTCTGACTGCTCTGAGCTCCAACAGGTTGATGTGGTATCGGGACTCCTCTGGGGTCTACAGCCCATGAGCACTTTTGTCCCCCATGTGGGCTCCCCAGCCCATGAGAGAGGCATCAGTCCTGAGAACGGCCATCGGCTCAGGGCAGACAAACAGGATCCCCTTCCTGCAACTGATCTGGGGTGGTCCACCATTGGAGAGCATCCCACATCTTCTGGGTCACCATGATCAGCTGGTTGAAATGACAGTGGCGCTGAGTACACTGGGCAGCCAGCACCCACTGAAGGGGCGCATGTGCCACCGGGCCCAATGGACCACGGAGGTGCACGCTGGCCATGTAACCCAGAAGGCACAGAAAGTCCCGTGCAGGGCACAATTACCCAACCAGAAATGATTGGGCAAAGTAGGAGAGAACCTCCGCCCTGTCCGCCAGGAGCCGAGCTCTGGCTTGACGAGAGTCAAGCTCTGCCCCGATGAAGCACATCACCTGGGAAGGCACGAGTTCCGACTTGGCCTCGTTGATCAGGAGGCTGAATTAGGAGCATGTCTAGAGGGCCAGGTCCCTGGGCCTCTCCACCTCCTTCTGGGTGGGACCTGCTAAGAGCCAATCGTCGAGGTAGGGGTAAATTCTCACCCCCCGCCCCCGACACCTGAGATGGGCTGCCGCCACTACAATGCATTTGGTGAAGACCCGTGGGGCCGATGACAGGCCAAACGGCATGGCTCAGAACTCGTATAGGGTCCCTTCAGCTCTGAAGTGGAGGAACTGCCAATAAGACAGACAGACAGATTGGGAGGTGAAAGAACGCTTCCTGCAGATCCAGTAAACAGAACCACATGTTTCACTCCAAGGATGGTATGATCTGGGACAGAGTAACCATCCGAAAGGTGCATGACCTGAGATACTGATTCAGGTTGTGGCGATCTAGAATGGGGCACCAGCCCCCCATCCGCTTGGACACCAGGAAGTACCTGGAGACAAAGCATCGGTCTGCTGGAGGATCCGCCATTGGAGCTACTGCCTCCTTGAGGAGGAGCTGAGCAATGTCATCTCGAAGAGCCGACTGAGTCTGGACGGATACTCTTTTCTCCCGAGGGGCGCAGACTCAGCCTGGAGGGTACTGCTCGAATTCCAAAGGCAGTCCCTAACCGACCACTTCCAGAACCCACCTGTCTGTGGTGATCACGGACAAGGCAGAAAGAAAGTGGCAGAGCCAGCCCCCCACGGGAGGACCCAGAACTGGCGTGACAGGAGAGGGGGTGGCTGCCCCGGCCCCGTCACTGTGCAGGCTTGGAGGATGATGATTCAGGACCTGAACCTCCGACTCCATTACGGGCCTGGGCTGGCCTGGGCTTGGGCCGGGGGTGCCAGGCTTGAGCCTGCTGTTGCTGTTGCTGCTGCCCTCCTTGAAAGGAGGGTTGCTGGGCCACAGGGAAAGAATGCCGAAAAGGCAGCTTTTCCTTCTGCTGTTTCTTGTTAAAAGGACCTTTAGCAGAAGTAGCGTCCAAGGTAGCGTTGGATTGCTCAATGCGCTGAAGGTGACCAGCTACATCTGGGTCAAAAAGATCAGTGCCCAGGAAAGGCACATCAGCTAGTTTGTGCTGAGTATCTGCTCACCAGGATCTCAGCCAAAGGGTGCTCTGTGAACCCCGCAAGGGACCCCATGGGTGCCGCATACTTACGGGCCATGCGGGCAGACTGAGCTGCGTAGGAGGCAGGGCACTGCCAGAGTTCTAGAGCCGGGCCAACTATGGCCTAGGCCACAGGAAAGGCCTCCGTCGGGGGGTATCCTCTCTCTCTGGAGAATGTCCGTGAGAGGGTACTCTGCCTTTTTCTGGATAGGTTCCAGGGGCATCCGTGTAGACTCAAGAGATGAGGCGAAGAATGCCCTGGAAAGATGAAGGACCACCCTCTGTCTCTATCCCACCAGCCGATTCGTCATCCTCAGGATGAGAATGTAAGCCAGTCTGATCCGAATCCGAAGAGTCCGGATACAACAGTCGACCGCCGAGGTCACCTTTGACCCGCCACGGGTGTTCCGGGGTGACAGTGACCGAGAGACGCTGGGGAAGCCCAGTGTCCGGTCGAACTCCCTTGGAAGGAGCCCCTCCCACAGGCTGCTTGGGTGGCGGTTCCACCATGATCGACGGCGAGGCCGATAAAGGCCGAACCGGGGGTTCTGCCGGCTCCGCGGGCGGGGGGAAACCATTTTAATCAGCTCCAGAGGAGTCTGCTTTGGCCTGGGAGGCAAAAGCCAGGTAATGGCCGGGGTTGGAGCCAGGATCGGCATGTTCCCGGTCAGAATTAGCTGTTGCCACATTAGGACCTCATAGCACAGGAGTTTCTGCCGGAGCCTCTCCTCATCCGAGGAGGATGAGGACGACGGATAGTGTCACCTCTTCTTAGAGCGTTTATGGCTCTTCCTCGGCAGACTCGGTAGACTGGGAGACACCGGCGGGACCGGAGTATTCCTGGGGTTGGGGACCACTTCCTCAGTGGGATCTGGGTCTCCTCGTCGGGGAAGGAAAGGACCGGGTGTCCGATCCAGAGAGTTGTCGACCGGAGTCTGTGACAAAGGGTTGATAACTATTTCGACCTCGTCGATTGATTGCTCGGTCGACTGGCAGGACAGCAAGGCCGAGAAGCCAGCGGCCAAAGTGGCGATCTCAACCGAAGTCGAGACTGCCGGTTCCTGGGACAAGGATCTCTCCCGATCCCAAGAACGTCTTTGCCGAGATGAAGACAATCCTGGGTCCTTTTCCCACTTACGGGACCAAGAGGAGTGCGTACCCACAGGACTCTCTCCCTTTGTCGGGAGAGACTGGCACAACTCTCAGAAAGAACCCGAGAAAGTGGAGCCCAGGTTGAGCGGAATGAAGAAACTCCGAGAGGAAGATTCTGCGGCCTGAGCTGCTTCCTCCTCGAAGGTTTGCATATGTTCCAATTGCTTAGCGGAGCCCGCAGCCATGGAAACCACCTACCTAGCCTCCTTGGATTTCACTGGAGGGTTCCATTTTTCCAGCTTCCCCAACTTTAGGCGTGCGAGATGGTCGTCGAGGACGTCAGGGTGAAAAGCAAGGCAGAAGTTGCACTTAGAGGTGTCATGGCCGACACCCAAGCAGTAGATGCACGCAGCATGGAGATCGGTGCGCGACATTTTCTGGCAGCACGAACACTGGCAAAATCTGGGGGAAGATTTGTCTTCCATAATCGAAGTGTCACGATCGCTACTGCGAATTAGACAAAGTTTCGGAAGAACCGAAGGTTTAGAAGCCAAGGCCTACAGAATGCAGGAGCACGAAGGAGGCAACGTGAATCTTCCAGCAGAAAGGAAGATCTGGCATCATGGGACAGAGCCAAGGGTTTTACCACCCGAGTGGGTGGGAGGAGCCAGCTTGAAGACTTCCGGTGATCCTTAAAGGGAAAGGGACATGCCAAAAAGTGTGGATGAACAACATATCCATGATCCTAGAAACGGTTTTAGATCTCTAGTTTCAACCTGATCCTGGGGGGAGGGGAAGGACCAAGGAGGAAAAGGTCTGAACCTGGTTAGATATGTGAAGAAAGAGTTGAAGGCAATGGCAATGTTCTGGGGTTCACTAACATTCTGGCCATTAGCTATAATATCACCTTCAGTGGAACCAATACACCCATTCAACAAGGAGTTAATCTGTGACCAGAACCGCTTGGGGTCCCATCGGGTCTTTTACCATGTAGCCTCTTGATATAATCTCTTTTTGCCCTTCTTGCACAGATTTCTCAGCTCCCTATGTTTGTCCCAGTCAGCTTTAAGCCTGTACTTTTGAAGAGCCCCCGGGCTTTGCCCCTCAGAATCTTTTTTTTTTTTCCAGCTCACGGTCCAACCATTTATAACATTTACCATTAACTCTGAGCATTCTGAAAGGGGCATGTCTGTTTCTCCTCCATCTGTGCCATACCACCCGCCCTGCTCCACTGGTACATTCTCACAGGTGTAACATTTTGGCATTATCAGTCCACCAGATCATGTAAAAGAATTCTTTAAGACTTGCATGGAACAGACAAACAGTATGTTTCGCTCTCAAAATAATGAAAGGGCAAGTCCTACAACTGTTTTTTTTTTTTAACTGGTATGTCTTTCAGTGACATTGGCAAGTAGATGTACAGGGGTATGGGCACTGCAGTGGCACCAACAGATTTGTGAAGCAGACATCAGTGAGTGTAGTCACTTGGGGAAGGATAAAGCATGTAACACACAACAAAACCAACAGAATGCACTCAAACTGACTACACAAGGGAACTTATTTTATATACCTGAGGCACCGAACCAATATAGCTTTCAGTGACTGTGTGGCACAGAATGATGAAGAACCCAGCAGCAGCGGGACTTTAAATTAATGCAGTCAAAAAGAGAACATGGTAAAGGCCACCCCAGTGTCCTAGCCACAGCGCTGCTGTGCAGGTGACCAGAGTTAGAGTGCACTTAGTTTGCCACGTCAGTTAGGTCAGGCTGAGGCAGCTGCCATGTGGCAGTGGGCCTCACTCGGCAAGGGTAGCGGCATGTTCTGGTACCACAACGACCCCTGTGACTGGACCAGGGGACTTGCCTTCATCGCAGGGGTGGTGTGAGCAAAGACCAACAGTGGCACTGCCCATGGCATGGGGTGGAAGAGGGCTTGAGAGAGACAGTAAAGTAAACCCCTCCGCTGATCGAATGATGGGGAGGGGATTCTGAACAGGGTATATCCCTGAGTGACAGAAGTGAGTGCAGGCATAAAAAGCTCTAAGGAAGGGAAAAAAACAAAAAGAGCATGGTGTATTTTCTCCCGTGCTTCCAGCCAGAAAAAGAGTATTACATAAGTATGGATTCATGTAATCATCAGAACACGAGTTTACATTTATTTGGTATTCCGAACACACCACCAATTTATAATAATTCTTTTTTTTAACAATGTACATAAAAATGCTGTAGAATGCCTTGTAGTAAACCAAATTATTTTGGGCAACACCCAGCTGGCCTGACTCTATTACACTGCCACTGCACAGCCCTCTTAAAGGTTCCACATTTCATTTTAGGTTGACCACGTCAGAGCTTATATTTGTGGCCAGAGTTAGTCCTGATGTCTACAGGGTCTGAAAAAAAGGTCAGAAAGCAGTATCTGTTGCAAGCGTGCATTTTGATCACACGAAAATAACAGGTGTTCAAATGCACCTGAAAGTATGGAGACAGCCATATTCAATGGAGAGTTCCTTTAAAGGAGATCTACTGAGAAACTTCAATGAGCCATAGAAGCATGTACAGTGTCTCGAGCACCCTGATTCCCCCTGTAATGCCAAAATATATTTAGGTGTCTAAATATCTGCACACTTGTAATTTTCTAATTTCTCCCTGGTGCAGCTGGCATTTGGTAAATGGGAGTCCATCACCCTGGCGATCACGTTGGCAAAAACCGCAATATGCGGACACGGTTTTGCCCCTTCTGGTCTATTGCCCTAATGCATGGAGATATAAAAATCTCCTTATTTTCTATGCCCGGCTCTATTTTTACAAAATTTGTCTATATGCCATGTGTGTGAGCTTGTAAAAATAGCACCAGGCATACAAAATACTAGTATTTTTATATCTCCATATAGTAGGGCAATAGACTCGAAGGGGCAAAGCCACTTCAGCATATCGCAATTTTTGCCAGTGCGATCACCGGGGTGCTGGACTCCAGTTTATCAAAATGCCGGCTGCACCAGGGGGAAATTAGAAAATTACGAGCATGCAGGTATTTAAACACCTAAATATATTTTGGCATTACAGGGGGAATTGAGGTGCTTGAGTCACCATATATGCTACTGTGGCTCATTGACGTTTCCCCAACAGATCTCCTTTAAATATTTTAAATCAAAAAAAAAAAAAAACACAGAAAACCTGGATAGATCATCATCTTTTAAGACTGGAGAGAAGGGGCACACTAAAATAGAATAAAAAAAAAAGTCACTGTACACAAGATTGCTGCCATAAGATGAACTGGTGCTCTAAATAAACAAGCATAGTCCTGGGCAGATGTCACCCCACCATGCCACAGAAACCAGATCAAATCTCCGAAAATAAACGAGCAACACCATTTTACATACAGATCTGGTTAGAACCATACTTTCAATGAATTACAAAATTGCTGTCCACTCACTAACCCTTGGGTAGGGTAGCAGTTTGCAGCAAGTTGGAGCAAGACAACCTACCATCAGTGCACCTATAGAATCCTTGCTCTGGAATTTAAACCCAGGCCCCTTGGGAGAGACACCTTTGTTCCTCGAGAATGCGTTCTTCCTGCAATGTCACAGTCGAACAAGATCTACAGCTGTCTAAGGATGCAGCAATAATAGTGCAGGGAAACAGCAGTGTACTTACCTCAGCAGATCCTTTCGATCTACGAGCACCTTCAGGTAATCTGCCAACTTCTTCTGCATCAGAGCAAGATGAAGCCAAGCTCTGCCTCTTCCTACTGCTGTCCTAAAGTTAATATTAAAGAAAGGAGATTGAATGCAACACATCACCTTAAATCCCACAAGCAACCTTGCTCGGTACCTAGCACCTCTCTTCTTGAAGACAATCTATGCCCTGCTCTAATACAGGCAATTTAAGGACCCCTCCCCACCTGACACTGGTGCTCAACTATCACAGACTTCTAATTTATCCCACCCAGGAGGAGGGGGCATTAATATTACCTGGGAGAAGCAGACTGCTGAGCAGCACTGTGGCTGGGGGGGTCCCAGAATGTTCAAGGACTGGTGATGTAGGCTGGTGGCTCTCATGCGATGTGTTAGTCTTACAGACATTTCCACTGTTCTCCCCTGTAGCCTTACCCTCCATCCACAATTGGAGGTTTCTCCAGCAACCCTCCTATAAGTGAGGCCCCAGCAGAAGGTATCAATGCTGTGCCACCAGTTTTCTTCATTATTTGACCAATCAGTGCTAACACTAGACAATGACCCAACTTTATAAAGTTATCTTGCTCAGGTTAAAAGCAGAATGTTCCAATATGAGAGTGGGTGGGGAGCAGGACTTTTTTCATATATAATTGTTTTTTTTGTTTTGGTTTTTTTTAATTCATTTTATATCATGAACATGCCATATAGAATTTGATGGCAGATAAGGACCGCTTGGCCCACCCAGTCTGCCCATTTTCCTACCTAATGGATAAGCTGCAGATCCTAGTTAACCAGCAGCCTACTTCTTTCTACCCCCATGCCCTAGAATTGCCTTATGGCTGTCCCATGCATGCTTGAATTAAGTCACTGTTTTTGACTCCACAACCTCCTCCGGAAGGCAGTTCCATGCATCCACAACCCTCTCTGTGAAAAAATACTTCCTTACATTACCTCTGAGCTGCCCCCCCTCCATCTTCAAATTGTGCCCTATTGTTCTTGCACACCTCTTTTTCTGAAAGATGCTACCCTCTTGGACTTTGTTGATTCCCTTGAGGTGCTTGAAAGTTTCTATCATGTCCCTCCTCTCTCTCTTTTCCTCAAGGGTATACATATTAAGCTCCTTTAGTCTCTCCTCATATGTTTCCGGTGCAGAACCTGCACCATTTTAGTGCCCTCCTCTGGACAGCTTCCATCTTGTCTATGTCCTTAGGGAGATGAGGGTCTCACCAGCTGTCTGTACAGGAGGATAACAACTTCCTGTTTTCTACTGGTGATGCCTCCCTATGCATCCCAGTATCCCCACAGCCCTCCTTGCTGCCCTCTTACATTGCTTGCCCACCTTTAAGTCATCTGATATGACTACCCCCAGGTCCCTTTCCATTTTTGTTGTTGTTAGTATTTCACCCCCCATTGTGTACTCTTCCCCTGGGTTTCTGTTTCCCAGGTGCATTACCTTGCACTACTTAGCATTAAATCTAAGCTGCCATACATTTGACCATTCCTCTTACCTTGCCAAATCCCTTCTCATCCTTTCCACCCCACCTTGTGCATCAACTCTGTTGCAGATCTTTGTGTCATCTGCAAAGAGACATACTTTTCCTTCCAGTTCTTCTGCAATGTCGCTTATAAAGACATTGAAGAGGACCGGTCCTAATACTGAACCCTGTGACACCCCACTAGTAAGCCCCCTTTCTCCAGAGTGGACTCCATTTACTATTACCCTCTGTGTTCTATTCTCCAGCCAATTCTTTACCCAGGCTATCATCTTGGGACCCACTCCCAGGCTGGCTAACTTGAATATTAATCTTGTGTGTGGGACTGAGTCAAATGCCTTGCTAAAGTCTAGGTAGACCATGTCCACAGCCCCTCCCTGATCTACTACTTTGGCCAGAGGTAAATACACTTAATGGTACAAAGACTGTGCCAACACAAATGTGACTAATGTCATATTTTAGCACCAGTAATAGAATAGTTCATTAAAACGTAATACTGCTTATGGGGTACAGAGTGAAAAGTCCAAGTAACTGTGTTTCTCATCTCCTAGGATAAACAGTCATGCTAGACTCAAGGTATCAATTAATGTTGGAGACTTGATTAGTGGCCTTCACTAATCAAAGTAAAAAATGATTAGTAATTGGCCGAAGTGGATTAGCAATTATCAAAAATTTATATTTTTGCTCAAAACCTCATAAAATGTACTTATCTTGCTCTATACTGATAAAACACACATTTACACAAGTTTGAGACTGATACTGTTTTATTTAGCCATTTGCAGAGAAATACAGCAATTGTGCAGCAGCACACATACGTTGTAAGAGCCGAGATAGGATGTCTGCCAAAGTAGACATGAATTCATGAGCATTAGCGTGATCCTCAGTCATGACAAATTAAACATAATGAACCCCTGCCCAGCATAAAAACTCCGGCACCTGGGATTGCGATTGACCACACAGTTACCAACAAGGACTGGGTCCGATCTGTTTTGCTACTCTTCTCCGCCAGGCATGTAGCTGGTAATTCTGGCCCGTTTTGAGGGGGAGGGACTTGGGGGCAGTCCACCATCCTCAGCTGCCACATCACCAGGACGTCTTGGTTTAGCATTAAAAAATATGTCTATAGCCCTGTCTGGGTTGAATTCAGCTGGAAGGGGGCCCTGCTTTTTTAATGCGGATCAATGTTTCTTTAGTATCCTCTGCCAGACTTGCTCTCCAGTCAGTTTTTACCTTGTTCATAGTTGAAAAACACCTTTCTAAAATTGCATTGGACACAAGAAATACCCTCAACACATTGACAAGCTTCAGCAGATTTGGATAAGAATTTTGGAAATCACATGCCAGCTTTGACCAGATAGCAGAGGCAGAAAGATTGATGAAATTGGTTTGAGCAAAAATCTTAATCTTGCCATTCTGCAAGCAGCAGAGTACTGTCACAGGCTGCAAAAGTGCTGAAAAGAGGTCAGCTACTGGAGTAATGTCACTGTTACCATACAGCTCCAGTTCCTTTCTGTCTGCAGCTGCTGGCCAAAGTCTGGTATCTAACACTTTCGCACAGTTACAGATATTACTTTCAGTCAAGCCGAACCTTTGTTCATAACAGTTCTCAATGTTTGTAATGCATTTCTTAGTTTGCTGTTTAAAAGTTTTAACAACTTGTCCACTAAAATGTGTTAATTTTACACCCTTGTATGTGACTTGAGCACATGCTCCTGAAAAAACAACAGACCCATTTTTTAAGAAAATGTCAAGTTCACTGCCACCTATGGGACCACTCCGCTTAGCATGGTCAAGAGTGTTTCTCAAAGTTTCAACAGAGCTAAGTAGCTCTGGCATTTCAACTACTTCTTTTTGAAGTGCTAGTGAGAACCTGGCAAGTGGCTGAAGCAGCTCTTCAAAATACAAAAGGTGTGCCACCATTTGGAATTTAGTCATAATTTGCAATACTCCCTTGGCTTTGGCCTGGTCATGAGTTGGGTATGCGGCCATAGATTCTAAATGGGTACAAATTACGGGGAATGATTTGGTAACAGCATGGGTGGCAAGAAGTTTATGCTGCACCCAACGTGTGCCATGGGCCTTCCTGGGCTTTTCAACAGACATCGCCATGGCCTGAGCAAGGGACTGTAACTCTCAGAGTCTCTTAGGACTTTTCTGACAGAGATAAAACAGTTGGGATCAAAAAGTTTGAAATATCGTTGAAATATGTGTTATCCAAAGCAACTTTTATGACCAGTTTTAATCTGTGTGAGAAACAATGAACACCAACTAACCACTGTATGTCTTCCCTTAAAAGAGCAGCAAGACACCATCTTACACCCATGTTGACAGCTGCCCCAATCAGCCCTAAACCCAACCATGTGTTTTATATTAAGGCCAGACTTTGTGAAAATGTCTAAAAGGAGATTTTTCAATCCCTCACTTGTGCCATCTGATACAGCAGTCATTCATAAAAACTTAGTTTCCACTTGACCGTTGATGGGATTTACATAAATTACGTAAACCAGTTCCTTTTCAATTACACCACTGTTAGTACGACCGTCCATAAGCACTGAAAAATAATTTGCATTTTTGACAGTTGCCAGCAGGTTTTCTTCTAGGTGCTTGCCAATACACACTGCGAGTTCTTTCCCACTAACAGCATTAATGTATTTATTGCCCAAATGAACTCCATGGTGCTTCTCTAGTTCTGCTATCGCTTCAAACTTTTTAATAGGGATGTCCTCTTTGGTCATCATATACAGGATCTCCATCAGCCTGCCTAGAATTGTTCTGTGCTGTTCCTCTGCATTACTAAAAGCTCTCCCTGCAAATAAATAAGTTTTAAGTCTCGCTCCAAACCCCAAACCCCATTTTAAACTTACCAATTGTGGTATGGCGATATATATCAAGAGGTGACCCTGTTCTACCAAATTTGAAAATGTTAACAGCTTTCTTGTGCTGCTCTGTCAGAAGATGTCTCCAGATGGTGTCAACTTTTAGCTGGGGGCCTGTATTCCCTGCAAATAATGCCTCACTGAAGTTCCTCAACCCACGTAACTCATCTCTGTACTCACAGCACAAGTTGCAACTAACACGCACTGCACAGTCTCCCTCACTGCTAATCTGTAGCCAATTTTTGTTCTGGATCATATTTTTGGTGCCACCCCTCTGCAGTTGTCAACTTAACTCTAGCCATAGATACATAGACAGTGTCGGCAGATAAGGGCCTATGGCCCACCCAGTCTGCCCATTTGAGCTTGTAAATTCAGTTTATGCTTTCCTAAAAGTCTGCTGCCCCTTGCCTCTGACCTCCAGAATTCCTTTATGTCTATCCCATGCATTCTTAAATCCCGTGATTGTTTCAGCCCCCACCACTTCCTCTGGCAGGGTGTTCCACTTGTCCACCACCCGTTCTGTGAAGAAATTCTTCCTCACGTTTCCTCTGAATCGTCCTCCTCCAACTTCATCCCATGCCCTCTAGTCCTGGAACATCTTTTCGCTAAAAATAGTGTATTCTGCACCCTGTTCCTCCCTGTAAGATACTTGTATGTCTCTATCATATCCCTCTCTCTCCCTCCTCTCCTCCAGGAGTACATGTTCAGTTCCTTCAACCTGTCTTCAAGGACTTGTGATGCACTCCATGCACCATCTTTGTTGCCCTCCTCTGAACCTTTCTACCCTGTCTATGTCCTTACGTAGGGATGGTCTCCAGAACTGTACACTGTACTCCAGGTGGGGCCTCACTAGTGTCTTGTATAGTGGAATTATGACCTCCCTTTTCCTGCTGGTGATGCCCCTGCCTTCGCATCCCAGCATCCTATTTGCTTTACCTGCTGCCTTGTCACACTGTTTCCCTACCTTGAGGTCATCAGAGATGATAACCCCAAGATCCCTTTCCTGCTTGGTGCATGCTATATCCTCACCCCCCAACTGATATATTGTGCCAGGGTTTTTATGCCCCATATGCATTATTATCTTGCACTTCTTTGCATTGAATTTCAACTGCCAAACCCCTGACCATTCTTCAAGTTTCTGCAGGTCCCTTCTCATTCTGTCTACACCCTCTGGTATGTCTACTCTGTTACAGAGCTTTGTGTCATCAGCAAACAGTGAAATTCTGCCTTCTAGGTCCCCAGTAATGTCATTGATGAAGATGTTGAATGGACCGTCCCAGCACTGATCCCTGTGGTACCCCACTGGTCACTCTTCCCCTCTGTGGAGTGACAGCCATTTACCACCACCCTCTGTGTCCTGCCGCCCAGCCAGTTACCTCACCACCACACTACTGTCCTGCCCACACCCATATTCCCCAGTTTGTGTAATAGTCTTCTTGTGGCACAATGTCAAAGGCCTTGCTGAAGTCCAGATAGGCCATGTCCACTGCCCTCCCCTGATCCACCCTCCCTAGTCACCCAGTCAAAAAATTCAACGAGGCTGGTCTGACATGACCTCCCCCTGGTGAAACCATGCTGCCTTGGGTCCTGTAGTCCATTGACAACTAGATGTTCCACCAATCTCTCCTTCAGTAGTGCTTCCATGATCTTCCCCACTACCAGGGTGAGGCTGACTGGTCTGTAGTTCCCTGCTTCCTCTTTGTTCCCACTTTTGTATAAGGGGACTACATCTGCTGTCCTCCAGTCTTTGGGTACCTCTCCTGTTTCCAGTGATCGGCTAAAACAGGATAGCCAGAGGTTCAGCCACCACCTCTCTTAGTTCTTTAAGGACCCTGGGGTGCACCCGTCTGGCCCCATTGCTTTATCAACTCATTACTTCCAGTTCCTTCAGGACCCTTTCTCGTGTAAAGGGACTTGTGTCCATTTCTGCACCATTCTCAGCCCTTGTACTCCCTTCAGACCCATTACCCTCCTCTTCCTCAGTAAAGACTGAGCAGAAATGACCTGTTCAATATGTTAGCTTTACTGTTGTCATCCTCCACGCGGCCCCCATCCTCCCCTTCAGTCTCACTCATCCTCCTTTGTCTTTCTTTTTTCACTTATGTACCTGTAAAAGGTTTTGTCCTCTACCCACTGATTTTGCAATGTTTGTTCTGTCTGAGCTTTGGCTTCCCTTACTGACCTCCTGCCTCCTTTGCTTCTCCTGGTACTTCTCCCTATCCTTTTCTGCCTGTGTCTTTTTGTATTGCCTGAATGCAATCTTTTTGGCGTTCACTTTCTTTGCTACCTCTTTGGAAAACCATAATGGTCTCCTCTTCCTTTTCCTCTTGTTAACCTGCTTAATGCATAATTCTGTTGTTCTTGTAATCCGCATTTTAAATACTGCCCACTGTTCCTCAACCCCTGATTCCTGTCCCACTCCCCTTAATGCTTCTTTCAAGTATCTCCCCATTTTCCCAACGTCTGCCCCCCTAAAATCCAGGATACGTGTTTTTGTGTGGTTTGGTTCTGCTCTTTCTGTGATTTCAAACCACAATGACTGGTGGTCACTGTTCCCCAGGTGCTCCCCCACTGTTACCCCCATCACACTGTCCCTGTTTGTGAGCACAAGGTCCAGTATTGCCTTCTGACGAGTTGGTTCCATGGCCAGTTGCTTGAGGAAGGCACCCTGAAGGGAGTCCAGGATAAATCTGCTCCTAGTTGATGCTGCTGCTGGGATGCTCCAGTCCACGTCTGAAATATTGAAGTCTCCAACCAGTTCTACCTCACCCTTGTCTGCCATCCTTTGGATGGCTAGCATCAGCTCCCTATCTGTTTCTTCCTCCTGGGCTGGGGTCTATAGACCACACCTGTGCAGATGGTTGTCCCATTTTCCTTTCCAGCTTAACCCACAGTATCTCTCCCCATTTTGTTCCTCCTGGATCTCTGTGGGCCTTATGTCATTTTCACATACAGTGCCACTCCTCCTCCCTTCCTGCCTGCTCTGTCTCTTCTGAATATGTTGTAGCCAGGTATGGCCATCTCCCAGTTGTGGTTATCATTACACCAGGTTTCAGTGATGGCCACAATGTCCAGGTCTGACTGCACCATGACAGCCTCCAAGATCTTCCAACTTGTTGCTAAGGCTCCTGGCATTTGCACACATGGCTTTCCATGATTTGACCTCCCTAGACTGTTTTGCTGTTCTACTCCAGCCCCTTCCTTGGTTGTCCTTTATCCCTGGTTCTCCTTGCTGTCTGCCCTTCTGCTGAATTCTGCCCCTTTTCTGCCTATCCACCTCTTGGGCGCTAATCTCCATCTTTTGCACATTGCTTTGTAGAGATAGCCACTCCTCTGGTTCACTGGTTCCACTGCTAGCTGTGGGGGGATGAGCAAGTAGGTACCCTTCCTTGCTGGCCTGCCACCCCCCTTTGCTAGTTTAAATGCTTGTCAATGTAGCATTTAAACTTATCACTGAGTGCTTGGATTCCCCTCCAGGATGGATGCAGGCCGTCAGGCTTGAACAAACCTCCATCCCTCCAGGTGGGTCCCCAGTCACCAATGAATCCAAACCCTTCCTCACAGCACCAGTTCTTCAACCATGAGTTAAAGTTCCTGGTGCATGCACTCCTATCGTTCTCCCTTACCTCGCGGGTAGTACTTCTGAGAAGGTGACAGAAGTAGCTACTTGCTTGAGACCCCTCCCCAATTTCCTAAACTCTTCCTGAACTTCCTTTGGCTCCTCATTTGCCAGGTCATTAGTACCTAGGTGGATAATGACATCCAGCTCACCCTCCCATCTTGCCTTCCCAGTGATCCCCAGGATCTTCCTTCCATCCCTCCATGCCATGGCACCTGGTAGGCACCTCACCTCCCTGTCCTCCCCCTCCTGCATTCCTAGCTGGATCCCTCTTATGATGGATCCATGTCGGACTGCAATTATTAAAAAGTTTGAAGTTAACAAAACAAGACTGTCAAGCTGTGCACTTAAACATTAACACATCAAGTAACTGAATCTGGCTAACTCTCTAAAAAAAAAAAAAAAAAAAAAAAGGATAATGGCAGCTGCAGATTTGTTGTGACCCCGCCCTCCTCCCAGTAATGTCCCCATCTCTGCCATAGGCAGGGCACACACTTAAAAGTTTCAGACTGTGAACAGAACACGTCCCCAAAGTTCACTGCTGCAGCAAAGCTCTAGCTGGCAGCCGGGCTAGTGGCTTAATTTGTAATGTCCCCTCAGGTCCGATGGGCAGGGCACGCAAGAGTTACAACTTCCCCAGTGCAACAGAGCCAGGCAGGTGTATTTTGGTTTTTGTCCCCTTCATGTCTGCCAAAGCAGGGCACACAGTCCTCAGATTCTCTCTGGAAAAACTAGGGGACAATTGTTATTTGTTTTCTGTTCCCAAACAGTTTGCAAGAGCACAGTAAAGTTTGATATTGTCCCCCATTAGATCAGTCACTGGCATTCAATTGGGCTGGGCACAAAATAAAGATGTTTACACCTGTTCATTCTCTGCCAAGCAACAGTTCATATTTACTTTCTTGTTGTTTCCTCTCCCCGATTCCTCTCTCAATTTTTGCCCATGACGTGCCCGCCTTGCCCTGACCACCCCCCCCAGTCATGCTACTGCCCTGCTGTGTGCCCTCCCATTGAGTTCACTACTCCAGGCTCGAATCTGCGTCACACTTGCTTGCCCCACCACGATGCTTCACACGGCTGATCCCAGTCCCTGCTCACGCCATCTCGGCCTCCTGGCTCCCCTGCTCCTCAGTGCACACTCCTCCCTGTAACAGAACATAAATAAAAATAATTAATATTACCAGACACCACCAATGAGCTAAAAAAAAATACAAAAAAAAAAAAAAAAAGGAAACTGGAACATACCTTAAGTTTTACTCTGGCTTGCTCTTCTCCTGGGGTCACGCTGCAAGAGGACGTTGTAACGTTTCTCCTGTGCAGAGACATGGGGGGTCACTGGCCAATCAGGAGGGGGCACAGGGGAGGAGGACAGGAAAAAACATTTAAAGAAACATATTTAAATGCCAAAAGGGCATTTTTAAAGGACCCAGGGCCAGTTCAGAATGATTAGCAATGACTGCTAATCATTCCAAAAGTTGATTCGCTTTTCCCCAATCTTGGGTCGCAAACTGCAATGCGAACCCACTTATTTTATGCCTTGTAGACTTGTGAGATAAAATGCAGTAAACGACAGAACACTAGTGTTAAAATCAGATGACATTTTAGAAATCATTATGCCACATAACTAATATGGAATTTAATAAGCTTATTTTATCACCCCTGGCAGGGACCTTTTGCTCCCCTAAACACAGGAAAAATGTATACTTACAACTCTACTTCAACTATGTTATTTACCACTGAATGGATTCACCTTGCAATACAAAACAGAATGGAAATGGTAAGCTTGCAGTCTTGCATTTTATAAACAGCAGAACAATAATCAGGGAATTTACTGTGCTCTAGAAAGCAACAACCAAAAGTCCAAGCCCCGAACAAGATTCCAGAAAGAGCCTTGGGGAGTCCCAAGTATGACGATTTGCTAAATGTGCCCTCCTCTTGTAACAGGGCACCTGTGGTCGGTGCTATTGCTACAGTAAAAGCATGCAACACAGTATAATGGCTAAGAGCTACCGTCCCTGGCAATGTGCAGTATTATACAATGGCAAGAAAGAATCCTGGCTCCTGATTGGTCAGTTGGCCATCACAGCAGGGATGTTATCCTGGCATAACATCCCTGCTGATCATTTGGATAATCACCCCATAGATTGTTTGCATCTTTTCTTAAAAAAATATTTTTAAAAACACTAAAAAAATTCTTTAAAATAATTTTTTTTTCTGTATAAAACAATGAGCCATTGTATAATAAGAATAATGCCCTCCAGGGTGGGTGTTATGCTGGGATAACATCCCTTCTTGGGTGTTGGACGCCCTCGGCCAGTGGCCTTGGACCCAACCACCTGAGGTAGGATGTTATTCCAGCATAACACCCACCCTGTCAGGCATTATTCCTTTATGAAAACACAGTGTGTGGGTGGCACAAGAAAATAGAAAGAACACAATATCAACATCATTCCCTATGGATTACATAAGAAAATAGAAAGAGAACAATACCTGTTGTCTTCGAAGCACATAAAGCAGGAACAAAACAAAAAAAAAAAAACAGACCCAAGGAAGTATAAGCAGTGTGAGAATCAAAAGTAGAAAGTTAGTATTGTTCAATTCAGGAGGTTAAGGCATGTCAAATAATTCTGACAAAATATTGCAAAGTGGAGTTCAAAATGTATTCCTTATTTTTCAAGGAGCCTGAGGCAGAGCTGCACAAAAGCATTTATTTTCCAGTTGGTTCTCTAGCCCCCAAGCCAGGACATTTTTATAAAAAAAAAAAAAAAAAAAAAATTTTTTGATTGAGCTTGGTGATCCTTTAATCTAGGTCAGATGACACTTATATAAGAGAGACATCTAAGAAAATGCGAGTGCTACATTTATTTCCTCATTTTCTAGAGGTGGAAAACCTTATCGTGGAGCAGGACTCTCCATCCATGCATCCAGCTATCCAACTGGAGTTTTAATTTTTTTTTTGTGAACAATAACAAAGCATCCTCTTTACGCCAATTTTTGCCAGTATGTCAAACAGCACAGTATCTCTCTCTCTCTCTCAAAACTGCTAATTATGAATCTTTTGTTAGTGTCATCTACAAAAAGCTGTGTGCTAACTGGTCAAGCAAACATGCTTAACTGGCTGGTAAATGCCAGGAAAATGCTCCAATAATCATCTTTCCATTGGTTGCCATGATCACTACAGAGAACCTAGCTACATCTAAAACAGTTTTAACAGTTTTAGACAATTAAAAAAGAAAGTTTAAAATACAAATAAGGTCCTCGTCCTCGGGTCTTTCTAAGAGGATAATGCCTACTGGGAGATTCAAGGCCCTCAGCTACACTTCGGGCCTTAGCTCAACCCACCAGGCACTGTTCTCCTAGAAGGACCCTTGAACTCTAGCCTTACTGTTAATTATATGTTATTCATTTAAGTTAATATCTGGTCCACTTCAGCTCTCATTCACTACACAGGCAGGGGCCTAAAATCAATGTTTCTCTTACTTTGTAATTTGTAAAGACCTTATGCCGATTATGGGTCTCCCTACTGGAACCTGAAAGATGACATTCTACAAATGGAGCAAATCCAAAGACGCATGACAAAAATGATACCATGATTATCAACCTTAGACCACCAATCCAGATTAAACAAAACTGGCCTTTATTCATTACAAAATAGACAGCAACGAGGTGACCTATTTACTTACAAAATGCTTAAATCACCAGAACCAATTAAGTTATGTGAACTTGAATACTCCGATAATGGAACGGTTGCCAGACACCATAACACACAGCTGATGGTTAGTCGAGTGAAAACTAACAAAAGGGCAAACTGTTTTTCTGTTAACGCACCCAGGCAATGGAATTCATTACCAGAGGAACTAGTGGACAAGCCAAACTTTACTTCATTTAAGTCTGGCCTTGATAAGTGGTTTAAAATATCATCTAACATGGGCTAATGTCCCACATTTGTGTGGGGGACACTCTAGATGGGCCTGGAGCCTTTTGTCCATTCCTACTCAGTAATAACTGTAACTATTATTTCATGGACTAGCACCGCGCCTTTGTCCTCAGATAACACTGTCAGAACGGCCACCCCTTCCGCGCTTGCCCTTCCCCTCAAACATGAAACCCTGGCCTACCACCTAAGATCCTGTGCTGTACAGGATTGCCTGGTTCCAAAACCCCACACCTGTACTGGGGATCGGGCCTTCTCTGTCCACGCACCGGAGACTGTGGAACTCCCTTCCTGCATTAACTCGTTACTCTCCCTCCCATCCCTGCTTCAAAGTATCCCTCTGGAGCTTCCTAAAAATTGGCCTCAGCCTGTCTATGTGCCATATAGACCCTAGCAGCATCTCTCTCTCTCTCTCCCTCAGTCAACTGATTTGGGGGGCGATGCCCTTGTACGCTGTTGCTACAAGACTGTTGTTTAATTTTGCTGTGAATTTGCACTAGGCACTTTTTTGCACTTTTTCTGCCACTTTGCCCTGAGGGGGGACCCTGTCATATCCCTACCTTTTTCCCCCAGGCTCTCCTGACATTGACTGTACCTTGATATTTTGATGTTTTACCACATTTTGATGTTATTTAAATGTTTTCTACATATTACTACTGGTATGTATCCTGTTGCCATCTTCCTACTTAACTGTTTATGCCTGATGTCCCATATGCTGTATCACCTATTTGTGCCTGATGCTCCTGTATGTTACCATGACTGCCTGATGAATTGTATGTACCCTGTAATCCTCCCGGGTCACACCTGAAAATAGGCACTTGGCTATCTAGTGTGCTTACCTGGTAAACAAAAGCAAATAAATAAAGTCACTAATTTAATCTAAAGAAGTAAATAAGTGGTTTCCAGTTCTTGGTAGCCACCTACCCACACCACCCTGTCTAGAAAGTGTAAGGCTGTTTCACACACCATGTTATTGCCAGATTATAGAAGTAGCTGCCCACTGTTTGTGAAATGAGCATGCTGCAAGAATTAACAATGAAAACAACTGTCCATCTGAAATGTGTCTGGATTACACTGTTGCGGCTGTGAGCTGCTAGGCACAAGTGAGGATATGCTATCGCTATCCTGTTTCACGCTGTGGCATTTTATTTCCAACATCCAGGTCTGACTTATAAACCCATTTACTGATGGCATGGAATAACCCTAAATAGAAACCGCGAGTCCTAGCACAATCTAGGAATGTTCATAACCTGGCTATAGGCATTTGGGTTTGGGGAGATGAGCGCCAGTGAAAACAGAAAAGCGACCATTATGCAAACCAAATGCCCACATTTAAAAAAAGAAACAAGTCTTTTCCTAACCTTCGGGTTCACCTAAATGGACATAAAAAGATTAATGTCATGTCACATATTTTAATTTCGGCATATAAAGTGCCATGAAAATTAACTTTTACCATGACCTTTCACTTCCAACTCAAGGGTGCACACCTCAGCTGTATCTGTCTTGTTAAAGAGATCCACCAAGTTAAATAAATTGGCTTTGGCACCAGATAGATCGGTGCCTTACCTCATGGGAATTAAGTTGATGTGCAGATGTCCCAAAATATTGAAACAGTTTAAATCATTCATTACATTATCGTTCATAATTTTACATTTACCAGGTCCCGAGGATTTCCCGGTGTACAGAGCCGTCCACGCTCCGCCCCTGCATGCAATAAAGTTGTGACATAATGTTAGGGAGAGCGCGGTGATGAGCTCCATTATAGTCTATGGGCAGCAACGTTCCGATCTTTTTTTATATTGTAATGGTCACTTGATGATGAAACGAGGGCATTAGTCGACTAACAAGGCCATAAGTCTCTGAGGAAGGACTTGGTTGGTCGGAAAGCAAAGACATTGTTTTCTTTTTGTAACATCTATGTTGGTCCAATAAAAGATATCAAAACCATTTGCTTCTGGATCTAATAAATGCTGCATTTGCTCTTGGAGAGAGATACAACTTTGCTAAGAAGTGAAAACTATCTAACTGCCCATTTATCACCACACAACAGTCCTTATCCTGTGTCATCTTCCATACACTGAATGGGGTTCTACTCAACACCCATACGGCCACTCTCCTCCTCTTCACAGTTCAATATGTGCAGGGAGAAGACCAGCCACTACTCAAATGTCATTAGCTAAGAGTGCTCCAACTGCATCAAACGTGTCTCCTAGAAAAACATACAATCTGGTTTCTCCCCCTTTGACTACTGTTAGTAGCCTGGAGCACTTCACAGGATTATTTAATCCATTAAAAGAGTATAAACAGATATGCAAACAACAACCAAGCAGTGTCACTTCCCAGGGTACACGTACTTCAGTGCACAGACCCACTATGGGGGTTACGCAGACAAGCAAACCAGAGGAGCTTCCAAAATTGAATGGTCCATGGTGTTGGACCAGCTCCTGAACACGTATTTGGTGTGTAAATTCAATCAAGCATCCTATTAGCTAATTCCATCAGGACGCATCTCCAAGAAAAAACTGTCCACACCAGCACAAATTTTGAATAAATTGATCAAACTTTACTCTTCATAAATATTCATAAAAGATTGTTAAGTGATGCATATCTAAATATATGCAAAGACAGCAAGAGCTGCGTAGCACCATTTTGCATTCACAGCATGACTCTTGCCACTCTAGTGTAAAAAGTGATACACGTAAGCAGTGGAAATCCACACTGTGAATGCAAAATGGTGCCACGTAGCTCTGGCTGTCTTTACATTTGGGCTAGGATAGCAGATGAAATATTAAGGCACACAGGTTAAGAAAAAAATTTCTTTTACTGGCTTAAAAGCCTAATTGAGGGGGTCCTTTCGGGGGTGGGGTGTTTTCAGAGATATGTGTTTTCCTTTAAAGATTCCATGGCACTTGTAAGAAAAGGGGCCTGCATATTTATTGCAAGCTGTATTTGTACCGTAATTGTAAAAGTCTGCCTTTTTCATTTGCAAAAAACTTTTACTTGGTTATTTTACCAAGTGACATGGTGGAGTGCTAGTATTCCTAGACTTCAATTTTCCCCAGTATCCTGGCCAACAGTCTCCCAGCCAACAAAACTGGTCCACCTCAACACAAACAGTCCCTGCCATCGAGGCAAGTGTTACTCCTTGTGCTTACTCAGACAAGACTTGCCTCTGAGCGGGCATTCCTCCCACACCGACAGGCTCTCTCGGTGTGCGCCTGTCTGAGTTGGGAGGCAGCTGCCTTGCAGGGACAGCCTGCCTCGTATAGTCCAGCATCTGGTTTGGAGGCAGGGTCCGTCTCAACCAACAGCGGCCAATCAGCAGAATAACAGGGAGGAACTTTGTGGGATGCCTTAGAGGCAGGTCAGCCTCGGAGGCAATGTTGGTTACTCAGTCATTCCTCCTGCCCTTGTTTCCTGGTGGACCTGTTTGACTGACAGGGGGGATGACTTACAGGTTCAGTGTAGTTCTCCTTTAAAGCAGCAGTTCACATTAAGAATGGATGCATGGAACGGCCTTCCGAAGGAGGTTGTGGAGTCAAAATCAGTGGTGGAATTCAAGCATGCATGGGATAGTCATAAGGCAGTTCTGGGGGGTGGGGGTAGGAAGAAGTAGGCTGCTGGTTAACTAGGATCTGCAGCTTATCCAGTAGGTAGGGAAATGGGCAGACTGGGTGGGCCAAGTGGTCCTTATCTGCCGTCAAATTCTATGTTTCTATGTTAATGTCCTGGAGAGGAGCTGGGTCAACCAGGTCACACCCTCCATCACACAATGGGGTGAACTTATATTTCAGAAACACAGAATAACTTGCTTAACCCCTCTCTACCCACTGTTATTGTTGGTGACTCCATCATAAAATATATGGACCCTTTATTATCCTCAAACACAAATAATGGAATCTCGGTCTGCTGCTTCCCAGGGGCGAAACTCGAGGACATTAAAAGTAGAGTTGACAATTTAATTAACCATCAAATGTTATTTTGCATGTGGGATCAAACAAAGTCGGCTTCAGTCACGAAAAATACATTTGTTATGATCTTATCAAATTATGAAAATATCTTCCGCAAGAAAAAAACTGTAATGTTGTTATATCAGGTATTCTCTATATTCCACATGCAAGACATGAAAAAAAATCTTACTACTGCGCATATTAACGCTTGACTACAAAACTGGTGCTGTACTAACAATCTTACATTTCTTGACCATTGGTCTTCTTTCTCACAAAAATCACAAACTATTTGCAAGAGATGGTCTTCACTTAAACAGACTTAGAATAAAAGAACTGGGTAAACAATTTCAAAACGTTGCTCCATATATTACTTTAAAGTTTTAGGGATGGGGTAACGAATAGTGATCCTACTGCTCCGTCACCAAGTAGTTCAGAGGGCAAGTGTAATATACAAAAAAGACAGCCGACATCCTTGATATTAAATGCAAGTAGTCTGGGCAATAAATTTGAAGAACTACTAATTAGAATTGAAACAGATCAACCAGACATTGTAGGTGAGACTGAAACCTGGCAGCCTACAGATACTGACTGGAATAAACTGATTCCTGGTTACGATCTCTTCTCTTTCAGCAAGCAAAAGAAGAAAGGTGGTGGAATCGCTTTATATGTAAATTCAACATTAAACCCAACTGATATCTCCGACAAAATAAAAACTTCAACTAGTTTAAGTGAAACTCTGTGGGTTAGCTTAAAAAAGCTTTCTAATAGCAGCTTAATTGAAGGTTTATGTTACAGACCCCCCAGATAGTCCTCTGTCTGTATCTAATGAATTATTTACAGAACTAGAATCAGCTGCAGAAATAGGCAATATTTTATTTATGGGTGATCTGAACTTCAGAGGCACTGACTGGTCTAGTCAATCGGCGGTTAGTTCAGTATCTAAAGATTTTTTAATGCTTTGTAAAGAATTAAGCTTAACCCAGCGCCCAGTGCATAAATGTCCCCCCCACCCTCTCCAATCCACCAATGAGGGATTGCTTAAGATTTCCAGAGTCCGTTTGAAGACATCAGGGGCCAGGTCATTTAGATTTATGGCCCTGACCCTGTGGAATTCTCTACCTCATCGGGTGCGAGATTGCCTGTCCGTCAAAAGTTTCAAAGCTACCTTGAAAACCTATCTATTTAGCCTAGCATACCCCGATTTTTAATTGTCACGCTAATTGGTTTTATTACATTGTTTTACCTTTTGTGTATTTTAATTATTTATTGTACAGGCACCTTGGTTGTGGAAAGGCGCTTTTTATAAATAAAGTATGATTTGATAACATCTTAGGTATTATACGAGGTAGTGAATCTTTAGACATCCAAGACTGTAGAGTAACAGCACCAATAGGAAATAGCGACCATTTTGGAATAACATTTAAATTACTGACATCTTGGACCTATTCAGTTAAACTAACCAAAATATTTGCTTATAATAAAGCAAACAAGCTTTAAATGAATATCTTCTGAACATTGACTGGGCTTTAGCTTTAAAAGCCAATGACATTGATAGCATTTGGCACACATTTAAAAATAGTATTCTGGATGCAGCTCATAGGTTTATTCCCAAAATTAAGAAAAAACACCTTCAGTCAAACCCTAGATGGCTATATAGTGAACTAATTAAACTTATCAAAAAGAAAAAGAACTGCTTTAAAAAATATCTTGCTAATAAAAGTACTAGAACATTGTCTAAATTTAAAAAGATTCAGAAAAAATGTAAGAATGATAATAGAAAAGCTAAATACAACACTGAAAAATACATTGCTTCTCAGGCTCAAAAAGGTAACCAGCAAATGTTGTTCAGTTGCATAAATTCTTTAAAAAACAAGAATGTAAGGTTGGGCCACTTGAGAGTAATGACTGTGTACTCCACCTCTAAAGAAATGGCAGAATTATTAAATTCACATTTTTGTAAAGTATTCAGCAACATTTCTGACACCGAGTCCCCTATTGTTGAATCTGGTTGTAGAAAAATGACAATATCAACAGATGACATAAAGGGAAACTTACATCTCATTAAAAGAGGTTCATCACCTGAACCGGATGGCATACCCGCAGATATTATTCTATTCATGAAAGATCACGTAACAATTCCATTATAAATTATTTATGAAACCAGCCTTAATTTTGGCACAGCTCCTTTGGATTGGAAAAAAGCTAATATTACACCCCTTTTCAAGAAAGGAGATAAATGGAACTCAGACAACTACCGTCCAATTAGTCTTACCCCAATTTTTTGTAAAGTTGTAGAAAGACTAATTAAAGATATAATTACTCTAAATCTTGTACACCTTGATCCTTCCCAGCATGGTTTTGTCAAAGGACATTCATGCGTATCTAATTTAATTAGTTTTGACAATAACATAAGCAATTATTTAGGCAACAAGATTCCTTGCGATGTAGTTTGTCTTGACTTCAAAAAAGCTTTTGATTCAGCTCCACACTGGGCCTTATTACAAAAATTGCATTTTATCAGGTATTAATAATCACATCACACGATGGATTGCTAACTGACTTCTGGACAGGTCTCAGAGAGTCATTATCGATGGCCATATGTCATCTCGGCAACCTGTGAGTAGCAGGGTTCCTCAAGGCTCTGTCTTAGCACCAGTGATTTCCAAGTGTTCATTCCTGATTTGTCACATTCCTTAGAATGTGAAATAATTAAATATGCTGATTGCAAAATTACTAACACCTGCACCAACTGCAATGATACAAAAAAGCTACAAAGAGATCCTGACAAATTAGAGGCATGGTCCATAAAATGGGGTCTTGCATTTAACATCTCAAAATGTAGGGTCCTTCGCTTTGGCAAGAATAATCAGAGATATCAATATTTCCTCTATAACGAAGCTCTGATACGTAAGAATGAAGAAAGAGACTTAGGAGTTATTACAGACTCTGATTTAAACTTTAACTTACACATATTAAAAACTTTAAAGTTAACACAATTTGGTGGGCAATAAGACATAATACAAAATCAAGGGACCCTAATATTTTATTGCCACTCTATCGGGCCTACATAAGACCTTATTTTGATTTTGCTTCCAAATTATGGAATTCCTATTTATGAAAAGAAATATATAGGACACACAAATTTCAAAGAAAGGTGACTAAATCAATCTGCCCATACAAGACCCTGACCTATGAAGCCAAACTTTCTGAATTTAGGTTAATGTCATTAGAACATACAGTAGAAGGCTGAGGGGTGACTTTTTATTTATTTGGGATGTTATTAATGATTAACTCCTTTCACTGAATTGTTGCCTAGATTTTAAACAAACATCAGTTTCTACCAGAGGCCACTCCCTTCAGCTTAAAAAAACTAAAATGTAACTCTAGAAAGAGAGCATTCTTTTTCTCCCAGAGAATTGTCAACCCATGGAATAGCATACCCACATCAGCAAATATCAGTGTAAACAAAACTATGTTCAAGAATAAACTTGATAATTTTTTTACTAACAAATAAAAATATTGCCTATTGCATGTAATTAGGGGGCTTATATGGGCATACTGCCTTTGTATGAACTTATTTTGAAAGTGCTCCTCCAGAAAGGCTCACTGCTCTCTTAGAAGCAGGGTACATCTTTGAAATCGTCTGGTGCCCATAATATGGATTCTGCAACACCATCCCCCATCGGTGCGGCCCTGATATAACAGGTACCATCTGAGAAGATGGGTCAGTACATTAAGGAGGCTTTAAACTACAGTGTATCACCTGACTGGGCACCTTATATTGAAAATTCATGGTCAATTGACAACTCCACAAAATGTATGAATTAGCCTAAATCAAACTAGTTTTCTTTAACACTTTGTCAGTGTGCATCTGCTGTTTCGAGCCATGTTACACCTAACATTTTAGTTTTTATGTATCAGGGCTGACAACTGCATAGAAACATAAAAGCTGATGGCAGATAAGGACTGCAAGGCCCATCTAGTCTGCCCATATGCATCTGTAACTGGACTCTGCCAGATAGCAACCTCAGTGACTGTAGTTTATTCCAATTGTAGTCTCTTTATTATCTGTATTGTCTTGCCTTGGAAGACAAACACATTTGAAAAAACAAAATGTCCTGGGAAGTGTTGGTAAATAGCAGTGCTGCTGCGTCAAAACCCTCCCCTGTAGGCACTGCATAAAATAAAAAATAAAAATAAAAACTGTAAAAGTCTAGAGAAAGAAACTATAATGCCTGTTACAAAATGTAAAAGATTTACTTTTGGTTTTGAATAGCAAATTGTGTACAAACTTGCATAGAAGTGAATAAAAAAACAAGGGCGGAGGGTACAGCATTTCAGGGTACTGTGTAGAAAGCTGAATTCTGTGGCTAAACCCCTGGCCAACAGTGCGTTTCTATGTTTCTAATATCTTCAATGGCAGTTTCATCACAGAACTCTCTTCAGAAGAACTCTGAGTGAAAGAACTCTGCATAATTTGCCTGAAACAAACAGCAGCAACTTGCCTGATAACAAATGTATGAAATCCAAGGAAAACACAGCTGCAGAATATGCTCTATGGGGCAAAACGCTCTAGGGTGGGTCCCAGTGACATTTGAACAGAAAAATAAATACAATAAGTCTGATAAAATTTCTTCTTTCTGTGTTGTTCCACAGTCGTAAAGCTATTTAATAAGCACTACCCATCAACAGTATAAAGGAGGGAGAGAATATTCTTCCAGTTTTTGCTGCCTATTGCTTCGCTGCCATTGGAAGCACCAATTATTGCCAGAGGGCTGCATCAGTGGAACTCTGTGCCCATTCTGTATTTTTTTTTGAAAATGCACACAAAGACGACCAGGTTACTGCCTTGTACAAGTCTAAAACTGAGGAACTGCCCATTCTGCCAAAGGGACTTCCACAGTCCTGGTCAAATGCACTTTTATCAAAGCTGGCGGTATCAACTTCACCACAGTATAAGCCTTTGCTACACTTCTAACCCATCTTATCCAATGCCGCCATGGAAGCCCTCCTGACACTGCTTTGCTGGACAAAACATGTACAAAGGTTATCAGATTTCCAAAGGGGCTGCGTCCATATAAAGTATGCCTTCACCATTCTGGGAACATCTCAATCGCAGAACGTTTTTTCTTTAGCACTCCTGGGCCTTGGATAAAAGTGAAGGGAGGCTTATTTCGTGGTTGATATGAAATTCAGTAGGAATCTTAGAAGAGAATGAAGAAACTACTCATAACACTACCTTATCCTGATGAAAGAGCAGATATGATTCCTTGCAGGAGAGGGCCTACAGCTCTCCAGTATATCTACAATAGATAGTAAACTGCTGCGCTCCTGGACAGAGAAATGAATCAGAATCAAGACGGGGATGCCCCCTGACAAAGACTTATTGCAAGCTAAAGCGTCAGGGCCAGTGGCAGGCAACTCCTTGTGTACCTGTATGCATTTATATCAGTAGCGCTCCACGTTGTCAACTGGTAGTTAGTACATATGAGTAATGTGCACCCCCTACTACAGGAAATGGCACAGCCCAAGGCTGCACAGAATCCTGAGCACATGAACATTTCAGACAGCAGCAACTACCCAGTCTTTGCTGCGCCACTAAAGGGGAAGCAGCATAGAAGACTTCTCTGAAGAAAAAAAAAAATAAAAAAACATTGTTTTCGGTTTTTGACCCTTAGAGCAGAGATTCTACAGAGCAGGTTGGAGCTACCTTGTGACAGGGAGCACCCTTAAATTTAAAATCATGCCTGTTAAGCTGCGGCTTTCAAACTGGCTAACCTGGCCCCCCCCCCCCAAATTGCCTGTCTGTGCTTGGATTGGGGGCCATGTTCTGCCACCTCCTTAACTCCGAAGTGTTTTCTGAACTTTATACACTGTGATCAGATCACTGAACAGGAATGGGAAGGCACGGACCAGAGAACGTATCTGCCAAAACCAAGGGTACGGTGCTTTCCCTTTAAGGAAGAAAACACCCACAAGTGGGAAACTCCATTCCTGGCAGATAAAGCTGTTCATATACCTGTGAGGTACAGGACTATTACAACTGAGGGATTCCTGGCCCTAGTGGATACACATGATAAGTGAGTGGATTCTTTGTGCAGAACAGACTTCACCTCCAATGAGGCAAACCTTTACACCTCCTGTGCATCCTTTGTTGTCACCAGAGCACTAAACTTATGGGTTACGATGCTGAGTAGATTCATTCCCCTGGATTCTAAGGGGAAGAGTATTTTACAGCTGGTATCCATAGCCTCCACCTTTCTAGGGGATGCCACAGTGGAGAACTTACGGATGTCAGCTGGTTCCGCTTATCACATTGTGTCCACCATGCAGGGTGTATGGGTGTGGCACTGGCACTGGGTTGTGGACCAGGCACTGAAGGCAAAGCTGTTTAACTTAGACGTTTCCAGAACAGGGAAAAAACGGTGCTCTGTAAAAGGGGTGATTCGGCTATGTGAGTCCAGGTCAGGACTTCACATAATAAATCATGGGCTACCTTTGTGTCAAACACAAAAGGAAAAGGTGAGCATCTAATGAAGGTCCGAATACCAAAAAAAAAAAAAACACTATAAATTTCAGAAATGAAAATGATGTACCTACCGTAATTCTTGATCTTTCTGTGCATCTTCACCATTAATCACTATTGGGTTCAGCTCCGGAGCTAGGACCCCGCAGGAGACTTTTTTTTTCTAGAGGCTGAATCGATGCAGGGGCGGCGCCGCACTTGAGGCCAGCGTTCTACGTGGTGCTCACGGGTTCGCCGTTAACTGCTGTTGACTCCACTCTCACCTCAGTTCCGAGACGCCAGAGAGAGAGGAAAAAAGGGTGGAGGGGTGGGGCAAGGGAGCCCTAGGGATAGACAAAAGGAAAGGATATAACAACAAAAAGGAGAAATAAACGACAAAGAGGACAGAAAAGAGAGAGGAACAGCCTAAGGGATTGGGAGAGGGGCCCCAATCTCTGGAGAAAGAGGTAGGTAGGGATGGGAGAGAGAGGGAAGAAAGAGAAAGAAAAAAATTACTCACCTTAGTAATGTTGTTTCTTCTAATGGAGTCTTGCTGTATTCTGACAATAGCAGTGAGTCCCAACCCTCGAACTGCCCCAGAGATGAAAGAGTTAACTTTCCATGCTAGGCATGGAACGCTGAGCTCGAGCTCAGTTGAGACTCTGTCTGTTGCTGTTTAAACTCAAACCGTCAGATCTTTACGAGCTAAACTCACTAAGGTCCTGTGTAGAAGCTGTAAACCTACACTAGCCAACTGGCTACTAAATATAAAAACACATTTTTTGGTCCCAAAACAAAGACTCAAGTCAGGAGACCCAAAAAATGAAAAACACAACACCCACTCACCCAAGAAAAGGGTGAAAACAACAAGGTGGGCACCTACTGAGTGCCAACACTGCCACTGCCCACCACATCCCAAAAACAGAGGTTCTGAGAGGGCAGCAGGGAAGTCAGAATACAGCAAGACTCCATTAGAAGAAACAACATTACTAAGGTGAGTAATTTTTCCTTCAAACAACATGAAGTCTTGCTGTATTCTGACAATAACAGACTACCAAGCAGTACCTCCATGGAGGAGGGACAGAACCTACTTAGGGAATAGGCTCTGAAGCACAGCTGTGCCAAGCTGAGCATCACTCCTAGCCTGGATATCCAGGGAGTAATGCTTGGTAAAAGTGTGAACTGTTTTCCAGGTAGCTGCTTGACATATCTCTAGAATAGGATATCCCTGGCAGCAGCCAGGGAAGCAGCTGTACCTCTGGTAGAGTGAGCCCTCAGGCCTGAGGGTGGAACCCTACCCAGTTTTTCATAACAAAATTGGATACAACAGACAATCCACCTGGCAATGGATCTTTCAGTGGCAGGTTTCCCTTTACCAACCTCACCATAAGTGAGGAACAGTTGGAAGAGTCAAACCTGTGACCCTTAGTACGTTCTATGTAGTAGCTAAGGGCTCTTTCACATCTAAACTGTGCAGCCTCCTCTTGCCAGAGGAGGAATGGTCAGTGAAGTACACAGGAAGAGACATAGATTGGTTAAGGTGGAAATCTGAAACCACCTTAGGCAAAAACTTCCTGTTAGTCCTGAGGACCACCTTATCTCTATGAAAGGAGATAAAATCAGGCTCCACTGACAAAGCTTGTAACTCACTTATGTGTCTGGCAGAAGTGATGGCCACCAGAAACACAGTTTTCCAAGTCAAGTACTTAAGCTCTGCTGAAGACAAAGGCTCAAAAGGGGCTGCATAAGCTGAGCAATGCAAACATTAAGGTCCCAAGCAGGGGCAGGGTCCCTGAATGGAGGGTTGGTGTGAAGCAATCCCTTGAAAAACTTGGAGAATACAGGGTGAGCTGAAAGAGAAGAGTGCTTATCTGCTGAAATAAAAGAAGAAACAGCTGCCAGATGTACCTTCAGTGTAGCTGGTCTAAGTCCCAAGCTATTTAAGTGGACCATATAATCAAGGACTGTGGGCAGATCAGCAGACTCTGGGGAAATATGCTTTCCAGAGCACCATATGGAAAATCTTTTCCACTTGGAATTATAAGTAGCCCTGGTGGAAGGTTTCCTAGAAGCCTTCAGAATATCCATTACACCTTGGGAGAGGTGTAAATCAGCAACTCTAACTCTTCAAGAGCCAGGCCTTGAGATTGAGAGATTTGAGATTTGGGTACCAAACCCTCCCCTGAGCACAGGTCAACAGGTTGTGATTCCTGGGAAGACACAGGGGAAGATGGACTGCTAAGGACAGTAGGAGTGGATACCAGGGCTGTCTGGCCCAGTCTGGAGCACTCAGGATCATCTTGCAGGGTTAAGATCTGATTTTGACTAGCACTTTGAACAGGAGAGGGAGGGGGGGAAGCATACAGGAACTTCCCTTCCCAACTGAGAACTAAGGCATCCAGGGGGACTGAGCCCAACACTGGGGACCTGCAGCAAAAAAGGGGAAGTTGGCGATTGTCTGGGGCTGCAAAAAGATCTATCTGTGGGGTGCCCCATCTGGAAAATATCACCTCCAAGACCAGGGGATCCATTGACCATTCGTGATGGCCCTGGGATATCCTGCTGAGAGCATCTGCCAGGACATTGTCCTTGCCTGGGAAGTGAACTGCTGTGAGGGAGGTGTTCAGGGAATAAGCCAGAGACCACAACTTCATTGCTTCTGTGCACAAGGCCGTAGACCGAGTGTCTCCTTGCTTGTTGATGTACCACATTGTGGTGGTATTGTCTGTTCTGACCTGGATAATCTTGTCCTGAACAGACTTGGAAAAAGCTTGAAGTGCTAGAAATACTGCTCTGAGTTCCAACAGATTGATGTGAAGCAGAGATTCCTGAGGGGACCACAACCCCTGGGTGGTCAGATCGCCCAAGTGAGCCCCCCACCCCAAGAGGGAGGCATCTGTAGTAAGGATTAAAGAGTGAGACTAAGTGACAAAGGGAACTCCTTGTCTCAGATTGTTCTAATCCTGCCACCACTGTAGGGCCTGGATCAGGGTTCGAGTCACTAGGATCAATTTGGTCAGAGGGTCCTTCCTTTGAGACCAAAAGGCTCTCAAATAAAACTGAATGTCCCTCATCTGAAATCTTGCTCGCTGCACCACTGCTGTGGAAGCAGCCATGTGCCCCAGGAGCTGTAGAAAATGTCTTGCAGGTCGAGACACCTGCAGGGTGAATGAGGAGGCCAAAGAGATAAGGGTCCTTACCCTGTCCAGGGGAAGGAAAGCTCTGGCCTTTTCTGTGTCTAGCTCTGCGCCTATGAAGGTGAGGAGCTGGACAGGCTCTAGAACTGACTTTGAAAGATTCAGAAGGAAACCCAAAGAGGTGAGCAGTTGCTGAGTTATCTGTAAGTGTAACTTGACTTGGTCTGGGGACTGGCCTACTATGAGCCAGTCGTCCAGGTAAGGGAAGATGGCAATCCTTTGCCTTCTTAGAGCAGCAACTACTACTGCCAGGCATTTTGTGAACACCCTTGGAGCAGAGGTCAGACCAAAGGGCATTGCTCTGAACTGGTAATGGCCTGAGGGCAGCTCGAACCTGAGGTACTTTCAATTGGAGCTTCTGATGAAATATGGAAGTAGGCATCCTTGAGGTCCAGGGACACTAGCCAGTCCCCTGGCATGAGAGAGGGTAGAATAATTCCCAGAGTCACCATTTTGAATTTTGGTTTTAAAAGGTGCTTGTTTAAGTATCTGAGATCCAGGATGGCCCGCCATTCTCCTGTCTTTTTTGGGGTAAGGAAGTACCTGGAGTACAACCCTTTGCCCTGGTGTAGGGGTAGAACCCTTTCCACAGCTCAGAGCCAGAAGGGAAGAGACCTCTGCCTCTAGGGCAAGTGCCTCTGAGGAATTTGCAGGTGGAAAGGATCTGGTTCTCATCTTTGGAAACTTTTTGAAGCTGAGAACCAGTCCCTGGCTTACTACTTCCAGGACCCATTTGTCTGATGTCAGAGACTCCCAGTCCTGGACAAAGTAAGCCAGCCTGCCCCCTACAGGTAGTGGAGAATCGGCCCTGGCCAACCCATCAGGGTGCCTGTTTGGCAGGGGGTTTTGGCTGAGAGGTGGAAGCAGGTCTGCTTGTACCCAGTCTGCCTCTCCCTCTAAAGAACCCCCTCTGGGCATAAGCAGAAGAGGAGGCCTGGGCTTGGTAGAAAGGCCTGTGAAAAGGCCTGCCCCTGCTCCTGGGATGCTGCCTCTGAGGAGTGGCCTGCCTGTCCTTGGCCTGTGCACTCCTAGAGGTGGTCCTATATTCGTCCATTTTCTTCATGTAATTCTCTGTCTGCTCCCCAAACAAAGAATTACCCACAATAGGAAAATCCATGGCCTTATTTATTTATTTAGTTTTTGTTAACCAGGTAAGTGCACTAGCCAGCAAGTGACTGTTTTCAGGCACGACCCGGGAGGTAAAATTACAGAACATAACGATACAGTAAGGATAATGAAAATACATGATGCACAGAAATACAGGAAGATACATATGGCAGGATACAATGCATGACAAAGGAAAATACAAGGCAAAATACATTTCAAGGACATTTTCCATTGAGCACATACATAAAGTGCATTGAAGGACCTAGGAAACGGGAGAGGATAGGTGTAGGGGTAAGCCAGAAACAAGAGGAAAATGACAAAGGGGAAGGTGAGGAGCTGAGGAAAGGATAGAGGAAGGACAGAGGGCAAGGGCCAAAACGGGGGGCGCTAAGGAATGGCTACAGAATATAAGGACAGAGAGGCGGTGGCAGGAATAGGGAGGTGGGAGGGAGTAGAGGAGGTATGGCCGGGAGAGGGAGGAGGAGTGAGGGTTAAAAGAAAAGCCGGCAAATACGGCAGGAGATACAAGGTTCCAACCTGCGGCCGGGTCGGTGGAGCCGAAAGACGGCAAGTGGAGAAAGGGTGACAGGGGTTTGGCAAAAGACGGCAACAGCGGTAAAGGTAGCAGAATGCGCCGGGCCAGGAACCACAGACGGGCAGGGCAAGGTGATGATGCTGCAAGAGGAGGAGAGAAGTAAAGAGTACGGCAATAGCGTGAAAGGTAACAGACGCCAAGCCGAGCCAGTGGAACCGAGAGATGGCAGGGCAGGGAAGAAGAGGTCGGTGGGAGGAGGTAAATTTACGGCAAGTGGAGGTAATAGGGAACAATGCTCAGCTGGGAGGGTGGGACAAGCGAGCGGGCAGGGGTGGCTCAGGAGGAGGTGAAGGCGAGGCAAGCAAGCAGAGAAAGGAAGGGGAGGCAGAGGGAGGGGAGAAGGAGAGTGCAGGAGATGTGGTCGGGAAGAGAGGAGCAGGGAGTTGAGTGAAGGAAGGCTGAGAGGTGAGGGAGAAGAGAACAGGGATCAAGGGGAAGCCAATGGTGGCAGGAAGTAAACAACAACTTGTAAATGGCAAAGCTAATATTTGGCATACAGTCAAACAGATTCAAGCAGCAATTATAGTAAAACACCACATAAAACAACCATTGGGAAAGGCACAAGTGCTAGCAATAAGGAAGTGGGAAAACAGGTTAAGAGCAAGGATCAGGTAGGATCAAAGCAAACACATTTGTCCAAAGCAGTAAGAAAGTCCTGAGTTTGCCCTTAAAAGTTGCATGAGTAGGGACATCCCTTAGTTCCTGAGGCAGCAGGTTCCACAGGTGAGGGCAGCATAATGGAAGGAGCCCATGCCCTTTTTGCCCGACAGAGGGGATGGATAATAAGGTCTGATCTGCAGATCTAAGGTTCCGTGTGGGAATAGCTGGTCTAAGGAGTTCTGATAGGATAGCAGGTTTGGATGTCCTTATGATGGTATCTGATAGATTGTACAGGTAGTATTGTCTGGTGAGGAGGGAGAGAGCCAGCCAAGGTCTTGATATAGTTGGCAGTGATGCTGCAGTCGAGGTGCTTTGGTTGCATACCTGCATACATTATTGAAAGTAGTGTCCCACAGATGCAGTGCAGATTTATTGGCCAAAGACAGAATGGGACAACCATATGTAAGGGTTGGTAACAGTATACTCTAGCTACTGCCAGTTTAGCAGCAGGGTAAGGAGGTAGTTGGTTCTGTAAGCAGCCCCTAACTTGCAATTGACTGACTTGCAAGTATCCTGGATGTGTGTTTTTAGGTCCAAGGTTTGGTCGAGGGGGATGCCCAGGTAACGGAAAGACGTGACAGGTTCTAGTGGGTTCCCATCAATGTCAGGAACAGAGATAGTCGAAGAACATGATCTGAGCTTGTGAGTGGAGCCAAATAGCATGACTTTGGTTTTGTTTGTGTTTAAAACAAGGCGTTGAGAGTTCAGCCAGTGTTGTACCGAGTGAAAATCAGCAGTGAGGGCAGCATTCAGTTCCAGAACGTTGTCAGAGTGAGCATAAACGACCAGGTCATCTGCATACAGCAGTGAGTGACCATCTCTGGGAGATTATTTACGAATAATGAAAATACAAGAGGGCCAAGTATGGACCCCTGAGGGACACCAATGTTGATGACAGCACTGTCTGAAATCGCTGAATTAAACTTCACAGCCTGGGTTCTGTTGGTGAGGTAGCTTTTAAACCAGGTAGTTGCTGGAAGGGAGAAGCCCAAGGTACTGAGGGTAGAGAGTAGTAATGTATGATCAACCAGGTCGAAAGCTTTGGTTAAGTCAATGAAGACTGCCCCTGTTAACTTCCCTCTATCCATGTTTGTGACAATGTCAGAAGAGAATTTTACAATTGCAGTCATGGTGCTGTGATGCTTTCTAAAGTCATATTGGGCTGGACTGAGCAGAATGAAGTTCTCAATGTATTCTGTGATTTGTGTTGATACTATTTTTTCCAGGATTTTGTTCAGGACAGACAAAATAGCAATAGGCCGGTAGTTAGATGTGTCATTTTTGCTACCTTTCTTAAATACTAGAGTGATTCTGGCTGCTTTCCAGACTTCAGGGACAATGCCATTGGAGAGAGAGAGGGCGAATATTCTTGCTAGGGGGCCAGAGATATAGTGAGAAGCCATTTTTAGTAGCCTTGGTTCCAAGCCATCGGAGCCAGTGCCTTAGTATGGGTATCCTGTGACAGGCTAGTACATCTGAGCCAAGCCATTCTACGAAGTGCCACAGATGTAGCCATGACTCTAGATGACACATCACTGGAGTCCACTGCAGCATGGAATTGCACCTTGGATGCCTCAATACCATCAGCAGCCACCTGCTCCAGCTCCTTGGCAAGGAGCATATATGCACTATCGCTTTCCTTCCCTAATCTGAACCTATTAATGCTCCTGAGCTAGGCTTACCAAGGAAATCTGCAGTACTGTCTCAATAATGTCTTTGTCAATGGATAATGTAATGAACAACATCTAACCAATGTCATGTCTGCTACGTGTAAACAGCTGAATACTGTATACCGTGTTATTCTGTACTCCCACATGTTTTTCTACTGTATGTGTCTCTTAATGTTATTCCCGGGTCGCCCCTGAAAAAGGGACCTTCGGGGCCCAGTGGGCTTACCCAGTCATCAAAATTCAATAAATAAATAAAATAAGCTGGATAGGGACCTGTTTTGCTAAAGCAATAAGTGTCCCATCTGGATTTTTGATACCTACAGTATAGGCCATATAGTTGGCCTGTCTGAGTCCCAAGGATGTTGCCATGTACTGTTTCTTTGCCATGGCATCAATCCTCCTGGAGTCCTTATCTGGGGGGTGTGAAGCCAAGGGAATATTTGCCTTATCACAGGCTGCAGCCTGCACTACCCCAACATGGCTGCATTGTTGTGTAAGGAACTCCGTATCTGAGCCTGACAATGTATACCTCTTGTCCATTCTCTTATCCACAGGAGGTATAGTATTACAGTCTTTAAAATCTTAAATATCTGTTTCCCAAAAGATTTGTGCAAGGGAATAGACAGCCTCCTAGACTCTGGGATATCCATCATTTCTACAGTCATCCACAGCTTCTTCCATAGGAAGCTGGAGGGTTTCAGACCCTTTTTTATAAAACATGAAATGGGAGGGGACTCAGAAAGCCTAGGAGGAGACACTTGAAGGTCTGTCTGGGGAGATGTCCAGGTCAATGGGCACATCCAGACTTTCAAAACCACATTCACTTTCCTCATACTCTCTTCCTCCTCCTCCGTTCATAATATTCCTCTAAATCATAATCTTGAACTGTGGAACCGCCGAACCGAGCGCCCCGATGGTGCCGGCTTGGTCGGAACCGGGAAAGCGACTGCCCAATTTTGATCATGGCTATTTCTTCAGCGGTTAGAGAGGAAAGTTTTGGCTCCACACCAGCTGATTTTTCCTTTCTAGATCTCTTAGCCAGAACTGACTCCTCAGAATCAGCTCTCCTTTTGCCCGAAGAAGTCTCACCCTGGTCAGAGGGCACTCCTTCTGGTTCGGTTTGAACCGAACCGGCTGGCCATCCGTTCAGCGACTTTTGGCCTCCCTTTCCTGAGCCTACCAACTCTCTTTTCTAGGGTAGCTGCAGGAACATTTTTACAAATCTGGCAGTCTGCATTGAGGTGGTCAAACCCCAGACAATAAACACAGGTGGTGTGGGGGTCAGCCTTAGCAAAGACTTCCCCACACACACTGCAGTGTTGAAACCCAGTGGGCCCGGTTTTTCTTTTGGGTTTCTCAGACATTGTGCCAGTCCTAACCAAACTTACCCTTTTAATGGCAATCTGCCAGGCAAGACCCTCTTATCGGTTCCTGACCGTGTCACGGGTCGTGGAAAAAACGGTAATAAAATCTGTTTTTTTTTTTAGAACCAATAAGAACCGGTAACCACACTCTAAAAGTACAAATTAAGAATTTCTAACAACTTGATCGGTTCAAACCGAACCGATGAACCGTTTACAAGTTCCACACAGAATAGAAATAAAATATAACCTATCTAGTACTCACAAATACCACAGACAGAGACTGAACCGACAGGTTATGGTTTAAATTCGGCCGAAAACCGAGAAAAGCGATACTTTAACCGACAAACTGAACCGAGCAGAAGGAGAAATCTCCGGAGCGACTGTTCAGTGAGGCAGAGTAAAGAATCTGACGGTTTGAGTTTAAACAGCAACAGACAGAGTCTCAACCAAGCTCGAGCTCAGCGTTCCATGCCTGGCATGGAAAGTTAACTCATCTCCAGGGCAGTTAGAGGGTTGGGACTCACTGCTTTTGTCAGAATACAGCAAGACTTCATGCTGTCTGAAAGAAATGGGGGGAGGGAAAGACTCCCTCCAGACTTGAAGTGGACTTGGACCTCTAGAAACATAAAACAGGCTCTGATGGCAAGGAGGACCGCTTGGCCCACCCAGTCTGCCCATTTGAGGAGAAGATTTTCAACATGGACAGGCTGCCAGTAGGCAGAAGGCCGGGAGTGCTTGGCAGGCAGCAGATAGCTCCACCGGAGCTAAAGATTTAGGAAAAACAGAGATCGACAGGTAGACCAGAAGCGTGTCTCCCGCCAACAACCAAACCAAGGAGAAAAACCAAAAGGAAGGAGAAAACTTCTAACAATTCAAAAGAAGGGATTAGTCCCAAGGGACATTCAAAATAAAGACAATAAGGGGTCCGAGAGGGGCCCCAGGAGTCTCCCGGTCTTTCCACCCCTACCCCAGACTTCCAGAGTGTGGGGGATCGAGCCAAGGACAAAGAAGGAAGAGAGAGAAAGGAGCCCATACAGGAAAGGACTCCTCCCTGCGTATCTCCAGGAGTCCCCTTCCTCTTGACCACAAGGGAAAGGAGAGAGAGGAGGGAGCTGGAACAACAGAGAGACACACAGGGGAAGGGGGTGCCCAGAGACTGAGGCCCAAGGGGAAGGTGGGATTTAGTGATGAATGGTGAAGATACACAGAAAGATCAAGAATTACGGTAGGTACATAATTTTCTTATCTTATCTGTGTCAATCTTCACTGTTCATCACTATTGGGTGAGTACCGAGCCCCACCAAAGGGGTCCACGCCCTAAGGGACAAAGTCCCTCACCTCCAGTGGGGGAGACACCAGACGGAAGAACCCCTACAGGCCTGGAGAGGCCTGTGACTAGTCTGGGTGAGACGGGGCACTCCCAGTGGGTGAGAGAAGGCACCCCGAAAGCCACCATCTCACCCTACAAGAGAAGAGGAGGGTTCTCTAGAAGGTGGAGGAAATCACCCTACGCTGGGCCAAGAGTGACAACTGGGATAGGTGAAGCCATGCCACCCGCCTACTGCAGATCGCTGTCCCTACAATCCTGGAGACTACCGCTGGCGCGAAGACACCCTTGCCTGGTGCCTTGCAAGCTCCAGGCCTTGAGCAGAGAGGGCAATGGGGCTTGCCTGGTTTCCTCCATGTCAGGCATGGAGGCTAGAAGTTGTCCTAACCTGGACCACAAGAACCTGTCATATGAAGCATACTGGGCCTGATGTGAAGCAGCACAATCCGTGCCAAATAGAATGTCCTTCTCCCCCAGAAATCAAAATCCGCTGAGTCAGAGTCTGGGGGTCAGTCACGGTGTGGGGGTGCGAAGCCCTGAAGGAGTGTCCAGACACGTCAGACCCGAAGAGGGGTGAGGTACAGCTCCTGGAAACCACGGGGGAGTGTAATACCTCTCACATAGGTCCCATAGGGCTGAACAGTGGAAAAGGATGCTGCCAGAGCCGAAATGACACATTCCAGAAGGGGACAAGCCAGGCGGGAACCACGAGGTTGGCCACACTGTATTCGCCAAAAGGCATGCGCCACCTCCGTGAGGATTACCTTCAGAGGAGTGAGGTGGAGCTCATCAAGCATCCTTGAGAGGAAGCACTGATACGAGGTGAGATCAGACGCTGGGGAAAGGTGGACAGAAAGTTCCTCTCCCCAGAAGAGGGAGATGAGGCTGACTGGGTCTGGAGATTCAGGTCAGGCTGCACAGGAGTGCGTAGAACACCTGCTTGTCCATGGCACTGATACAGGAAGGAAATGCAGCTGAAGCCCTGAATTGCTCCTAGGACCGGAATGCCTGGGAGAGAGGGAGATGGAGGCAGAGGCACGGGGCCAAGCTCCTAGCAGAAGGGGGCGTCTGCCCGGGCAGGGGGCCTAGCTGATGCTCCTAATAGGAGGGAGACCTGGCGGTCCCAGCAGCTAAAAGCTGTTCAACAAGGTCAGAATAGCTAGAACTGTGCTCGTGGGAAAAATTCACCCTGTGAGGTGACCGGAACAGTGTGAGCCCAGAAGAACAGCCCCTGACCTCCAAAGTAGAGATCCCTCTTGAGGAGTGTTCAAGGCAAGGGAGAGGGGCCACACTACGGCTACTCCCAGAACCCAGACGGGTCTCAAGGAGGGGCCGCTGCGCCAGACCCTGTCCCCTCAACCCCTCCAACTCTGAAAGGGCCCTTTTCCTCACTGCCACCAGACTAGGTAGCTGGCAACCCTTAGTCAACTCAGAGTCTACCCAGGGTGCAGTACCCTCCCCCTCCTGGGGTGCCCACGGCTGCCTCAAACTTGGACGGTCCAGACACCAAAGAGGGGAGGCCCCAGCTGAGGGAAATGACGACAGTGACTCAGGGTTGGTCAGTCCCACTGACCCCAGAACTAAACGGAACCATCCGACCCACAGAGGGAGGCAGAGTAGCGGCCGAGGTGCTGGACACCGAAGAATCTGAGGGTTTCGAGGAATCCAGAAGCCAATCTGGATCAGACCCTGAATCCCCCTCCGAGGAGGTAGACAAGGTGGCCTGATGCCAGACAACTCCATGATCCCTGCCAGTTCTAGGACTGTGAACCACGCCGCCGAGCCCCAGCACCGCAAGCAGCACCACAGCAAGGCACGGCACTGCGCCCAGCATCGAGCTCCCCCTGGTGCCGTGAACGACACCGGAGTCGAAGATGGCACCGACTGCGGCACCTCACCCCCCCCCAGAACTGCGAATGGCACAGGAGTTGAAAGCAGCACTGGCCTCGGCGCCGCCCCCAGCGCCTCAAATGGCACCAAGGACAGAAACTGCGCTGATGCCAGTCTCGACACCGCAGACAGCACTGAGACCAGAAATGGCCCCAAACATGCATCCGCACCTCCCATGGCACTGCCCTCTTCCCCAGCACCGCGAACAGTGCTGGAGGAAGAAGCAGCGCCGAGGGATGGCCCAGCACCATCTGTGGTGCCACCCGGGCCCCCAGCACCACAAGCAGCATTGGAGCCAAGGGCGGCACCGATAGACTGTGCAGGGGACGGTGTCGGCCCAGGCCCGTGGGCCCCAGAACTCGACACAGGGGGAGCCTTTGCTTCCAAAGAAGTGATTGCCAATGCAGTGCCTCCCACTTGGCCCCCAAGAAGGCCAGACTGGGCCTCCTGCACCATGAAAGAAGCCTCCACCGAGGCAAGGCTGAAACTGGTGGAAGCCCCCTCCTCCACGGGCTGTATTGGACTGGAAGGGGACCCGGAGGAAGGGTCAAGAGTCCTGACCTTGCCCCACCAACTGCAAACTCGCCCCCCGAAAGTCAGACTTTAAACATGCACATCTAGAGAACTCGGCATTCCATAGGTAAGCAGGCATCGCAGTTGTCCATGTTATGAGCTGGGCCGAGGCAGGAAGGACAGCTTTCATGCTGGTCCGTGACGGAGTAAAGGCAGCCACAGGGACACCGATGCATAGGTGGCTGCCCTGCCTTCGACGATTTCTTGTCCCCAGGACGAGGCACGATCGAATGATAAATAAATACAAACAGTACACAACACCACTTAATAAAAGAACGGTCATAGCGGGTACCAATCAAGCGACGTTGAGCAGGAACGAAGCAGAACTGAGATCAAAACACAAACTAGCTGCAGAAACTAGGCGCAAAACATAGTTGACTGTAGTCTCCTCATGAGGTCTTCACTCGATGGTGGGAGAAGAACTGAGGCAAGGGCAGAGTCAACAGCAGTTAACAGCCAACCTACGAGTGACACGTAGAATGTCGGCCTCGAGGACAGTGCCGCCCCTGTGTCAACTCTGCCCCAGGACAAAAAAAAAAAAAAGTCTGCCATGGGGTCCTAGCTCCAGCTGAACACAATAGTGATGAATAGTGAAGACTGACACAGATAACATCCAAACATAGGTTTATTGTGCAAGCAGACAGTGCAATACATTATGCAAATAACAGTATATATTTCAGACGTACTCTCAGTCCAACAGCCAGCCACCATTAACTCCGTGCCTCACCGTAAGGCTTCCTCAGCTGTTTAACTTAGCCTTTGAAGGAGGCTTGTTATTTGAACAGGCCTGGGTGATGTTTTGAAAGATATCCAGGATAAAAGGACATCTTCTGGTATCAAAACAGCAGCAAAAAGCCAACTTGTCTCCAAAAGGTCAAGGAAGTGGCCGACAGAAGCAGTATCGAGGGGATTTTCATCACTTTGGGAATTTCAGAAACCAGAGGAATACAGGATCCTACTCCGAGTTCAAGCGTAACAGTGGCAGAGGAGCCTTTGCCCGAAAATGTAATGGAGGTCTAGGGCTCAGAGGTGGCATATCACATTGAGGGTATGTGGACCCATCTCTACCCCCCTTCCCTTGGTGGAAAACTGCACAACCTTTACACAAGATGGGAACAGATAACGTCAGATGCTTTGGTCCTGGCATTAGGCTAAGCAATAGAATTTACAACCATTCCCTCAAAGAGATGTTTTCTACCATCCCCCATACCAAAGGGCCCAGTGAAGAGACAAGCATTGTCTCAAACATTAGATTACCTCACACAGATCTTGTTCTGGTGCCTCCCAATAAACAAGGCCAGGGATTCCACTCAACTTATTTTGTGGTTCCCAAAAAGTCGGGGAGTTTCAGACCTATTCTGAACCTGAAGCACCTAAACAAGTTTATTTGTCACACGTCCTTCAAGATGGAGTCCTTATGGTCAATTATCCAGGCTGTCCAGTCGGGGAACTATTTAGCATTCACAGATCTGAGAGATGCATATCTCCACATTCCCATTCAGCAGCCTCATCAGAAGTTCTTCATGTTCACGGTCCTGGGCACCCCAACCCCCAAGTGCTCTTGAAGGTGCTCATAGTCCTGGTAGCATAACTTCAGCAGGAGGAACATCATATATATCCTTACCTGGATGACTTGTTCATTCGAGCCTTCTGCCACACTGGCGAGGGACTCAGTGACCAGGACCGGGAGGTTTTGGAGTCCCACAGTTGGGTAGTGAATCAGGAGAAAAGTTCTCTCAACCCATCTGAGACCCTGAAGCACCTGGGTGCACTGTTCTTGATGGGCCGAGGCAAGGCCTTCCTCTTGGCAGCCAGGAAGGAGACCCAAGGTTCAATGGTTGAGGAGCAAATCGTCCGCATCAGCCCACAATCTACTATGGATTTTGGGTCTCATAATGGCAACAACAGCACTAAATCTGTGGGCTTGCTTACATGTGTGACCCTTCAGACCGAGTTGCTGGCAGCCTGGGATCCGACCTCAGAAGGCTTTCAGGCCATGATTACAATTACCCCACCACTGACAGTTGCCAAATTGGGGGTGAGTTTAGAGAACCCAAGCAAGGGATCCCCCAGAGTTGTTCCCTGACAACCGATGCCAGCTGGTCAGGCTGGGATGCTGTTCTGAGCCATCTTCCCATTCAGGGGTCTTGATACGTGCAGGAACAGTGCCTGCACATCAACGTCCTGGGGATGAGGGCAGTACTCCTTGCTCTCCTTCATTTTGGCAAATTGGTACAATCAAAAGACTTGAAAATAAGGTGTGATGACGACTGTCATGGTTGTGTACATAAGCAATCAAGGAGGCACAAAGAGCAGAGAGATGCTAAGAGAAGCAACCGATCTGCTACTGTGGGCAGAGGAAAACCTTCCGTCTCTTTCATCAGTTCACTTGGTGGTGGAGCCGAATATTCAGGCCAACTGGCTAAGCTGCGAGAATGTCCACACAGGGGAGTGGATGCTGAGCTCAGAGGTATTCAACTTTCTGTGTAGAAGGTTTGGTCATCCAAAGATTGACCTGATCGCCTCCAAAAAGAATGTTCCTGTGCAGCAGTTCTTCAGACGATACCGGTGTCCAGAGGCAGTGGATATTCTGTTATAGACGTGTCATTTCTGCAGAGCATATGCCCTCCCTCCTCTGCCACTCCCCCCCAAGGTCATATGAAAAATAGGTCACTCAAAAGGAAGCTTTCTTCTTCTGATAGCTCCAAAATGGCCCAGAAGGCCGTGGTTCTCTAATCTAGTGAATCTAGCTCAATACACACCGTTTCGACTCCCAATTTGGAGGGACCTTATCTCTCAAGGTTCCATTCTGCATCCAAACTCGGAGGTGATGCAGTTTGTGGCCTGGCTCTTGAGAGGAGGAGACTCCTGAAACAGATTTTTTTTTTTTTTTTTTTCCAGAAAGGTAGTGGATACCCTGATGGCTGCTAGGAGGAATTCTACGTCTGCAGCTTATGCTCGTATACAAACCACTTTTTCAGCTTGGGCCAGAGAGGAAAATACGCAGCCTTCTAAAGCAATGGTTCCGTAGATTTAGGATTTTTGGCAGGTGAGAGTGGACATAAGTTTAGCCTTCAGCACCTTAAAAGGTCAGGTGTCGGCAACTTGGAGCCACCATGGGCTCGTCTCTAGGAACTCTCCAGGAGGTTATCAGATTGCTACGAGTAGTCAGCAGAAACTGACCCTGTTCCAATCCCCATCCCTTCATGGGATCTGAATTGGGTTTTGAATGCTCTTTGTTAAGAACCCTTCAAACCCACTTTTGTCAGTACCAGACATTCTGTCATACAAGGTTTGTTTTTTAATTGCTATGTGCTCAGCCAGGAGGATTGGTGAGCTCCAGGTCTTGTCCACTAAGAACCTTACCTTATCATTCTTAAGGACAAGGTGGTCCAGAGAGCGGTTTCATTTTTCATTCCAAAGGTTCCTACATCCTTTTACATGAATCAGGAAATCGGTGTTCATAATCCTTCTGTCCGCAGCAGACTCATTCAAGAGAGAAAGAGTTGCACAAGTTAGATTTGCACAGGGCACTTAGGACATATCTTAGACAAACTGTGGAGTTCATAAAATCAGATAGATTGTTCATACTTTTCAGAACAGCCAAAAAAAGGACAAAAAGCTTCCAAGGCCACCCTGGCAAGGTGGGTGAGAGTGTGCATTGCCAAGGCTTGTGTCGCACTAAAGAAGAGAGCTCCAGTTCTCATTAAGGCTCATTCCATCAGAGCTATGGCCATCTCCTGGGCAGAGAAAGAGGAAGCATCTGTCTTAGAACTGTGCACGGCAGCAACATGGTCCTCCATCCACACATTCACTAAGCACTACAGATTGAATGTTCAAAGCTCCGCCAATGCGGCCTTTGGCCACAGAGTTTTGTGTGCAGCAGTTAGTAGGGAACTTCCTTTTCCCATTTTTTTTTTTTCCAGTTTGCATATGGACAATGTTCATTCCTACCCGGTTGGATAATGGGTGCTGCTTGTTAAAACTCATATGTACCAACTACCCACTGACAATGTGGAGTGCTACAGAAAGAAAAAATTTCTTCATACTTACCGTAATTTCCTTTTCCGTTAGCTCCAATACGGTCAAGGGGACCTCTCCCGGGAGCCTGGCTCCTGATGTGAAGACTGTCCAGTATGCCAGAACTGGGATGTCCATTGTGTTCTGAGAAAGTTTTTGACTATAAGGCCCTGTACACAGCAGGCTTGTTAAAACATTTTATGTTTCTTAAAACGTTTTAACAAGCCCAAACACGGTTTACGTCTGCACTGAACACAGTTTGAAACCGTGTTTAAACCTTTCAAGGGACCTAGTCTTAAAACCGGTTTTAAACACAGTTTCAAACAAGCATGGTTTACCTTGTAGTGTGGATGGCTGATCGATCCGTGTGTCTTCGGAAGCAGCACAGATGTGTGCCACAGACCATGACTGGCACTGGAAATGTACACAATAGGGTAACAATGTCTGTATACTACTGTGTAATCTGTATGTCAACCTACTGTAATACTGTAACACTGTTGTCCTCTCTGTGACGAGGTACCTTTGTAAACAAGCCTCTGGCTCAAAGGTTGCAAATCCGATTGTACAAATAAAATAAAATAAAATGTTATAAGGCTACAGTATGGATGCAGTGTGACCATGTTTAACCACAGCTCTGAAGAAATACAAACATGGACTTACGTGGCGAGTTTAAACCAGTTTTTAAAAAACGATTTTGAAAACGATTACAAGTGTGTACAGGGCAGAAGTTGTCTGGACATCCTTCCTTGGCTGACGATTATATATGTAATCTAAAAAAAAATAAAAAATAAAAAATGAAGAGTTCCACATCCAAATATATTCGGTTACTGGCAGGCAGGCTAGCAGGTTTCGATTTTTCTGAAGTGTGGGTGTCTCTGTTACAGGTTAGTGCTTACACTGTTTGCAGTTCTTTTCTAGTGTTACCTTTTCACGGCTATATGGGCAGAGTCCTGCAGATATTTTGCTAGGAGAGGAGAAAAGGGACTTTTGAGGCATGTGACCGGTTTCAAGCACTGTGGCCTTCCACAGTGTTGCGGTCAGTGCTTTAGCATGGTTTCTCCACCGTCCTTCCCCCTCTATGGCCGCACTCAGTCTCTCTTCTCCAGCGGGCACACTATGTTTTGGACACTCATCAGTTCGAAAGAGACCACCATGCCCAAGATGGCACCGTGAGCTCATCACGCATGCGTGATTATCGGCAGCAATCTTGCATGTGCACTACTGTCACAGTGGGCTCTTTCTCGCTCATGCACAATTATCAGTTACTGCGCATGCATGAGTATAAGTGCGGAGGGAGCTCAGAGTACTGTTTGACTTAGTCTCACTGCTCTGAAGTAGCGTATTGGCTCTGATCAGAGTTTTTTTTATATTAATTCCTTTGACCAGTCTCATTCTAGCTGGTTCAGAAGTTTAAAGAAGCTTCACCACAAGAGGAAAGCAGAAGATGTACATTTTTCCATCCTTCCACTCACCAGAGAAGGCAGGGATTTGCTTATTGTATCTTCATCTTAAGGAAAAGATACAGTTATGCAAACAGTTTCAATATAATGGTTTATTGCAAGATGAGCAATACACTCTGGACATGTTTACTCTTATGCAACTATGGGCTCTGCAGGGACAAATGTGACTGGAGAGTTTTCTGCTGTCTGGAATGTTCATGTGCCCAGGATTCTATGTTGGTTTGCAGCCTTGGGCTGTGCCATTTCCCCTAGCAGGGGTGCACTTTACCCATATGTGCTAATTATACAATGACAATGTTGGAGCCAACAGGGAAGGAAATTAAGGTACAGTAAGTATGAAGAAATTTCTTCTTTTGTCTGCACATTTTCTAATAAATTGCATAGCATCAAGATTGGACTTGATTCTGATTTAACTGCTCTGTCCCAAAGTGTGGCAACTTAATGGCTGTTCTGAATGTAGGGATAGGCAACCCGCTTTGTTGTCAGCATTGGCCTTGCACCGGGGATCTCGGACCCAAAGCCTTGAATCTTTGCACTCCTGTATGTCTAACAGAGAAAACTGCTACTAGGGAACATGTTTTAGTGACAGAAATGTTCCCCTGAAACTTGTGACAGAGGCTCAAAGGATCAGAGTGTATTAAGGACCACATTAACATCCCAAGGGGAACTGAGATCTATAGACATGCTTTATTCTGCTGCGACATTAAAAACATTGACTAATGGCTGAGAGCGAACCTAGAGGAGTCTCTTAGACAGACACTGCAACCATGGTGGAGGCCTGTACTGGTACCACAGCAGGCATGCACACTTGCACCACCACCACAGCATCCCTGAAGCGTAAAAGGGCAGAAAATGAATGGAAAGATCCGTGATCGGAAGATGTACTCCCAACTTCTGGTGATCTATCAAGTAAACTGAGTGAAAAATAAAATAAAACATACTGTTTCTTCAGAAGGAACTGGAATTCAGCAGATAATCCATGTTTGATCTACTGCTCTGCATTTCCGATGGTCTGTGTCCATCTGTCATTGATTACACCTCTGTGGTGACAGCACCCGGTGACATGATTTTTACAAAAGTACTGTACCAGTCATTATCAATCCAGATGACCTGTTCTGAACTGAGAGTTCCCTGGAGACTGTGCTACCTTGTAGTATACCACGGTAAGAGGAGGCTTCTCAGGCTGGTCGGGGTTAGACAGACAATCAGTACTTGACAGAACTGTCTTGCTTTGATTGCAGCACTCTCTACTCCAGGGATACCACCCGACTTAAGTTTCTGTTATAAATACATTAAGTGCTTGGGGTCTTGTACTTTATTCCGTTTGGTAATCTTTCTCTTTGTGTCCCGTTCTATATGCTTTTCAATGCTTGCAGCTTGTGTTCAGTTGCAGATGTGCAATGAAGCTGAGGAGGTGCCAAGTCCAATAAGCATAAAAGTGAATCTATAATGGCTACTCTTCGCAAGCGCTGCTGAACAGCTTGAAGAAGTTAACACATTGACATTGCTTTACCTGTTATACAGTTCAAAATTTTAACTCTGTTTAAAAAAAAAAAAGTTTTGCTGTTTCTATTTTGGGAGGGAAGAGGTGATACTTTTTATGATGGCTGATGGTTAATTCATATGGTAGTGGGGATCAGGGTTTGAAGCTGGTCATTATCGGCAGACAGTATAATAAGGGGACTTAGCTCTATCGAATGTCTTAAGCCAAATGGGAGCAGAGGTCTCAGCTCTTGATTGCCTGAGCAATTAAAGACAATCTGTACAGTGCATAAAGCAGGGAGAGGGCTGACGGCAGCTGCCATTCTGGGTGATTTCCAAGAGGTGGTACTCTACCCTCCAGCCTTTGCCCAAAGGATGTTCTTTTCCTTCCCATTGAACAACTAGTCTGCAACTGGAGATTGGGTGAAGCCCTTCATCCCTCCTCTTCCAGGCTCTCTGGGAGGCACTCTCTAGGAGGTTTACCTTACATTCCTTGGAAAAACAGGTGTCCATAGATGACTGGAAAAGTCCGGGTGGGGGCTACACCAGCATGGACTCTGAGACTAGGGATTTGTCTGTTTGTGGGTTATGCCGCAAGTGGTAGGTGCAGTTGTGGGGATAGTAGAGGGGGACTAAATGTGCAGGGTTACAAAGTGGTGATTCAGTAAAGAAAGGGGAAAACAGGGGGTATGGGGATTAGAGGATGTTCTGAGCAACAAGTTAGTCAAGGACCGTGGGAAAGGGAA